>JAQOWZ010000003.1:7225177-8425177 GCA_035578165.1 Stenolophus ochropezus
AGGATGTTACTTTGATTTTGTTTTCGTATTTAAAAAAATTATTTTCATACATTAATCAAAATAAAAATTGATTAGGACATACTCTGCAAAAATTTTATTAAATCGTACAAGCTAAGTAAACACCTGTTTGTTCGTCAAAGTCAGTGAACTGTAGTTGACCAACTGAATACTTTACAAAATTTGCTATTTATAATTTTGTCTATCATCATGGTTCAGACGTGCAACTCTTGCAAAATTAAGGTGAAAAGCAATGATCAATCAGTGGCGTGCGCTGGTTCTTGTCAACGAAGCTTCCATATCAATTGCTTGGATATTCCTGACCCTGAAAAGTCCATTTTAACAACAGCCAAACATCTCTACTGGATTTGTGATACTTGCAGATCTCCGCCCTCACCTCGTCTCCAAACAATTGTGCTTAATAACGACCAACAATATACCATAAACGATGTCATGTCAATGGTTGTTGATCTAAAACAATCTGTGGAATTCTGTTGCAAGAAAATTGATGATTTTCAAAATATTTTAAAGCCAGTAACCGAAAAGTTAAATTTAATAGAACCACTTAACAAGGAGGTAATATTTTTAATAGCAAAAGTTGAAGATCTGGAGTAACGATCTCGCTCAAACAATTTAGAATTAGTGGGCATTCCTGAAAAACCCAATGAAAACCTTGTTCAGATAATCAGCAAAATGGGCAATATAATTTCGTGTCCTATTAACGTAAATGATCTCGATGCAATACATAGGGTAACACCATTTAATAACACAAATAAAACGAAAAACGCCATAGTACTATTTGTGTCCAGATTAAAAAGAGCTAAATTCTTAGCTCTGGCTCGCGGTTACAACTGTTAGAGTTTTACTAATTTGAAGTAAATACATATTTTGATATTAATTATGCCACCTAAAATAAAAAATAATAATTTAGAAGTTGGCGATGTAACAAAATTATAGATTGACATGTTTTTTATTTTGATAGTGTCAGAAAATATTTTATTGAAATAAAAACTAATAATTATTGTTAAAAGTGTGTATCATTGAACCATAAATCTAACAGGTTATGGGGCCCAGGCTACTGTAAAAGAGGAAAGTTACAAGTAGGCAATAATAATTAAAAAAAAAAGTAAAAAGGTGGAGTTAGCACCAAAAATGGAGACCAGCGTAATAAAACTAAATGATAACAACTATCAAATATGGAGTCACCAAGTAAGATTAATTATTAAAGCTAAAAAGGCCTGGTTTACAATAGAGAATGAAAAACCGAAGAAAGCAGGAAACAATGCAACAGCAGAAGATAAAGCTATTAAGAATAAAGAAATTGAGGAATATGAAGAGAAGAGTGCCTTAAGGCGGGTTCTCACCATTCATGTTTTATGAATCATTTTCAATGATTCATGAAAAATGAACGTCAGAACACTTCTTTCATTAGAATTTATGATCATTTCCTAGTTTCATTAAAAGTGAAAAGCAGTTCTACTTTAATGATCATTATTAATAAATGAAAGTAAAATGAATCGTAAGAACACGCGTCATGATTTAAAATAGCAAATTTCAACATGATCATAACCTAAAACCTATTAGTTTTGTTAACTGTTCGACTATTTTAGGTAATATACTGTGTTAGACTGTTGTTAAATAAAACAGTATGTATTTCAAGAGACAAGAGCATACATATTTCCCGAATTGCAGCACGAATTAACTTTTTCCGATGCCATTTATAAAATAAAACAGTACATGATCAGTCACAACATGATATTTAAAACATGATAGATGTGAACAAAACTTTTTCATTTAATTGTCATGACAAATGAATCATTAGAAATGATTCACAAAAAAAATGACTAGTGAGAACCCAGCTTTTGCAGCCTCAATAATATTAAGTACAATTGAGTCGGATCAAGCTCAACAAGTTCTTAATTTAGATGAAGCAAAAGATATATGGACAAAATTAAAACAAACACATGAAGGTAAAAGATCATCTAGACGAGTAGATTTGAGACTGGAATTAAGTACAATGAAGAAAAAAGAAAATGAAACATTAGAAAAATACCTAGCAAGAAGCCAATTCATAAAAGATCAGTTAATTCAATGTGGAGCAACAGTCGAAAATGAAGAGTATTTCGGACTTGTGTTAAACGGTCTACCAAAGGAATACAATATGATAAGACTGCAAATGAAAGCAAATGGTTTAGATAAAATAACTTATGACGAATTTATTTCAGGTCTAAAAATACAAAAAGATGAAATTGATTTAGAAGAAACTGAAGTAAAATTGGAAGCAGCATGTATAACAAAGGACAAATATCATTCTAATTCTCCTCTCAATCCACCAAAAAGAGAATTTAGAAATAACAAAGAATGTTATGTTTGCGGTAGAACAAACCACTATGCACGGGATTGTTATTACAAGTATAACCCCAACAACAAAACAAGAATTCAAAACAGAAATTTAGAAGATTATAATCAAACAAGAGTTAATAATTATAGGAGAAAAAGGTACGAACAGAACAGTTACGAGCGGAACACCAATAGGGATACAAAAGAAAATAATTCATCAAAAATAACCGTTGTTAAGAAGATATCAGAAGAAAAAGAAATTACTGGAGATGTCAAAGCTGAGAATAAAATATATGAACAAATTGCTTTACGAATACAAGAATGTAAACAGAACATTAAACAACAGACAAGAAAATGGTACATCGACTCCGGAGCCACAAGCCATATGACTTTTGATAAAAATAACTTCAGTTACCTTGAACAAACAGATCAACAGTATGTAAAAATGCCAGACGGAAACAAAATGAAAATTTGCGGAAAAGGAACGGTAATCATGAACATAGAAAATAAAAACTGTAAATATAAAAACATAGATCTGTTAGACGTATTATGGGTACCGGAAATAATGGAAAACTTAATATCAATTAGTAATCTGGAAACTAAAGGCTGTAAAATAATATTTGAAAATGGAAGAAGTAAAATATTTGATAAAAATGATACATTATTACTAACCGGAACAAGAAAAGACGGACTGTATGAAATGGATGGTGAGGAAGTGTCAAATAATGAATTTGTTTATACTGTTAGTAATATCGAACAATGGCACAAACGTTTTGGACACCAAAGCATGCAAACCTTAAAAGATATGAAAAACAAAAACACTGTTGAAGGTTTAAACATGCTTAGCAAAAATAAAGAAGTTATTTGCACAACATGTATAAGAGCAAAAACAATTAGAAAGTCATTTACAAAATATAATGAAATAAAATCAAACAAACCATTAGAATTACTGCACATGGATCTCTGTGGACCTTTACCAGAATGTTCACTTGGAGGATCAAAATATATGTACTTGATAATAGATGATTATTCAAGAAAGCATTATGTATATTTTTTGAGAAACAAAAATCAAGCATTAAACGTTTTTCAAAGGTTTAAAAGAGAGATTGAAAATCAAATAGGTGAATCAATAAAAAGAATACGGAGTGACAATGGTAAAGAATTTGATAACAAAAATTTCAAAGACTTCTTACAACAAAACGGAATAATTCATGAGAAAACAGCGGCCTACACACCACAAGAAAACGGAGTTGCAGAAAGGGGGAATCGAACAATTTTAGAAATGACCAGAGCAATGCTCTTCGAGTCAAAACTACCAAATCAATTTTGGGCTGAAGCAGCGAATTACGCCGCATACATTAAAAATCGAACCTTAGTGAAACAAATTGAAATAACACCAAATGAAAAATTTCACTGTAAGAAACAAAATGTGGAACATTTAAAAATATTTGGTTCGCTTGCTTATTATTGGTTAGCAAAATCTCAGCGAGATAACAAATTATCTAATACTGCAAACCCTGGTATATTCTTAGGATTTGATAATACTACTAACCACATAAGAATATACTGTATAAGAAGAAATGAAGTAATAATTGTTAGAGATGCTAAAATCATTGAAAGCGAGCTAGGAGTAAAATTATTACAAAAAGATAAAAACAATAAACAAGAAAGTACACTTCCAGTATATATTTCCGATTTAGAAGAGTCAAAGAATGGTAAAAATGAAGAAGAGATAGAAACAAGAGACGACAACTACATAGAAAATAATAATGAAGATCCAGACAACGTTGATATAATAAACTATGAGGATAATATAGAATTATCAGAAAATAACAAGGAGAGTTATGCATCCGAAGAAAGTAACGAAACAGATTATTTGAAAAACAGTACTAATAAAGATACAGATTTTAAATCTATTCAACATTGCAATGAAAATTTTGGAACTATTCGGAGATCGGAAAGAATAAAGAAGAAACAACAACAGCAAGCAAATTTATCAAGAACTACGGAATGTCCTGAATCATTTCAAGAGGCATTACAAAGCACAGAAAGTAATGAATGGATAAATGCAATTAACGAAGAAATTAATGCACATAAAATAAACAAAACGTGGACAATAGTAAACAGACCATCTAATAAAACAATAGTAGATTCAAAATGGGTTTTTAAGTTAAAAAAGAACGATGATGGGTCTGTGAGATATAAAGCTAGATTGGTAGCTCGAGGGTTTAAACAAAAACCGGGCATTGACTATAATGACATATTCTCACCAGTAGTGAGAATTGACACTTTGAGAATATTACTAGCATTGGCTACAGAAGAAAATTTAGAACTCAATCAGTACGATTTTAAAACGGCATATCTCAATGGCGTTTTAAAGGAAGAATTGTATATGGATATTCCAGAAGGAATAAAAGGTAATAGAAAAGAATATGCATGTAAACTAGAAAAAGGAATCTACGGTTTGAAGCAGAGAGATTTTGAAGAAATTTATTCAGAACCTTGTGTTTTCATCCACAAAAGATCAGAAAAGGATTATATAATATTATGTGTGTATGTCGATGATATTTTGTCTATTTCTACAAAGAAAGATTTAAATGAGGAGGTGATGAATAAATTAAAATCTGTCTTTGATTTAAAATACATCGGAGAGCCAAAGAATCTCTTAGGATTGGAGATAAAAAGAGACAGAATAGCAGGGGAATTACATATAGTACAAGAAAACTATATTAATAAAATACTGAAACGATTCAATATGGAAGAGTGTAAAAGCACAACTACGCCAATGATAACTATGTCAGAAGAAACGAGAACTACTCATTCAAAAACAGACGAATGTTTACCATACCAGGAGCTAATAGGGAGTTTATTATATTTATCACAAACAACTAGACCAGACATATGTTACGCGACTACTTATCTAAGTCAATTTTGTGCAAACTACAGTAAAGAACATTGAATATCAGCCAAACGAATTTTAAGATACCTCCAAGGCACAAAAGAAATAGGTATTTCATATAAACGTACAGGAAAACCGATCATTGGATACAGTGACGCAAGTTGGAACAACCAAGAAGATGGCAAGGGTTATTCAGGATATGTGTTTAAACTAGCAAATGGAGCTGTAAGTTGGTGCAGCAAGAAACAAGAAACTGTCGCGTTAAGCACCTGCGAAAGCGAATTTTTAGCCATAACCGAAGCGGTAAAAGAAATTATCTGGATTAAGAAACTATTTACAGATTTATCATTTGAAAAATATTTAGATTCTTCAATACTTTCAAAAGTTGACAATCAAGCAGCAATACAATTATGCAATAATAAAATTTTTCATGCGAGAACTAAGCACATTCAACGTAAATATTTTTTTCTGTGAGATGAAATTCAAAGACATAAGATACAACTAAACTACACAGAATCAAGAAATATGTTAGCAGATTTTCTTACGAAACCAGTCGTAAAAATTATTCAGGAAAATTGCAAGAATAATTTGAACATAAAGAAGAATATTATGATAAATTAAGCCTAATTAATATCAAAATAGAGGGAGTGTTAGAGTTTTACTAATTTGAAGTAAATACATATTTTGATATTAATTATGCCACCTAAAATAAAAAATAATAATTTAGAAGTTGGCGATATAACAAAATTATAGATTGACATTTTTTTTATTTTGATAGTGTCAGAAAATATTTTATTGAAATAAAAACTAATAATTATTGTTAAAAGTGTGTATCATTGAACCATAAATCTAACAACAACAACTTATCTGCTGACAAATTAAATTTTCATGAAAATAATAGAATATATGTCAACGATCATCTGAGTCCAACAAATAAACTTTTGCTGAAAAAAACTAAAGATCGAGCTAAGGAAACCAATTTCAAATTTGTATGGGTCAAAAATAGTAAAATATTTGCACGTAAACAGGAAACAGCTCCAATTATTTTAATTAATAGTGAAAACGATCTTGCTAAACTTAAGAACTAATACTCTCCTGATAAATCAATAATAGGATACATATATACAAAACCTACAAATTATAAATCCTGAAACTAAGGAAAGATACAGGATTAAGCAATAGAATTTTAATTGAATATGTCACTTGTCAGCAGAAATGTTAAACGAGTAAAAATGCATATTGTAAGACTAGATATTCCATTTGCTGTATAAAAAATCGGTATCAAGAGACTTCATGTTAAGAAGTATAGGGAAGTTGTAAGATTAGTGTATATTACAACTTGTAAAAATGAAACTACTACAATCAACAAAGTATGTGTTTACATAGGGATATTTCTGTAATTTATATATTTATATTTTTCAATTATAGCTATAAAAATGAAATAGTCACAATTAAAGAATTTTATACGACACATTTACAATAACAAAATGCATTTCAGATAAATAAGTTATTACTAAATGTGAATATATACTTAATTAAGTAAATCAGATTCTTTTTATTATATATGTATTATTTTATATAATTGTCAGCTGGTAAGGTTGTGCGGATAAATAAAATTTTATAAGCTAAGTAATTGTATGGGTTACCGCACAACAGCTCGGTGTAAGCTGAGGTTGCAGAAGCTCTAGGCTGACTATCTATACCAGTTAAATGCAAGTAAATTTTGTCACGAAATAGTATCCGAAGGCTTACAATCAACTCCAGTTATGTGTAACGAAATCAAGAACTCAAGGTCTCTATTCAAATGACATCACTTTGCTGCCAGAATTTAGAATGTGAGAAACACACGTTTAGATGAGGGAACATTGAAGTAAGTAAAAAATAAATATGTTTTTACAGTGTGCTATAATTATAAACACTACATGACTTCCTTGTACGCTTAATTAAACAAATTTTGTCCTGCACGTCATTTAAACTTATTTCACTTGAAAGTGAGATCATTCTACGGCTAATAATTTTCAACTTCAATTCGTTTCAAATCTTCGAACTTCCCTGCGAAATGGATCGTGTTTTGAAATAGTATATTGCATCATAAGGGAAGATACGGAAAATTATATTAAAATGTTTAGTTCCTGTCTTCCCAGCATATCATTCTTATAACACAGGGATTTAACATGTAAAATCATATTTTCGTTATTTCCTGCCTGCCTAATTATTTTAGGTAAATAAGCTTCAAATAGAAATTGCGAAGCATAAAATTCTTTGAACACTCTGAATACATTCATTTTTGCTCCTTCTATAAGTTCACAGTGCGCTAATACGATCTGTCTATCGTAGTTCACTATCACGACGACAAGGCGACAAACAAAGAATTAGAACGAGACGGCAGGGGCAATCATTCCTGATATCTGTGACAAAGCAGCATTAGAAGAAAAGAATAAAGAATGAACTAGTACGAACGAAAGAACATTTATTACTCTAACTTTATATATATAAAAAAATATTTAACTTAAACCTACGTAAGTAATAAAAATTAATCAACTTAAACTAATTTAGCATCTAAGAACATAATTTTATCTAACATTAATAACTACAAATAAAAACTAAAAATTACACTATTTATTAACAAAATTATTTATAATCTATACACTACCCACCATTGCTCTGAATTCTGTAAGAATTAAAGTATTAAAATATATGAATATATTCATATTTCTTCCTTACTATGGCGTTGTGCTGGACGTCCTGGTTCCCGTAGTGCCCGCGGCTCCCGCCGCGGTAATTTTCATATCTGTCACCGCGGTAATTTCTGAATCTGCCGCCACGGTAATTTCGTTATCTGCCGTGGTAATTTCCATTTTGTCCACGGCGGGAATTAGTTTCGTTCTTTCCCGAATCCTTATTTTCTAAGGACTCTATTTTATTTTTTAAATCCCCCACATACTTCAGAGCTTCCTTTAACTCTTCTTTCAAGTTTACGAGTATTGCTACCGTAGAAAAATATGAATTAATTAATAAATAAAATTTAAAGTGAAAAAATATTATTTAATATAGTTACTTACTGTTTTCTTCTTTCTGCCGCAAATCTTCTTCATTACTTTTTTCCATCTTACCGACTTTCTTTCGTACTTTTTACACAATATTTTTTCAATTAATAATAAATTTTGTTTGTATCCAAGGTAATATATTTTGTGAAATTAGTTGATATTTTTATTAAAAAATAAAAAAATTAATTGAATGCTCTACAGGCCTAAAGGCCCTTGGCAGATAGGCACACTCCTCTCCAGTGCACCCTGTCCCCTGCTTCCTTTCTCCAGTCTGTTACACCTAGTTGTTTTAAGTCCTCGTTCACCATTTCAAACCACTTCTTTTTTGGTCTCCCTCGTTTTCTGCGCGCACTTGACTGACTCCCCATCACTACCTTTACTGTTCTGCTCTCGGACATACGCGCGATATGCCCCAGCCACCTCAGTCTCTGTGCCCTTATCACTGCCGATATACTGGAGTCACCATATAAAACCATCACTTCGTTATTTGTTCTACTCCTTATCTGTTCACCACACTTTATCCCACCAAATATTAACCTAAGAACTTTCCTTTCCCACCTTTCCAGCTTTTCCCGATCACTCTTTATTAAAACCCAAGTTTCGCTCCCGTACAGTACCGTCGGCATTATTACTGTTCTATATGTCCGAATCTTAGCCGCCCACGACACTTGTTTCGACCTCAAAAAAACTACGTAGTGCTCCTACACATTTATTCCCTTTTGCCAACCTTAACTCAATTTCAGTACTTTCTCTGTCATTGCTTGTTAAATTTACTCCCAAATAGTTAAAATCTTGCACTTGTTGGAATTTATAAAGTCTTCCTCTTTCACTTTTTAATTGCACATTTTCCTCTTCGCTTTGTTGTCTGCTTGGTATCCGCATATACTTTGTTTTATTTTCGTTGATCTTCAACCCCACTCCCCTTGCTGCTGACTCTAATCTCCCAAAAATATTTTCCATTTCTTTTTTGGTTCTTGTTATCAACGTGATATCATCAGCATACGCCAGAATTTGATGCCTGTGTCTATTTATTATACCTTTTGTGTTTAAACCTGCTCTTCTTACCACCCATTCCAGAACAAGATTGAACAACAACGGAGACATAGGATTTCCCTGCCGTAACCCGTTTGTAATTTCAAAACTACCCGAGACTGTGCCATCTACTAGTACCTTTCCTTTTGCATTATTTTGCGTCATTTCAACTAATTTTATAATTTTTTCTGGCATTTGGAAGTCTCGCAAAATTCTGTAAAGTTCCTTTTTATTAATGGAATCGTTCGCCTGTTTAAAATCGATAAACATAATCTCCAGGGGTAAGTTATGTTCTACACTATCTGCAATTGTGTTCTTTAGTATGAAGATTTGGTCCGTTGTTGACCTGCCAGCTCTAAAACCTGCTTGGTACTCACTTAGTATATTCTCAGTCATGTTCCTTAGTTTATCTCTTATGCAAGTGGCCATAATTTTATAGGTTACATCCAACAAGGCGATACCTCTATAGTTTTCGCACACTGTTTTGTCTCCTTTCTTGTGCAGAGGTACAATGGTCGCCTCATTCCATTCATTTGGCATTTTTTCTTCTTCCCATATGTTTTTAATTATTTTGTATATTTGGTCGTGCAACTCCTTGCCACCGTATTTTATTATTTCCACTGCAATGCCATTTATACCCGGACTTTTGTTGTTCTTCATCTTCATAATCACTGTCATAATTTCTTCTTCACTTGGAGGATCGATTTTCTCGTTGTTTGCGTGTCTTGTCTCTTGTTCTTCTCCTTCAGTTGTTTCTATTTCATTTAGCAGTTCCCTAAAATGTTCGGCCCATCTATTTTTCCTCTCTTCTCCTGATACTAGCTGTCCTTCTTTTGTTCTACAGAAACTTAATTTGCCTTTATATCCCGACCGTTGATTTTTAATTTCTTGGTAGAAATTTCTTATCCAGTTATTTTTATAATTTTCTTCAATCTCAACTAACTTATCATTTATACTTTTTCTTTTCTTTTCTCTACATATCATTTTGTATTTGTTTCTTTCTTCCTTATATTTTTCGCGCGTACTGTGGTCTTCATGTTGCAGCATTCTTGCTCTAGCTTCAATTTTCTTTTGGAGAGCCCTGACACATTCTTCATCGTACCAGTTATATTTTTTCCCATTTGGACACATCTTCAGATCCCCCTCCGCCGTACTACACATCGCACCTTTTATCACGTTCCATTTATCGTTTATCTCATGTGTTACCACGCTATTTTCCAGTTTTGTTGCTAACGTTTTTTGAAAGCTTTCCCTTACTTTTTCACATTGCAATAATTGCACATTATATTTTTTCCTACCCTGCTTTGTCTTACTCGTGTGTCGTGTTCCTTCAAGATTTAATTCTGCTTGTACTAGAAAATGGTCTGAGCTAGTTTCGGCACCTCTCCTGCTCTTCACATTTTTTACCACATGCGTAAACTTTTTATCAATTAGAACATGATCTATTTGATTTGTGTATTTCCCATTGGGAGCTTTCCATGTCCCCTTGTATATCTCTTTTCTTGTGAAAGCTGTGCTTCTTATTTTCATATCCATTTCCATTGCAAAGTTGATTAGTTTCATACCATTATCATTTGATTCCCTATGCTTACTCTGTCCCCCTGTAACGTTTCTGAAACTGTCTTCCCTGCCAATTTTGGCATTTAGATCACCTAGTACCAGTTTCACGTCATCTCTTTGAATTGTGCTCATTACTCTTTCTAATTCTTCATAAAATTCTTCTTTAGTTTCTTCATCTTTGTCATTAGTTGGGGCATGAACATTAATTAGGCTTAGTTTCCTATACTTTCCTCTTAATCTCAGTACAGCATTTTTTTCTGAAATTGGTCTGAAATCCATTACTAAATTTTTTATCCTCTTGTTAATCATAAAACCCGTCCCATATATATGTGGTCCAAAACCGCTATTGCATACTATGTATTCTTCCAACTCATACATGTTATTTTCCTTCTGTTTAGTTTCTTGCAAGGCGGCCACATCTATTTTATAGTTTTTCAACACTTTCTGAAGATTTTTATATGCTCCTGTAGCATTTGTTCCTTGCACATTCCACGTTCCTATATTTATTTGCGAGACTGTCTTTGTTTTCTTACTTTCATCCATTTTTTTTTGCTTAGGTTGTATCTTTGCATCCGTCCATATCTGTGTCTGTGACTGCTATCTTTCTTGAGTTTCTTCTAACTCGTTGTTGTCTGCATTCCAAATAAGCTTTTTCCCTTCAACTACCAACTTATTGTAATATACTTCAACTTTCTTATTCTTTTTACGTTCTTCTGCCATTCTTTGTCTGATTACGTATTTCATTCTCCTTTCATCCTTAGTCCAGTCGTTGTCAATAAAAACGGTGCTTCCTTTCAGTTTCTTCTTATTTTCCATCACAGAGTTCTTTGCTTCACTGCTTTCCAGTTCGACTATTATTGGTTGTTTTGTCGTGTGCTCCTCATTACCGTTGCAGTTTTTATTGTACACTCAACCCCCAAGTTTTTCCGGAAAACTTCCTTAATCGCTTCTTTTGGGGTTTTCCCTTCCAACACCACCCCTTTCACTACTATATTATTCGCTCTATTTCTTTTATCCTGTTCTTCTATTCTTTTTTTCAGCTGTGATAATTCTTTTTTCATCTCGCCTTTTTCCTTTTTCCATTCTACTTCTCTTTCCGCATGTTCCCTTCTTAATTCCTCGATTGTGATTGTATTTTTCTGAACTTCACTTTTCAATTCTTCGTGGTTTGTACTTATTTGTCCCCTCATCTGATCCACAGCTTCTGTGAGCCCCTTTAACATTTTTTTAACTTCTTCCATTTCTTCTTTCTTCTATGACTCTTTTACTGGTGATCTTTCTATTACCTTACTTCTCTTAAAAGGATCCTGCTCTTCTTCACGTTTGTCTTCTTCTTCTCTTTTTCTTTTATCTATTGAGTTTTTGCGCTCTCTCGTATATTTGCTCATCCCTTTTACTATGCCCCTTATCTTTCCTATTGCACGCTCTCACTTCCACTAAATTGTTCAGCTTTACAATATTTCTGCTTTTTATAATTTATTTTTATTTTACAACGACTGAAAACAAGTTATTGCCCGGCGCAATATTTTTTTTTTTTTGTTACGCCACTGCCTTAGTCCCTATTGCGCCTGCGCGGAACTGAACTCTGAACGAGCGGCCAGCTTGACCGTCAGCTGTTTGACGAAATGTCACCCAAGGTTAACCTCACTTGCCCGCACTTTTCTTCACTGTTTTAACTTATTTTTTATTTCGTACCCTGCAAATTTTTGATCAACACGATTCTACATACTTTCTTTTCAGTTTGTTAACTTTTATTTTGATATACACTCGACAAAGTCTTCATAACAAGATTATTTGCCGGAGGCTACACAAAACACAACTTTACTTCGCGCTAACCAGTCAATATTTTTATTGCTATTTTAATAAAAGATTTGTTTAATACATTTATACACTAATAAACTATAAAATAAAAATGTACTATCCATTTTTTTAAATTTTGACATTTCTATATTAAATAAATCTATTATTATTGGAACACTTCTCATATATAAAAACATAATTAAAAAAATTTCAAATGTTGAATAATTTCGCGTCATTGAAAAAATTTTTGGAATCACAGTCGCCGTTTTGTCTCGCCGTACAGGTCAAACCATTCATGTCATAATTTTAAATCATGTGCCATTATATGTGGTTAAATGAGGAATAGGGCCTTTTTGAGGTTTCATATTTTTACCGTGCATACTTTTTGTGTAAAAAAATAAAAACTGAGCCAAAGTGGTAAGTACCTTGACACAGAAGTTCCCAGAAACCATGTCTAAATTTAAAAAGAATTACGGTGTCATCCGTCAATTTTGACAATTCAATATATAAAATGTAATTGAAATAATTATGAAAATGAAAATGAAAATTAGAAATTAAAGTATGTTTCCATGTTTTATAATAGTGAGCGAAATTTATACAACTACATTATGTTGTGTATTTAACATATTTTATTTTCTATGACAACTGACGTTTCTACTGTAACTTAAAAATTCATGGATGCAAGTTTTGAATTTATATATATATATATATATATATATATATATATATATATATATATATATATTATATTTTGTAATGTACATTTCAGAAATGGTTATGGAACCCAAATAAGAATATCTGGGTTTATTAGCGAACACGAACCCTCCCTTAACTTTTCTATTGAAAGGAATAGAAATATTTTCTTTATATAAATATGATACTATTTGATGACAGAGAGACAAAAAAAATTAAAGTATGACTCGCACGCAATGACTACTAATTTTTATTTTTAAATGGGAACTTAGAATTATTTTGGTAAAACAAACACCGCATTTTTTGTGTTTTCAATTATGTAATTGTTGTCATAAATGACTCTAATAAAATTCGGGAAATAAAAAGATTATTAAGAAACAAGAAAAAATATTTTATTCAGCTATGTCAAAATTAACAAAACGTAAAGATTTTAAAAAACTTTATAACGTGAAATAATAAACGTAATACAGTAAACCACTTAAAACAAATGCTCGAAATTACGACCCTGTTCTCTTATGCAGAATATTTGAATAAATTTTATCTGACATTTCTTATTAATCATATTTTTTTCTAATTTTTCTTAACTTAAGACAACAAATACAACATTGAAAAGACAACTTGTATATAAATATCGTTGGAGAACTTTATATCTTTAATTTTTTGTTATTTAATTGTTAAATCCGCAATATATAATACAAATATATATATTCATTTACAAATTATATTTTTATTTAAACGTTGAAAATTCAAATCAAATAGATCACTCTTTTCATTGGTCACTTCAAATGAAACAAAATACTTTCATTTTATTGGCTGGTTTAAAAAAATCAGTACTTGATCTCGTCTGTGATTATTTTTTATATGTTCTTCTTATATTGCACCCTTTATTTTTTTCATGAATCCACATGTGTATTAGGAACTTACGTAATATGTTTCAGATTTGTCTCGTGTCTTACATTATTGTAAAATACATTTATACAAAACTAACTCCTATATTTATGTATTGGTGACACAAGGTCGTGTTGGGTGTTACCTACATTCAGAACTATTAAAAAATGACTTATTTTCGCGAATTACTTGAGAACGGGGTAAAAATATCATTTCTTCTAAAATATATAGTGTAATATTGCATGAAATTTGATTGAAATCATGTTTAATCCTGTATTATTTTTTCTAAACAAATTCAAACTTAAATATATATGCTCCTACTATACAGTTTATTGCTCAATTTTAATTAATTTATGATTTTAAATTTATAATATAATTTATATTATCATTTTAACAAAATTATGCGTACGCATATTTTCGTTCATATCGTGATTTGTAACATTGTGTTCTGTGTTTGAATTGTTACTTCTTCTGCAAATTGTTTAAATGGATGCGATATTTGCTTTGAATTTTGAACTTGACTTTATAAATTATTGGGCTTTGATTTTGATATATTGGAAACAAGTTTGGTTTTGATTATATTTTGTTTTTTGTGTAGATTTTTGTATTCTTTAGTGTACTTTTGATTCTTTATTTCGTAAAATTTATATTTTAAAAATGGAATGTGACCGGTTATGGGTCTCATAATACTTTATATATGTAGTGCACTCATATGTGGAGAATATAATATGTGATCATATTTAATATTGAATGACAATACTTAATAAAATATTATAAATATAATTGCATATTGTTTAACTTATTTATATGAAAATATAAAATAAATTCAATATTCACTTACTTTCACTTAATTATATTTATTAAAAATGAAACATATTACAAATATAATAAAATGAAACAAGTCTGAGCGAAAGATTGTTGGAATGAAATTCCGTTGAATGGAAAAAAGTAGTGGGGGAACAATTAGACGACATGGGAAACTGTGCAATTCGACGTGGTAGGAATGCCAAAATATTCGCTGACATGGGAATTCGACCAGGAGGGATTTGATTAAGTGGGATTTGACCACGTGGAATGATCCGAGTCTAAAACAAAGATCGAATTCTGATTACAATAATAAAAATATTATGTAGTTAACATTACCAAGATTTAACTTTTATTTACAACAGCTAGAAAACATGGAATCAAATTTGGTTGACATTGAAATGTCTGTACTCATTTGCCAACGTTGTCACTGTCGTATGATTTTCAAAGGCTGTTTAGTATTTACATATGTACATCGTTTTGAAAATGGAACCGCAATAATGTGAATTATACTATGATAAATGATTTTTATCAATTGAATTCAAATCCTCAAAGTGTCCTACGTGACGTCACATATCCCCTCTCCAAAACTTTATTATTGTTTTTCTCCGGAATTATCAATAATAAAGCGATTAAAAAATAGGGGTATTTTACTTTTTTGAACAGAACCATAAAATGGAAGAAAAGAAATTAGGTCATATATCCCATTAAGGTTTACAAACAACACATTTGATTATATCAACTAAAAAATTTGTATTAACTTGCTCAAATATAACCAAAAGTGATTTTCAAGTGACGCAAGTAATGTATTTTGTTGAATAAAAACTGTTTTATTAACAAGGTATGTCGGTAAATTTTACAAATTCTTCTTCAAATCAAGGGCGGTTTAAAGCATGGGCTTTAAGGACAGACATTAGCATCTCCTGCAGCGATGCTTTAATAAATTTGCATGTGGACGTTGTTTTCGATAATTTTTAATTGAATAGGTATAGGGATAAGTTGTGTCGTAGATAGAGAAATAGATGTGAGAAATAAGAAACAGTATGGATTAACGAATTCAACTCTAATTTTTCCAATTTATTTCTTAAAATGTAATTTAATCTAATCCTTGTATTTACCTTTTCATAAAACAATAAATATTTAATTTTAAATACCAGAATATGAGGATTAGCTTAATCATGTTTACAAATATGCGTATATATGTCTGTAAATTAATATTATTTATAAGAATAAGTGTTATTTTCTGTTTTTGTTAATAATAATTTGGAATATAAAATAAAAAAGTTCTTTTTTCCCGTTCCCTTGTATTTTTGTTTATTAAAGAAAAACAGTAACAGTTTTTTGATAAACTACCGGTTAAAAGATTCTTAAGGTAGGGTCCCCAAACAATATTAGCCCAGGGCCCCTAAAATTATCCATTCAAAATGCTTGTTCGTTAAATGCAATAGTCTAAAACGAAGTTAAAATTTCGATTAAGAAAAATATGTAATCAAATTTTATAAAATTTCAACTTTGATTAAATCAACCACAAGGTATATTTTAATTAATCCTTTTTTAACACAAATAAAGAGACTTATAACTAAGGTTTACAGACTAAAAATTTGATTATAGCAATAAAAAATTTGTCTGAGGTATACCGTATTTGTTATTAATTGAAAGCACTTGACAAGGGCTTAGATTGCAACAATCACAAAATTGTCAGAAGTATGCCGTGTTTGGTATCAAATGAAAGCACTCGAGTAGGGCAGCCATATTGAAATAACAAAAATTTGCCAGGTCGATCGGCTTTTGTTTATTTGCAAAATTTTTCAGAAGTATGTCGTGTTTGGTAACATATGAAAGGTGTCATCGAGAGCTGGTGTACAGGAATGAAATTAGACGTCAACTGTAAATACTTCATTGATGCCGGAGGACTAGTGAAGCTCAGCGTAGCTGAGCCTTCGCTTGTCCCTATACTAAACGATTACTTTCACTATATATCTATATATCTATCTATCTATAGATTCATCACGAGCATCGAGTAACATTTGTAAACGACTACAGCCTGAACCATACAAGTGATTGTTATCATTTTTTTTTTTAATATGTGGGGGCTAATGAGATCTGGTGCCTTTTGGGTGTCTCATATTTTTCCTGTTAGTAGTTTTCGTGTAAAAAATTAAAACTGTGCACAAATGCTGCCTGGCTACAATGGATCCCAGAGGCCATGTCTAAATTTAAGAAGAATCACGCCGTCATCCGTCACTTTTGACAATCAGACTATGAACTTTAAATGAGTATATCTTTTAATAGAACATTGATATCAAAGAATTAAAAACAATTTCATGACTAATAGACTTGATCAAAGGTGTTACAACTAATTTAAGTTTAAAACATAACGTATTTAATTAATATAAATTTTGACGTTTCCAATGTCAAAAGTCAATGTTGCCAAATGTGTGATGAAGTAACTAAATTAAAACCAAATATTCCTAAACTAACTTCAGTAAAGACGATGGCAGTTGTATTAGGGTTGACAATATTTATACATTTAAAAATTAACCACTATTTTTTTAATACAAACAGTGTTACCAAATTATAAAGTAACTAAATAAAAATCAAATATTTCTAAATAAAATAAATTGAATACTTTGCTGTGTTTGTTATCAAAAGAGAGGAAACCACAAGGGCCAGTTTTAAAATGACAAAAAAATATGTCATGTCGATCTCCATTTGTTTTCCGTAAAAAATTGTTAGAAGTAGGTCGTCCTTGGGTTTTACGGAAACGACACAATTCGGACTGGTGGTAAGAATATAGTGTTTGGTATCAAATGAAAAGTCTCGGTGTGGGCTAGCGTGTAGATGTAATAAAAATGTTTCATGTCGATCGACTTTTGTTTTATGCAGAAAGTTGTAAGAAGTATGTCGTATTTAGTATCAAATAAAAGTTCTCGGTGAGAGCTGGGGTACATAAATGACAAAAATGTTTCATGTCGACCGGCTTTTATTTATTGCAAAAATTTCTCAAAAGTATGTCGAGTTTAGTCTCAAATGAAAGGTTTTGTTGAGGGCTAGCGTGCAGAATTAACAAAAATGTTTCATTCCGATCGGCTTTTGTTTTCTGCAAAAAGTTCTTAAAGGTATGTCGAGTTTGGTCTCAAATGAAACGTCTTGTTGAGGGATAGCGTGCAGAATTGACAAAAATGTGCTATGTCGATTGGTTTTTGTTTTCTGCAAAAGTTGTAAGAAGTATGTGGTGTTTGGTATCAAATAAAAAGGCTCGATAAAGGTCAATGTCGATCGGCTTTTGTTTTATGCAAAAAGTTGTCAGAAGTATGTCGTGTTTGGTATCAAATGAAAGGTCTCGGAGAGGGCTAGCGTACAGAATTGACAAAAATTTACTATGTCCATCGATATTTGTTTTTTGCAAAAAGTTGGTAGAAGTGTGTGGTGTTTGGTATCAAATGAAAGGTTTCAATGAAGGCTGGTGTGCAGAATAAACGAAAATGGTCAATGTCGATCGGCTTTTGTTTTTTGCAAAAGGTTGTCACAAGTATATAGTGTTTGGTATCAAATGAAAAGTCTCGGTGTGGGCTAGCGTGTACATATGTTAAAAATGTTTCATGTCGATCGACTTTTGTTTTATGCAGAAAGTTGTCAGAAGTATGTCGTGTATAGTATCAAATAAAAGGTCTCGGTGAGGGCTGGGGTACATAAATGACAAAAATGTTTCATGTCGACCGGCTTTTGTTTTTTGCAAAAAAATATTAGAAGTATATCGTGTTTGCAATCTAATGAAAGGTCTCGGTGAGGCATGACGTGGAAATATGAAATAATTGTTTCATGTCGATCGGCATTTATTTTTTGCACTGACAGCGGAGCTCTAGGGAACGCTCGGCATAGCGAGAATTCGCTAGTCACTATACTAAACGATTAGATTCACTATATATATATCTATATATCTATCTATCTATAGATTCATCACGAGCATCGAGTAACTTTTGTAATCGCCTACAGCCTGAACCATGCAAGTGATTGTTATAATTTTTTTTTAATATGTGGGGGCTAATGAGATCTGGTGCCTCTTGGGTGTCTCATATTTTTACTATTAGTAATTTTCGTGTAAAAAATTAAAACTTTGCACAAATGCTACCTTGAAACAATGGATCCCAGAGGCCATGTCTAACTTTAAGAAGAATCACGCCGTCATCCGTCACTTTTGACAATCTGCCTATGAACTTTAAATGATTATATCTTTTAATAGAACATTGATATCAAAGATTTAAAAACAGTATCATGAATAATAGACTTGAGCAAATGTGTTACAACTAATTTAAGTTTAAAACATAACGTATTTAATTAATATAAATTTTGACGTTTCCAATGTCAAAAGTCAATGTTGCCACATGTGTGATGAAGTAACTAAATTAAAACCAAATATTCCTAAACTAACTTTACTGAAGACGGTGGCAGTTGTATTAGGATTGACAATATTAATTTATAAATTTAAAAATTAACTACTATTTTTTAATACAAACAGTGTTGCCAAATTATAAAGTAACTAAATAAAAATCAAATATTCCTAAATAAAATAAATTGAATACTTTGCTGTGTTTGTTATCAAAAGAAAAGAAACCATAAGGGCCAGTTTTAAAATGACAAAAAAAAATGTGTCATGTCGATCTGCATTTGTTTTCCGTAAAAAGTTGTTAAAAGTAGGTCGTCCTTGGGTTTTAAGGAAGCGACACAATACGGACTGGTGTGCACGAATGACAAAAATGTTCTATGTAGATTAGAATTTGTTTTTTGCATAATGTCAGAAAAATGTCGTGTTTGGGTATTTTCGAATTACAAAAGTCAATGTTGCCAAATGTTTAATAAAGTAACTAAACAAAGAACAAATATTCCCAAATGAAAGGTTACTGAAGACAGTGAATGTTATATTAGGCTAGGTCACGATGAGGGCCAGCGTGCAAAATGAACAAAAAAGTTCTATTTCGAACGGCTTTTGTTTTTTGTAAAAAGTTGTGAGAAGTATGTGGTATTTGATATCAAATGAAAAGGCTCAATAAGGGACTGGCGTGTAGAATTAACAAAAAAGGTCAATGTTGATCGGCTTTTTTTTTGCAAAAATTTCTCAAAGGTATGTCGAGTTTGGTCTCAAATCAAAGGTCTCGTTGAGGGCTACCGTGCAGAATTGACAAAAACGTTCCATGTCGATCGGCTTTTGTTTTATGCAAAAAGTTGTCAGAAGTATGTCGTGTTTGGTATCAAATGAAAGGTCTCGGAGAGGGCTAGCGTGCAAAATTGACAAAAATGTGCTATGTCGATCGGTATTTGTTTTTCGAAAAAAGTTGTCAGAAGTGTGTGGTGTTTGGTATCAAATGAAAGGTTTCAATGATGGCTGGTGTGCAGAATTAACGAAAATGGTCAATGTCGATCGGCTTTTGTTTTTTGCAAAAGGTTGTCACAAGTATATAGTGTTTGGTATCAAATGAAAAGTCACGGTGTGGGCTAGCGTGTAGAAATGATAAAAATGTTCCATGTCGATCGACTTTTTTTTTAATGCAGAAAGTTGTCAGAAGTATGTCGTGTATTGTATTAAATGAAAGGTGTCGGTGAGAGTTGGGGTACATAAATGACAAAAATGTTTTATGTCGAACGGCTTTTGTTTTTTTGCAAAAAATTATTAGAAGTATATCGTGTTTGCAATTTAATAAAAGGTCTCGGTGAGGCCTGACGTGGAAATATGAAATAAATGTTTCATGTCGATCGTCATTTGTTTTTTGCACTGACAGCGGAGCTCTAGGGAATGCTCGGCGTAGCCAAAAAATCGCTAGTCTATATATCTATCTATCTATCTATATTTGGATTCATCACGACGATCGGGCATCGTTTCTCCAGTTCAAACTCCTAGACCATTCAAGTAATTGCTGTAATTTTTTTTTCAAGTTGTACGGTCTAATGTGCCAGAGTGCCTTTGGGGGTCTCTAATTTTTGCTGTGAGTAGTTTTTGTTTAAAAAAATTAAAATTGTACAAAATTGGTACTTTAAAAGAATGGATCTCAGAGGCCATGTCTAAATTTAAGAAGAATCACGGTTGTCATCTATCAAAGTTGACAATTCAATATGATTGATTTATTTTGAATATGAAAAGATATATTGTAAATGTAATTATATTTTTATACATTTTAATAGTGAGCGAAACATATACAAATACACTGAATGTTAAGTGTGGTGCATTTAAAATATTTAATTTTATGACATCTTACGTTTACCATTCGTTGGTCTATATATATTATTATTTCAGAGAGGAATGGCTGATGTGAGCTTACTCTGCCGATGCGTCGAAGCTACAGGAGTCAGGAGCCAGCCACTTCGGGCCTCGATCAGGAAGTGTGAGATGGGTAGAGGTGTCGGAACCTCTACTGCCCCGATCGAGTCTGACCCGTCTGTGTATTCCGGGGTCGGTTAAACGGTTTAGATTGGGCCCCGGGGAACTGCGGTAGGATACGTCCAAGGGTACACCCGTTCCCAACTTACCGGCCCGCTCCTTCTCACACGATGCACTGGACAAACCGCTATTAAACATGAACAAATGGGAGGACAAATCTAAAACAACACCCGGCAAGCCAGCCGACAAAAAAGGCCCGTCTGGTGGGACGGTAAAACGCCCCGGGGACAAAACCCCGCAAAAAATGTTACTTCCTAAACTGGGAATTCAAGCGGTTCTCCAAAACCGCAAGAGAGTACACCGGTCAGTGGTGTAAATGTTGTGAGCCAGGAAATGGTGGGCCCTGTACCCCGGTTCCTGGTAATTATTATTATTATTATTATTATTATTATTATTACGCAAGCTCAAACATCCTCTATAGTTAAGGAGCTTCTACCACAACTGGTAGCTGCTCTGAAAACTATATTCGTGAGCAAAGATAGTTTCGCTCATCAGGAAACGCGTGCACCACGCGCTCTTCCGAGAAGAGCAACCAGCCCGACACCCTCTGAGGTGTCGGAAAAACGAAAACGTGGGGAGGGAGGAGAATCCTCTTCTGAGGATTCCTCAGTATACTCCGCTTCCTCACAAAACTCTTCACAACAAGTGAAGAAAAGAGGCAAAGGTTGGCCTCTAGGGAAGCCGAGGAAGCCGAAATACGGTGTATAGATCCATTTTTTCCATACTTTTATGGATAATATACTCCAGTGGAACATCAAGGGCTGCGTGTACCACTATTGCCAACTGAAGATGCTACTAATGGAGTTCAACCCGTTATGTACGTGTCTTCAGGAAACTCACTTCAAACCTGGCCAAGCATATTCGCTGAAGAACTATACAATAGTTCGTAGAGACATGGAACCTAACGTCAGGGTTCGAGGTGGAGTGGCCATCATTCTAAGACAAGATGCTATCTTCGAGCAAGTCCGTGTCGATACTGATCTCCAAGTAGTTGCAATCCGAATGTCCGTCCCAACTGTCCTCACGGTATGTAACATTTACCTACCAGAGGCAGGCTGGGACTTACATGACATACCTCATGTCATAGGACAATTGCCCACCCTGTTTGTACTACTTGAAGATTTCAATGCCCACAATGAGCTCTAGGGCTCTGATCACAGAGATCCAAGAGGGCTCATTATCGAAGATCTCTTGCATTCCACGAATCTTGTTCTAATGAATGATGATTCACCCATTTACTTTAACGCGCGGTCAAGGGATTTCTCCCGTATCGACCTGGAGGGTTATTCTAATTCAGATAGCGGTAGCGAAGCTTCGCTATGCGACTTGAAGCCATCTATTGGTCTTGAAAGGAACATCGCATATGACGTCATAGTTTAGCGGGATGTCGCTAGGCATAGCGAAAGCCACAGAGGTCCCGCTATGAGCATAACGCTTCGCTATCGTTCATTTTTGTGATTTTATGATATTGTTTTGAACATGTTTTGACAGAAGCTAATTTTTAATTTTTTTATTTATACGGAAGTGAGAGTATACGATTTAATTAATTTTATAAACAGTAGTTTAATGATAAGAATAGTTTGTATATCGTTTGGAAATCGATAATATCGATTATTATCGATTTCCTTCTAGTTTTTCTTCTTCTTCAAGCATCTATACGGTCAAATACCTACAGCATCGAAATGATGAGCCATAATCTAAAATAATTATGAAATAAAAGATAGTATCATAAACAATTCTTATCATTAAACTACTGTTTATAAAATTAATTAAATCATATACTCTCACTTCCGTATAATATCATAAAATCACAAAAATGAACGATAGCGAAGCGTTATGCTCATAGCGGGACCTATGTGGCTTTCGCTATGCCTAGCGACATCCCGCTAAACAATGACGTCTTATGCGATGTTCCTTTCAAGACCAATAGATGGCTTCAAGTCGCATAGCGAAGCTTCGCTACCGCTATCTGAATTAGAATAACCCTCCTGACCATTATATCTCCGAGACTAGCGAATAGATTCTCCTGGCGAGCACTTGACGACCTGCACGGTAGTGATCACTTTCCGATAGTGATCACTACGGACACCCCCACTACCAACCAGGTTCGTCGAGCCAAGTGGCTCTTTGCCAAGGTGAATTGGCCAAAGTTTGAAGCGGCTTTAGTAACACCAGACCCTACGGACGATGTTCAATTACCCATAATGGATCTAACAAGCATTCTATTAAAAGCAGCAGACACGGCTATACCTTCCACCAAACCGGGTATCTACAATAGTAGATTACCCTGGTGGAACCCGGAGGTTCAAGGTCTTGTACGGGCCAAAAAAGCTGCTTTTAATAGATTTAAAAAAAACTCCGTCTGAGGCTAACTTAATAGCCTTCAAAAGAGCCAGGGCATTAACTCGTAAGCAAATATTGGAAAGCAAGAGAGCATATGTCTCTGGCATTTCGTCAGAGACAACCACTCAGGAGTGTTGGGCAAGGGTGAGAAGCATCTTGGGGAGGGTGTTATTCACCCCCGTTGACCCACCTGAAACGGGATGAAGAAACGATCACGAGCGACGTCAACGTAATTGCAGAGTTATTGGCGAATCAGTTTGAGAGCACTAGTAGCTCTCAAAACTATGATCCGCAGTTTCTGTTGGGCAAAAGTGGAAGGGAAGTGCAGTTGGACTTCACTCCAGAAGTTCAACAATCACTTCCATACAATGACCCTTTTACCATAGGCGAACTTAACTCTGCAATTGCTCATGCATCGTCTTCATCCCCGGGACCGGATAATATTTCCAACAAGATGCTTAAACGTGCCAGCACCAATGCGGTGCTTCCAATGCCAGAAGTTCGGACATACTTCAAAGAACTGTAAAAATGATAAAATATGTTCATGTAGAAAACCGGAAAGGTAATATGTGTAAATTGTCAAGGAGATCATAGTGCGAGAGATAGAAATTGCCCAACCTATCAACAAGAAATGGCAATACAAGAGATTCGAGCCAAGGAGAACATCTCTTATCATGAGGCAAAATCCAAAGTAATTGTCAGAACTCCTACACCTGGTACTTCATATGCAAAACCGGCAAAGACGACTCCATCTTCTAAAATTGACTTATCAGATCTCTCTAAGGAACTAATACCAGCTCTAGTCGGCGCAATGAAAGCGTTCTTTGTAGCGAAAGTTGATAAAAAATGTTTTCTATTGGACTTTCCAAGCGCACATTCGTCGCAAAACTCACCCTCTTGCGGTACATTTATGCCATACCGTTTAAGAACTTGTTTTACATGTCGCTTATTTTGATGGCCTAATCTTTCGTGCCATAGCTGTAAAGTATTATTTGTGCTAGCCAGATATACACACTCATGACTTGGTATAATCACATACATGTCAAGTAGGTATAAATCTCCAACTAGTTTTCCAGTCAGAGTTACCTGTCTGTCTTTACTGAATTCACAAGTAGTAGCATCGGCTTGGAACTTATATCCTTTGGCAACAGCTTTGTGAATTGAAAATAAATGCCGACTAGCATCGGGAATATACCAGACATTTTCTAAATAGCTACGATACCACCTAGAACCAATTTTTATGTCCACATTTACATTACCTTGTCCGAAAGCCAAAGATTTTGTATTTCCGCTAAAACCATACATAACGCGAGGAGTAGCAAATGGTTTGTAGTTCGTCAAATATTGTCTATTAAAAGTAATATGTGTTGCTGCACCGCACAGGCACGTCCAATCTCTATTGAGAGAAGACTAAGGTCTACAAGTGCTGATGGTGCTTCAACTGTTGCTGTTGGAGCCACTACAAAAAACAAAAAACCGATTATACAGAGGAAACGGATGATCTGGATCCGTCATACAGCGATGACGACCTTCTTGAAGCTGTATTGGAACATCGGAAGAAAAGACCTAAGGGTTGGCCTAAGGACAAAAAGAGAAAGTAATTATTTCCATTTCTACATCTAATGGATACTATTGTTCAATGGAACAATTGTGGTACAGTGTAACATTATTGGGGTATGAAAATGATACTAAATAAATACAACCCGTTGTGTATGTGTTTACAAGAAACATACTTTTTACCTAACCAGCCATACAACCTAAAAGACTATTCAATAGTCAGGAAAGATGTCATTCCCAATATCAGGAGACGAGGTGGTGTTGCTCTGTTTTTGAGAAACAATGTTCGTTACTCCCGATTACAAATTAATTTCGATCTTCAAGTAGTAGCTGTACAGGTTACGGTTCCACTGCAGGTAACCATTTGCATTATCTACCTTCCAGATAATGACTGGTCCATCCAAGACCTGCAAAAAGTAATAGACCAACTGCCAACAACACTACTACTACTTGGAGACTTCAATTCCCACAATGAATTGTGGGGTTCTAAAAAGGTAGATGATCGAAGACAACGTATTGAAACCTTACTTTCTCATAACGATTTAGTCATTTTAAACGATGGAGCACCCACCTACTTTAATGCAAGGTCAAATTCCTTTTCTAGGATCGACCTGTCCATCCCCTGGCTTATAGACTAATCTTTTATGACAAGCCTTACCCGATCTTTATGGCAGCGATCATCATGTCCCCATTGTTTTATCCACTAATACCAGAACTGTACCACAAATATGTCCCCGTAAATGGCTTATATCCAAAGCCAATTGTCCAATATATTCTACCACATTTAATGAGATAACTCTTACCAATTACATAGATGTAGATGTGGAAATAGTTACAAATACTATTCTAGAGGCAGCTAAACAAGCTATTCCACTATCTAAGGGCGGAATCTATAGAAGACGCGTCCCTTGGTGAAATAAAGAGGTCCAACAGGCGATTAAATTGAAGAAGACTGCCTTCAATAGGTTTAAACGTCAACCGACGGACAATAATCTTATAGCCTTTAAACGGGCCAGAGCATATGCTAGGAAAATTATTCTTGAAAGCAAGCAAGAGACTTGGAACTCATACGTGTCCAAAATATCTTCAGACACGCCTACTCAGGAGTGTTGGATAAGAGTGAAGCGTATCGTAGATAAAGGGTATTCTCCTACTCTGACTCACCTTAAAGCCCCCGATGATAGCCTGATTGATGATCCACTAGTGATTGCTGAACACCTTGCAGATCAATTCGAGAAAGGTAGCAGTTCTACTAATTATAATCCAGTGTTCCTATGCAACAAAGTGGCAAGAGAACACCCACTGCCATTTGATACCTACGAGGATCTGGATTATAATGTACCTTTCTCGCTTACCGAACTTGATCAGGTATTACGTCAAGTCAGCGCATCATCTCCTGGCTTAGATACCATTACCTGCGAAATGGTGAAACACGCTCCTCTTAATCTCAAGCTCTCTCTTCTTGCACTATATAATAATATATGGCAAAAAGGCAAATATCCTGGCATATGGAAGGAGGCAATTATTGTTCCATTACCAAAGGCAGGGAAGGATCCTCTCGTTGCCTCTAGTTATAGGCCTATAAGCCTAACGTCATGTCCAGGAAAACTACTGGAAAAGATGGTGAACAACAGGTTAGTCTGGTGTCTTGAAACCCAAAACCTGATTTCTGAACACCAGTCAAGTTTCAGAAAATACCGCTCGACCACAGACCAGTTAGTTTTCCTAGAAAATGCCATTCAAACGGCATTTCGCAATAAGGAACACCTTGTGTGCGTTTTCTTTGACATAGAGAAAGCGTATGACATGACCTGGCGCTATTTAATTCTACAGAAGTTGCATACATGGGAATTCAAAGGTAACTTACCTAAATTTATTTCTTCTTTTCTTTGCGAGCGTACATTCAAAGTACGAGTGGGTACCGCACTTTCTACAGTGCGTACTCTGGAAAACGGTGTTCCGCAAGGATCAATCTTGAGTGTTACGCTTTTCGCAATTGCCATAAACGAAATTATATCCGGTATTAGTCCACAAGTTAGTATATCTCTGTATGTTGATGATCTTGCACTCTATTTTGCTGCCAACAAAATGGGGATCATCAACAGAGAGTCGCAATCAGCAATCAATATCCTGTCTGAAAATACTACTAATACCGGATATATTTTGAGTGCGGAAAAAACCCAATGTGTGCACTTCTGTAAATTACTCCGACCGCATTATGGACCTATGCTCTATGTCAAAGACAAACAAATTCTGTGCAAAGACAGGGTTAAATTCTTGGGGATGACATTTGACCCAAGACTTACATGGAAACCTCACATTGTCGACCTGAAAGTTCAGTATACCAAAACACTGAATCTCCTGAAAGTCCTTGCAGGAAGTAGATGGGGTTCCGAACCACGAACCTTGCTCAATGTGTACCAGGCTTTAGTTGTATCGAAGGTGGATTATTGTTGTGTTGTGTACTCTGCAGCTCCAAGAACCACACTAGGGTTACTAGATACAATTCACAATACCGGGATAAGACTTAGCCTGGGAGCTTTTCCGACCACTCCGGTAAAAAGTCTTTATGTGGAATCCGGACTAGTACCACTAGCAACGAGGAGAAGTCAGATGATCGCTGCTTACATCTGTAGAATACGCGCACAACACAATCATAAAAACTATGGTATCCTTTTTGAGGATATACCTAGATGGAGGACACTGAGCAAGCTACTTTCGGTTCGTGCTAAGGATATTGTGGAGAGTGTGGAGTGCGACTTACCTGATGTGCTCCCATTAGGTTTTCTTGAAGTCCGTCCATGGCTTGTGCCCCCTTTAAATGTCAACTGGCGTCGTTCAGAATTCGACAAGGAAGAAACTCCTAAAGAACTATTCCAAGCAGAATTCCTCAAAATCGCTGATTGATTCCCAGCTGCACGTTTCATTTATACCGATGGCTCAAAAACAGATGAAGGTACTGGTAGTGCGTTGTTTACCAGTAACCAATCACACTCTTGGTCACTGCCTGAATACTCCTCTATTTACACTGCCGAAGCGTACGCACTGTGGAAAGCGCTGCAAATCTGCGCCTACGAATCACTCCCAACGACCTATGTCATTGTAAGTGACTTCTTTAGCGTTCTCTCTGCCATATCAGATCCGTTTAGTTCCAACTATTTGATTCAGCAAATGTCGGCTATGTACAAACACCTGCATGACACAGGTATTGCTGTACATTTTGTATGGGTCCCTAGCCATGTTGGTCTGAAGGGAAACGATATGGCAGACGAAGCTGCTCGTCAGACAGCACAACGTGAGGTCCCTGAGGCAAAGATCATACTTCACAGTGATCTTAGAAATGCGATAAATAGAGAAATTATTCAACAATGGCAACATGAGTAGGATGATTTTAACACTCATCTCAAAGGGATCAAGCCATCTGTTAGAAAACAGCCGCTGAAAATGAAACTCACTAGAAAGGAATGGATCAAAGTCCATCGGTTGCGTTTAGGACACACAAGTCTGACCCACAAGTATAGGCTCACAAGAGAGCGGCCACCGGTCTGCCCTATATGTGGGGATTTTCTCACCGTGACGCATATACTTGTTATATGCCAAGACCTACAACCGATGAGACAGCTGTATGGAATAGGAGGGGATCTAAACATGATTTTAAATGACACAGATCAATGTGAACAAGTCTTGAAGTTTCTGAAAGCCAACAATATTTTTAATCTTATATAATGTTTATGTTATTTATTTATGTTTAAATTTGGAATTATTCGGCCTTGGAGATCCAATGAATAAAACGCAATTGTTTTGTAACAATGTGATGTATTCTTTATTTTAAATAGGGACGTTTCGAGGATAATATTTTCCCCATCTTCAGCTGTATTACAATAATTTCAATGTTACAATTATGAAATTTTTAACAACAAAACCATCACTCACCATGATTTGATGAAATAATATAAGTGTGTACAATTTACATTTTACATTTGTTTAAAACGATTAATCGTTAATACAGATCACATCAACATTGGATATAACGATGGAAAATACGTCAACTCCTCGTGGGAGTCGGCGATAATCTAACAGATTAAAACGGAAACTAATAGAACAATGGTCGGCTCAAAATGCCAACTAAAAACTTTAGGGGATAAAAATATTATAAATGGAGGTAAATTTAAAATGAAAATTTATTTTTTAATTTTTTTAACACTGATAATGATGTATAAAATGATTTAAATATTTAAGGTTGTTTTTATAATCTGTCTGAAAATTTAAATTTGAATTTTTATTGGAATTAATGTAAAAAGTTTCTTTTATTAGTCTATTGTTATAATTGTTCTCGGAATCTATAATTGTTGTGTCATTAAATTTAAATTTATGGCCTGTTTCAAAAGAGTGTTTAGTTAAAGCACTATGATTTGGGTTAAGTCTTTTTGTATGATATTCATGTTGATAAATCCGTTTTTTTAAAGGTTGTGACGTTTCACCAATGTAGTTTTTGTTACAAGAACCACATTCGACCTTATAGATGACATTTTTTAAGTCTGTAGGTGGAACTTTATCTTTAAGTTTAGTGAATAAATCCCTTGTGTTTGTATTAGAATAATTAGCTATTGTAATATTACTATTTTTGGTCAATTTATTCAAAGTACAATTTATTTTATTGTCGTATGGAATTTTTGTATAAATTTTATCAGGGTTATTATTATTAGTTAAGTTATTATTGTGATTATCTCTATTTTGTAAAGAAAAAATTCTTTTATTAATGTATTTGTTAATAAATGAAAGAGGGTAACAATTCTGTTGTAATATATTTCTAATATAATTTAAGTTTTTTTGATGGAAGCATTGATTCGATAATAAAATAGCTCTATCAACTAATGAATTGATAACACTAATTTTATATTTTAAACAAGTGTACGAATGGAAATTTAGGTATCTACCACTACTAGTAGGTTTTTGATACCAATCGGTGATAATAGAATTATTTTCTCGAATAATTCTAACATCAAGAAAGCTTAAACTATTATTAGTTTCCATTTCTAAAGTGAATTTAATTCTGTGATGGTAACTGTTAAATTTATTTAAAATGCAATTAATTAAATCAGTGGGGGCAATTAGCAAACAATCATCTACATATCTCTTATAATATAAAATTTTTAAATTTGGGTCGAGAATAATCTCGTTTTCTAATTTTTGTAAGATGATGTCTGCCAATGAACTTGAAATACTGGATCCCATGGGTGACCCATCAATTTGTTTATATATAACTTCATTGTGACTAAAAATGGAATTTTGAAAACATAATTCTATACCTTGAATAAATTGATCAATATTTAAATCTGTGTGTTCTTTAATTTATGTCCATCTATCTTTAATACATTCTAAAACAAAATCTTGGGGAATACTCGGATATAAGGCTACTACGTCTAAACTGAAAATAGAAAATGTTGGTGGTACTTTAATTTTATTAATGTCATCTACAAGATCGAATGAGTTTTTGACGTTGAATTCAGAGTTGGAAGTTACTTTAGTAAGAATATTATTTAAAAATTTAGAAAGTTTATAAACAGGTGTATCAATTGTTGATGTGATCTGTCTTAATGGTACATTATTTTTGTGTATTTTAGGATTCATGTACATTCTGCCCATACGGGGGTTATGAACTATTAATTAATAATTTTTTACAAGTATTATTGTATTTTAAATTAATTATATTTGAATTAAATTGCAAATTATTTCTATTGACATTATTTTTTATGAAATTTGGGATAATATTGTAGTGTTTACATGATTCCAAGAAGTAAAATTAAATTTCAATTTAAACTTCTTAATATTGAAATCACAGATGTTTATTCTGTTTTACATAATTTAAATCCAAACATGTAGTAGAATTCATGTCCAATCTGCCTATAGAGGTGTATTACTATATAATTTACAATAGTAACAAACTTTACCATAACACTAAATCTCTGAATAAAATTAATATTGATAAGAAACTGTGTAATTTAAAACATATTGAACTTAAAGACAGTATTTGTACCTTCTTAAAATTACATTATAAAAATTAGATTGTTAACTTGACAGACATAAACATAGATGAAAAGATATTAGTAATTTTATCATTAGGCCCAAAATTTAGATATAAAACTAAAAATTTAAAACATATTAAACAATTAATTTTAGAAACTTACATTAACCTTTCACTAACCATTGATAAAAGTTCCATAGAAGATAAAGATAAAATGAAAACAAAATTATCAAAACATTTAGATTCCAGATTTATTACCCTTAAAAATGAAAAACTTACTTTCTCACAAATCGAATTGATACAATGGATTAAGTTAACAAAACAATTTCTAAAATTAAATAAAGACAATATAATTATCAGTAAAGCAGATAAAGGATCAAAGACTGTCATCATGTTTAAACAAGAATATTTAAATAAATCTAATAACATTTTAAATGACGAATCTACTTATATCAAAATTAACAAAAACCCAATTCATAAACTAGATAATGATTGTAAAAAATATTTAAAGAGTATTAATAAACCTGAATTAATAGTTCATAACCCCCGTATGGGCAGAATGTAAATGAATCCTAAAATACACAAAAATAATGTACCATTAAGACAGATCACATCAACAATTGATACACCTGTTTATAAACTTTCTAAATTTTTAAACAATATTCTTACTAAAGTAACTTCCAACTCTGAATTCAACGTCAAAAACTCATTCGATCTTGTAGATGACATTAATAAAATTAAAGTACCACCAACATTTTCTATTTTCAGTTTAGACGTAGTAGCCTTATATCTGAGTATTCCCCAAGATTTTGTTTTAGAATGTATTAAAGATAGATGGACAGAAATTAAAGAACACACAGATTTAAATATTGATCAATTTATTCAAGGTATAAAATTATGTTTTCAAAATTCCATTTTTAGTTACAATGAAGTTATATATAAACAAATTGATGGGTCACCCATGGGATCCAGTATTTAAAGTTCATTGGCAGACATTGTAATGGCCCAGATTGGATTTTGTTAGAGCTAGTACGGTCCTGGAAAAAAGAGGTTAGGAGAAGAAGAAGTGAGGTTTTGGTTGATGGTAGAAAAACGTGTTCAAGAAGTGTGGAAGCAGTGTTAAAAGAAAAAGTTAGTGACAGTTGGAGAGACGGAACGAGAAAGACTAAGGTGCGCGCTGAAGGACGTTGTGACACCTATGGTTTTGTATCCTGGCCAAGCAGTAGAGGACCACGAGGTGGCCAAGACACAGAAGAAAGAACAGACGGAGAGAAAAGTAAACGAGGTGGTGTTTATGAACGTTAGTTTATTGTAAGATTAGAATTTAAGGTTTGTTGTATTAGCATCAAATAAAACATTAAACAGAAAAAAGTAATGTACTTGGTAGTGGATGGGGTCCGGAGTAACCCAGGTCATTGCAATTTGGCGCCCAACGAGTAGGCTAAACGAATTTTCACGTTGCTTACAACCTCAAAACAGTATTTACATAATTATACATTAATACATGTTGTCTAGGTTAGAAAAAATATAAAATGACGGGAAGAAAAAGCAAAAGACAAACCTACATAGAAGAGGCTCGAGAAGACGACAAGGAAACAGTATCTAAACTCTCAGCTTTGGAACAAACGATGGAACAGCTATCACGAAATGTTGCAGTCATGGCTAATAGTTTAAAATACATGGTTAACGTTAAAAGTGAGGCAAAGACTTCAGAAGAAAAAATAATTAGGCCAGACGAAATGAGCAAAGTTAAAAATACTGCAAAAGATAGATCGTATATATCCTATTGGAAAGATATAGGTGGTACTTTGTTAACGTTTGCACCAGGAGGAGGAATGCAACCCGTACAGTTTATTAAGAAAGTTTCTTCAATGTTAGTAGATGCGGGTGTTCCGGAAAATAAAAGGATAGATATAGCAACAAATTGCTTAAGAGGATCGGCTGCAGATTGGGCAATGTTAAACGAAAAGAATTTTAAAGATTTTGGGGACTTTAAGAAAAAGTTTTTAGATCGATACTGGGGGGTAGAGGAGGAGCGTGAAGCGTATAAGAGAATCAAATATGGGCAACACGAGAAAGGCAGTCGTGCTGATTATTTCCTAAAATTAGCTAAAGAGGCAAGCTATTTGTCAGAAGGACTTGAGGAAAGGAAGCTGATAGAAATGTTAAGCGCACATTTTCCAAGTGACATTAAAAGAGGGATGATAATGGCAGGACTAAAGACTATTGAAGAAACGGAGAGCTATTTACGGCAAATTGATAAAACATTTATGGAAGAAAGAGGAAACGGTGGTCATAATACAACCCAAAATAATTGGAAAAATCAACGTTCAACACGAAACAACAATACTAGCAACAATTATGTTCAAGATGATAATCGACAAGAGGTTGCTCGATCCAATACGATTTTCAATCAAGATCCAGCAGAAATTTTATTATCTGATGAGAATGAGGAAGAAAATACTGATAAAAAGACGATGAAACCAGTTACGGAAGTAAAAATTGAAGGTGTTGAAGTGGTAGCACTGATCGACTCGGGAAGTCAATTTTCTTGTATATCCGAGAAGTTTTATGAACGAATCAAATATCTTAAATTACCGACGTTTCCGGTAATGGGAGTGACATTGGGTGGAGCGTTTGGTGCACTCACTCAAAAAGTAACCAAACAAGTTTTGATAAAGCTCGAAGTGAAGGGAAAAATTAGTGAAACAGTTGTGTTAATAGTCCCAAAATTAACTAGGGATTTAATCCTAGGTTACGACTGGATGCAAGAAGTTAAAGCTGAATTATCTTGTGAAGGCAGCAAATTAAAGATCACAATAGATGAGAAACCCTTATTAATAAAATTAGGACATAATGAAAAGCAGTTGCCAACAAGCATTATAATTAACGAAATTCAGAAAATAGAAGAAAAGAGAGTACATGATACGAAAAAAGGTTACACCGAAGAAGAAAGAAGGAAAGTTGCAGAGAGTGCTGGAGTGGAAACTGAAGAGCAGAAAACGCAAGTCTTAGAAGTTTTGAACCAGTTTTCAAACCTATTCTCAAACGAACCAGGTCTGACACAACAATATGAACATATAATTGAAATGCGAGATGATACACCATTTAACAAGAAATCATTTCCCATACCAAATGCTTATAAAGATGCAGTTAAGAAGCAGATTCATGAAATGAAGGAGTGGGGGGTAATACAGGAAGCACCTACAGAGTATGTTAGTCCTCTTGTAGTTGTATCAAAGAAAGATAAAGGAGTGCGAGTATGTTTAGACGCAAGGCACCTGAATACTCAAATGAGGAAAGAGCATATAGTGCCACCAAACCCAGAAGAACTATTCACTAAAATAAATGGGAAGGTCTTTAGTTCTATTGACTTAACATGTTCTTATTGGCAAATACCTGTAAGGGAAAGCGACCAGAAATATACTGGTTTTGCATATGAAGGCCGTACGTATATTTTTAAAGTCTTACCTTTTGGTCTTAGTACGTCGGTAAGCAGTTTCATACGAGGGTTGGAGAAAATATTAGGCCCTGAAGTTGAACAATTCTGTATTCCATACGTTGACGATTTGTTGGTGATATCGAATAATTTCCAAGAACATTTAGAACATCTCACAATTATATTCAAGAAACTTCAAGATGCCAATTTAACCGTTAAACTGAAGAAATGTCAATTTTTTCAAGAAAAAATCTATTTTTTGGGTCACATTATTACCCCAAATGGTATTGCGGTAGATCCTGAACGGATTAGATCTATATTGGAATTTCCTAGACCGCGTAACATAAAACATTTGCAATCATTTTTGGGTTTATGCAATTATGACAAAAGGTTCTGTCACAAATATGCAATGTTAATCCATCCTTTGTTACCACTTTTAAAGAAAAACAGTGTATGGCATTGGGGAAAAGAAGAAGATAAAGCTTTTAACCAAGTGAAAGAGGCATTTGTAAATCTACAACCTCTTAGCTTTCCGGATTGGAATCGACGTTTGTATATACAGACCGACAGTTCATACAAAGGTCTGGGAGGATGGCTTTACCAACTGGATGATGAAGGCGAAATAAATACTATCGCGTTTACTAGTAGAACTTTAAGGACAAGCGAGAAGAATTACTTTGCAACGGAAATCGAAGCGCTTGCTATAGTATTTTGTTTAAGAAAATGGCGTTCTCTGGTTTTAGGACAGCAGTTAACTATTAAAACTGATCATAAAGCATTGGCATTTATGAAGAGATGCAAATTGTTGAGTCCAAGGTTAACACGATGGATTCTACTCATACAAGAATATGATTTCACCATTGAATATTGCAAAGGAAGCGAAAATGTGGTAGCAGATGCCCTGTCGCGATACCCAGCCACTGAAACAGACTATGTAGAAGAAGAGAAAGTTTTAATCTGTATTGAAATGATTACAAGTGAAATTAATGATTTAAAAATTCAATTTAAAGATATAGAAAATCTACAAAGACAAGATAAATATTGGTTAGATATTCGAAATAAATTAAACACAGAAAATTGTCCTAGCCGTTTAAAGAGAGTATATACGATTCATAAAGGTGTAATATTTAAAAATCCGAACAAAGATGAAGAATCTTATAAGATTGGTATACCGCTAATCTTGGTAAAAACATTAGTGGGAATTGAACACCAGAAAAATGGACACTTTGGAGGGCATAAAAATTATAGCGCTTTAAAGCAATACTATTTTTGGCCGAAAATGAAGAAACATATTTCAAATTATGCAGCTTCTTGTGAATTATGCCAAAAGAGTAAAATTTCAAAAGTATCGAGAGGTCAAATGTTCAGTGTACTGCCTGATAAACCAAATTCCATAGTATGTATTGATTTGATGGGACCATTACCAACATCTCGGGCTGGTGTTACCCAGTTATTAGTGATGGTAGATGCGTTTAGCAAGTATGTGTGCTTGTATCCCCTAAAACGGGCTACCACCAAAGCTATCCTTCATAGAGTCGTTAATAGTTATATACCTAAAATGGGTAAACCGGAATGTATACTGTCTGATAATGGCACCCAATTTTCTCAGAACTGGGAAAAAGAGTTAGAAAAATTAGGAATTAGAGTAATACATACCTCTGCCTATTTTCCACAGGGAAACATGACAGAACGAGTAAATCGGGAAATTGGACGATTATTAAGATGCTTATGCTTCCAGAAGCATAGTAAATGGGCGTGTGAAGTGAAATCAGTTGAGATGCTTTTAAATGCAACAACCCATGATTCTACTGGTTTGTCACCGAATTATCTACATTTTGGAATAAACCATGAGAATGAGGTTGCCAAGTTAATTGAATTTCCAGAAAGACCCAGTCCAGAGGAAGATAGAAACCAAATAATTATGTTGGCACGTGAAAGACTGAGAAGTAAAGCCGAAAAAAGACACGACCGTCATAATAATAAATTAAATAAAATTATATCTTTCAAAGAAGGAGACCGGGTATGGCTAAGAACCCATCCACAATCAGACGCTAGTAAAAATGTAATTAAAAAACTATTTTTGTTATATGAAGGTCCTTACACAGTTCACAAAATAATGGGTTCTAACTCATATTTGCTTCATGATGATGTAGGCCGAGTCAAAGGTACTCACAATGTTGTAAACTTAAAGAAATGTATTGAAAGCCAAAATGTTATGTTTTAAGAATTTAATTAATCCTTAGTCTGTAAGTTAAATGTGAATTGTAGTTAAGTTTTGTTTAGCCATAAGTCTTAATTAAATGGGGGGTGATGTAATGGCCCAGATTGGATTTTGTTAGAGCTAGTACGGTCCTGGAAAAAAGAGGTTAGGAGAAGAAGAAGTGAGGTTTTGGTTGATGGTAGAAAAACGTGTTCAAGAAGTGTGGAAGCAGTGTTAAAAGAAAAAGTTAGTGACAGTTGGAGAGACGGAACGAGAAAGACTAAGGTGCGCGCTGAAGGACGTTGTGACACCTATGGTTTTGTATCCTGGCCAAGCAGTAGAGGACCACGAGGTGGCCAAGACACAGAAGAAAGAACAGACGGAGAGAAAAGTAAACGAGGTGGTGTTTATGAACGTTAGTTTATTGTAAGATTAGAATTTAAGGTTTGTTGTATTAGCATCAAATAAAACATTAAACAGAAAAAAGTAATGTACTTGGTAGTGGATGGGGTCCGGAGTAACCCAGGTCATTGCAACATCATCTCACAAAAATTAGAAAACGAGATAATTCTCGACCCAAATTTAAAAATTTTATATATGTTTTAATTAATTGCATTTTAAATAAATTTAACAGTTACCATCACAGAATTAAATTCACTTTAGAAATGGAAACTAATAATAGTTTAAGCTTTCTTGATGTTAGAATTATTCGAGAAAATAATTCTATTATCACCGATTGGTATCAAAAACCTACTAGTAGTGGTAGATACCTAAATTTCCATTCGTACACTTGTTTAAAATATAAAATTAGTGTTATCAATTCATTAGTTGATAGAGCTATTTTATTATCGAATCAATGCTTCCATCAAAAAAACTTAAATTATATTAGAAATATATTACAACAGAATTGTTACCCTCTTTCATTTATTAACAAATACATTAATAAAAGAATTTTTTCTTTACAAAATAGAGATAATCACAATAATAACTTAACTAATAATAATAACCCTGATAAAATTTATACAAAAATTCCATACGACAATAAAATAAATTGTACTTTGAATAAATTGACCAAAAATAGTAATATTACAATAGCTAATTATTCTAATACAAACACAAGGGATTTATTCACTAAACTTAAAGATAAAGTTCCACCTACAGATTTAAAAAATGTCATCTATAAGGTCGAATGTGGTTCTTGTAACAAAAACTACATTGGTGAAACGTCACAACCTTTAAAAAAACGGATTTATCAACATGAATATCATACAAAAAGACTTAACCCAAATCATAGTGCTTTAACTAAACACTCTTTTGAAACAGGCCATAAATTTAAATTTAATGACACAACAATTATAGATTCCGAGAACAATTATAACAATAGACTAATAAAAGAAACTTTTTACATTAATTCCAATAAAAATTCAAATTTAAATTTTCAGACAGATTATAAAAACAACCTTAAATATTTAAATCATTTTATACATCATTATCAGTGTTAAAAAAATTAAAAAAATAAATTTTCATTTTAAATTTACCTCCATTTATAATATTTTTATCCCCTAAAGTTTTTAGTTGGCATTTTGAGTCGACCATTGTTCTATTAGTTTCCGTTTTAATCTGTTAGATTATCGCCGACTCCCACGAGGAGTTGACGTATTTTTCATCGTTATATCCAATGTTGATGTGATCTGTATTAACGTTTAATCGTTTTAAACAAATGTAAAATGTAAATTGTACACACTTATATTATTTCATCAAATCATGGTGAGTGATGGTTTTGTTGTTAAAAATTTCATAATTGTAACATTGAAATTATTGTAATACAGCTGAAGATGGGGAAAATATTATCCTCGAAACGTCCCTATTTAAAATAAAGAATACATCACATTGTTACAAAACAATTGCGTTTTATTCATTGGATCTCCAAGGCCGAATAATTCCAAATTTAAACAAATTCAGGATCCACCTAACCTCAAAAAAATTTATTTATGTTATTTATTTATTTATTACAAATGTGCCGTCCATTACATTTCTAGTCATTTTAGTTTTTTTTTTCACTAACTGACGACGGATAACATCGCGATATTTTATTACTCTCCTATTTATATTTTTTTTTATTTTATTTTTGACAAGAGCAACAGGTCTCGCGTACTTACCTTTAGTTATATATATTTTAAAGTGTTTGTGTCAGTCTAAAAAAATAATAATAATATAATATCAATATATAGTTATAATGGCTAATGACCCTAGCAGTCGATGCCGCAGAACCTGAAAGAAAAAAAAAAATTATTATTATTATTATTTCTTTATTCACCATTCGATTGTACATGTGTTCTACAGCTTCCGAAGTAAGTATTACAATACATGGTACATATTATTGTAAGTATTACATTACATAACATTATAACAATACATTTTGTATGTGCGGAACACGTACCATCTCCTGGAGTGGCAAGGATCTCCATCGGCCCAGACAAGACTGGATCTCTCATCTCCTCTTTCGACAGGATACTCAAGTAAGGATTTTGCTTACAGTGTGGCATGTATCCAATGTTACTGCTTTTTGCATGTTTTGATATAAATTTCGTGGTAATTTTAATAATTCTAAATTTGGCAATAGGCTATTGGGAATTTTCCCTGTGGCTCCTAAAATAATGGGGACTATGAAAACCTGGTTTTGGCTCCATATTCTTTTAACTTCATCAGCCAAAGGTGAATAATTTGTAATTTTTTCTTGGTGTGCTTCTAATATATTAAATGCAGATGGAATTTTAACATCAATGATATATGTAATTTTATTTGTTTTGTCTTGCAAAACTAAATCAGTCCTTTTGTGTTTTATTTCTCTGTCAGTTTGTATTATTCTGTCCCAGTAAATTTTGTATTCCTTGTTATCTATGACAGTTTCAGGGTAATAATTATAATATTTTAGATGTTCTTGAATTCCTTCATGTTGTTTTCGTAGTTCAATGTGCAATATCTTAGCAACATTATTATGTCTTCGTAGATAATGTGTTTGACAGAGTTTTTAATATCCACTAATAATGTGATCTTTAGTTTCCTTCTGTTTTTTGCATACCCTACACATTTCATCAGTAGTATCCTGGTCTTTAATTATATACTTTCGGTAATACTTTGTGTTAATAACTTGGTCTTGTATCGCAATTATGAAAGCTTCAGTCTCCGAAAATATATTGCTCGTTCTTAGCCATGACAAAGTTGCTTTTTTATTAAGGTGCTCCAGGTTTATTAGTGTAGGGTACCTGCCATGTAATGGCTTTTCCCTCCATGCTTTTAACAATTTTTCTTCTGATTGTTCTACGTTTTCCGGACTATGGGTATTATTTAGATTTAGTGTAGTTATATTTTTGTCTGCGTGGACTATAGCTGCATGTACAGCGGATGTTTCTTGTTTTTCCCAGAAATAAAGCCTGGGGTTATTTTTCTCTTGTTCACATCTGTGAATTATGTTTGGTATCCCTCTGCCTCCAAGTTCTCTCGGTAGGTGTACCCTTTCTTTAGCACTCTTCGGGTGATCGCATCTATGCTTTGTTAAAATTGTTCTAGTTTTAATATTCATGTTCTCCAGATCTGTTTTTGTCCAGTTTAATATAGGTAGGTGTGAAGTAGCCCAACACTACCCCCCCCCCCCCCATGTCGGAATTAATAATAACTATTTGATATGACCAATTGCGCCCTTTATGCGTTTGTGTGCACCACCTTTACTTTTTTATGCGCTCCTATAGTTTTTATTTTTTTTATTTTTTAAATGGGGCGGCCAACTTAATGTGTAGCCCCCTAAATTAGTAAATATGTATTTAATTGTTATGTATGGCTTCATGAATACATGCGCTAATATGCGCCAGTGCAAAATATTAATGCGCCAATCACGTTTAGGATATATATATATATATATATATATATATATATATATATATATATATATATATATATATATTTGAAACTCGGGGGGGAGGGGGAGGCTACATTAATGCTGATTTTTTTTTTTTTTAATTTTTTAAATTTTGAGAAAGCTATTGTTTTTGAATACGTACGCGCTCTTATGCGCTACCCACAAATATTCATTGCGCTTTTTCCGTTGAAGAAATAGAATGATGGGGGGGTCAAGATAATGATAAATTGAAAATTATTAATTTTCTAAATGAAATTTTATTATTAATATTATGCACCAATCAAATGTTTTTATGCGCTGATTTAGTTTTCTATAAAATAACACTATAAAGGGGGGGGGGGGGAGCAATTTAATACATTTTCATATTATTTTATTTTTTTAATTGGATACAAATAATGGTCATACATTTGTATGCGCTTTTATGCGCTATAACAAATTTCTTCTGCGCTCATATAGTTTTTAAATTATCAGAGTACATTCTTCAATTTAAAGTCGAACTTTCATAGACAAATTTCACGTTTATTTTTTGTTAACTTCTGAACGTAAAAAGCCTACTTAATTTCCATACAAACGAATTAAGACGGAAAATGTTAACTAGCACAATAATATGGTGGATACAGGCGATAAAATAGGGATGGAGAGGTAATTTTAGGAAATATTAAAATATTTTTTTATAAGTCTTACATTATATTTAATATAAAAATCTCAGTGTGCAATACAAGCAAGTACTTTATAATTGTTTGTTTTCATTAGTATGGCAATATTTCAAAGGAATATCATTTCTATGTTCATACATCTATGGGTTACAGTAGGGAACGAGCGCGCTGTTGTCGCTTGGGCCCAAGCACATCAGTGGCCGTGATCCAGATAAGAGCGGGAACTTCAAATAGATGTCTTGGACAGAGATAGCGATAAATTACCTAATAAAAGAAAAGATCTATTGGCAATGATACGGTCAGTAGAAGATTTCGAACTGTACCGATCTTCTTTCTTTAATCATGCAATGCTTTTTTAATATTCATTCAGTAGATATTACACGCAAGTTTCATGCTTTACTTGTGCTTCATTAGCTATTGTGGAAACAGTTCTTTGCATTGTCGAACACATGGGCCTTTCAATTCTAATTCCAAAACAGCATTGTGCAGTCTAGTTACAACTATCAGCTGTAACAGAGACAGAATTAAAGAAACTAATAAACATTTTGATTTTGTATTGAAAGTGAGAGTGATATTACTTGCGTGTAATATCTACACGCAGGTTTCATGCTTTACTTGTGCTTCATTAGTTATTGTGGAAACAGTTCTTTGCATTGTCGAACACATGGGCCTTTCAATTCTAATTTCAAAACAGCATTGTGCAGTCTAGTTACAACTATCAGCTGTAACAGAGACAGAATTAAAGAAACTAATAAACATTTTGATTTTGTATTAAAAGTGAGAGTGATATTACTTGCGTGTAATATCTACTGAATGAATATTAAAAAAGCATTGCATGATTAAAGAAAGAAGATCGGTATAGTTCGAAATCTTCTACTGACTCTATTATTGTTTTTACTTGTACTCTTTAGTTTATACACATATTTTGTCTTTCTAATATAATAAATATATAAAAATAAAAATAAGATAACTTTGTACTGCAACGCCACCTTGCAGTGCTAACAGAAACCTAATTAATACTAACTTAATAGTTATTATTAATAATAGAAACTAAATTTACCTTTAATTATAATTAAATAAACAGAAAATATTAGAATATATATATATATATATATATATATATATATATATATATATATCGGTATCTCTGAACTGGAGGCAGTAAAGTTCCATTATTGGTTTATATTATATTAGAATATATATATATATATATATATATATATATATATATATATATATATATATCGGTATCTCTGAACTGGAGGCAGTAAAGTTCCATTATTGGTTTGTAGTCTAACTAGACGACATTCACCGTCTTTTCCTGGTAACAGTTCTATTATTCTAGCTATTGGCCAATCTAAACGTTTTCGGTTGTCACTCCCAACCAGTACAATTTCATTAATCTTAATTTCTGGTAGTTTTTATTATTGTTGGATTGCTGTGCCAAACTTCCCAAATATTCATTTCTGAATCGCTGCCTCAAGTCTTTTCTAATTTTCTGAAGATACCGTGTTCTTTTGTTTAAACTTTTTTGGTCGATATTGTCCAGATCGGGAACTCCTATTTCTTTTAATTCATGTAGAAACATGTTTGGAGACAACGCTGTAACGCTTGGATCACCATCCATCATATAAGTTATTGGACGAGAATTTATAACAGCTTCGCATTCTGACAACAGGGTTAACATTTCTTCATAACTCGTGCAAGTTCTGCCCAAGACTCGTCGCAATAAGTCCTTCATGCTCCCACCAACCGCCCCATCACGCTACCGTTGGAGGATTAAATTTCCAGTCTATTCGATGAAGCGTTGCGAATTTTTCTATTTCATTCAAGTCTACACACGATAGGAGATTTGCCGTACCGATAAAATTAGTTCCATTGTCACTGTAGATTCTTTCTGGTCTTCCACGTCTGGCAATGAACCGTCTTAATGCTTGAATAAAACTTGGAGTTGATTGAGAAGAAACCATTTCTAAATGTACTGTTCGGTACACAGCACATGTAAACAAGCAGATCTACATTTTGATATTTCCTCTTTAATTTAGAGGTCCTGCGAAATCTATCCCCACTACTTCAAAAACCCAAGCATCTCGAACTCTGTCCAGGGGTAATGTACATGGCGGAGTCTTCATATTTTGGATTTCATATTTTCTACATGTTAAACATCCTTTCAAAACCTTTCTAACTGCTCGTCTGCCTCTGGTTATCCAATAATCCTCTCTTAAGTTATTTAATAAAATTTGGACACCAGCATGTTTCAACTTGTTATTTCTATCTAATATTAACAGTTTTACCACTGGATGTTGATCAGGTAAAATAATAGGAAATATGAAGTTCTCTGTGTCATGACGTAACGTGACTTTAGTTTTTACTCTAATAATTCCTTCTTGATCTAGTAGAGTATTCAATAAAGAAATTTCTTTTAATTTTTCTTCGTTAAACCATTCTTGTTGAATTAATTTAAATGTTTGTTTCTCCGCATTCATAATTTCTTGTACTGTTAACCCGGATATTAATCTATCTTTCTTTTGTCTTTTAGCATTATATAGAAAACGTTTAATCCAGGCAACTAATCGGACAATTTTCTCAAAATGGGAAAAATGTTTATAATACCACTTGTTTTCTTCTGCGGAGTTCACAACGGTCGTACTTTTCATAATGTTAATTTCATTATCTTCTAATTTGGTGGATTGAGGCCAATCGATTGGCTCTAATTTTAGCCATGGAGGTCCCTCCCACCATTTCAGCTCTATCAGTTGTTTAATGCTACATCCCCTTATGTGTAAATCAGCTGGGTTACATTCACCTGGAACGTGTCTCCAATCTTCAATTTTTGACATTTGACGTATTTCGTTAATTCGATTTTTACGAATACTTCCCATTTTTCATTTCTCTTGATCCACGTTAAAATAGTAGACGAATCGCTCCAATATGTGACTGATATGGGTAAAGTGTCATGCAGATGTTTACAAATTCCAGTTGTTAGACGTACTCCTATTACAGCTGCCATTAGTTCAAGCCTTGGTATAGTTATCTTCTTTATAGGTGCTACTCTTGACTTGGCTTGAATAAGTTGAACTCTGACGTTTTTATTGGTTTCTACTCGGATAAAGACAGCTGCCGCATACGCTACTTTGCTAGCGTCACAAAATGTGTGAATGCTGATGTTTGCTGATTGACTTGTTGCTCCAGTTAGCCATCTCGGAATTTTTATCTTCGCTAAGCTTGTTAATTCTTGGTATCAGCAAAGAAATTTGGTCTTCATCTCTTCGTCTACCTCCGAATCCCAGGAAACATCAGTCTTCCATGCTTGCTGCAACAATAACTTACAAAATATAGTAACGGGGCATAGAAAACCAATAGGATCAAACATTCGATGAGCCACTGAAAGAATTAGTCTTTTTGTCATACATGCATTATCTATTATAGGCAGATTGTCCAAATTAACTTCAAGAGTATCCAATTGTTTATTCCATTTTAATCCCAATACCATGGATGTTTCATTTATCTCTCTAGTATTATCTCCGGAATACTCCCAGCCTCTTAAGTCGAAACAACCGCGAGCCATAATTATTTTAGATTCTAGAATAAAACGTTCTAGTTATTCATTATCTTTTACACTAGTAACACAGTTGTCCACATAAAAACTATTTTTCAACTGTTTTAATGTCATTTTTGATATCATTGAGTCATCTTCTATCTTCAAATTGTTTTGGGTTTTGTTTAAATGATAGTTAATCACAGCAGCTAGCAAAAATGGACTGCTAGTAATTCCAAATACTACTCTCGCATGTTGATAAACTTTCATTCGCCCATGTTCATCCCACCATAAAATTTTTAAATATTCGCGATTTTCCTTCCCAATACTTATTTGCAAGAATGCACGTTTTATATCTGCTATAACCCCGATTTCATTTCTTCTAAAACGTAGCAATATGGTAGGTATAAATTCAATCATATTTGGTCCTATTTCCAAACATTCATTAAGTGAGGGACTATTTTTTATTTTTGCAGATGCATCGAAAACCAGTCTTATTTTGGTGGTGCTATTTTCTTTTATTGCATGTCTATGTGGCAAAAAATGTCCATTTTCATAGTTAGGATTAATTACTTCTTATAATTCTTTCATTACACCATTCTTTGATTACCTGGTCGTATCTTTCGAAGTTACCCTCTAATTTTCATTTCTTCGTCAGCGAATTTAATCTTCTCTCGGCTGCTTGATAATTGGACGGTAATTCTGGTTTTCCGGTTATCCATGGCAATTTTACCTCATATCTACCATCTTCCTTTTGTTCAATATTTTCCAAAAATTGCTGTTAAACTTCTTGGCTCAACACACTTAATTCGCACGAATATTTGTCATCTAGAGAACTCACTATTACTTTGTATCGTTTATGTTCTTGCTGAATTGTTTCAACCCCTCCAAACAGCGAATGTATTAGTCGTTCTTTACCTTGACAAGTAAATTTCATCTTCTTGGCAGTACCTTCTAGCAGATAAGATTTCTGAGATCCAGTATCTATCATGGCCCTGACTAATAATGTATCTTTTCCATTTATAATTTTTACAACTATTGTCTGTAAAAAAACTACTGGATTTGTTAACCATTTCATTAAAACATTATCTTTCGACACATTATTTTCATTAACTGTCACTCTCAACTGAGTATCATTTTCTTTCTGTCCTGAAAGCTTTGGACACATTATTACGACATGTCTTTTCTCACATATTAAGCATTTTAGAAAAGCTTTGCATATTCTCGCGAAATAATTCGCCTTCAGGCAATAATAGCAACACCTCTTGTCATTTACAATTTTCTGTCTTTCGTCCAGAGTCATTTTCTTAGCTTTGAAACAGTCAGCACTGTTATGCTTCTTATCGCAAAAAATGCAATTATTATTTTGCGTATTAAACTTATTATCTTTTGTATTTACTAAACTGGTTGCAGTTGGTACGTCATTTGCTTTTGTAAACTGCATGTTCTTTTTTCTTTTATCCTTTCTTCATTTTCGACTTCAGATCTTAAAAATAACATCAGCTTTCTCAATCTTTTACTGGTTCCTGATGTTTTCATATCTATTTGTGTCCCATTTTCTTCTGTTGTATCTCCGTTTTCTTCTGTGATTGTCGATGTTCGTTGCCAAATTCTCAGTAACTCTTCTGGTATGCACGATTCGAATAAAGGAAACAACATGGCTGCATATTTTTCACTAGTAACGCCTAGTGACTCTAGTGCTCGTAAATGGGACTCTAAATTGTCATATAAGGAGCATAGTGACAAATGATCGTTCTTATTTACTACCTTTTTTAAAACCAGAGTTAACAGCTCTCTCACATAAACTTCAATCAACATGTCATCTCGCCCGAATCTTTTCTTAAGACCTTCGACAGCCTTCTTATAATTTTCTTTTGTAGGCGGGAAACTATTTACGAAATCACGAGCTCGACTTCCTACTACGGTGGCTTGTAATAAATATTGAAATTTATCTTCTGATGGCAAGTCTACATCTTCATCAATCTTTTTAAACTGTCCCCAAAAGTGTAACCAGTCTTTTATATTGCCGCTAAATTTTTTTAATTCTATCTCTGGTAATTTAAATTTACGACATGAATTTCTCGTAGCATGTACAGAGGATATGTCATCATTTTCGTCATTGCCCGTAGTTACAACTTCTAGAACTTTCAAAACGTCAAGTACATTTATTTGTATCTTCTTGTACTTACGTTGATATTCTTCACTTGCATTATTTTCTAATTCAAATTCATATAATTCGGCTTCAGAGTCTAGCATAAAATTAGCAATATTTCTATCTAGCTTTTCAAGTTCCTGGGCATTTTTTTGCAGCAAAGACAAGTTTGCTTCTACTTCAGTCTTATCCGGCTCTTCACTTCTTATATCCAACATTAATTTTCCATGAAGTTTAGTGAATGCAGATCGTACTATTGTCCTCTTCTTTTTTTCTCGATCCATTTAATTCGATATGTTCACCTATCCTATTTTATTATAAACACACCAGTAGTCCTGTCACGGTCGCCACTAATGTTGAGAACACAACAAAAAATAAATAACAGATGTGTAATTTAGGTGAACGAAAATTAAAAGTATTTTTATTTTAACAATTATATGTCAAAATTACAAGTTATCAAAAAAAAATCATGTTTTTTCAATGCCTTCTCTTTTTAATTTTTTAAAAGACTGACAGTTTTTGCTATGAAGCCAAGTCTATTTATTTTAATTTACAAATTAGACATTGATAATGCAACAATATATATATTTGTTTTGGCAATTATTAAAAAAGAAGAATAGTTTAGTATACGAAATTAACACTGCGTAAGTCGCGTATAGGGCACGAGCGCGCTGCAGTCGCTTGGGCCCAAGCATCTCAGTGGCTGTGGTCCAGAAAATAGCGGGGAACTTTAAATAGATGTCTCCTTTTTACTTATATACCTCTTCATGACGTCTACTTAAAGTTCCCGCTCTTTTCTTGACCACGACCAGTGTGAAGTTGGGGTGAAGTCGCGCTTGGATCCAAACGACTGCAGCGCACTCGTAGAGAGCACATTCTGTAGATAGTATATTACTTTTCTATAATATAACTATTTTAAAACACCGTATCATTGCCAATAGATCTTTTCTTTTATTAGGTAATTTATCGCTATCTCTGTCCAAGACATCTATTTGAAGTTCCCGCTCTGTACATTGATAATTTAAAAACTATATGAGCGTAGAAGAAATTTGTTATAGCGCATAAAAGCGCATACAAATGTATGACCATTATTTGTATCCAATTAAAAAAATAAAATAATATGAAAATGTATTAAATTGCACAACCCCCCCCCCCCCCCCGTTTATAGTGTTATTTTATAGAAAACTAAATCAGCGCATAAAAACATTTGATTGGTGCATAATAGCGCATAATATTAATAATAAAATTTCATTTAGAAAATTAATAATTTTCAATTTTTAATTTATCATTATCTTGACCCCCCCATCATTCTATTTCTTCAACGGAAAAAGCGCAATGAATATTTGTAGGTAGCGCATAAGAGCGCGTACGTATTCAAAAACAATAGATTTTTCAAAATTTAAAAAATTTAAAAAAAAATCAGCATTAATGTAGCCTCCTCCCCCCCCCCCGAGTTTCAAAAATATATATATATATATATATCCTAAACGTGATTGGCGCATTAATATTTTACACTGGCGCATATTAGCGCATGTATTCATGAAGCCATACATAACAATTAAATACATATTTACGTACCCACCTCTACCGTACATACAATTATATTTTAGCCAAAAATCGTTTAGTGGAAGGTTTAACTTACCCTACGTTGTGTTTATTTAAATAAGTAACCCTTCATCGTCGTAATACAGAGTAGCTATTAAGAGTGGAGGAATCGGGACAGGTATTTGATAAAATAAAAGAATGATATTCACTCCAAAAGATAGATAAAATATCTAACTTGTGCATTTATTTATAATTAAGAAAATCGTAGAGTGCTGTGGAATATTACGCTCTCCGGCATTCACCTTAATAACCTGGGGAAAACCACAGCCAAAACCCCAGGTAGAGAGACAATTTGACTATATAACAATTATATAAAAAGATTGCATTCAATTCAGCAAGGGTTGTCCCAATAACTTATTATAATCATGTATGGTAAAATTGAGTGACTGAGACCAAACTTATATTGGTTGTCAGTTACAATTGTAATTGTTGTTGTAATTGGTTTGAGTTTTATTGTTGGTTTCAGAGTCGGCATGCCGTTGCTCTGAGGTCTTTTGTTTATAGGGCGCTCTGTTTTGTCAGAGGGCCATTATTTATATTGCTATAGATGGTCTGAATCGCAAAGACCGGCCCATGAGCTCACGGTTCTACCGGCCCTAAGAGCACACAGTAATCGTGAACCGGCCACGGCGAGCACACAGTCAAAGCTATCAGAAATAATTGTTGATAGTTGTATTTGAGGCAGACACCCAGCTGAGCTGGCGAATCTGTTGTGTTTGAGTAAATTTACAATTGTTAGACAACCAATTTAGATTAGATCGGTTATATTTAATAAAAATATGATATCATTGTGACAACTATAAAACATTTAAAGATATTTATATAAAACAAAATAACAGACACATACCTAGCTTGTCCGAGCTGCGCCGTAGTTGGTGTGAATTTAATAGGGTTTGGCAATAAATACGGAGACGGTTTCAGAGGATCCACTAGGTCGTCTCTATACGCCAGACATCAGCCTCGAGCGCCATATTGACGGTCATAGTGGGGAGGAATAGCTTTCGTGGCTGCCAGACATCTGCCTCGAGCGCCACGACAGCGGGTTCATAGGGTGCACTAGGTCGTCTCTATACGCCAGACATCAGCCTCGAGCGCCATATTGACGGTCATAGTGGGGAGGAATAGCTTTCGTGGCTGCCAGACATCTGCCTCGAGCGCCACGACAGCGGGTTCATAGGGTGCACTAGGTCGTCTCTATACGCCAGACATCAGCCTCAAGCGCCATATTGACGGTCTTAGTGGGGAGGATTAGGGAGGTAGAGAAGTGGAGTCAAGGAGCCCAGGAAAACATACCTCGGACAAGCCAAGCATACGTGGAGTCCTGGATCAGACTCCCCGAGTACAGCTTTGGACTCGGGTTATATACAAAAATAACCCTCTTCTCTCCTTCAGAATGAGGGCGTTTCGGGGGTAGCGTCTTCCCTCACCACCAGGATCCAGACGCGTGATCGTGGAATCTTCTAGAATCTACATATCAACCCTGCAGGTACAGGCTCAGCGTCTTACAGTCTGTCCCCTTTCAAGTGGTTTGGCCATCTGGCTTTAGCGCCAGGACGTGGAGTCCATGGGCGTGCGGAAGATCTTTTGAGAAATCTTGTACATTTCAAAATATCTAACAAAACATAATATTCTTTGCCATATTGCATATTCATTTAAATTAGCAGTACCATCTGCAAATCTTATATTGTGTCACCTGTCGTAGTGTGACGTAGGTAAATTTATATTAGTTCAAATCTAATATCTTATTTATCTGGGGTTGTATTTAATTACAGAATATTTTAACTGATTTGTTGTAAAAACACATCATTTTAGAGACTTTAAGAATGATTCAAATACATAATAATTTATAAACTTTATGTTGTTAAAGTTATTTGTAATTGTAATTAAATGATAACTGAAAGGATATAATTTTTACCAATATGATACTGAAATAGATATTATTGTTATTTAAAATACTTGATTTGCACATCCGAACATATTCAAATAACGATATAATTTTATATAATATTCTTCGGAAATATGAATACCGTATAGAAATTCGTGAAATCTACGCCTATGCTCCAAATACAGATAGTGGAACGCATACAATATTTCCGTATATGTCAAGTGTTTTCTGACCTGGCCTGCTAATGTAAACAAATGTATCCCTTAACTAGTTTAAAAATGAAAACAGATGTTCATAAAATAATTCTTCACAAAAATATTTTATCGTAATCAAGATTATTTCTTATATTATTAATAACAAAATCATACATGCTAACAGTACTGTTTCACTATATATGTTACATGTAGCGATGTTTTCGTCTTTTTTGCTTGGCCTGAAATGACAGTGTCTATTATCAATTGTTCTTTACACCCTCGGGATAATTTTCTGCAGCCTTTCTGCTCTTCGTCTAATAGTTGGCTTGTTTCCATGTGTAAATATATTTATTCTGCAATAATTGATGTTAGAATTTTATATATTGTAGATAAGCAAGTTATCGGTTTGTATTTTTCAGGTTTATCTGTCAGAGTTGCTGTTTTCGGTATAAGGTAAGTTATTCCTAATGTAAAGAAGGTAGGTGTTGTTTGCGGGTTTTTGTAAAATGTTGTTTAAACATTTTACCAATTGCACGTGTGTGGCATTGAATTTTTTAAACCAAAAATTCTGTATATTATCTAGTCCCGGGGCTTTCCAATTATGCGTGTTTTTAATTGCTTTTTGGAGTTCTTGCTCTGTAATTAAGCAGTCTGTTTTTGTTTGTATCTCTCCTCTTCTTGCTTTTTCTTCACGTATCCATTTTGACTTTTTATGTTGTGTAGGTTTTTCCCATATGTTTGACCAGTATTTTTGAACTTCTTCCTCCTTTGGTTTTGCTGTTGTTGCATTTTCTGCTGCATTGTCTATTTCTTTTCTTAAATTTCTATAGAAATGTCTTTCAGAATTCTGGAACATACTGTTCTCTATCTTTCTTTTATAACTAGTTTTGTACCTTTTTAACTTTCTTGCAACAATTGTTCGTTTCTGTTTTAACCTGTCTAGTATTTCCTGGTTAGTTTTGTCATGTTCATTTTTGTTTTGACCTATAATTTTCATGGCTTTTCTTGTTACACGGTTGCTATTATTTCCTCTAACTATTTGCGTGAGCACTCCTATCTTCATTCTAAGGTCGTCTCGTTAAATTGTCAGCCTTCTTTACCATCCGGGTATCTCATTTTTCCTTTTGTCTCCTTTATCATTTAATAACGGTCTAATTTTTTGGTCGTGCACATACAGAATTGCGCAAGCTTTAGCGTATATGAGGTCTAAAACTTGCGACAGTGACATATTCTCATCTATTCTTTTCTTGATTATTTCGTTCACCTCTTTAATAATGTTATTTGTTTCCCTTTTATGTTTTAATTTCTGTAGTGATGGTCGGTTTGAGGGTTCTAGTTCTTTGTACTTGAAAAAATATTCTTCAAAATAGATTTCAATAATTGAAGGCTGTATATTTTGCTCTTGCATATCGTGCTCTTCTTTTCTTGGTTCATTAAAACCCTTCCTAATGTAGACCTTCTGTATCTTAATTCTTCTTTAACTTTTCTTTTTATTCTATTGATTATTTCAGCGGGTACTCTTTGATTTCGGAAGACCGATCTAATTTGCGCCGTTATGTTTTGTATACTTTTACCTTGCAGTTCAGGGTACTTTTCTATAACCTTTTCATATATTGTAGCCTGAGAAACTTTTACCGTGTCCAATTTAGTTAATAAAAAGTGAATATAAACGAGGTATTCATTCATCTCTTTACTCCATTTAAATTTCTTTCTCCTCGTTTGCTGTTCCTCAGTTACGGGCTGGACCTCTTCTTGGCCAGCAACAATTACTGAGGGTGAAACATGTATAAGATTATAATTATTATTATTATTATTATTATACAATTCTTGACTGTTGTACCCTAATTAACAGGCGACCCAGTTCTTATTTCTTATTCATGCCACAGTATCTTGAAGTTATCTTTATTGAATTAATGTGTTAACTTACCTTTTGTATTGTTTTACGATTATTTTATTTATTTATTATACAATATTAGCTTAAAATCAAATAATGAAAATGGTCCCGCACTATCTTCAGACACCAGTAGAACCTAAATAGTAAAGTAAAAGCCAAACATATCGCATAAAAGGAACAGCCTAGTCACATTGAGATATTTAATAACTTGACATTAACTACGCTACAATAATACTTACTTTATTAGGAGTTATCAGCAATATACCTATAACATTACTATAATAGTTATTTATGATATAAGTGTTAAAAGTGACATTTTATGAGTGAGTGGGGAAGTTTGAAACGAGGCGAAGCCGAGTTTAACAAACCCCACGAACGAAATAAAATCACTTTTAACACAAATATCATACACTATTTTTCCTACGACCACAGTTATGTACCTATTAGTAAATAAAAACTAAGCATTAGAATGACATTTATGACAGGTCATGATGTATTTGTTATGAACAACTGAACATAAGACGTGTTAAAAGTAAATTTGTTTTTTACTTTTAACACGTTGTCAATGGCAACGTTTTAAAAGTATTTACTGTGTTATAAACTGTTATTTTTAACTTGCTAAGCAACCGTTAAAAATACTATTTTTAACAGTGGTCGTAGGAAAATATATTTTAATAAACTCGCAAAAGTAATATGTTCGATCATCAAATAAAATTTAAAATTTAAACAAAATGCAGGATTTTTTTTTATATTTTAATTACGACATAATGCACTTTAAACGCCACATTGTGCCCTGACTGACTACCCTACGCTTGGTTAATAATGAACTCACTAGTGCTGTAGACAACCAATGATTACTGATGTATTATTCGTATAATTATTTCCAATAAATACAACATTATATAAATACACAATATTAAATTATTATTATAATTTAGTTGTTACGAAATTATCGGTCCCCATACTGACCAAACACCAAGTACAAATTCATTGTAGACAAATTTTGTAAAATATAATACAATAATCATAATAAGTAACAAAAAAGGAACATATTTTCCTCTAACCTATTAAGATTTGTAGTAGTAATTATTTAATTTTTTTGTTACTTATGCATGCTATAACAAATAAGACAAGTATATAGAATGGAAAAAAAAGATGAGTTAGCGAAAGAATGTAATTTTAAACATTATTCGTATGAAGCGTAAAAGATCGCTTTACAATGGTGCAAGATAAGAGGTAAGGTAAACGAAGCAGGTAAAGTAAAATAATAATAATGTTTTATTTTAGGTATGAATAATAATAATACTTTAAAGTAAAAAGTAATGTAACGAACCGAAAGCTAAAGATAGTCACCTTTTACTGCTCTGCTTTGCGCATACTTCCTTCCGCTGGCTAATAAAACAAGAGTATTGTGTACACGTAAATAGAACGCAGAAATTAAAGTCAACAGGAGGCGGAGTACTATCTCTTTCTATTCTAAGACATATGGCATAGAACAATGTAGCTTCAATGATCACACAAAAATATTTGATGCTTCGGTTTATACATTCCTTTTAAAATTTAAAATCGAACAAAAAAAGCTATTTAGAGATATTTTACAACAAAAATTTATATTGATAATATTAAAACTAATTTGTTGTATTATGGCTTATTTTCCTTCAAAATTTGAATTTCTAATATTATAATCCAAATTTGAGATAATGCAATGTTAAATGTGTATACAACCGAATTTTCCACCCTAATAAGTAGCCCATTTCTGTAGTCTATTGTATCAGTTGTTTGTCTTTTTCTTAACAATGTTATTAGGTGTACAATATTTTATATTTTGAATTTATATAATACTTTTAAAAATGATGGATAATTGTAAAATAATTTCAGTTATACCACAAAATGTTGGACGATAAGCCGTGCAAAGATTTAAAATTAAAAAAAAAACACTGTACAGGGTGGCCCAATGAAAATTATCAGCGCAATTTTTGGCCAGTTAACATCAATTTTGCAAAAAAAACGCTCGAACACGTCAATATTAGTATAAAGGGGGACACGTGAATGGATTAGTACCAACGGCATAACTTCAATCCTAAAATGGGGGTGGACTACACCTCAAAAATTTTAAATGGAAACGGGTGTCAAATATGACACAGTTCGAAAGGCCTTTCAATTCTTTTTTCAACAGTTTTTTTATTTTTCATTAGTTCCAAGAAAATATCGTTCAAAACAAATTTTATCAGGTGTTCAAAATTGCAATCAAGTAGGCTTAAACAAATGACAGAAACTAAATAAACAATTATTTCGACAAGTTTTTTGTAATAAAAAAAGTAATTTGTAACCTATATTTCTTTTTGTAGGGTTATATGAAGTCTAAAGTTTATGCCACACTACCCGAATCTTTAGAAGATTTACGGCAACGTACCGTAGCTCCAAAATTTTGAGCAAAATCTTTATTATTGTATGAAACTACTAGTCATTTTGAACACCTAATAAACTTATACTTGAGTTTCTGTCATTTGTTTCAGCCTACTTGATTGCAGTTTTGCACACCTGATAAAATTTGTTTTAAACGATATTTTTTTGGAACTAATGATCGGATTTGAAAAATAAAAAAACTGTTGAAAAGAGAATTGAATGGCCTTTGGAACTGTGTCATGTTTGACACCCTTTTACATTTAAAATTTTTGAGGTGCAGTCCACCCTCATTTTAGGGTTGAAGTTATGCCGTTGGTACTAATCTATTCAGGTGTCCCCCTTTATACTAATATTGACGTATTCGAGCGTTTTTTGCAAAATTGATGTTAAGTGACCAAAAATTGCGCTGATAATTTTCACTGGGCCAACCTGTATGTACGCATATAAGCTGAAATAAATAGTTCATCAAAACAGTCAGTACGAAATTGATAAATGAGAAGTCGTTTTCTGATTGGCTAGCAGTTACCGTTCTGCATTTATTATAAATCAGATAAATTTTCTTGCGTCGTACTTATATTACTGAATATGTTGTATCTTCACGTCAGTTTTTACTTTACGTCAATATAAAGCCTACTTAAAAATAATTGTTAAATTTAAGCATTTTTACCTTTCTACTTTAATGATTTGCGAAAAAATAGTTATTGAAATACATATTTTAATATGTTAGCGTTTTGTTTATGAGAATAACATAACGGGATAACTTTACTAAACAAGCAATCAAACATTCAAGACTTCCCCTACCGCACAGCTCAAATTTAATTTCACGAACAGTAAGAATAGCATTATTAGTTATGTGTAGTTTGTGTGAGGGGTGGAAGCATGTAGGAGGGGTTGAGCTGGGTGAAGTCCACGTACACGTTCCGTTGGCGAGACATGACGTCCAGCTTTTCCAGAATGGCTTGGAAGGAGGGCCGCTCGTCCAGAGTGGCTAGCCAGCAGCGTTGCATGAGCGCGTATAACTCTCCTGTACAATTCTCTGGTTTTTCTAGGCGTCCGCCTCTCTCCAGGTACTCGAATAGCTTACTATCGTCGATGTCGACGTAAGGAAAACCTCCTAAAAATTATTATTATTAAAGAAAGAAGTTAACTTGCAGCGTCTTCTAATGATAACAAATTTTCATTTTCATAATGAACGTTTAGAGTTTAGGAATGGTAAATGGTTTTGTAAGTAAAACACTTAAACGTCTTATCCACACTGTTCATTTTAGTAGCGTAACATTACCGACCGATTTCTGTCATTTAAATGACCATTATCAAGGTACCGGTGTGACTACATGTACGAATAACAATATTTCACAAAAAAAAAACAAAATGTATAAAATGAAAATAAAATAAAACACTTACACTAATACAAATTATAGAAGCGTCGCTGGAGATAAAAAAAAATTGATAAAGTGTTACACCCGTTCGGGGTAACATATAAAGGGTTTTTTGTCATAACGGATACGGAGCAAGTATTAGGAGATAGATATAGAAATAAAAAGGATACTTACATTTGTATAAAAGTATAAATAAATTTAATTGATAATGGTTTACATTTGATTGCTTCTTTATTGACACTTCTGTGCACCACCGCCGTCTACCATTACACTATACCACACTACTTCTGTACTTGCTCTCTCTTTCTCTTTTACAACCATTACATTACACTATATACTATGAACACAAGTACTAAGTCTGCAAATATTAGTTTCACCTTTACACAATACTATTTATGAATTGCATCAATAGACCTATTAATGTACTTTATTGATGCCACTAGAATTTGCTGACTTAGACTTGTTACAAAAGAAAATACTTAAACCAAAAGCTCAAAAACTTTTTTTTTAACAGAAGTTTTCAATATGCGTGGGTGACTAGCAGATCTACAATGCAAGAAAAATTGTGCTAGGAGTAGAATGGGAGCAGAAAAGGACAAGAATGATCACGTAATGTCGTCCATCAGGAATTGGATATTGGCCCTGTTATTTAAATGCCTGATCATTGAGGCATAAGGCGCTCTGTTTTTTGATTTCTAAATTTTCTAAAAAGTAAAGGGCTTTACTGTTTTGTTTAGTGTGTAGGATTTCTATATTATTAATAACAAAATTATGGTCTGTATTTAATATGTGTTCAACAAAAGTTTATGTTTTTTTTATTATATTTATGTATCTAATGCGTTCTTTTATTCTAGTGTTGAAATTTCTGTCTGTCTTTCCAATATAATTGCAACCATAGCCGCAGTTAATTTTGTAAACTCTTGATTTATTTAAAATGCTGACCTTGTCTAGTTTGTCGTAAATTTTGTTTTTAATGTTTGTTATTGGTTTGAAAACTGAGGTTATGATTGGTTATTTACTGAACAAATTTTTAATTTTGTAGTTTATATTTCCTAGATATGGAATACTGAATTTAATTGTTGGTTTTTTATTCGGGCTATTGTTAGGTATGCATGCTGTACGCAAATTATAATTTTTGTTTCTTTTTTATGAGGATGTCTATTGTTTTAGGGTTATAACCGTTAGCAATAGCAATTTGTTTAATGATTTTTGTTTCGTGTTCAACTTCCTGTTCGTCAAGGCCGTACGTGAACATTCTGTGGACATGGGATTTGAAGGAAGCTAGTTTGTAAACTTTTAAATGGCAGGAGTTGTTGTGAATGGAGTCCATTGTTAGTGTGGTTTGACGGAATATACTGAAAGTGAAGTTTTGTGATCTGTTTATTGTTATGTCGAGAAAACTGATTTGCAGTTTTGTTCTAGTTCTATAGAGAATTTGATGTTGTTATGAAGTGAGTTGACGCTGTTGTGAAATTCATTTAATTCATCTATAGTACCAGTCAGACAACTTTCTTCGAGACCTACGAAATGATCCACCACTCCATTCACAACTCCTGCCTTCGAGGAACATAACCTCAGTTTTCAAACAAATAACAAACATTAAAAACGAAATTTATCACAAACTAGACAAGCCTCAGTTTTCAAACTAATAACAAACATTAAAAACGAAATTTGTCACAAACTAGACAAGGTCACCATTTTAAATAAATCAAGAGTTTAAAAAATTAACTGCGGCTGTGGTTGCAATTATATTGGACAGACAGATAGAAATTTCAACATTAGAATAAAACAAACACTTAGATGCATAAAATATTATAAAAAACATCAACTTTTGCTGAGCACATTTTAAATAGAGGCCATAATTTTGTTATTAATAATATAGAAATCCTACACATTAAACAGTAAAACCCTTGACTTTTTAGAAAATTTTGAAATCAAAAAGTCGATTAAAAATAACAACGCGCTATGCCTCAATGATCAGACAAATTTATATAACAGCGCCAATATCGATATCCTGATAGACGACATTACGTGATCATTCTTGTCCTTTTCTGCTCCCATTCTAGTCCTAGCACAATTTTTCTTGCATTGTAGATTTGCTAGTCACCCAGGCACGTTGCAAAATTCTGTTTCAAAGAAAAAGTTTTTGAATTTTTGGTTCCAGCATTTTCTTTTGTAACAAATCTAAGTCCGCACATTCCAGTGGCACCAATAATGTATATTTGAAAATCTAAGGAACTTACCTGTAAGTGAAGTTCAATCGAAATTATATGAGAGCCTCATTCGAAGTAATTACAATATTAACAATGTAGTAGCGCCTCCTGGTACGATTATGCCACAATGTTTAAATAAAATTAAAAACACTTAATTAGTTATGTTCACCAATCTTCGTATGATACAATCCTTCGACTAGCATTCTTTATGTTTAAAGCTGAAAAAAAATTTTTAGAATGGGTTTGGGTTCGGGAAGGAAGTTATTGTAATTACTTCGACCGAGGCTCTTTATATAATTTCGATCGAACTTCACTTACATGTAAGTTCGTTTGATCTACAATTATATTACGAGCCTCGTTCTCGTAATTACAATATTAACAATGGTAGACGGATTTTTCTTGACTGGTCAATTGATGAAAGGAAAGAAAACTACTGGAATTCAGTCAATGGGCTAAAATTGTATTTCCTCTTCTACCGGTTTCGGCCCCACATGGGTCTTCCTCAGGGAATGAAAGTCATTTTATACATTATTAATGTGTTGTAAATACATTTGTCGATAATTGTAACAATACAGTTAAAAATCAAATCGTGATGTTTTATAAACTCACAAGTCAAACATATGTAAAACTATTTTATAAATGCAGATATTAAATGTAGAGTAATTTAATAATTTTATTTTTCACAAAAACGTGGTTTCATGCACCTACGGTAAAAACCAGCTAAGCATTGTCCCTGAGGAAGACCCATGTGGGGTCGAAACCGGTAGGAGAGGAAATAAAATTTTATCCCATTGACTGAATTCCAGTAGTTTTCTTTCCTTTCAATATTAACAATGTACATGTTTAGAGCAATTAGCTGAATTTTTTTATTAACATCTTTATTTTTACAAGTCCAGAAAATTATATTGTTTCCCCTAATCGTTAACCATTTAATATTGCCAATCCAAAGTCTTCTCTATTACAATTAGCTACTGGTTTATTGTAAAATTTAGCAAAAATTTTTGAATCTCTTGACCAACCTGCTGTACTTCAAATTACTTCTATGCTAAGCCCCTTTTTGAATGCTGACGATGTAAATGCATGTCTCCTACTGTGGGCTGTAAAATTATCAGTATTAATGCCACAGTCGTGCATTACATTCTTCATCTACCTAGACAAGGTTTGAGCACACACCGAGTTCTGTGTTTTTTTCCAAGAAATAAATAGTTTATTAGTATTTCTAATTTTTTTTTAGTTTTTACAATGTACATCATTAAGGTTTTTGCTACACACAATTCTGGTTTATCAGTGTATTCCGGTATTACCAACAAAGGTTGTTCCCATCCTGGCCCTGGGGTTTTTATAAGATTTGTTACACTTATTTTAATTCTATTTGAAACCTTCTGAATATTTCTTAAGTCGATTTGAGCTAAGGTGCTGATAACAGTGCTAATAAGATAGTCAACCTTTTTAACAATTTCTCTAGAGTTATTTCGTCTATTGGTGGATCTTGTGCTAGTTTGTCTAAAACTATGTTAGTATCCCATATTTTTGTATACTTAGGGTTAGTCGGTTTTAGTCTAAATATGCCTGTGAAAAATCTATTTATTATAGGGCTATTTTTACATGTTCCCCCTGATATCAACGAAATTCCTAAACGTGCCGTATTAAAGGTCCTATAGGCTGCTCCCAGTTTAAATCTGACTGTTAAAAAGTCAAGAATGTTGTTGTCTGATGGTTTAAACTGGTCTACACACTTTTCTTCACAAAATCTTTTCCAAACTAAAAGTACACCATAATATTGTTTTAGTGTAGAATCTGCAATTGATGATACTAACACCTCAATAGCAGCCGGTATTATATTTTGCCTTTTGTATGCCTCGCGGATAATCTTCCTGCAATTAACGACAGACTGTTTACTAGGGGATGGTCTTGTAATCTGCAAGGATATAATAACAATTAATGAGACTGTTGAAAAAATATGGATTCACCTATCAATAAGCTGAGGCTGAGCTGACCCATTTTGGACTACTAATATACCCTCTGTTTTGTCGTTAATAATTTTTCGTAAAAACCTTTAAAATCATAGCGAATGGGGGAAATGCGTAAAAATAAAAGTTTTGCCAAGATGTTGTAAATGCATCTACGAATAAACAATCTGGATCTCTGTGCCACGAACAAAAAACTTTACATTTTGTTATTTATTCGAGAGACGAATAAATTTATATTAGGTGATCCGAATTTGTTCATTATTTCTTTATATGCAATACTAGACAATTCCCATTCTGTGTCTAAACTCAATGTTCTTGATTCCCTATCTGCTTCCCAATTTTCTTTAGATGGAATCTAAGACGCGTATAATCAAATTTCTCTTATCTCACCTACAGCAGAAATTGCTGCACCTAGCTGATTTTGTGAATTAAAGGAGTAGCCATCTCTTTTTGTTACAACTTCTCCCACTGCAACCTTAATTTCTGGATTAAGCTTAGGTGCAGTGAACGAATAATCATCGTTACTTGTATATTTTCCCAATAACTTATCTTTAACTTCTTTTTCAATTCCTGTTTTTATCCAATTCCCCATCTTTTTTCAATATCCTGGTGAAATTTAAGTACTATCTTCTTGGAAGTTGTCGGGTCGTTTCCAAGTAATTCGACTGTTCTTTCATCTAGTGCTTCCTCTTTCTCCAAATTGTATGGTACATCTTCCTCGACAACATTTATTTCAGGTACCTTCGATACTAAAAAATCTGGAACACCAATATTTATTACCTAAACATTATTGTATTAACTCAGGTTATAGGCCTGAGTCAACCACCAGTCCTGCGACTTCTTACTATCACCCTTTAGGTCTTTATTATACACTTGAACTTCTCGTATACACTTAGCTGTTTATGTTGCTACCTTTGTAATTCATTACACCTGAATACTTACAGACTGTTTCATCTCTCGTATGAATTCTAGTTGCTATAGTAACTAGGTAAGTAATTCGTAACTCCTGAATTACTTGCAGACTTTTTCACCTCTTGTGTGAATTCTAGCTGCTATAGTTACTAGTTAAGTAATTTGTTTCACCTGAATTACTTGCAGTCTGTTTCACCTCTCGTGTAAATTCTAGGTACTAAGTTACTAGCTAATAATTCATTATACCTGAAAGTACAGACTGCTTCACATCTCGTGTGAATTCTTGCTGCTAAGGTTACTTGTCAAGTAATTCCTTACGCCTGAATTATCTGCAGACTATTTCACCTCTCGTGTGAATTGTAGCTGCCAAGTTACTAGTTACGTGATTTGTTACACCTGAATTATGTGCAGACTGTTTGAATTCTAGCTGCTATAGTTACTAGTTATGTAAATTTTGCGAAAAGGGTGTGAACTGTAGTTAGTGCAGGTAGTTTTTATCAGCTAAGTGCAACTAAAAGCTGCTAAGTCGTATTAAGTTTACACTAAGTTCTTTGCCTGTAATAATTTTTTGAGGGAAAGCCTCTGCTAGTCATTCTTCTTTCCAATTTTCTTAACTTCTTCATAAGTTTAGTTTTATCTTGTCTCTTTCTTTCCACATATTTGCAGAAAAAACTGATTACAAACTCACTAAACTATCAATCTCACTATTTGATGTGGCATTCACCGCACAAGAAAGCGTAATGAGCGCTAATCGAAAGAATGGATCATAGGAAGATTGGTGAACATAACTAATTAAGTGTTTTTAATTTTATTTAAACATTGTGGCATAACCGTACCAGCAGGCGCTACTACATTGTTAATATTGTAATTACGAGAACCAGGCTCGTAATATAATAATAGGTCAATTGATGTAATTCATAAATAGTATTGTGTAAAGGTAAAACTAATATTTGCTGACTTAGTACTTTTGTTCATAGTATATATAGTGTAATGTAATGGTTGTAAAAGAGAAAGAGAGAAGCAAGTAGAGAAGTAGTGTGGTATAGTGAAATGGTAGACGGCGCTGGTGCACATAAGTGTCATTAAAGAAGCAATCAAATGTAAACCATTATTAATTATATTTATTTGTACTTTTATACAAATGTAAGTATACTGTTTTTTTCTATATCTATCTCCTAATACTTGCTCCGTATCCGTTCTGACAAAGAACCCTTTTATATTGTTACCCCGAACGGGTGAAACACATTATCAAATTTTTAATTTTACCTCCAGCGACGCTTCTATAATTTGTATTAGTGTAGGTATTTTATTTTATTTTTATTTTATACATTCTGTTAAAAAAAATTGTAAAATATTGTTATTCGTTCTTGTAGTCACACCGGTACTTTGATAATGGTCATTTAAATGACCGAAACCGGTCAGTAATTTTATGCTATTGAAGTGAACAGTGTGAATAAGACGTTTTGTAAGTATAACTACCATCTAGCATTCCTATTCAAATCTTCACACTTGGGAATTCACCATTACCATCAGGGTTAGAGTTTATTTTATTCGTTTCGCCCACTTACATCTACAGCTTACTGCTGCATCAAAAAACTTCCTTTTTTCGTATTGCTGGCAGTAGAAATAGTCACTAAATTAGTGTTCCTTTCGTTGACCAGTACTAGTACTGCTAAGCTGATAATGTCTTATAAATTTAAGCTCTATGTAAGCCAAAGAAGAATCGTGTCACATTCTATAAATTTATTTTTTGTCACTGGAATTCATAGATTCATTCGAAACTACCGTGCGAATATAATCGCTATAATTATGACCACAACCGCAAACACATTCTATCAATTTATTTTTTGTCACTGGAATCCATAGATTCATTCGAAACTACGTGCGAATATAATCGCTATAATTATGACCACAACCGCAAAATATTCATGAAATGTAACTGACTATCTATAAATAAAATGTACTAATTTTGGCGTTGAAACAAACATACGTGTTGTTAATAGTTACTTAAAGTTATTAACATTTAGTTGATATTGTTAAATAGCAATGAATTTTGTTTACAATATTTGAGTTATATATATATATATATATATATATATATATATATATATATATATATATATATATAGACTCATAATCGGTCATAGATGAGCCCGAGGAATATAGCAACATATCGTTATGGAGCCAAAAAATACGTTATTGAGCCCACTAAATGGCTCAACAACGTACCCTAGTGTATATCATCTTAATTTGCTTAGAAACACAATAGGAGGCCAATAAAACAAACATTTCAGGGGGCTCAATAATGACTGGTTACTACGCCGATATACGTCAAGTAGTTCACGGGAGGTAATATTGATGGCGCTGTCAAAAAAATTTATATACTGTATATAAAAAGATGCAAAGATAACGTTATTAAACCAAAAGTTTGACAACAATGTTTGGGCTTAATAGCATCTCGTTAATTTATAAATTACATATTGACATCATGATAATAGTAATTTACATTGCAAACTGTTACTCATGTTTACGGGCATGCACAACGAACGAGCGAAACGAGCTTGTTATCCGTGTAAATCCGTAAATTTCAGGTAATAGTTGAGAATTGTACATTGTTTTATGTTACACTAAATTAAAAAATTGAATTTTCAGATTATTTTTAATGTACAAAATATATTTATTAGACTATTTCCAGAACCTCTGTTTATAAATCTGCTTGATATCTCTACATATTGCAAATCTTTAGCAACATAATTAAAATTAGCAACTCTAATTTTTAATTCAAATTTATTGTCAATTTCCTTCTGTCACAATATAAATTCCATTTTTATGTAAAGAAAATTGTAATTTATAGAAGTTAACTTTAAAAAATAATTAGTATAGTCTAATTAATTTCTCTTAACTGTTTATAATTACTAAAAAATGACAAGATTAGTTAAACACATTTAAAATTTAGATCGTCATTTGGAATTTTAGATGTCAATGTCAAACCAGTGCAATTGTCGCTGTAAGTTTCGGAAACTTTTCACCTAGTATGCACTTTTCACTATAAGTATTGTTCTGATTGGTCCAAATATTTAAAATATTGATATTTCATTGGTTCTTAGATGATGAAGGAAATAGTCAATAATATTAACAATAAATTTTCAAAAATTACAAAAGATATGAACAGTTATTTTGCTAACTCTAACAGCTTGCCCTATTGCTTTCGTTGACAATTTATTGTTAATTCCACCATCATAAATATTTCATCCATTTTCTTTTGCTTTAAAACAGTTTTTGGTCTATTTTCCTTTTAATGAGCTTATTTAATGCATCCATTATTTTAAAAATTATTTACATTTCTGAACACAGATGCAGCACTAGGTGTTGGACAATCAGGAAATGACACTCTAAACGGATTAGTAACTTGTCTTAAACTGGAGTAGGAATTGTACCATGTAATCACTTTTTCATTTATAAACATTTTTGTTATAATTGTAAAACAATTTAACACTAATTGACAGTTAATAATGACGTGAATTTGATAACTTATGTTTTATTTTAAAATGAACGCTCTTTTACATTGCTGTCAAATTCGTAACCATGAATATAAAAAAATCCCATATTTCACGTTACAATAAACTCCGGTATATTACCGCTGAAAGTTTGTGATTGCTTTGTCAAATATGACAGATAACAACGAATCTCTTCTTAAATTCTCTAATGCAAACTAATATTTTTCTTAATAATTTTCAGAGAATCAAAATTGAACCTTAGACAGAAATTGAAAAGTGTGATACTAAATGAAATAAAACGGTGTACATCATACGTTTGTTAAATGATTTTATTTCATACTGTATCACATTACCATGTTTTACAACTGTAATTTTCAGTACAGTAAATGAAACTTTACCGTACTATTATTCTTTACGGTACTGTATCGTTGAAGATATAAATTTCATAAATTATTATTTAATGTTGATATTAAATTATATTAAAATATATTATTACTCTAATATTCTGTAGTATTAAATATAAATAAACAAAAACGTATGAGGTACAACATTTTATTACATATCTCTATCTCACTTTTCAATTTCTATCGAACATTCGATTTTGATACTTTGAAAATTATTAAGAAAAAAATTAGTTTGCACTGGAAAACTAAATAAGAAAACCGCTGTCATCTGTCAATATTTGACATATCAATAACAAACTTTCAATAGAAATATATTTAAATACAACCAGATTTAAGGAATTTAAATTTAGTACTACAGAATATAAAAGTTTTCAAATATTTTAAAATCATTTAATATGAATATAAAATAAAAATAAATTATATATATTTATGCCACGAAACAGTACAGTACAGTAAGGAATTATAAAATATTGTAAAGTCCCATTAACCGGACTGATATCACAATTGCAAGCAGAAAAGTGCAATAAAGTATGAAATAAATCACTATTACGGTGCTAGCCCGTAAAAGAGTCTTTACCAATTAGAGCAGAGCTCTGTAATAAGACTTTTATGATTTAGTATGTCATAAAATATATAAATGATACTACATAAAATTCCTTATTTTGATAGTTTATTTTGAATAAATTTAACTGTTACAAATTAAACACAACTATAAAATAACATAAATCAAATAAGTTCAAGTTTGAGTGTGGAACTATTTATTTTTATAACAATTATACACATAAGCTTTTATTTTCACCCAGTCTTTGTTCTTAAATAGCTTCTTTTGTATCTCCAGCAGTTTTTCTACTTCATTCTTCTTTGGAGGTATCTTATTTTGTATATGCTTTAAAAAATATGTATTCATTTGAGATTTTTGATCTTCTGTCCATCTTACACGTTTTATAGTTGATTTTATTCTACTTTCCATATTATCTGTATTTCTGAAAGAATTAGAATGTGCCAATAATGTTGATTGATTAGTTGATTCATTTGTATTATCAATATTATTATTCTTATTTTGTTTGTTAACCCTTATTTCATCAGTACCCCTATTTTCGCCGTGAGATTTATTTATTGTTGTAGATTCTTGTGTGTTTTTGGTAGATGAAGAGTTATTTAAATTATCGTTGCATATTGATGTTTCATTGTCACTGTCAGTAACTTGTTCGTTATTGTCGTTTGCTTTTCGTTGTACAAATGTATTTTTCTTAACGTTTTCTATTGACTCACAATCTGAGTCATCTTCCGAATCCACAGAATATGAAAAATTTATTTCTTCAAGCGATTTTCCTTTATATTGTGCTCCTTTTCCTTTATTAATAGCAAGTAATAATTTTGATACTTTTGCCGTTTGATATACATCTTGCGGCAATCTATAGAAATTTTCATGTGTTTTTTTAGTATGTCTCATAAAACAAGCAAATTGTTCCATTTCACTTTCAGACATATTTATAACCTGTAAAACTGTAGCTATTTGCTTTCTTAATCTAGTAGAAGTAAATAATTGGAAATTTTGTACTTTAGCGTTTTTAGCTAATTTTTTTAATATATGATATCCACTTAACCACCTATTATTTGATTTAGGATTAGCAAAAAGGTATTCATTTGTTATCGGTATACATTTTTCTCGATAATTTAAAAGTATTCCAATAAAATGTTGAATGGATTTTGGAAATAATATAGCAACAGGTTTATTACCTTTTCCTCCTGTTACCACTCGCTTAAAATTCTTGGTAAGTATTTTCTCAGTCTTCTTCTTGCTGCGTATCTACTCGAGTTGAATTATATGTTTTAATAGTTAAATACTGAACTTCGCCAATTCGTTTTCTATTTAATAAGATTGTTAGTGCAAGCACACATTCTGAAAGTTTTCTATATTCTGTAGTCAAGTTCTGTTGTTTTTGTAATTTTTCTGCTGCTATTTTTGCTTGATTTATGATATATTCCTGAAATGACTTAAATCACTGGTGAGTGGCAACAATTTAGGTTTCTCCCACTTTTGTTCATTTAAATGTTTTAGAGCTAAACTTGATATTTCTGTATTCCAATGATTTACAATAAGTTGTCGTAGTCTTTTAATATTTTTTAAAAAATCTTCCGGTTCATGACAAGTAACGAAAAGACTTTTCTTAATAATATGTTTCGTTGCGGTATCGCATATTTGTCTTAGAGTGGTACCAAGATGTAATGCCAGGCTAGCAGCTCTATATGACTTGGAAGCTACATCGTAACCGCTAATTACATTAGATGCTGCAATAATTGCGTCGAAAAATTCTGGTTTTAATATATCTAATAATTTTTGCACACCAGTAGTTTTTTTCAGTTGTATTAAAAGTCTACTTAATTCGCGCATCTTGTTTGAAATGACTGTTCTTATTTGTTGCCGCTTATGTTTGCCTAAAAGTTCTTCTGCATAACTGCAGATTAATGTATCTTCCATAGCTGTTTTGGATATCAAATCTGCCCTCATTATAGGAAAAACTTCTTTCTTCAAACGTAAATTATTATAGAATTTAGCATAATTGCCTGAACAAGTAATCAAAATTTGTGCTTCACTTAAATGATTTTCACGTTTATTACTTTTTTCAGAACGCAAATAACATTTTTTTCTATGTCGTCTTAGATAATTTCTCTTATAATATCCAAAACAGTCAGGGCACACAACAAAATTTTCTGTACCATTTTCAGTAAATTTCTGTACATTTTGCTTCGGACGCCTTACGGGACGAACTATTTTCTGACTCTCTGTATACAAAAAGTATCCTTGTCTCCGTAATGCACACAATAATTTTTTCCTTTTATTTTTGTTTTTTGTTGTCGTAGCAACTAGTTCTCTTACTGCTCCCTCGCCTGCATGATTTCGTTCTAAATGTCTTGCGAAATGAGTTACTTCTTTAAAGCAATAAGGACAGTATGTTTTTTTTAACCAAGGTCTAAATCCTGATGAACTTTCAACATCGCCTTCAGCTGTTCCGTTATCAATTATTTTTCCAAAATTTATTAAAGTTCTATCACTGTTTTTTACCTGCTTGTTATTCAATTCGTTTATATCTCCGACGTTAATGTTATTAGATAGACATACAATATTATTAATTTCAGATTCAGTATTTAAAAATTTATTGGTTTCATAAGTTATCTCTTGACGTACATCATTATAATCATTAAAAATAGAAGTGTTATTCATCGGAAACAAATCATTTTCAAATTGCACTGATTTTTCTGAATCTGAACATATAGAAAAATTATCACCTACATCTAAGTGACAATTGTTCAGTTCGGTTGATGTAAAAGAATAATTTTTAGAGAGAACATTAATATTGTCTTCGGAATCACAAGTCACTGTTGATGTCAAATCATTTTGTGCGAGTTTAAACCCAGAAATTTCAGGAGACCGTTCTTGATGTTTTGTAGTTTTTTGAATATTCATTTTTATACTATCACTTGAATCTGAATTAAATTCAGGCATAAAATTATTTGAGGATCCTGATGAAAAATCTGACCAAGATTCGACAGAATTATCATTGTTATCACATGTTGTGTCGTAATTCACCGCGATACCTTGTCTCAGATTGTATTTCTTACTTGCTTCAGATGTAGACGAAGTAGTTTCCGCTTCAATAACCATTGAAAGAATTTTTTTTCCACGATTTATTTCCATTTTGAAAATTACAAATGTATGTTGCAACTAACAGAGTAATATTGATATTATAACGCTGTGAAACCCCCAATCCCCATCATTCAAAATACTCTGGCAACATTGTTGGGCTTCATAAAATACTCTTAAAATAAAAGAAAATACAAGTGGGCTCTGTAGTGTATTGTTTATGTATTTGGGCTCAACAGAACCCAATATATATAGAAAATTTTTATTTATCAAAAAAGTTTTCGCCTCTACAAATGCCTTGACTTGTGTTGAATAAATAGAAAAAACAAAGTAACCTATACAGTTCTATATCATTTAGAAATGCCGGGATCATCAGCGACCCGAGAATATATTGGGTTCAATAACGTACTATATATAAGTATATATATATATATATATATATATATATATATATATATATATATATACAGGGTGAATACTGAAAACCTTGACATAGGGAAATAACATGGGAAAACAGTTTTTTGCTGTTTCCATCTGTCCCGCTAAATAAAATCTGTTATATATGGTATCGTTAGTTAGATTACTTAATTTTGCATCTAAGAAAACTAAATGTTGTGTAATAAGGCCTTTTCTAACTGAAATATTTGATAAAATAAATTGTATTTTGAAGGTTATCCTTCATATTTTCGAATAAGAAACGTCAAAAACAAAATGCTCCATAGCCGAGTGGATACGAGGGCTGATTCATAACATAAATAATCTACAAGACCTGGTTCGAGACCCTACTTTTTTTTTATTTAAATTATGCTTAAAATATCTTTATTATATCAGACTATTTTAATAAAATAGCAATATTCATATTTTTATAAATAAAAAAATCCAAATATTTAATAGAATTATCATTTGCTGTCTGTCAAACTTAACAATTAATTCGAATTTAGTTTTTGGTGTATAATTTTGTATTTCATGTTTCGAAACATGATATTTTAAGTATAATTTAATTTAAAAAAAAAAAATAGGGCCGAGGTGGTCTCGAACCAGGTCTTGTAGATTATTTATGTTATGAAACAACCCTCGTATCCACTCGGCTATGGAGCATTTTGTTTTTGACGTTTCTTATTCGAAAATATGAAGAATAACTTTCAAAATACAATTTATTTTATCAAATATTTCAGTTAGGAAAGGCCATATTACACAACATTTGGTTTTATTAGATGCAAAATTAAGTAATCTAACTAACGGTACCATATACACCCGATTTTATTTAGCGGGACAGATGGAAACAGCAAAAAACTGTTTTCCCATGTTATTTCTCTATGTCAAGGTTTTCAGTATTCACCCTGTATATATATATATATATATATATATATATATATATATATATATATATATATATATATATATATTCATTTGAAGACGAGAAAGGTATTATAAGAATCAAAACGAAAATTTCCAGACGAAATTTTTGCTATCCCGTTGTTCTTCCAGCAAAACATTCTGTTGTGGCGATAATTATACGAAATATGCACAATAATTCATGTCACGTTGAAGTGCAAGGTTTATTAAGTTTAATGAGGGATGGGATTTTTTCGACTGTGGTGTAGTGTAGATAAAAAACAATTAATCGAAATTTCAGTCATACAGCATTTATTCCTACAAAACCGACGTTTCGGTATACACTTATACTTCGGTTGTCGTTCGTGATACAATTTAGATGCGTATGTGCTTTTATGAAATTTGTACGATGTATGTAATATTGAATGAATCTACGAATGTATGCTGTGTACATGATTGTAATCTATAGATTCTACTTACCCTGATGAAGGTATAAGTGTATACCGAAACGTCGGTTTTGTAGGAATAAATGCTGTATGACTGAAATTTCGATTAATTGTTTTTTATTTATTAAGTTTACTTCGCGAACGGTTCTGGATCCTCGGAGGTAGAAAAACAATTTAGAGTCATATTGTCAAAATGTGTCACTTGCAGGAAACAAGAAAGTAAGCATTACGAAGTAGAACCTGTATTATTACCTGAAGTATGTGTACGAGATGTAGCAATCTTTGAAATCATCGGGGTTGTGGTTCGCTATATTTAAAAGAAAGGAAGAAAGCATGAATGTTTCTATACACATGCGCTGCATACCGTGCTATTCATCTGGAAATCGTCACATCGATCTCAACGGATGTATTTTTACAAGTTTTTTGACGATTCATAGCTGCTGGTAGACCAGCCGTCGTTTACATCGAAAATGCCACAAATTTTGTGGGCACAGATAATACTTTACAAAAATTAGATTGAGACAACAAAATCAGGTTCTAGTTCAGCCAACCAAATTAAATAGGCCTTCAATCCCCTACGGCACTCTGGTGGGGTGGCTGGTGGGAAAGACCAATCAAAAGTGTAAAAAAAAACTTCTTTACAAGGTTCTTATGAGAAGCTGTTATGAAGTCGCGACCCTTGACATATGTTTCCGAATATCCATTAAATTTCAAATCTCTTACACCTGCGACATTTCTTCAAAAAGTGAGAAATACGGATGTGACCGACTGCGATGATATTGACACTGTCGAGTTCAATCGACAAACGAAATTCCAACAACAGCTTCGAACAGATTTTCGGCGGCACTTCAGAAACGAATATCTTGGCCAGTTAGTTCATAACCTCAACAACGAGACACCCAGAAAAATACAAGTTGGAGAGGTTATTCTGGTAGGTAGCGAGCATCTTTACCCGCTGGAGGCCATTTAGCGTCCGGATAGTGTTCTTCGCGAACAGCACATCTACCTTTATAAGAGCGAAGGGAATAATAAGTAGTGAGCTATGTCTTTTTTATACGAATTAGCGCAGGTGGGAGGATGTTGAAAATTCAAATCATTTGTCAGCTTATGTCTATTTTTGAAATTTAATATTGATTTTTGCTGTTGTGATATAAAAAAGTTGTTATAAAATAAAAACTGTCAAAATAAAATAAATTTTGCAATTAAATGTTCAATTGCGTACCTATTTTATTTTTATAGGAAACAAGTATGGGTCGTACTTGTTTTTCTATAAGTTTTAACAATTACTCTATATGCAAGATGGAAGCTGTCAACTCATGGTAATGAGGTTAAGACAATAACTTATAGAATAGAAGGTCATCAGTTCGATTCTGATTGTGGGAGTTTTTTTTTTGTATAGTGTTTTCTCTTTTTTAAATGTTAAAACAAAATTATTAATATGAATCAAGGTATAAAGAAAAAATTGAATAAATTTATTATCAAATAACTTCTTAACAGGATTAATCAAGAAATATTATTAACAAATGTATTTATGAAATGTACAATGACTAAAAAAGTATTAAAAAGTAAATCATTTGTCATACCGTTTTCGAGAAATTGATATCAATTTTTAATTTTCATATGTGCCTCAAGTAGACTGTAAGACCATTAAATAGGGTTTATTTTTCTTTTTTCAATGATGTAAAATAAAAGTATATTAACCCTAGAATACGGGTCATTCGTAAATTTTACGACGCCTCTAAGACTTCGTGCTATTTCGGTTACTTACGGTTAATGTATCGAATTGCCCTATTGAGTACCTTCTAGTCTAGTATTTAGCTAGACTGTGTTGTATGCGGTCGTTCTGGTTTCTGACTCTAAAGCGATTTTTCGGCGATAGGTTCGTTAATTTTACGAAAGTCCCGCGTTTACGTCATTTTATAAATTAATCTGGTTTTTATTTTTCGTACCGATTGTGAGTGTTTTAGTATTAGAAATTTGAGGTAAGATATTTTTTCATTATTATTAATTAGAATTATTATAATAAATATAATGTTTTTTTTGAAGATGGCAAGTCGACAGATTTTGACCGAAAAACAACTGGAGGAAGAAGCAGCACGTATTATGAATGGAGAAGATGGTGATTCAGAAGCGTTTGACGACAGTGATGGTAGTGACTTTGAAGAGGACAATTTGGAAGTTGAATCATCTTCTTCCGACAGCGAGCTTGATGAAGACAATAATTCGGCTGCTTGTCTCATTCAAAAAGGATTTAGCCCAATTAAATCTGAAGAAGATGGAGATGATATTCCTTTATCACAAGTACGTACACGTTCAAAATATGTAATCAACTTCAAAAACAAACGTCTACAAGGCAAGAATGGTCACAAATGGTCATCTGAGTTACCTCAACAATCGAAAAGAACGGCTGCTTGGAATATTGTACATTTTATAGCTGGTCTTAAGGAGCTGCAAAAGAGTGTTCTAACCTGGATGACTATTGTTTACATTTTTTTTCTGACAATATATTTGAAATTATTTTGCAACACACAAATGCAGAAATCGCCAGACAGGCCCAAAAATATAGCGGCCACCAGAATGTTTCCCCAACGACAAAAGACGAGCTGAAAGCCTTGTTTGGTGTCTTAATTCTTTCTGCCGCAAAAAAAGATAATCATTTGTCAGCAAGGCATATGTTTGATAACACTATTTCCGGCAATTTTTATAGATCGTTTATGAATTGTGATCGTTTTTTGTACCTGCTGAACTGTATTAGATGCGATGATAAAGAAACACGAGAAGAGAGGAAGATAAATGATCCTTTTACACACATTCGGGAAATTTGGGAAATTTTCATTGACACGTGTAGAAATTCATATACTCCGACCTCATACGTCACCATTGATGAACAACTTTTGGCATTCCGAGGACGCTGTCCTTTTAGAATGTATATTCCTAATAAACCTGCGAAGTATGGGATAAAAATTGTTATGGTTTGCGATTCCGCCACTAAGTATATGTCAGATGCAAGTCCTTACTTAGGAAAAAAAACGGAGACCAATGGTTTGCCTTTGGCCGAATTTTATGTAAAAGAGTTAACGAAATCAATCCATGGTACAAATCGCAACGTTACCATGGACAATTGGTTCACATCGGTTGCTGTTGCTGACCAGTCGTTGCTACAAAGTCCTTACAAATTAACTATGATAGGAACTATACGCAAAAATAAAAAAGAGATACCCAAGGAGTTCTTGGATGGAAAAAGTCGAAACGCAAATACGTCAATGTTTTGTTTCGATCAAAAAAAGACATTGTTATCCTATATGCCAAAAGAAAACAAGTTAGTTTTGCTACTTTCGACTATGCATGAAAAAAGAATATAAATCGTATAATGTTACTGCACCAAGGATCGGTTCTTGGTAAAATTGATGTCTAGTGTGTGAAATAAATGAGTCATTATGAGAAAAAAAAAGAAAATACTTTATTAATCATGACTGAGAGGTAAATAGTTATAATGAATGGAGATTGTTTGCCGAGGCATAGACCGCGTACACACGAATGAGTCGTCAAAAGGAATCTCCCGTTTTTTTTTTAAATCGTACAAAAATTTAATAAGGCTCATAGTACTTTTAAAATAGTAAATCCTAATTTTATTAATAAATGAATTTTATGTTAACTATACTAGTTATTTAATTTTTTTATGGTTTAATGAAACACTATAGTTAATTTTTTAGTAAATAATTATTCCTAAAACTTGAAGTCACCGATAAAAACATGCACGACGCACGTATAAATATGTGATGAAATGATCATTTCATTCTGAATACCTTGACGTAAAATCAGTATCATAGGTTACGGAAGTTACAAATACGTATTTATTGAAAGAATAATTTTAATTGCGTCATAACCCTTATTATTAGTATTATTATGTATTATTACCTAAGGTACCAATTTCCCATAACACTACGCCGTAAGACCATACGTCGCTCTTGTTGGTGTACAAGTTATCCCGAATTGCCTCAACGGACAGCCAGCGTAACGGAACTCGATGTTGCTTCGAATTCACATAGATGCCTCTTCTAGATAAACCGAAGTCCGAAATCTTCAGGGTCCTCTTTTCGTCGATTAATATATTCCTTGCAGCCAGGTCTCTGTAATATAAGATAAATTAATTAAATTATGATATTGTTAATTTTTGGTATTCAGATTTGACTTTTCACACATTATCAATTAATCTGTATCATCATCATAAGATGTTTTTCTTTTTAATTTTGCCGATTTAATAAATTCTTGAATATTCCTGATTTTAAATATTTTTCTTGACAACAAACTACTATAGATGGTAATTTAATTAATGCCTGTATTCATAGTCAATGCTTACTCAAGTTACTTCCCCAAGCATTACTCCGGTCGTACTCGTCTTTTAGAACGTGACATGTTTTATAATTGAAAGTTCGTAAATTCCCGACTAACTAATATCCTCAAGGTAGATTTTGGATAAATTGTAGTTATTGCGTTGGGAATATTTGTAAATTTGACAATTTGACAGCATTTGACAAGTACTCAAGTATGAGTCAAGGCGAAGTACCGACTATGAATACAAGAATTAGTTGAGTTACCAGATTTTGTAATAAACTACACTGTTGCTGAGCAATGAGAGGACAATTAAACATTAACAGCCACATTCATAAAACATGATTAGCTCTTGTTCAAATATATCTAACTTAATTTAATTTGACACATTTTAACAGATTGAATATCAATGATAAATATTAGCGTTGTTGTTGAATGACATAAAAACTATAGAAATATCTAATTCTTAAAAGGCATGGCTTGGATAAAATAATATTATCCATGTATAGAGGAAATATTGGATTGGTATCCAAAATAAGAAGTCCCTGCAGTTTATGATACTATTGTAAGTTTTCTTCCTTCTTTCGCTATTCTTCGCTGATATACGTGTATTTATAGACATATTTAAACACGACTTATTTAATAATAAAATAAATCCTCATCATTAATATTAAGCTCTGATATCGTTAAGTAGATAATATCATTTGTATTTGGATCGATACAGATAGGCAGCTAAATAAATTTCTATTAAATCTGAATAGTATCAATAACAATATCAAATTCCCAATACAAAAAGAAAAATATACAAATTAATTTTTTTCACAATCATGAGAGAAAAGTTAGTACGAAAATTACAGAATAAATGGAGAAAAGATACAGCAAGATAAGAATATTGCCTAAAAGAGTGAAAAGAATGTAGGAGGTTATGCAAAAAAAAGCAGAAACTAGAACAAATAAGAGAAGAAGAAAAATAAGACCTATATGAAATGAAATAGATATCTAGAAATGTACTCAGAAAGAGAAACTATATCACGGTCAGCAAAAACATAGCAATGAGCGCCTGGAGAAAATACTTCAGAACTCAGTTAAACGGAACTGACGAAAAAATATCATGTCATTAGACCCCAAGCACATACGGCAGATATAATAGAAAGTGGTGTAAGAAGACAAATAAAGAAAGTAAGAAAAAGGGATATTTTTTGCATTGGTTCTTGGCTGAACCTCGCCTTTGAGTGTTTATCTCAATAAAGATTATTATTATTAATTACACGCACCATTTATAGATTTCAAGGCGGCATTCGACATCTTAAATAGAAAAAAGATAATTGATAAGACCTAGCATTGAAGAAAACTTGATAAAGAGAATAGCAAAAATATATTCTGAAACCATAAGTTCAGTTAAAATATACGGTGAAGAAGGAGTGGAATTTTTAGACACCGGGTGGAATTAGACAAGGGCTCCCATTATGTCCTATTCTTTTCTCTATTTACATGTCAGATATTGAAGCTCACTGCAATAAGGGACAGAGAGGAGGCATAACAATCGGAAGAAAAAAGTTTTAGACATTATCGTACGCCGACGACCTGACAATAGTTGAAAAACAAAACAAGATTCTGGTTTTCAATAAAGGAATAGGCAAGGAAGCAAAAGAAAGGAACAAAAGAAATATTATAATTTTATCTGACGTAGAATTTAATTTTGAACAACTTTGTACTGTTGCAGTTTTGCTCTAAATCTATCAGGAGAGAGAGTATCCGCAATTTTTTGAAATCCCATGTTAAAGTCCTATGTTCCGCATTTCCTTGCACACACTGTATATATATATATATATATATATATATATATATATATATATATATATATAATGTAGACATGCATCCCTTATTGCATCATTTATATAACTTTCCACATTGTAACATTAAGCCCCACACAGCATAAACATCATAAGTTGAATAAATGTACTTTAGTAGCTGATAAGCTTTATGTTTGTAATAATGAAAATTCCCTGCCAGATAAATATGTAGAAAATTTGTATTTTAATAGAAATAGTGATAACTGCGAATACATTAAAGTAATTAAACACAATGAAATCATTTCAATGCCTAATTCAAATAATTTTCGATATAATTTTATATATTGTAACCATAGTTGTAGTCATGTTCTTAGTTTATAAGATTTATGTAAAATTTAAAAAACGAAATTTAATCAAACCAAATAAAAATAAGAAACTAACAATTGAAACAATACCAATTTAACACTCAACAGGTATTCTTTCATCTTAGGGGGAGGGGGGTTTAATTATTTAAACGCCCATATCTTATCTTATTACATCATTTTATGTAACTTTCTACAATGTATCAATAAACTCCACACAGCATAAATATCATACCATACTAGAATCCGTTAGATTATGTAAGTCTGTAAGTGTATATGGTATCGTTAGTTAGATTGCTTAATTTTGCATCTAATAAAACCAAATGTTTTTTCTAACTGAAATATTTGATAAAATAAATTGTATTTTGAAGGTTATCTTTCATATTTTCGAATAAGAAACGTCTAAAACAAATTGATCCATAGCCGAGTGGATAAGAGGACGGATTCATAATATAAATAATTTACAAGACCTGGTTCGAGACCACCTCGGCCCTACTTTTTTTTAATTATATATATATATATATATATATATATATATATATATATATATATATATAAATTTAAATAAAGCGCCTCAACTAAGCAGTTGACAACACTGCGTCTAAGAAAATAGAGACAAGAAAAAGTGATCTAAACCAACAATTTTTAAAATCAAAATTTTGAAGGTGATAATTTATCAATAATAAACAATAGAAGGTGATCTACGAAAACTTATAGAGATGCAAAATAAGCAAATAGCTCAAATGCGACAAAATTATCTAAGAGCAGCTGCTAATAATACCACAATCTTTGATGCAATTGGCAACAATTTGCTGAAATTGAATAAACAGATAAAGCAACAGCAAAGCTCAAACATGGATAATAGCACAGCACAATATTCTTGTAATTAGAAAATTACAGAAAATATTCCTTGGCCACAACCGTTAAAAGTCGAAATAGATGATATTAATGAAAATTTCGATTATTTCAAACAGAATTGGAATACTTATTGCGCAGCGATGGGTGTTGATAAATTTGATAATAATAGTCAAGAAATATAGAAAATTAATTTTCTATTATCCGTAATTGGAGATAAAGCTATGAAAAAATACTCAAATTTCCATATAACGGAAGATGACAAAACATCTGTAGCAAATGTTTTGAAAAACATCAAAAAGAGCCTTGTTCCTTACAGAAATTGACTGTATGATAGATATACTTTTCATAAGTGTAATCAGCTAGAAAAGGATAATTTCGATGAATATTACATAAGATTAAAGAAGATTCTTGAAGTCTGTAAATAAAACTAAAATGTAACAAGTGAGGAAATGTTGCGAGACAGATTAGCGTTTGCAATAAAATATAGAGTTTTGACAAATAAATTTTTGTGCGAGTATTCAAAATCTTTAACACTTGACAAGTTCAGAGAGGAATGCAAAACAAATGAGTTAACCGAGGACAGATTCAAAATTATTAACACGGAAGAGAAAACAGTGAACAAGATTGAAAAGAAAAATTTTGATGATAAAAGACATCGATTCTGTGATGACAAGCATGAATTTAAAAAGAAAATTTGCCCAGCATGGGATAAAACCTGTTCAATCTGTCAAGGTCGAAACCATTTCGCCAAAGCATGCAAGAAGAAAAATAAGCAGATATTTGAAAATAATCAGAAGAAATCCAAAGTTTTTAATGAAATTGAAGAAGACTCAACAACAGAATATGAAGGAGAGAGAGATAATAGTTTGCTCCAGATTTATCAAATAAACAATACAGATAATGAGAGAAGAAATGGTTTTATTAAATTAGAACTAAAAATAAGTGGTAAGTGAAAATTTATACCATGCGATTTATACACATACTCAGATGCCAACATTATTGGTATAAATAATCTTCGTAACTTGATTGGAAATGCAAGCCCAAAATTGAAGCTTCCCTGAAGTCAACCAAGAATCTTAACTTATTGAAATATTAGGTGAGGTAAACATTCTTTGTAAATATAAGGATAGAAATACTGCCTTGTATTTCAAGTGGCAGATGTGGAGCTCGAAGCTCTACTTTCCGAGAAACCATGTCTAGCTTTGGAGCTTGAAAAATATTGTTTTAAAGTTAAAAAAAACCGAAGAAACAAGTTAAGAATCAGTTTTACAAGGAGGAAGAAACGAGGCAGAAGATATACTTAAGCGACATTCAACCACCTTTGAAGGACATTAATAACTTCCTGGTGAAGTTACACTAAAATAGTTAAACCCGCACCTATTATGCCAGTAAGTTTAAACAATGATCTAAAAAAAGAATTAAGTAAACTTGAAAAAGAGGGTATTATAGTTAAAGTGAAGAAATATATTCGATTGGTCCACAACCTGCTTCTTGTTAAGAAGAAAAATAACTCTCTGAGAATCTGAATTGACCCAAAATTCTTGAAAGTTGCTTTAAAAAGAACTCATTTTCAATTCACGACGTTTGATCAGATATTGCCAGATTTAGGAAAGGCACAAGTGATTTCGACATTGGATGCGAACAAAGGATTTTGGATCTCAGAAGATATATAAAAAAAATATCTACAGAAGCTGAAAACTTAAGAAAACTGACAAGAGAAAATATTGCTTGGCAATGGACAGAAAAAGAAGAAAATGATTTCAAAGGAATAAAGGACCTCGTTGTCAGTTTACAATAACAACATATTTAGGCCCTAATAAGCCAGTAGTTTTAGAATGTGATGTTAATTCCTCGGGTTTGGGTGTAGCATCTTATTAGGAAAATCGGTTACGCATCACGAACTCTGACAAAAACCAAAAGAAACTATGCACAAATAGAAAAGAAGCTACTGGCAATTGTTTTTGGATGCCTTAGATTTCGTCACATCATCGCGGGGAATAAGAAAACCACAATAAAAATTGACCATAAACCACTTATATCAATTTTTAAGAAACCTTTCCTCAATGCACCAAGGAGACTTCAACTAATGTTGATGATACTCCAGATATACAATCTTAAAGTTATTTTTGTGCAAGTTAAGGAGAACAAGTGGAACAGACAACTCTGAAGAAACAATATTAAGAGATAAAAATATTTTTGAGTTAGAGAAAGAGGAAATAGTGAGTCATTTATTGGAAAAAATCAGAATTGAAAAATCATTACAGATTACAGCTGAGCGAAGAACAGAATACAGATACAAAAACTTATTTTATATATAATTAAAGGATTGGCGAAATTTATAGATGATGAATTATCTACACAAGGATTAATTTTACGAAATGATAGGATAGTAATTCCAAGAAAGCTTAGGACGGTCATTATTGAACGTGTACACATTACACATGCAGGTATAGAATCTTGCAAGAGAAACCATTTTTTGGCCAGGAATGTCTGCTCAACTTAAGCAAAATATTCAGCCTTGTGAAATATGTATAGAATTTAGAGAATCATAATAACAACCTCCCATGGAAACACGAAATTCCATCCTATCAATGGATGTATTTTTTACAAATTTTTGAGCAAAAAAATGTAAATTTCTTGATGACATGACAGCAGAAACCCTAATAGAAACATGCGAGCGTAATTTTATTCGACATGGAATTCCTTTCATGGTTTGCAGCGACAACAGCAGAAACTTTGAAAATAGTCTTATTAAAAAACTGAATCAAAGTTGGAGATTTGATGATTTGGTGATCTATAGTTCATGCTAAAGAAACATTCCAAATAAAATCGGATCTAGTCCTACTCAAAGAATTTTTTCTAGACGCACACACAACGAAATACCAATAGCAACTAGCAAACCTGTTCCAGAAGTAATCAGTCAAGTACCAGAAAAAATAGAACTTAATCACCGTCGAAATAAATATTTTTAGGACAACCAGACGAGAATAGTACCGAAACTTGAAATCGGACAACCAGTTGTAGTTGAACTACAAGCAAAATAAAATTTCTGGGAAAAAGAATTTATAGAACATTAACATAACGAACGAGACCATATAATAAAAGTTGAGGGTGCGAAATATAAAAGAAACTTGATAAACATTCAACCATATTATGGTCATATAGACACTAATAAAAACGCACGAAACGGAACAAATACACAAGAAAAAACAAAAAACTGCAGAAAGTAAGCAGGATAGAAATAGAAATGTACCAATAGAATAGATTCAGCTAAAAAAATGACACTCCAAAATTAAGACCACACAGACAAGCCAAGTTAATATAATGTTTAAAAGAATCATTATTTTGTTATAATCTTCTTTATGTATTGCTTTGTATCTATTTTTTGTTCATAGAAAAAAAAGATGTTATATAATGTATAAATATATTAATTTAAATAAAGCGTCTCAACTAAGCAGTTTGCGACACTGAACCACGGACCGGGCACTAGGGGACAGACTGCAATGTATACAAAAAAAATGGTGTTAATTTAAATAGAAATTGTAAGATATACACCTATTATTCATTATCTTTAATACCTATAACAATGGATGTAAGTCGAGGAATGAGAAAGTTCAAGCCTGCAGTATTATCAATTTTACCAGCTAATAGTTTAAGCAGATAAAGACAAGAGTACATCTTACGTCTGAACTCTAGCGTAAACATATTCAGATGTTGGAGGGTAGCATTATAACTGTAATTTAGTGGTTTAAAATCTACTGTAATTTTCCTAGGATAGTATCGAACAAATTTTCTCTGTACCCATTCAATTCTTCTACTGTACAAGTCATATATTAGATTCCAAACAATAAGACATTACTCAAGTTTACATTTTACTAGTAAATTGTTTAGGGATTTAAGAGTTTCTTGGTTGATGAAGATTTGAGTTTTTGTAAGCAGAGTTTATAATGTAATTGTAAAGTAAATCGAAGTGCAGTCTCTCATCAAATACAATACCCAAATGGTTCACGCAGGAGAAAGACATAATTTTACATTTAGAAAAATTGAATAAATAGACATGAAGAATATTAATTAACAGTCATTAAGCGTATTTATCACTTTAAATAGTTTCAAATCATAAGCATACAGAAGAGTAATAAAAAAATCCAAACATTTAGTAATATTATTTATAAATAAAACAAAGAGAAGATGGCCAAAATTAGAACCCTGTGGAATACCAGAGTGAGGGGTAAAAAAAATCAGATTTGTGGTTATTGTATTGTACAAATTGTTTGAGGTCAGTGATGTAAGAACGTATTAATTCAAACAATTCTGGAGCAAAGTCAAACTGATGCTCTACTTCATACAGAAGTACATAATGATTTATCGTGTTAAAAGCTTTGGTAAAATCAATGTCGACAACATCAACTTGCGAATTTTCACTGAAAGCTCATTGCTAACAGAACGATATATATTCTTACAAATGATTTTTCGAAACATTTAGAAGTAATAGAAATACAAATGGGCATATAATTAAAAATATCCGTTGTATCACCTGATTTAAAAATTGGGCAGATTAGACATTCTTTTAGTGTATCAGGAAATTTATTAGTTAAACAGAATGTAAAGCAGTTTGACAAAAATGCCAGTGCAACCTTTCAAAATACAAGAGTGAAGAAAGTCAAAACCAGGAGAGCATGAAACTTTTAAGGATTTTGTTGAAATAAAACGTTATTTTTATTTTAACATGTTCAAGTTAGCCTTTTAGATCCCCATGACTTTAATGTAATAATATAAAAAAGTAGTGTGCTATAAAAAATTGGATTATGTTTTTAATGTTTTTTGAATATATCGATTTCTGTCAGACTTTAGTTTTCTTATATGTTAATTATACCATATTGACATATTATATACATTATTCATTATACACTGGGATTACGGAATTTCAATATGGTAGCAGAGCGTAGTTACCCTTGTAGAAGATAGACTTGTGGCGAGTAATACTTGTATCAGTATTCGGCGTGTACTCGATTTGTTCTTATCGTGAATTTTGCAAAATATTAATTATTGAGCATGGATGTTTACGGAACTGAAAAGTTAAGAGGTACTGAAAACTGGAGTATTTACCTGCCAGAAATCTCCCAACGTTTGGAAGTATTCCTTGTATTCATCTTCACTAATGTTATATCTTGGTGGGCAGTAGATCACTGCTATAGTCATTGGTCCATTCCAGGTTTCGATTGCGATGGCAGTTGATTGTATTGTATTGGTTTCATATTGCATAATTTCGTAATGTTTTAGGTTATTCCTCACTATAATGGCTGAGCCCCCGTGTGCTGTTCCATCTGAGTGTTTTGTATTGCGGGATTCTTAAATAATTTCGCTCAGTGAAATGGGTTTTCGAAATTAATATAATATCTGTTTTATTTACATTTAGAAATGTGTTTAAATCTTGGCTATGATTAGCCAAGCCGTTGGCATTCCATTCTTCGATTTTAAGAGTGTGCTCCATTATTTGATTTTGTTGATGACTGTCGATAACAAATTCATAAGCATTGTCATTTGTTCTGATTGTTGTTTCTAAAAGCTCGCATTAGTTTCATTGTTTCATTCAAATTGTTTGGTATGTTGTTTTCTTCTGGCTGATTTCTTTCGCGGTCACGTACAGCGTCTGCGTATGAGGATCTCGATTGGCGCAGAAATGGCGATGTTGGAAGCAATTCATTTTGAATTTCAGCACCTTGGGTTGTTTCTATTTTCCGACTTTTGTTTGGTAAGAGGGGGAATTTTTTCTGCCGTATTTATTTGTATATTTGGCAGCCTTATAATTAGCTGGATGATTTGTTAGTTTGAATATAAATTTATCATTTGTATTAATGAATGTTTTAATTATTTGGGTCATTGTCTTTATATCACTTGTGGCGGGTATAAATATTGGCGGCTGTTTTCGTTCTGCAGTTCGCTCTTGTATTGTGGCCTGTTGACTCTTGTTGATCGGGTATTGTTTTTGACCATGATTATTGTTTTCAAGCTCCATTTCCTCAGTAGTAGAGCTTGCAAGTGGATTGTAGCGGTTTGAGATTTCGATCTCAAATGTTGGTATGCCTGAATTTTGAGTAGGGCGATTAATTGAATATGGCCTGCTATTGGCAGTAGTCTGGGATTTTCTTTTTATTATTGACTGGTATTGTCTTTGCGGTCTTAGGTTTTCGTCAGAGGGAGTTCCAGGTATGATGTGTATTGGTGTAGTCATCGAGATATTTGTTGGACTCGCATCTTATATCATGTTAGGTTGGACCATTGTTTGATTGTGTATTTGGGAGTTTAGGCTCATGTATGTGACTGGTTGTATGTTGTGTTGAGACCCTTCAATCTAGGCCATTTGTTGGATGGATTGTTGGTTGTTAAGTTTATCTTACTTCCATAGCACCATTAGTCGTAAGATACTGATAACTGTTATTTTATTACCATTATCAACGGGATGTAATAGAAAACAACTTCCCTACTGACAGGGTAATAATAAAAAACCTACGAAGTTCACATAAATTTGTCGTCTAGCAATGGATAAAAGGAACTATAAAAAGTTGCAAATAAATAAAACTGAACTGCCAAGTAATGTCACATTTTACAATTTTTTTATATTATTTGAAATGGTGGCGTAAAAATAGAATAAATAACTCGGAATGTAAGTATCTACAACTATTCTAGCACGGTTTTCTCGAAATTTATAATGTACGTACGTTCTTTGCAGCTTCAATAACTACAAATATAATTCCTGACATAAAAGCCTCTTTCAAATATGGTCCTATTAGAAGTGTAGACGTAGAAAGTTTTTCTGCACTAAAGAACATTTTAAATGACAAAATTTAGAACAATGACGCTACTTAATTGTGAATTCATTCCATTAATAATAATTTTACTTAATCTTATTTTTATTAATATTATTCATTTACTTTAGAAATCTAATTTTCTTTTTCTTTTTCGGTACTGATTTCAATTTCGTTTTGCTTTGTTCTGTATTTTTGCTATGTAAAATATATTTAATAAAAAAATAAAATAAAATATTTTATCCTTACGAATGCTTATTTAAATATATATACAGGGTGTTCCATTTAAAAGTGCCACCATTGCTATCTCGAGGACTATAAGAGCTACGAGGTTGGTTAAATTAGCAAAGAACCACCATTTTACAAGACTAATACAATGAGCAAAAAAATTTTTTTTTTCAACCTGTGATTCTCAAAATACTGGATACAACTTTTTTATTTTAAATGGAAAGGTATGTTTATTTTTCGGTTATTCGATAGAGTATTTTTTTCTGAATTCAATGATATAAATATATCATATACTAATATAACAAAATAACTGAGAAAAATGCATGGTAGATTTATTTGTATTTTATTTATATCTGGCTGAAATAAGAGTGCTTTGGATAGAAAACAATTCATTTTCTTCTTAAAACTGACAGTTCGAGCAAATAAAATTTAACAAAAAATAATCAATCAATGTTAGACAGAACATTATGTCTATGTTTTCTAACCATAGCACTCTTGTTTCAGCCAGATATAAATAAAATACATATAAATTTAACATGCATTTTTCTCAATTATTTTGTTATATTAGTATATGATATGTACATATCGCTGAATTCAGAAAAAAATACTTAATCGAATAACTTAAAAATAAACATACATTTCCATTTAAAATAAGAAAGTTGTGTCCCGTATTTTGAGAGCCACTGGTTGAAAAAAATTTTTTTTGCTCATTGTATTAGTCTTGTAAAATGGTGGTTCTTTGCTAATTTAACCAACCTCGTAGCTCTTATAGTTCTCGAGATAGCAATGGTGGCACTTTTAAATGGAACACCCTGTATATTTACTCATCTGGTTGTTTCTGTTTTACAAAATGACAAACTGTTTTAAGTATTTTTTTCTTCAAAATTATTCTTTCGGTCTTTACTGATCTCCAACACATTTTTTAAAATACAATTTTCAAGATAATTCTAATGGAAGACCTAATAATTTGTTTAAATTATTAGGGTATATTTTAAATATGATACTGTATCATATATATGAAAATGAAAAAAAATTAACTTCCCGAAATTATTAACTTAATTAAAACATGAAAAACCTTCTTTTTTCATATGTTTTAATTTATTGATCCAATACAGGACCTAATACCTTGTTTAAACTTTAGTATGTTCTGAGTAATATTATTATATATATCATATAAAAAACATGTAAATTAATCTTCTAGAAACTGTATAAAAGAAGAAAAAGTTTTATTTTATTTTATTTTTCAAGTGTGTCAGTCATTATACCGGGTGTCCCAGCTCGACCGACACATGAGAGATTTACATTGGAAATCAGTTAATTATGAATAGTATCTCCCCAGTGCAAGATATTAACTTCAAATGCTTATTGGGTAATATTATTTCTATGGATTACAGTTATTTGAAATATGTAATTTCGTCTACAAGACGAGATTTATTTAATCATAAAATCTAACATTTTCGTTCAAAATCAGTCAGCCATGGAAATAAAAGAAAATATCTATATGACAGTTCTAACAGTTAATGACATGCCATTGTAGATATTTATATTTTTGTAATATTGGTACATTTTTAACAAAAAGAAACTAAATTCAACTTAAATAATATTAAAATACAGGGAATAAGAATTAAAATCAGTGATACTTCACTAAACTCTCAGATAAATATTTTCTTTTATTTCCATGGCTGTCTGATTTTGAACGAAAATATTAGATTTTAAATTTAATAAATCTCGCCCTGCAGACGAAATTGCATATTTCAAATAAGTATGATCCATAGAATTAATATTCTCTGATAAGTATACAAAATTTCAAGTTAATATCTTGCACTGGGGATATACTATTCATAATTAACTGATTTCCCGTGTAAAACTCCCATGTGTCGGTCAAGCTGGGACACCCGGTATACTGTTTTTTGATATAGATTGGGAGGGAAGATATGAATAATATATCCCTTTTAATATAAAATATAATTATATTTTAAACAATTGCAGTAAGCATTTTTGTGAAAAATAAGGATGTGGCGCCACGAGTAAATAGTAGTTAGTAGCTAAATATTATATACTCGTTGGATCTGCGGGAAGTTTCACAAAATGTATATTTTTATTTCGCACTCATAAATGTTCAATATTGCCGAAGCAGTATACAGACGTATTAAAATCATTCATCTCAGATTGGCTTTTCCGCATAAAACAAGAAGACGAGTACTCAGAATTAAAAGAAATAAAAGCAGGCGTGCCGCAAGGCAGCGTCCTTGGACCAATTTTATATCTGTTATGTTCGAGTGACATACCACGACTAGAAGATGTGAAAATTGCTACATTTGCAGACGACACGGCACTGCTAGCAGTCGGCCCAGACATTCAAGAAACTATCAACAAACTGCAACAAGCAAGCAACAGCATCTGTAGATGGATGAAGAACTGGAATATCAAGATAAATGAACTAAAATCAACGCATATTAATTTTACAATTAAAAACATAGAGCCATTACCAGTAAGATTAAATGAAAACATCATCCCATATGAAAACAATGCAAAATATCTCGGTATGACCTTAGATGTTAAGCTGAAATGGAAAGAACATATAAAAAGAAAAGAACAGAACTAGATATTAGATATCGACAGCTATATTGGCTCTTGGGAAGGAGATCTCAACTGTCACTACATAATAAAATTAGAATCTACAACCAGATACTGAAACCAGTCTGGGTTTACGGCATACAGTTGTGGGGTTGTGCCAGAGATAGTCAAATTAGGCGTATTCAAACTTTTCAAAACAAAGTACTGCGGAACATAGTTAATGCCCCATGGTACGTGCGTAACAGGGACCTGCATCATGATCTTGGAATTGCAGATGTTGCCAGCGAGCTTAAAAGATTTGAAACGAAACACGAATGTCGGCTGCATCAACACATCAACGTGGAAGCCATCCAGCTCCACAACAATGAAAACTTAACAAGGAGACTCAAGAGGAAGAAGCCATTCGAGTTGGTGGATTAATAGCTAAGACATACTACTGGACACCACTGGGTGAACACTAGATTTTTCAAGCACCTAGGTTAAGATGTATGAGGAAAAAATTAATGGTTGGTCCCATGAGACCAGTTTTAATGTGACAAACGTTGTAACAATAAAACGTTTATTAATAAAAAAAAATGTTCAGTGTCCGAATACTATTAGTAATTAGTATTATGATCACAGAATAAAGCGTATAAGTATTTATTTATTGATACATGACTGATTTTCTTGCGCACGTGAACTCCGCTTCTTGACGGTAAATTTAAATAAACGTCAAATAAAAATGATTTTCTTATTCTTTAAATTGCATGTATATGTCTTTATATGTAGTTATTATTAATATTAATACAAGTTACATGTTCTTAAATATAAAGCATAGTAATTATAATGCATTATATATACAAAATTTACATAAATACATTTATATAATATATTACATAAGTAAAACATTTATAATTTTTAACAGATTTGATATTTCTATTAATAAATTCAAGTAAATAAAATAATCCAGTCCTTATAAATAAATACAACAAATATTTTTTTGAAAACTGTGGGCATGGATGATGACATTTTACACTTATTAACTTTCTGGGAGATGAAGGTCAAATTTTTGTGTAACAAAAATACTGGAGAGTGCAAGACACACGAATAGAAAATATAACAATTTCGTTGCCGCATTTCATACGAAGCGTCATTTGAATCGAGATATTCACGTGTTTGTCTTTCTCTTCTTTTGCGATTACTGGAGGAATACATCACACCGCTTAGCTTGTCGAGGGACGTTAAAATTTCGTGCACTTAATAATTATGTGTTAGTATAATATTTGTAAGTGTAATTATATATTTGTTTACATCTTTGTAAAGCAAATTATAGAATATGTTTTCAAAATAAGTCAAACCTAAATGAGGTGGACAAACTTATTTTCTTTTTAAACATATAAGACAACGAAAAGAAAAAAAGAAAATTTGTACATCGTGGCGTTTTAAAATTTATCGAGGAACGTGTAGGATATGCATTCTGCATTCTTGCTTATACATGCGAACGTTGTGTTACAGTCATTTGTAACAAGTTTTAATAAAAACAGGTAATTCGATATAAATCAACAATAGTTATATATCTGTTAAATATACACCGAATATGTTTAAATGAACCAAAAATATATTTATGCAAATTTATATGATTAACTGATTCAAATTATATAGAATAATTAGATTTTACTGTCTCGTGTAAAATTATTTTTTAATTTATCAGGTTTTGAAACTGTATAGTCAATATATTGATTCTATATCATAGTTACGCATTTGACATGAATAAATATAAATTTTGAAAGAATATGCATTATATGTAAGTCGTAAATAAAAGCTTGTCGATTATAATACACAGTTTTTCCTACTAGATACGTAAATAAATATAGTATAATTTTTCTTTGTGATATTTGTATTTGTCATTTTTTGTTTTGGATTATGCGATAATTATTTGTACAATTTAAAAAGTTATTTCAAGTTTTGTAATATTTAATATCGTACATATTTTCTTATTTCATAATCGAATTATGTTTTGAAATTTCAAAATAATTTTTGGACGGATGCTATATTTCTCTCAACCTAACCTCACAAAGTAGTAAGTTAATAAATTATTTTTCTTTCAAATATTTTTCCAAAATTTTGTTACAATTACATTGTACCTATCACATTCAGGGCCGTGCAAGTACATTCAGGGGCCCAAGTGCAAGAATATGCACGGGGCCCTTATGTCAATTTATATATATACAATAAGGAATTTACGAGTACAAGTGATAAATTAATAATATATAGACATAATTTCTATGTATTATATTTTTAATGTAGTATAAATACATATACATATAATAAACATATAATTATAATTTCTCATTAAGTACCTACATATTTACGTACTATCTGCCCTCTACCCATTTGTTAGTAACCTCGTCAAAACAACACAATTTTGCCTCTTCCCACTCAATTGACAAAATGGCGCAAGCATTTAATCGATCTTGAAGCATAGTTGATCGTAAATAATTTTTGATCAATTTCAACTTGCTGAAAGATCTTTCAGCCGATGCCACCGTAACCGGTAAAGTGAAATAAATTCGCAACGTAATCATTATGTTAGGAAATATTTCCTTTAGTTGCTTTTCAATTATAAAATTTAAAATGTGGTGATGGTTCGATATATTTTCATTATTTTGAATCATCTTTTTTTAAAAATTTCACTCAGATAGAATATCGGTTGATACATCTTCAGAATAATCCTTGTAGAAATCATTAGTTTTTTTTATTTAAATCTTCTTCAGAAAAATTTTTAATATTTAATATGAAATTAAATTTTTCTGTATTTTTTGACACTAATTTAAATCTGTCATCCATTTGTACTAATATTGTATCAATAATATTGTAAAAGAAGTTAACTTTAAAATTTTCTTCGAAGTCAATTATGTTTTCTTCATCACATTTTTCGTCGAAAAATTTCTTAACTTTCCTTCTCCTCGCTTATATTTTTATATATATTTTTGAGCTTCTTCTTTCGCTTGATTTAAAATATCTTTAAATTTTCCTCTTGTTTCTTTCATAATTTCTTTTTGTGAATCTATCATCATCCCTACACAATCAATAGTGCTTTCCTTAGACTGCATATATTTACTTATTTTATTTATATCTTTCAATAAGTCGTACCATATAATCAATCCAATTAAAAATGGAAATTTTTTAATTTGGTGAAGAATCCTATTTACTTCTGCAGCAACACCATTTGTCTGTGACAGAAATTTGCAATTCTTCTAGAGCTGCAATAACTTCTTTTAATTGAAATCTAATTGTTTTTATTGAGTCAATTCTTGCCTCCCATCTTGTGTCACTCAATGGTTTTAATGTTAGATTTAAGTGCCTGCATAAAATATTCCAACGAATTGTAGATGATGCAAATATGGTGTACAATCTTTGGACTGTTCCAATAAATAATTTACACTGCAAAATTTTTGAAGCTGCATTGCAGACAACTAAATTTAAGGAGTGTGCAGCACAGGGAATATTTACTGCACTTGGCCTCTACAATTAGTTATGTCCAAATTATACTTTTCCAAAATATGTAATAACAGATTACATAAGCCCTCTCCAGTATGATCTTGTGCTTCAAAAAATCCAATAAAACTCTCTTTTATCTGAAATTCCTTTGAATTTATGTTCACATAACGCAAAATAACAGAAGTTTGTTCAATGTGTGCAATATCTGGCGTACAATCCATCTGAATGCTAAAATATTTAGCTTCCTTCACTCCAATTAGGATGTTTTTCAAAACTTCAGCACTTATATCATTTAAGAATTTATTTTGTGATCGGTTTGACAAATGATGGTTAATTTTTTTTTTCATGTTTCTATTTGCATTTATATTACTAACATAATCAGACAAAAATATGTCATATTTTGACAACAATTCGATTAAGTCAAGAAAAGTTCCATTATCTTGTACACCAAATATTTCCGTATTTCCCCGTAATGGCAAATTCCGGCTACATAGAAATAAAATTACGGACACTATTCGTTCATAAAGCATTTTTAATTTTCTTCTTGTTTCATTTAATAATATTTGTGGTGCTCTATCTATTGTTTGTTCTTTTTCCAGTCTCCTACATAATTCTTTCCATTGATAAAAACAAATTATATGAATGTTGCCCTGTTCGTGCTCCTTTAAATGAGTACTAATTTTTCGCAAGTTGTTATATCCATTACCAGTAAATCTACTTTGAATATTTGATTTATCAAAGAGCACACAACAAAAACAATATACGCTATTTGAATTTATAGAATAAATTAACCAACTTCGATCATATTTCTCCCCATTTTTTAATATTGTGTGATAATAATAATTTGAAAATTTTCGATTCGATATATCCGTTGGAAAATTTATATCTTTTACCTGCTTTGGACCATACTTTACAATTTTTATTCTTAATTTATCAGTAATTATTTTTGGCCAGGTAGCTGTATCATCGATATTAATTTTGTTTTGATCAGTTTCAGTAGACATTGACTCGTTTTCATTTTCCACCTGTTTTTCGTCGTGATCGGTATTCTCTTCTTTAGAAGATGATTTAAGTTTATCGTCGTCTTTTTCGTTATCACATAGCTGGATTGTTTTGATCATATTTTTCTTCGTTTTCAATTTCACTTTGCACTCTTACTGCATCTTGATTTGTTTTTTTCGCCGCCGAGACTAGGATTCTTTTTCTCTTCTTGTAGAGATGAACCAGGTTTTACTGTTGTCTTGTTTAGGATCCGGATAAGTTTCCCTTTGCAACCATTGAGACATACTGTCTCGATATTTAGACCTGACCTCTTCATTCTTTTTTTTCTCTTTTCATTTTTCTGATCCTGATTTATAATGTCTTTTTGTAGACATTTTGTTTCAGTAAAAATATCTGAATCTGGAGTTATATAAATAGGTAATTGAAAATAGAGTGATGACAATATTAAAATGAAAAATACCTGAGATGAAAATTTGATTTGTTAAAAATTAAAAGTAAATTGTAGATATTTGCACCACAATCCACAAACGACACTAGTCAACAATATAAAAATAATGTAATAATCGTAATCCAACCTAGAACGGAGCAACCGAATGACACAAATTCAAAGTTATAATAAGCAAGAAAAATTCAAACATGAAAAAAACAAAATAATTCCACAAGTTTACATTGCATTAAGGAATAATTCATGGAATATGAAACATTTGTATTAGCCGTTACCTTTAGGTTGGCGGCCGCCTGTTGATACGAGTACTTTCTAGTAGTATCTAACAATTGTGCGCACGGGTGCAAAGGCAAAGGTTACCGCAATTCGGCGTTCTGTAATTATGAGTTAAATCACTTCATTATTGGTTTTACATAGTTTAAAAACCTCAGTAAAAAATCATCAATAATTGTACTCTTACTCAACCTGACAGCGCACCTGTAAAATTATATATATATATATATATATATATATATATATATATAATATACTAGCATCATTAAAAAACTGTATGTACACCTCAGGAGAGAATGCTATTTTCCCTCATTACTTTATAAACTTGAGCTATGGTTATGGTTAACAAATTTCACCTCAGGATAATAAAGTATTTCTCTCATTTAATATATACTTCTTTGGGAATTAAATAATTGTAGTTTTTATAATGAAATAACTCACCTGTGTACAATCTGTTTACTTTCAAGGTGTCGCATAGCGCGGGCAATCTGGATGGCGAAGTACTGCAAGTCTTCAGCCTCAAACACGCAGTTCAGCTTCTCAAAATCTTCTAACGCTGTGTATTTCACTGTCAAATAAATACTATTATTAATCTCAATTATTATAGTAGCTGTCTATAGGGTACGAGCAACAAACTGTTGTTTTACTTTAAATTGGGACAGGCAATTTCACATTTGGTCGTAATTCAGATTTTTTATTAATTAAATTACATTAAACTTGTAAAACTATTCTTTCGACTATTATTTTTTTTTTAATCTACAACAGTATCAAATTTATATGCTACTGTCCATCCATTGATGACTAGAAGTATCTTCTGTGTGGTTCAGAAATATACTAGAACTTTAAGTAGGTATCATGGAGGGGGATAACTATAAATTTAAGAAAGAAAAAGATGCATCAGCAATAACATAGTGTTTCAAAAATTTTTTTTGTTGAAAGTTACATCGTTAACATTAAATATTTTTTCTGGCTTCACCTAAGATCCGGTTGCACCAAAAAAAAACTTGGTTTTGAACCCTTCTTAGATAGGATGAGGTCCAACCTACAGTGCAGCCGGTATCACTGTAAGTTGTCAAATTCAGGTTATTATTAACTGTTAATTGTGATTTTTTATTAACACATTTTCAAGTCGTTGTATTGGACGCGGTAGACAAATAGAGAGGCCCGCACTCTTGATTTCACACCACTAGCAAGAAGAAGGCCATAGATATAAAAGTCTCCTGTTAAAGCTTGAGTAAAATCAAGTAACTCAGAATATTGAATAAGAAAGAAAAATGTTTGAAGAGAAATACTATCACAAAAACATGTTATTTGAATTTGAGATTAATAGACTGAAGTATTAATTTAGCTGATCTTGTAGCCAGAACTGAGAATACAAGTTCTAAAATGAAAAATATTGTTATATTCTAATATATTTTTTAGTTTAGAACCTATTTGTAGTTTAAAATGAAAGAAAATATACAATTGTATTTAGAATTTTATTATTATTTATGTTGTGAGTAAGTACTATTTTTATTTTTCACGAGCGTTCTATTATAATTTCTTTTTCCATCATTGTTTAATTTATAATTTACTGCAAGAAAACAAAAATACTTATTTTAAAATCATCTTGGCCATTTTAAGATAATCTTAAAGGCTGGTGCACGGTTTTAACAAGCGCTTACATCTCAAATCTAACTTAAGTAGTAAATAAAGCTTAAGATATTTTCTTGTAACTGGGCATAAATAATAAGGTAAAAAAAATCTGGTCTAAATTCATGTAATTGATGATGTAATTCTTTGTACTGTGGGATTATAACTTAATCAAATTAGAAATTAGTTAAAGAAATAGAAAGAAAATGCAAAATAATGAGTATTAATAAAGAAATAAAATGATATAATTAAAATAATTCCGCAATAAACGGGCTTTTTGTTATAACGTTACGTCACCTATATGAATTCCACCAGTATTTTGATTAGAGGGTGTTCTGATTTACAAGTGAAAAATGCCGCTAACAAATTTAACGAGTGAGCTTGAAGAGCAAAAATGACATGATCTTGAGTCACAGTACACTCCAATTGTGTACTTTTAAAGTATTATCAGTTGTATTTTTGTCATATGTTTGTGACAATATTGCTTACGAGATTAGTGTATAAATTATTTGTTTATGTTAAGCAGTTTTTATTTGAATATAAATATTATTTTTAAACATAAACATTTTAAATAAACGTACAATTTTAAAGAATGTAGTGTGCTACAGTACTGTAATATTCATTATATACTATAAAAAAATGTTGGTCCACGAAAATTGTGTGATATAAAAAAATATTTGTGACGTTACATTAATTGTTTAAAATTTTGAGAACACAGAATAATTTAAATAAACGTAGACCACGAAGTACCATAAAAAGAGGCTCCCTACAGTCTACTTAATGTTCCTACTTTTTGCTCGACCACGACCAGTGTGATAGCCATAGCCTGATGTCATTTATGTCATGCTGATTTTTGTAAATTTGTTATTAATGAAACAAAAAATAAATACATTTTTTTAGTTCATAAAGTATTTATGTAGTACCTACGAGAAGATAAAAATAGTTGTAAACGTATGTTGTTTTAATCACTAAATTTTCTTAAGTTCACGAAGATCAGTGTTATTTCTTCAAAATTGTAGTTTGATATTAAAATTTCGATACTAGAAACTGCAATTAGGAGTTCATCATTCTGTGCGGTTAGTTACACATTCTGTCTCTCAGGGCCGGTTTTACAATGTGCTGGTAAGTCTTTGTTAAATTAACCGCATGGTCACCACAAATTTCGGTTTTTCAGTATCTTATTAGCGTCACCAAGAAGACAAGTCTTAAATAATGGGAGGATAATCTAACAGCTACTTTATGTTACCGATAAAATTTTGCCAGTAGGATAAATAAGTACTAAATAAAAAACACTATGTTACATTCAATATTATTCCTATGACTGATATATTAATAAAAATTTATTTCCATTTATAAATGTGTTTACGTTTCCTACCAATGGTTACTTTTCAAGTGCTAGTGCGTGAAAAGGGCATGAAGTATGTACTTTATGACCAGTTGTAAGAACAATTATTTTTAATTGAGTTTAATACTACACGAGATTTAATTTTTAGCGCGGTATATTTTTTATTTATAAGTATTCACTTGGTTTCTTGATGCCAATTTGATTTAAAGATTTGTCCTGTCAAAATCACTCGACCTACGCTCTCTTGATTTTGTTATATAAGTACTTTCAACAAATTGCCAAGCAACCATGTGTTCATATAAACAAAAAAAAATATCAGGTCATATCTAACATATACCGCTACTAATAACGAATATAAAATATTCTGTATTTGTCAAATTTTTTACAGCTTTTGATAATGCTGTCAATATATAGAATTAGTACTACGTATTTTCTAAAAGTGTCGACGAAGAAGAATTAATAGATTTTATTAACATGGTATATAGAAGACATGCTCCCACCGACGAGGGAGGCTATTTAAGGGATAACACACTAGCGTAACTGGAATTCACAAGTGCGTAATTGCTTTACAACTCAAATTATGTACTATACTTTTTTTACGACAATTATTTGACTGTATTTCGATCACCCCACGATCACACAATACACTGAAAGAATTGACATGTCAGTAGTAAATAGCACCAAATAAAACTATTTATAACCGAATAAACTAATACTATCTACAACGTTTCTTGTATATTTCTTAAATAGTCGTAATGTTTTACATTAATTAAAATTAATTTTGTCCTACTTATAATACTTTCATAATTTCGATAAGTCCCTAACTGTGCGATAGCGTACTTTACATACGGTCTTCCGTAATGTGATACTTAAATAACCTACAAGTTGTACAATAATGGCTATTAACTAGTCGTAGAAAAATATATTTAAAATCTAATATTAAAATTTTATTTACAAAACGTCAGCAATCTAAAACTGTCAACCATTGATATATAGTTTTTAGATAAGAATATAGCAAATATAAGTCAAAATTATTACCAATTTGAGAGTTGACAAATAAACCTAACTATTACTTATCAGTGAGATAAATTCATATTGAAAAAACGCGTTTTCATTACCATGGAGTTTACCAACCAGATAAATTTAATTTATTTGATAGTTAACAGGATAGACGATTGAAAAATCGTCCCTCAGACGCAATAATAAATATACGTAGATCAGGTCATTTGATATATTGTAGTTTATACCAACTCTTTGGTATTGCAATAAAAATTAAAGCATTTTTTTTATTATACTTTATCCCTAAGCCGGAAATAGAGACGTAGAACGAAGAGGGGAAGAAAATGATACTACGATGTACAAAATATTTTTAAATGTTTTTTTATATAACTTATATTATTTCTAATTGGGAAAACCGAATAAACAGTACTAATTGAAAAGGATAATGAAATTTTATAACTACTGTATTGACTTATAAATATTTTCGTAATATTTTAAATGCATATTGACAGATAAATGTGCCCAACTACATTCAACAGAGTTACCATATTTTACATTCATATATCCGAAGATTACAATCTGTTATTTTTTAATTGAAAATTTTAAGATTTTTACTAATTAAGTGAAACAAAGTATAAAAAATAATATATTATACTCGTTTTATACGACGTATTCCAACTCATGGAACAATATACCGTCTTATAAAACTTGTATAATATTATACTATTGTAAGCCTGAATCTATTAGAAATGGCTGGGCGATATTAATCATTGGCTCTATCGGCCATTCCATTACTTTAGAATATATGAATTGTTATTCTCTCACTCTTGATACTTCAACAAAATAATATTCCAACATTGATTTATTAATGAATATAGTTCCATTATCAGACCTAATATATTTTCTTGCATCATGTTTCTGTTTTACGCCTCTCAATAGAATTTTTATTTTCAATTGCTGCTTCACCTTGGTCCTCAGAAATTCGACGAAGCACTTTCTGATGTTTTCATTTACTGTAACTAACTGACTACCTCTAAGCGATTCCTCAAGTGTAGGTTCATACAAATCGACATGAATTCTCTCCAGAGCACTTGTGTCTATTCGGCAAGCACCTAGGGTTCAAATCCCAGTGAAGTCCATGAATTTTTCAAAAAATTATTCTTCATTATTTAAATGTTGAATCGACATAGGCTTCTAAATGTTATAACTTTATTGTGTAAAAACAATGTGTCAGTTAGTAACTGCGGTGTGTTTCGTTAACCACCAAGTTACAGATCTAACTGTGATATGTGGTATTCCGTTTATTTTGTATCGCGACAGTATATTTAGTAAAAGCATCTACTATTACCAATAGATATTGAATTCCTTTTTTGGATATACAAAACGGTCTTAAATGAACTTTAAAAATATGTAGAGTGTATATCGGAATTGTTTTTTATTCAATTGGATTTAGAAATCATTCTTTTTATCTAATGGCCTTTTTGGGATATGCAATTAATACAGCTTGCGATATATTTTTCAATATATTTTCTCATATTCGGAAACCAATAATATTCTATTACTTTATTGTATATTTTATTCATCCCAAAAATCCAAAATTATCACATGATTCACGTTCCCTCTAATTATAACCCATAATAAAACATACGCTCTATTTTTGTATATTCTTTCATTGTTGATTTTATAATCTTTATATTATAATAATTTATAAATTTATTTTAACTTTATATATGACATTTGTCCTGCTAATATTCAATTGTCGATATCTATATGAAAATTTTTCAATAAATCAGAACTTTGTTGTTTGGTACTGTTCGGATTACGACTTAAAGTATATACGTATACCATTCGAGTCCCAGGACGATATTCAACAGTGAATGAAAATCTTTATAGCCGAAGCGACCAACGTGCAGTTTGTTGTAATAAGTCCTTTTTAATTAAAGCAGTTTTTAGGGAATTATTATCTGTTATTACTTGGAACGAAATAACTACCAGATAAATTATATATTTCTTAAATATTTTTATCGCAATCAGCGTTTCTAACTCGTAGGAATGAAATTTTTTTATTGTTTTGTTGTTTGCCTCCTATAATATAAAACTGGTTTAGCTGTTCCGCCTTCTTGTCGCTGTAATAATATTCCACCTAATTCAATTTTACTCGCATCGCAATGTACTTTAGTATCAGCCTTAGAATTATAAATTGCTAAAAGAGGTTTAGTGCATAGCATATTTTATAAAATTATGAAATTTCACAATTACTGCATACTTTTTTACAAATTGTCTAAAAAAATTGTCATTTATCTTTCCCTGGTTTAATTTCTTCTTCGTTGATAAATATTACATTGATGGCTGAAAGAAAAAGTTTTTTTTTTTAATTGCGTTCTTATAGTTCGACTAATAATATCGTCCAAATAAACACTAGCTATATCCCTTTGACATATATTTGGAAGTTCTATAAATGGTTTGTTATTTGTACTTGGTAGTAATAAGAAAAATATCTAAATGTAACACTTAAGCCACGAATTTATTGACACACATATTTTTCATATGACATAAGTCACAACTACTCAATTACATTATTTTATATAACTATAGTAACAATCAAATTAACAGAAACAATCTTGAATATACATATACCGGGTGTCCCAGCTCGACCGACACATGGGAGTTTTACATGGGAAATCAGTTAATTATGAATAGTATCTCCCCAGTGCAAGATATTAACTTGAAATTTTGTATGCTTCCGCCCCCGCTATTCTCAAATAGTTTTTATTTGAATATAAACTTAATTTTCGAACTTAAATAATTTCAATATACAAAGTATGTAGACATGCACAAAATTGTAATACTAATTTATATTAAAAAATATACTTCAGAAATATATAGAACTTTGGGGTCGTTAATTCGCTTATTGATATTGTAGCGATCCCAGGGTCGCGGCTCGGGCGGCGGCCGCTAACGGACAGATCACAACAGGTCCGTCCGCTCTTCATTGTTCTGTTTTCCAGAGGGTTGGCGAATATTCCAGAAATTAAGTGTTTTACTTTAAATACCCCGAGTAAGAGATCGCGAGGACAGTCTAATATTGATACGTGTAAATAAATAGTTGGTAATATAAATATTGTGGAAATAAATATCGTGTAGTTTTAAGTGTTTAAATAAATTATCTTAGTGTTTAAGTTTTTATTAATAATTGTTAGTCTTAAAATAGTGTTTATGTTTATTTATTCATAGTGTTACTTATTTTAATTATTCTTTATAATTCATTTTTCTTTTATTAAACATTGTTATATAAATATTAGTGTTTTAATCAATTTTACTTCACCTAAATAAATAAAACGTTACAATTGGTGTCAGGTGTAGGGTTAATAAAAACTGTGAAGTGTAAAATAAAAATAAATAAAATGGCGACTAAAAAAGTAAAACTAAGTTTATTAAAAGTGGCCGATCTCAAGAGGGAGCTGGAAGAACGAGAGTTGGAGACATCGGGAACCAAATCTGTTCTACAACATCGTCTACGGCAAGCTCTAATAGAAGCTGGTGAAAATCCTAATGACTCTTTATTCGAAATTGATGATTTTATTAGAACATTAGAACACAAATTGGAGTAAAATTATAGAAAATCCGAAGAAAATTCTAGAGCATTAAAAGAACAAATGATAGAATATTCTACAACTTTGGAATAAAAATTAACGGATAAAAGAGAACTTTGAAAGAAGAATTAATAGAAAATTCCAGAATATTAAAAGAAGTGTTAATGGAAAATTCTAGAAAGTTTGAAGAAAGTTCCAAAATATTGAAAGAAGAGTTGATGGAAAATTCTATAGTTTTGGAAGAAAAACTGAATGAACAACTGAAAGAAAGTTATAGAAATTTAGAAAATAAATTGGAAAATTTTAAAGATGAATACGATAAGAGGATTGCAGAATTACAGAATAATGTCCCCAAAATTTCAAATTCTGATATAGCTAAGACGGGTGAAATTCAGGAAAAGAAACCAGAAAAAGAAAATTGTTCTAGAGTGCACATAAAAACACCAGAATTTGACGTCAAGACATTGTGGCCGAATTATGTAAAACAATTTGAAGCCGCTACCAAAGCAAATGGATGAACTTCCAAGGAGAAGGCTACAGCACTGACAGCTAAAAGTGGATGAACAAGAAGACTACGAACAACATGTTAAGGGAATGGCTATGCGATATGGCAATGCGCATCTGGAGCAGGTGTACCGGACGCAACTGAGAAACCGGTACCAGAGTTCCAAAGAAAATTTATAAGAATTCGAAGCTGATATAGCTCGTTTGGTTCGTCTCGCACACCCTACAGTTCCTGAGAGCGTTTTGGAGTGCCTAGCTACACAAGCATTTATCTACGGGGTCAGAAACAATGGAACTCAGCAGGCGCTAAGATTGGATCGACCAAAAACTCTGGTTGATCCACTTTCATATGCCTTAGATTATGAAGCTGCAAAAAAAGCTTCACGTAATCAATCGCGAATGCGTATTATCGATGGTGAGAGGATTGAAGACACGGAGGATCTAGATAACAGAATAAGATGTATTACATCTGAAATTCATGTCGCTGGAAGAAAGAAACTCCGCTGTTGAAATTGTGGTGAATTAGGTCACCCGCAAAGGCTCTGCAGAAAACAACAGAAGAAAGCAGAAGCAAGAAAGGAAAAAAAGAGTCGGGAAACTAAGTCGGGTTGATGCGAAGGGACAATCGTTGACCCGTATTCCAGTAGCCCTAAAATCTATTAGTTATGTCGCATCAGTTTATCATCAAGCTAACAGCGTCTATGTAGACAGCAGGCCGCTTAAAATGATGCTGGATACGGGTGCGACAAAAACAATAATCAGACCCGACTTAGCAACAAACTGTGCAGAAAACATCTACTTCCAACAAAGTGGCAAATACGCACAGCCATAGGAGAACAAGCTTCCGCATCTGAAGAAATAGATTTGAGCATCGCTGTTGGAAAAACTTACATTAAACATCGTGTGCTGGTAACTGACATAGAAGATGAATTCATCCTCGGCATGGACATTATGAAAAAGCATGGATTTAAACTTGACCTGATGAATGGAGTGATGATGGTCAATGATGAAGAACTGGTATTAAATCCACGAGACGACAATGCCATGCGAGTATTGATAACGGAATATATAACAATCCTAGAACGGAATGAATCAATCGTGGAAGCACAGTTGGAGGGTAGCTTCTGTGAGGGAAACATGCTCCAGCCGAAAAACGATGATGTCAAAACTGGGACTGGAGTTGTAATTGGAAATGCCTTGTTCAAAATCAACAAGATAATCCCATGTTCGAGTAATGAACATTAATTTTTATCCCGTTATACTAAAGAAAGGGACCATATTAGGTGAATGTTCAGCGGTATCATTAATTATTCGAACTGTGAAGACCAAGGACAACACATCCTGTGAAGTTCCGGATATTTTAAGCAAGGAGCTGTCAACATCGTTGCAGGAATTTACCGCAGACCAGAAAACCAAAGCTAAAATTTAATTGGGAACTTTCAAGATGTGTTCCAATTTGATAAGAAGGACAAAGGAAGAACCAATGTAATACATCATAAAATAGACACCGGAGACGCAAGACTCATGCGTCAAACAGCAAAAAGATTACCAATGGCGAAGCGGGAAGAAGCAGAAGAAATTATTTTAAGGACATGAGAACGGAAGATGTGATTGAACTTTCAAGCAGTCCGTGGGTTTCACCAGTGGTGTTAGTGAAGAAGAATTGCTCTACCAGATTTTGCGTCGATTATCGTCAATTTAACATCGTTACAAAGAAGGATAGCTACCCGCTACCCCGAATAGACGATACACTGGACACATTGGCAGGATCAAAGATCTTCTCTACTCTTGATCTAAAGAGCGGATACTGGCAAGTGGATTTAGACCCAATAGACAAAGAAAAGACGGCATTTACCATCGGTACCGGTCTTTGGCAATTTACTGTTATGCCATTTGGGCTCTGCAATGCCCCTGCAACGTTTGAACGACTTATGGAAACCGTGTTGGCTAGACTGTCGTGGAAAACATGTTTGGTTTACCTCGACGATATTATTGTGGTAGCAAAAACGTTCGAGGACCACATGAAGAATTTGGAAGAGGTTTTCCAAAGATTGAGGAAGGCTAACCTGAAACTCAGTCCAAAGAAGTGTCACTTATTTCAAAAAGAAGTTCATTATCTTGGACACGTAGTTTCTGGCAAGGGTATTGCAGTTGACCCGGAGAAAATAAGGGCTGTGAGTGACTGGCCAGTACCGAGAGATAAACACGAATTGAGAAGTTTCCTAGGTCTCTGTACATACTACCGACATTATGTACCTGGATTTGCCAACATAGCGAAACCATTGACAAAGCTTACTGAGGAAGTCAGAAAATTTATCTGGGAGCTGGACTGTCAAGCTGCGTTCAAACAACTTAAATATTCCTTGACAACACGCACCTGTCCTAAGATATCCTGTACCAGAAGGAGAATTCATTATAGATACAGATACCAGCAACGTTGGAATTGGTGGTGTTCTTTCCCAGATACAAGACGGACAAGAGAAGGTTATTGCCTATTTTAGTTAGACCTTGTCAAACCCAGAGAGGAATTATTGCGTCACTAGAAAAGAACTTTTGGCAGCACTTCTACAAATATTTGTACGGTAGAAGATTTCTTATAAGCACTGACTATGCTGCTCTCAAATGGCTGCTACAGTTTGAGAATCCTGAAGGTCAGGCAGCTAGATGGATTGAAATATTACAAGAATATAACTTTGTTATCAAGCATCGGGCATGTACAAGCCATCCTAATACTGACGCATTATCAAAAAGACCTTGCCAAGACGAATGCAAGTATTGCAGTCGTGTAGAAGAAAAACTCTCTACCATCACCAGAACAACAGTAGTGAATGATAGTTGGCAAACGGAAGACCTTCACAAGGACCAAGAGAATGACTCGGACTTGAAAATCATACTGGTTTGAAAACGTGGCGATAGCAGACCAGTTTGGGAACATGTTGCAAGACACTCAATATGTGTGAAATCGTACTGGGCGCAGTGGGTCTCTATTCCTGAAACGTGTCGTAAAGAATATTGAAGTTACTGAGACTAGGATCTAGTTGATAATCCTTAGGATTGGAGTACCGGAAGTATTGGAAGAGATCTACGACGGATCTGGTGGAGGATATTTTGGAGTAAATAAAAGCCTCGAGAGAGTGCGCCAACGATTTTACTGGGTAAATTGCAGAGAAGATAATAAAGAATGGTGCAAGAAATGTTTGGTCTGCACTGTAAGTAACGGTCCACAAAGGAAAAGGAGAGTTCTAGTGCGCCAATATAACGTTGGAAGTCCCTTTGAACGCATTGCGATTGACGTGGCCGGACCATTACCAGAAACTGACAAGGGAAATAAATACATAGTGGTAGTAATGGACTACTTTACTAAGTGTGTCGAAGTCTATCCATTATTCAACCAGGAAGCCGTAACGGTCGCTGAAGTCTAGGTTAAAGAATGCATTTGCCAATTTGGAGTGCCGCGAGAGATACATTCCGACCAAGGAAGGAATTTCGAATCTGCTCTGTTCCAAAATATCTGTAAGTAATTAGGAATTAAGAATACCAGAAGAACTGCATTACATCCGCAGTCTGATGGCATGGTTGAACAGATGAGTAGAACAATAAACCGGTATTTGTCGAAGCTAGTCTGTAACCATCAACGAGACTGGGACCGACATCTTCATCTGTTCCTGTTAGCTTACCGTTCATCCGTGCATGAGACAACAGGGCAGACACCAGCTAACATCCTATTCGGGCGGGAGTTGCGCTTACCATGCGACCTGATATTTGCCAGTAAACCCGGTGAAGACTTAGCCGAGAAGAACTACGTAACGGACCTACGAAGAAGAATGAACGACATCCATGAACAGGTCCGTACAAACATTCAAGGTGCCAGCGATCGGATCGAAGGACCAGTACGATGTCAAGGCTGAAAAAGGTGGTTTTTAACCTGGAAATTTGGTGTGGCATTACAATCCACAGAGGCGTCGCTGCTTATCGCCCAAGCTGCAAAGGAATTGGGAAGGCCCTTACGCTATCGTCAAAAGGATAAATGGTGTGGATTAGGAAAACACCTAATGGAAAGCCGAGAGTAATCCACTTCAATCGTCTAGTCCTTTAACTTAACTATGATGATCATCGTGGAGCGACGGTTTGCCGGATTGTAGCTGAGAAACCTACATTTAAAGACTTCATGGAAAACTATTCCACTGGTCACGAGGCACGGAATGGCGTGACACGAGAAGAACAACGAGATCTGTTCACTATGGCCTCGCAGTATTCCCTCGCTCACTGTGTAGCGAAAGACATTAAAATGTCCCGCGGCATCGCTTCAGTTTTTAAAAGAAAATTTGGACGAGTACAAGAACTGGCCAACCAACGTCCAACTGTCGGAAAAACGATACAACTGAAGGATGATAACGTAGAATACAAGCGGTACATTTACTATCTGGTTACGAAACAATACTCATATCAGAAGACGTCGTACCGCTGTGCGATATGAAGGACCATCTGTTGCAGAACGACATCATGAACCTGGCAGTACAGAAGATAGGTTGTGGACTAGATGGTTTGGATTGGAGGATTGGTAGAAGCATATTAGAGACAATCATCCGTTTCACCGGAGCGGAAATTCTAGTCTGCAGCTTTAACTCTACAGGGCAAGAAGAGCTCAAACGGACCGTCGATTGTTACTTCTTCAAGACTTTCAGATGCACTAAGGGTGATGCGTGCAGATTTCGTCATAACGAACTGTTCCGGGACGAAACAGTCTTAAGGAGGGGGCAATGTTGCGATCCCTGGGTCGCGGCTCGAGTGGCGGCCGCTAACGGACAGATCACAAGAGGTTCGTCCGCTCCCCATTGTTCTGTTTCCTAGAGGGTTGGCGAATACTTCAGAAATTAACTGTTTTACTTTAAATACCCCGAGCAAGAGATCGCGAGGACGTGTAGAGATCATTGGTGATATAAATAAATAGTTGATAATATAAATATTGTGGTAATGAATATCGCGTAGTTTTAAGTGTTTAAATAAAAGAATCTTAGTGTTTAAGTTTTTATTGATAATTGTTAGTCTTAAAATAGTGTTTATGTTTATTTATTCATAGTGTTACTTATTTTAATTATTCTTTATAATTCATTTTTCTTTTATTAAACATTGTTCTATAAATATTAGTGTTTTAATCAATTTTACACTTCACCTAAATAAATAAAAGGTTACAATATAAAACTTTTTATCTTCTCCTCTAACAAAATGAGCTAACGCTGCCGTAGTAGGAACTAATAAGTAATTAATAATTTATATAAATAATATTAGCGGATGAAAAAACAAGAAAAATAAATAGACTGAAAAATTACCTTTGTTTAAAGAAGGAAGTCTATTCAGTGGAATGTTTGATGCTTGCTTTAACTTGTCAGGTATCCTGAAATAAAATAAACATATACGAACAGGCATTATCTTTAAAAGAAGTAATACATTGTAATGTATAATAATTGAATATATAGATTTATATAGCTGCGTTTATCACGATGTTTAAAGTCACTTCTATGTTGCAAATCACTTTTCAATCTCCAAAATGAATGTTTGAGATTGATATAATGAGCTAGATGAAACTGTTAATAAGTTGTATGAAAGCCAGATAGTTGGCATCAACACAAATTGATGTGTAATGAAATAAGAAATCTTGAACTTACACAACAAAGACATCCGAGATAAACGATAAGATCCAAATAATAAAAGTACGTATGCGTTCTTCTACTCTATATATATATATACAGACTGTCTACTGAACTCGGGCCACTTAAGGGAATTCCTAAACTAGAAGAGGTACGACTTCGGTTAAATTAGACAAAAGTTGCCTTATCAGGGGGCTATTCCTGTGATTTATTTGTTTTTCCAAAAATATGCATAGGTCACTAGACAGAAGAAAAAATATGAAATTAATGAAAATTAATAAATCGTTTTTATTCTTAAACGATGACAAATAGAGAAAAATGTTCCAGATAAAACTTTTTGAAGATAAAGTGCGCCGTAAAGAGAAATAATAATAAAAAAATTTTAGCCAACTGTTTGCGAGATATGGCAAGAAAAAATATTTTTTTAAATGGTAATCATAGGTGGCTATGGCATCGTTAAAAGTAGTATTTTTATCTCTTTTCAATAGTATGTATTTTTATATCATTCATTTTATAAATTATTGTTTTATTTACATAAATCATAAAACACTTCTTTTTAATGGCATTTTTAAAGTAGGCTTTGGTACAAACAATTTAAAACAACTGATTTTTTTTGTATTTATTTATTTTTTAATCTAGGTTATGCCTTAATTACCTATATAAAACTTAACCATAATCTATTATAATTAATTGTAAACAAATTTACTTATTCCTAAGATAAGATTAATAACAAAAAATGAAACATAACACTAAATAAATTTTGTTAAACTAATGCAAATTTGGTTAATTAAACTGAAATTATAACAAATGTTGAAAATTTTGTCCATTTTGTTGTAAACATAATTCGGTTCTGCTTAAAACACTATGTAGAGTGTTTTCCAACATATTTTTAGAAATTAAATTACATGCCTCAATAATTTTATAAACATGAAAAGAAAGCATATCTGTCTTTTCTTCGAAAGTGAATCTGTCCATAATTATTTTTAATTTAACAGTTTAACACAAAAAACTTTAACAATAAGACAGAAATATGATAAAATCAGTTGTTTTAAATTGTTTGTACCAAAGCTTACTTTAAAAATGCCATTAGAAAGAAGTGTTTTATGATTTATGTACATAAAATAATAATTTTTAAAATGAATGATATAAAAATACATACTGTTGAAAAGAGATAAAAATACTACTTTTAACGATGCCATAGCCACCTATGATTACCATTTAAAAAAATATTTTTTCTTGCCATATCTCGCAAACAGTTGGCCAAATTTTTTTATTATTATTTCTCTTTATGGCGCACTTTGTCTTCTAAAAGTTTTATTTGGAACATTTTTCTCTATTTGTCATAGTTTAAGAATAAAAACGATTTATTAATTTTCACTAATTTCATATTTTTTCTTCTGTCTAGTGACCTATGCATATTTTTGGAAAAACAAATACATCACAGGAATAGCCCCCTGATAAGGCAACTTTTGTCTAATTTAACCGAAGTCGTACCTCTTCTAGTTTAGGAATTCCCTTAAGTGGCCCGAGTTCAGTAGACAGTCTGTATATATATATAATTATATATATAAAATCTATTTTTACTCAAGTACTATAATTGCTTATTACTTTAACAAACATTTTTTATGCTTCCGATAAAGAAGACTACTTGACGACCAACAGAAATCTTTTGATAACATCGATAACGAAAATTGAAGAAAAAATATGACTACTTTAAAAATTGAAATGCAGATTAAGAATTCCTAGGGTTATAAGCACAACAAATTTGAGAGCACTATATATTTAAATAACGTCGTGGATACTTTGAGTGCTGATCCAAATAAATTTTGGTCCTATATAAATAGTAAAAAACGTACTTCTCGCATCCCAGGGCATATGCATTTTAACAATCAAGAATTTACCACTACTCCTGATATAGTGCACGGTTTCTCAGAATTCTTTGCTAGCGTTTACATTCCTTCAGATAGCTCAGATCACTCTACTACTCCCATTCACAATAATAATTGCCTGTCAAACGTTGTCAATATTTCTAATATTTCAGATGATGATATTTTAACCGCAATTAAACGTCTGAAAGTAACTAGAAATCCAGGTCCAGATAATCTTCGATCTTACATCATTAAAGCATGCAGTCATATTTTTCTTGAACCTCTATCATATTTGTTTAATCTATCTTTAAAAAATAACACTTTCCCTTCTATTCTCAAATCTTGTATCATTTGTCCAATTTTTAAATCTGGTGATGTAACTGATATTTTCAACTATCGTCCTATTGCTATCCTTTCAAATATTTCAAAAATCTTTGAATCTATTCTCTACAACCATATTTACGGTAATGTTCAGAATCTTATATCTACTCAACAGCATGGATTTGTAAATGGCAAATCTACAGCTACCAATCTTATCAACTTTACAGAATATACACTCAACTCCCTTCATGATAACTCACAAGTAGACGTCATCTATACCGATTTTAAAAAAGCCTTTGATACTGTCGATCACTATATTCTTTTCCACAAACTAAATTCTAATTTCAAGTTCTCTCCAAATTTACTATCTTTTATTAAATCCTATCTAGAAAATCGTAAACTATCAGTTCAAATTAATAATGTTAGCTCTGCTCCATTTGTTGCCACTTCTGGTGTGCCACAAGGTTCGAATTTTGGACCCCTGTTGTTCATTTTATTCATTAATGACATTGCTGATGCGGTCAAGAATTCAGAAGTTTTGATCTACGCTGATGATTTGAAAGTTTTTAGAACCATAAATTCCATAGATGACTGTAAACTTTTGCAAGATGATATAGATAGTATTCTAGCATGGTCTCAGAACTCTAAATTATTCTTTAATTATAGTAAATGTGAAATACTGAGTTATCTGGTAAAAAAATTTGTTTACACCTATTCTTACGCTATGGAGAATTTCTGTCTTGAACGTGTACACCAATTTAAAGACCTCGGAGTGATCTTTGATGATAAATTGACTTTTAATTTGCACATTGACAATATTACTAAGTCATCTATTCGAATGTTAGGATTTATTATTCGTACATGTAAACCTTTTCATAGTGTGTCAACTTTAAAAAACTTATATTGTTCGTTGGTTAGGTCAAAATTAGAGTATTGTTTCCAAATTTGGAACTCGATTTACAACAAATACATTTTCATTATAGAATCAGTTCAAAAACGTTTTGTTAAATATTGTTATTTTAAAAAATATAATCAATATCCTAATTTTGACATTAACTATAATAAACTTTTGCTTGAAGTGAATTTGTTCTCATTAAAATATCGTAGGGAAATGCAATCTTGCTTGTATTTATACAAACTTTTAAACAATATTGTTACTGATTGTTATATTCTCGCCCACCTTCCTCTTAGTGTTCCACGTATCACCTCTAGGAACAAATTCACTTTTCGCTGTAGTAAAATCAGGACAAATTATGAAAGTAAGTCGCCTATTAGACACATGTGCACTATTTACAATTCTATTCCCTCGAATATTGCCGTTTTTTTCAGACCCTTACAGTTTGTTTAAAAGTTCTTTGTTAAATTATTATTTATCTGTTGATAATAATGTTATTTTATAATTGTTTGTTTATTACTGAAGTTTAGTTATTTTGTTTATTTTTTCAAATTCGTTTATGTATTTAATTTTGTTGCGTATTTACAACGTTATGTATTTGTATGTATTATTTCATGTAAACATCATCCTGTAATTGGGACTTATGTCCTGTTGGATTGATTCATTATAAATAAATAAATAAATAAATAAATATTTATTAAGATAATAACAAATTATTTTATTTTTATTTCAAATATACAAATGTTCATAGTTCATATATTAAATTTTAAAATTTTTGATGTTGCGAATGTAGATCTTTTTCTGAAAAATAAGTTTTCAACAAATTCATTTTCAATGTACATTATACCTATTGCATTTAAACAATCTTAAAACATAACTAAGATAATAGAAATAAATACTAACTTGGTACGGTGTATTTATAAGTGACTGTAATTTTTTGATAAAATTTTAAAATTGTTTTAGGTGATATGCAGAAATTCATAAAAATTTATATTTTCCTTAAAATCAGAAATAAAATATTTTATTATTTTTTAAACCTCATTTGAGGATATATTTCTTCTTCAAGTGCCTTACCTGCTGCAGACGTAGGCTATCACGGATTTCCATATTATCCTGTCTTCTGTCGTCCTTGCTAATTTACAAAAGTTTGCATTGTCACTGTCTTTTATTTATCTCTTCGTCTAAAATTGATTGCATTTTTTTCACCTAATTTATTTAACACTATTTCATTATTGATGTTACCAGTCCATCTAATTTTAAGTGTCCGTCTATAAATCCACATTTCAAACTCTTTCATTGTATTTGTGAGCTGTTGTGTAATTGCCCAGGATTCGCACCCTTATAATAAAACTGATGACACATATGTTGGAATCATCCGCACTTTCGTGTTGTTTAAGATATTGCGATTAATGAGAATAGGTTTCATGTTGTTAAACGAGCTTTTTGCTAAATTTATTCTCGAGGTTATATCTTAATTAAATTTCTCGTTACTGGTCATTGTTGTACCCAGGTATTTGTGTTGAGACACTTGTTTAAATTATTATGCATTCATTCTTCTTTTGCGTCACCCAGTCCATTTTTAGTGATACTCATTCACTGTGCGTTCAAGATAACTTGGCGTGTCAGGGCAATTCTCATTATCACTGCGGTTAAGAGAAAGTACTAATACGCATAGGGGTAACGAATATTACAAAAAAAAAAAATAAACACTAAAAATTAATATCAATGTTTTATGAATCTGTATTAGAATCGCTATCAACATTTATTAAAAATAAAATATTTATTTATTTATATAAAACATATTACAAAATTTATATTTATAAAAACATCGTTTTCATTCTCACTCCTAAAAGTCCGAAACGGTAGTAGAATCGTCGTCAACATTTATTGCGAAAGAATCACAATCACTTCCTCCATTTACCTATCAATTTTCCAATAGTGATCTAATTATGTCGTATGTTTTTTTGCAATTAAAAAAGGCTCCTTCCATATCGGCGCAAATCCCATATGAAAATTCCGTTCTGCTTCAGAAATGGGATAATTTCTTATTCACACTGCATCCCCATCCGCAAAATTTTCAACCCTGGGTTTGAAATGTCTTGTTTTGTACTTTTTAATATTTTCTCTAGCCGTTTCATACTTATTTTTAAAATTTTCAGTTTGTAATAAGTGAAATTTAGATAGTGGTTTTATATCCTCTGTTTTACAAGAAATTTGCTAATCCGTAGAACGTTTAAATTTTGTCCGATCATTATTTCCGCTGAAGATAATTTTGTAGCTGCATTAACTCGATTTCTTAAAATAAATAATATTTCTGATATATTTCGATCTCAGACTTTGTGGTTTTCGTTTATTTTAATTTTAATTAAATTTCTTAATTTCCTGATTAATGCGTTCTGTAGGGTTCGCTCTAGGATGATATACAGGTACGGTCCATCGTTCACAGCTCCAATTTTTACAGGATCATGTCCGTGTACTGGACGAAAATAGGGATGCATTGTCGCTTAATATTGCCCTAGGCAAGCCCCATCGCGCAAATAGTTCCTCACATATACTAATAATCTTATTCGTCTTCGCGGAACACAAAGTATATGCTTCGGTTCATTTTGAAAATAAATCTGTAATTAATAAAATAATCCTGTTTCCTTTACCTGAAGGAGGATTTGGTCCCATAAAATCCATAGAAATAATTTCCCATTTATTATTCACCCTATTACTCATCCAAACTCTTTTGAGTTTTACTTGCTTTAAGCCCTCCATACATTACAAACAAATTGCGCAAACTGACCTTGCACAAAAGATTGTTGTGCAAACAAAGTTACCCATACACTATTCAACTTTTATACAAAATTCAGTTGCTTTTGTTGTGTAAGTGCGGAAACATGTCGAACAAAGCAGCATGTTTAGCAATAATAATTGCTATTGCGTCAGGAGATGTTGGTGTTAGAAAAAGAAAAAGAAAGCAAAGAATATGGATGAAAGATTGGTTAAAGAAAAGATATCTTTTTAGCCTTGAAAATCTTCTCAGAGAACTTCAGTTGAGTTCACCACTAGACTATAAAAAAAAAATTTGAATAAATTCAATTAGAAATTCTTTATTGATTATGAAGTTGGCCATTTTAATATTAAACGAACTGCCAAGTGTGAACTACTACTTAACGCGTTCTGCAGTTATTGCACAATGTATCGCACAAAGCCCATACTCGATACAACAGTTGCGCGACGCCACTCGTTGTACAATTAATTTCAAACAATTTTGAATTTCTGCAACTAGTTGCGCAACACGTCAAACAACACCATACACTATACAATTTTTGCACAACAGCCCATGTTGCGCAATTTGTTTGCAGGTGTATCGGGGGCTTTACACGATGCACAGATACTACATCGTCGAGCATATTCTTTAACATCCTGGTCCAATCCTAGCCATATAAAATGATCTTTAATGCTCCGAATTGTATCATCACTAACAGGATGACTACCTAACACATCATCATGGCGGAAAAATAAAATATGTTCTCTTATGTCTGGTGGCATTACTGCCAAAATCACAGCGTTCATACATTATTTCATTATTAATTTTGTATGTACTGTTTTAATTTAATTTATTTTTAATTGTTTGACAAGAACTATTTCGTTTTTGTGAGTTTAAAATTAACTTATCTAGCCTACTTGTAGCGGTAGTAGACATTAAATCAAATTCTATTTTAAAATTATTACAATCACTTGTTGGGTATAAAATTTTCTCTATATTGACATCTTCTAGTTTCGAATCTACTTCTCCGATTGGGGATATAGACAAGCCATCTGCTGCGAAATTTTCAATTCCCGGTCTGTGTACTAGCGTAAAATCAAATTCAAAAATTTCGATCGCCCATCTAGTCAATATTGCCGAATTATCTTTTATTTTGTCCAACTACATTAATGCCCTAACATCTGCAATTAGTTTAAAATATTTCAACTCTAAATAAATCCGAAACTTCCTAATTGCCCATAAAACGGCTAAACATTCCCAAGCTGTTGCATGATATTGTTGTCGTGACTTACTTAATTTATAACTCGCGTACATTATGTTTTTCTTTCCTTTATTTACTTGATACAAAATGGCTCCTAAACCGATTCGCTTGCATCAGTTTGTAAGATAAATTATTCCGAAAAATTAGGATGCGCTAGTTTATCTGCACGCAACACCGCTTGTTTTATGCCTTCAATGATTCTCTTTCTCTGTACCCCCATCTCCAGATTTGCTTACTCCCTAGTAAATCCAATAATGGTACCGCTAAATCTTTTACAAAACCTCCAGTTCAATTTACCGTACCCAAAAATTCTCTTAACTCTTTTTTATTAGTAGGCTCTTAAGGAATGCCAATTTCTCTATTTGTTAAGATATACCATCGCCTGTTATTACGTGACCTAAATAATTTACTTCGGATTGTGCAAATCTAGAATTTTTATATTGATAGTTAAACCGTGCTGTTTTATATGAGTCAAAATGTTGTTCATGTAAAATATGAGATTCTAAATCAATACTATAAATAATTACATCATCTCGATAGATATTACAAAATTCTCCCATAAAGCCTTTTAAAATTTCACTCATTAAACGCTGAAATGTTCTTGGTGCGTTTTTTAAGCCAAATGGCATCACTTTTGAGATCTAGCACAGAAAATATTTTAGAATTTGCAAAATCCGATAAAGTTTTCATTATATTTGGAATTGGATTACTATCAGTAATTGTTATATGCCTATAGTCCTATATGTAGGACGATCATTTAAATTACTTTCCCGCTTATCGTTTTTCATATTTAGTGCTGCCACCTGTTTGAATATGTTACTAAGCGTGTAGGTTATGATTATCATCCAGAATTTGATAACTTTTGTGTGTATAACGTGAAATATTTTTGGTTTTACATTTATTAAAATGGCAGAGTATGGCATACATTTTGCAAGGTAAGTTTTATAGTGTAACGTTTTATTTATTTAGGTAAAGTGTAAAATTGATTAAAACACTAATATTTATATAACTAAGTTTAATTAAAGAAATATGAATTATAAAGAATAAATAAAAATAACTAACACTAAGAATTAACAAATATAAACACTAATTTAAGAACTAATTATTATTACTAAAGACTTAAACACTAAGATAATTTATTTAAACAATTAGAACTACGCAATATTTATTTCAACCATATTTATATCACTATTTATTTATATCACCATCTGTTCTCTACGCGTATCAACATAGGACTGTCCTCGCGATCTTTTGGTCGGGGTATTTATATTAAAATACATCATTCTAGAAGGTTCTTTGATTCCTTGAAATCTGAACAATGGGGAAGCGAACGGACGTGTTCTGACCTGCACGCTAGCGGTCGCCGCCCGCGCCGCCGCCCGCGCCGCGACCCTGGGTTCGCTACATTGCCCCCTCCTTAAGACTGTTTCGTCCCGGAACAGTTCGTTATGACGAAATGTGCATGCATCACCCTTGGTGCATCTGGAAGTCTTGAAGAAGTAACAGTCGACGGTCCGTTTGAGCTCCTCTTGGCCGGTAGAGTTGAAGCTGCAAACTAGAATTTCCACTCCGGTAAAGCGGAAGACTGTTTCTAACATGCTTCTAACAATCCTCCAATCCAAACCATCTAGTCCACAGCCTATCTTCGGTACTGCCAGTTTCATGATGTCGTTTTCCAACAGATGGTCCTTCATGTCGCACAGCGAGTCCCATAAATTGCGGTATGACGGCTTCTCATGTGAATATTGTTTCGTAACGAGATAGTAAATGTACCGCTTGTGTTCTACGTTATCATCCTTCAGTTGTAGCGTTTTCCCGACAGTTGGACGTTGGTTGGCCAGTTCTTGTACTCGTCCAAATTTTCTTTTAAAAACTGAAGCGATGCCGCGGGACATTTTAATGTCTTTCGCTACACAGTGAGCGAGGGAATATTCTGGGGACACGGTGAACAGATCTCGTTGTTCTTCTCGTGTCACGCCATACCGTGCTTTGTGACCAGTGGAATGACTTTCCATAAAGTCATCAAATGTGGGTTCCTCAGCTATAACCCGGCGAACCGTCGCTCCACGATGATCATCAAAGTTATCACCAGCGAAAGGGGCTAACCGATTGAAGTGGACTACTCTCGGCTTTCCATTAGGTGTTTTCCTAATTCTGTAGACCACATCATTTATTCTTTTGATGATCTCGTAAGGACCTTCCCAATTCCTTTGCAGCTTGGGCGATAAGCCGCGACGTCTTTGTGGATTATAAAGCCACACCAAATTCCCAGGTTGAAAACCACCTTTTTCAGCCTTGACGTCATACTGGTCCTTCATCCGGTCGCTGGCACCTTGAATGTTTACACGGACTTGTTCATGGATGTCGTTCATTCTTCTACGTAAGTCCGTTACGTAGTCCTCCCCGGCTAGATCTTCACCGGGTTTACTGCCAAATACCAGGTCGCATGGTAAGCGCAACTCCCGCCCGAATAAGATGTTTGCTGGTGTCTGCCCTGTTGTCTCATGCACGGATGAACGGTAAGCCAACAAGAACAGATGAAGATGTCGGTCCCAGTCTCGCTGATGGTTAGAGACTACCTTTGACAAATACCGATTTATTGTTCTATTCATCCGTTCAACCATGCCATCAGACTGCGGGTGTAATGCAGTAGTTCTGGTTTTCTTTATTCCTAATATCTTACAGATATTTTGGAACAGAACAGACTCGAAATTCCTTCCTTGGTCGGAATGTATCTCTCGCGGTACTCCAAATCGGCAGATGCATTCTTTTACCAAGACTTCAGCGACCGTTACGGCTTCCTGGTTGGGTAATGGATAGGCTTCGACCCACTTAGTAAAGTAGTCCATTACTACTACTATGTATTTATTTCCATCATCAGTCTCGGGGAATGGTCCGGCCACGTCAATCGCAATGCGTTCAAAGGGACTTCCAACGTTATATTGGCGCATTGGAGCTCTTCTTTTTCTATGTGGTCCGTTACTTCCCGCGCAGATCACACATTTCTTGCACCACTCTTTAACATCCTCCTTGCAATTTACCCAGTAAAATCGTTGGCGCACTCTCTCAAGGGTTTTATGCACTCCAAAATGTCCAGATCCGTCGTGGATCTCCTCCAATACTTCCGGTACTCTATTCCTAGGAATTATCAGCTGTCTCCTACTCACAGTACCGTCAGTATTCTCTATGACACGTTTCAGGAGGCCCTCTTCAACCACAATAGAGTCCCACTGCGCCCAGTAAGATTTTACACTTTGTGAGTGTCGTGCAACATCTTCCCAAACTGGTCTACTATCGTCACGTTTCCAATCCCGTATAATTTTCAAGTCCGAGTCATTCTCTTGGTCCTTGCGAAGGTCTTCCGTTTGCCAACTATCATTCACTACCGTTGTTCTGGCGATGGTCGAGAGTTTTTCTTCTAGACGACTGCAATGGTTGCATTCGTCCTGGCAAGGTCTTCTTGATAATGCGTCAGCATTACGATGGCTTGTACCTGCTCGATGCTCAATAACGAAGTTATATTCTTGCAATCTTTCAATCCATCTAGCTGCCTGACCTTCAGGATTCTTAAATTGTAGCAGCCATTTGAGAGCAGCGTGGTCAGTTCTTATAAGAAATCTTCTACCGTACAAATATTTGTAGAAGTGCTCTACGGATTTCACGACAGCCAAAAGTTCTTTTCTGGTGACGCAATAATTCCTCTCTGGTTTTGACAAGGTCTTACTAAAATAGGCAATAACCTTCTCTTGTCCTTCTTGTATCTGGGAAAGGACGCCACCAATTCCAACGTTGCTGGCATCTGTATCTAGAACGAATTCTCCTTCTGGTAAAGGATAACTTAGGACAGGTGCGCTTGTCAAGGAATATTTAAGTTGTTTGAACGCAGCTTGACAGTCCATCTCCCAGATAAATTTTCTGCCTTCTTCAGTAAGCCTTGTCAATGGCTTCGCTATGTTGGCAAATCCAGGTACATAACGTCGGTAGTATGTACAGAGACCAAGGAAACTTCTCAACTCATGTTTATCTCTCGGTACTGGCCAGTCACTCACAGCCCTTATTTTCTCCGGGTCAACTGCAATACCCTTACCAGAAACTACGTGTCCAAGATAATGCACTTCTTTTTGAAATAAGTGACACTTCTTTGGACTGAGTTTCAGGTTAGCCTGTCTCAATCTTTGGAAAACCTCTTCCAAGTTCTTCATGTGGTCCTCGAACGTTTTTCCTACCACAATAATGTCGTCGAGATAGACCAAACATGTTTTCCACGATAGACCAGCCAACACGGTTTCCATAAGCCGTTCAAACGTTGCAGGGGCATTGCAGAGCCCAAATGGCATAACAGTAAATTGCCAAAGACCGGTACCGATGGTAAATGCAGTCTTTTCTTTGTCTCTTGGGTCTAAATCCACTTGCCAGTATCCGCTCTTTAGATCAAGAGTAGAGAAAATTTTTGATCCTGACAATGTGTCCAGAGTATCGTCTATTCTGGGTAGCGGGTAGCTATCCTTCTTCGTCACGTTGTTAAGTTGACGATAATCGACGCAAAATCTTGTAGAGCCATCCTTCTTCTTCACTAGCACCACTGGTGAAGCCCATGGACTGCTTGAAGGTTCAATCACACCTTCCGTCCTCATGTCCTCAATAATTTCTTCAGCTTCTTCCCGCTTCGCCAGTGGTAATCTTCTTGCTGTTTGGCGGATGGGTCTTGCGTCTCCAGTGTCTATTTTATGATGGACTACATTGGTTCTTCCTTTGTCCTTCTTTTCCAATTGGAACACATCTTGAAAGTTACCAATTAAACCCTTAGCCTTGGTTTTCTGGTCGGTGGTCAAGTCCTGGAACGATGTTGACAGCTCCTTCAACAGAATATCCGGAACTGCACAGGATGTGTTGTCTTTGGCCGTCACAGTTCGAATAATCGATGATACCGTTGAGCATTCTCCTACTATGGTCCCTTTCTTCAGTGTAACGGGATAAAAATTAATGTTCATTACTCGAACTGGGATTATCTTGTCGGTTTTAAACAAGGCTTTTCCAACTACAACTCCAGTCCCAGTTTTAGCATCATCATTTTTTGGCTGGAGCATGACAATGTTTCCCTCACAGAAGCTACCCTCTATCTGTGCTTCCACGATTGATTCACTCCGTTCTGGGAGGGTTACATCTTCCGTTATTAATACTCGCATGGCATTGTCGTCTCGTGGATTTAATACCAGTTCTTCATCATTGACCATCATCACTCCATTCTTCAGGTCAAGTTTAAATCCATGCTTTTTCATAATGTCCATGCCGAGAATGAATTCATCTTCTACGTCAGCTACCAGCACACGATGTTTAATGTAAGTTTTTCCAACAGCGATGCTCAAATCTATTTCTCCAGATGCGGAAGCTTGTTCTCCTGTGGCTGTTCGTATTTGCCACTTTGTTGGAAGTAGATGTTTTCTGCTCAGTTTTCTTGCTAAGTCGGGTCTGATTATTGTTTTTGTCGCACCCGTATCCAGCAACATTTTAAGCGGCCTGCTGTCGATAGAGCCGTCTACATAGACGCTATTAGCTTGATGATGTAGGGATGCGACATAACTAATGGATTCTGGGGCTACTGGATTACGGGTCGACGATTGCCCCTTCGCATCAACCCGACTTAGTTTCCCGACTCCTTTTCATCTTTTCTTGGTTCTGCTTTCTTCTGCTGTTTTCTGCAGAGCCTTTGCGGGTGACCTAATTCACCACAATTCCAACAGCGGAGTTTCTTTCTTCCAGCAGCATTAATTTCAGACGTAATTCGTCTTATCTTGTCTTCTAGATCTTCGGTGTCTTCGGACCTCTCAGCATCGATATTTCGCACTCGCGATTGGTTGCGTGAAGCTTGTTTTGCAGCTTCATGATCTAAGGCATATGAAAGTGCATCAACCAGAGTTTTTGGTCGAGCCAATCGCAGTGCTTGTTGAGTTTCACTGTCACGGACCCCATAGATAAATGCTTGAGTGGCTAGGCATTCCAAAACGCTGTCAGGGGCTGTAGGATGTGCAAGACGAACCAGGCGAGCTATGTCAGCTTCAAATTCTTGCAAGTTCTCTTTAGAATTTTGATACCGGTTCCTCAATTGCGTCTGGTACACCTGCTCCAAATGCGCATTGCCATATCGCATATCCAATCGCTTAACAAGTTGTTCGTAGTCTTCCTGTTCATCCTCTTTTAGCGTCTGTAGGATATCGATGGCTTCTCCACGTAGCGAAACTGTCAGCGCAGTAGCCTTTTCTTTGGAAGTCCAGCCATTTGCTTTGGCAGCGGCTTCAAATTGTTTTGCATAATTCGGCCATGATGACTTGCCATCGAATTCGGGTGCTTTAATGTGCAGTTTTGAATTATGTTCCGCTTTTAATATTTTGTTTACTTGAATAATGTCTGCCACATTAGAATTTGATACCGCTGGCGTAATATTAGAGAAATTTTGCTGCAACTCTTCAACTTTTTTCTCGTAGGTTTCTATTCTCTCTTCTAATATTCTAGAACTTTCTTTCAATTGTTCGTTTAGCTTGTCCTCCAAACCTTTAGAATTTTCCATTAATTTCTCCTCCCATATTCTAGAACTTTCTGTTAATTTCGCTTCTAAAGTTCTAGAATTTTCTATTAATTCTTCTTTTAAAGTTCTAGAATTTTCTGTTAACTTTTCTTCCAAAGTTCGAGAACTTTCCGCCAACTTTTGTTCTAAAGCTTTAGAATTTTCTACCAACTCTTCTTTTAATGTTCGAGAATTTTCTTCAGATTTTCTAGAACTTTCCTCTGATTTGTGTTCCAATGTTTTAGAACTTTCTTTCATTTCTTCTAATTTTTGTTCTACAGTTCTAGAATTTTCCATCATTTTTTTAACAAAATCATCAATTTCGAATAAAAACTCATCTGGATTTTCACCAACTTCTAATAAGGATTGGCGTAGACGAAGTTGTAGAACAGACTTGGTTCCCGATGTCTCCAAATCTCGTTCTTCCAGTTCCCTCTTGAGATCGGCCACTTTTAATTCACTTAATTTTACTTGTTTAGTCGCCATTTTATTTATTTTTATTTACACTTCACAGTTTATTAACCCTCACACTTGACACCAATTGTAACGTTTTATTTATTTAGGTAAAGTGTAAAATTGATTAAAACACTAATATTTATATAACTAAGTTTAATTAAAGAAATATGAATTATAAAGAATAAATAAAAATAACTAACACTAAGAATTAACAAATATAAACACTAATTTAAGAACTAATTATTATTACTAAAGACTTAAACACTAAGATAATTTATTTAAACAATTAGAACTACGCAATATTTATTTCAACCATATTTATATCACTATTTATTTATATCACCATCTGTTCTCTACGCGTATCAACATAGGACTGTCCTCGCGATCTTTTGGTCGGGGTATTTATATTAAAATACATCATTCTAGAAGGTTCTTTGATTCCTTGAAATCTGAACAATGGGGAAGCGAACGGACGTGTTCTGACCTGCACGCTAGCGGTCGCCGCCCGCGCCGCCGCCCGCGCCGCGACCCTGGGTTCGCTACAATAGTAACAAATATTTTAATTTTACTGTTAGTTTTACTTTGCGTTAAAGTGTATAGTGCAACTTCTAATATTGACATGAAAAAATTAGGTTATGATTTTGATACAACTTTGTACAAGTCTGTAAATGTTGCCGTCCTATATGTAGGACGTTAGGAATATCTACTATTGTCCTATCGAGTCACATTTTTTGTAGGGGTTTCTCATTGGAGCAGGCTATGGCCATGATAGAAGATGATGATGAACTCCAGTATTCCTCTGCAAATCTTGTAATGCTACCGCCTGAAAATGCCTGTGGGAACATCACGGATGAAGATTCTGGCGATGAAAATAATGTCATACTGGACAATTTGCCACCATCTCAGTTACAGGCTCCTGGTGAAATTCAATTGAATTATATAGATAATGAGAATGAGGACAAAATATTTGGCCTTGAAGATACTATACCGTTACTATACCGTTGGCTCAGTTACGTGAACAATGAACTAGGATGAGCACAGATTGTTGCACGAAAACTAAAACAGTTAAGTGGGAGGATAGAGATATTGAAATCGCAGAACAACAATGGAGCGAAAAAAAATGAACTACTTAGTGACATATCACCTGTGAATTTATTCAATTCTCTTATGACAGACGAAATGTATAACATTATTGTCAAAGAAACAAACAATTATTGTTTGAAAAAAAAAACAAACCCAATAATGTAACTCTACGAGAAATAAAATGCTTCATTGAAGTTTTAATTTTGAGCGGTTATATGCAAGTACCTAGGCGCCGTATGTACTGGGAAAAAGAAAAAGATAGTCATAACAGTTTAGTTGCTGATACCATTTCTCGCGACAGATTTGAATATTTAATGAGTAATTTTCATTTATTAGACAATGATACCATTGACAAAGATGATAAATTTGCAAAAGTAAGGCCACTCTTGCAACATTTGAATAAAAAGTTCATGGAAGCCGCTCCCGTTGAAGAATCGCACAGTGTCGATGAAGCCATGGTCCCTTACTACGGACGACATTCATATAAACAATATATACATGGAAAACCAATAAGATATGGTTACAAACTATGGGTTGGTTGTACTAGGTTAGGTTATATAAACTGGTTTGAGCCTTATCAAGGTGCTAAAACATTCATTGGCGAAAAATATACAGAACTAGGATTAGGTGATAATGTAATACTCACTTACGTAGATCAATTGAAGGCAAAGTGGCCAAATAAAAAATTTCATTTATTTTTTGATAATTTTTTTACGTCATATGATTTACTGCGAGCTTTGAATGCCAAAAATATCAAAGGTACAGGCACAATTCGTCGAAATAAAATTCCAAGCATATCTTTTAAAAGTGTAGCTGAGATAAAAAAAATCACCAAGGGGTACATATGAATATAAGTATTGTAAAGAAGATAACATTATTGTTTTACAATGGAACGATAATAGTATTGTCGCAGCATGCTCAAATAGTGTAGGTGTTTTACCTACCCACAATGTATCACGGTATTCTAGAACGGAAAGAAAACGTATCACTGTGTGTGAGCCGAATTTGATATATTTGATTTATACAACAAAAACATGAGTGACGTAGATCGTTCGGATGAAGATATAGCGCTATACAGAACTTCAAGAAGAGGAAAAAAATGGTATTTTTCTTTAGTACCTCACTGTGTTGACATGATAGTACACAATGTTTGGCAGCTTCATAAAAGTAATAAAGGCACATTAGACCATTTAACATTTCCGCGACAAATAGCAACATCTCTACTGGAAGAAAATAAAAAAACAATACCATATTTGCAGCAGGACGTCCTTCCATAAAAAAAAATATTAGTGTTAGGTATGACCGACATGATCACTTTGTAGTGCCACAAGAAAAACAAACCAAATGTCGCATGTGCCATACAAACACTACAACCCGATGTCAAAAATGTGACATCGGTTTACATGTAAAATGTTTTGTTAATTATCATAGTCAATAAAACAATAAGTGTTTATTATAATTAATATATATATATATATATATATATATATATATATATATATATATATATATTTGATTTATATAATAGTTGTGTATGCTTTAATATCATACCTTATTTTCCTAACGTCCTATATATATATATATATATAGGTACCCCCCAAAATCACAGTAAACGATAAAAATTTAAAAAAATATCCTCATAATTGTTATTATACGTGTATATTGAATGATTTTATAAAACGAATGAATAAATTATTTTAGTTTTTAAATTCAGGCATATCTGGGTTAAGAGGTCTGTAGTCTATGTAAAAACGAAATTAATTATTTTTCTTTTTAATCAAAACTATTCGAGAAGTCCATGGAAACTTACTTGGCTCTATAATCCCGTTTACTTCCATTTGTCTCGCTTGTTCAATGATATATTTCCGTTTTTCTTTTGAGCATGGATACGGATTTTGACAAATTACATGTGAATTTGATAATGTTATTTGATGTTTGATAGTATTAGTTCTGCCAATCATATTATTTATACATTGATAAAAGGGACTCAAAACCTTGACCAAATTTGATTTTTGTTACCCCCTATTATCAAATCCTTCGGCTCTAAATTTACTTCCTCAGAATTCTTATTATTAACATTATTTACCCATGGTATGAAATGTCTACGTTCAATAACGGAACATATCAATTTTCCCGAGTAATTAATTATCCCTTTAACATTAAAAAGAAATTCATTCCCAAGAGTTATATTTCTCAATAGATTGTGAAGTATTAAACATTCAATTTCGAATATTTCATTTTCAACAAATAAATTAACTTTACAGGATGTGTTAGACTTAAATACCTGATCTGATATGCCTAACTGAATTTGATAAGGGAAGCCTGATATGATGTTACTTTTAAATTTACTCAAGCAATCTATATTTTATCTGCTCCCGTATCAATTAAGCTAAAATCATCTACCCCATTGACATTTAAATTCCCGGTTGGCTTAGTATAGTAATTATATGAAGCAGAATTATTATCAGTAACAAAATTAAAAAATGTACAAGGACTTATCGGGATTGACGGAACGCCTTGTTTCCAATCTCCTTGTATTCGTTTCCCTGAGATTTCGACTTTGAATGTTTCTTCATTACACGTTCCGGACAGGTATTTGCCAAATGAGAAGGATCTTGACAGATGTAGCAACTTTGAATTTTTCTTTCTTCTGTTTTTGGATGTAAATAGTTTTTTTTTTATTTTCACTATCCTTCAAGTCTTCTTCAATTTGCTGAGTGAGCACAACCAAATCCTCTAGAGAAGTTATAGAGGCCAGACGTAAGAAACGTTTCATCTCTGGTTTTAATTGACTGATTATCATTATTTTAGCCTCAGTGAAAGATTCATCAGGATATAAACGTTTATGAAGCATGAATTTATATCTGATGAATTTTTATGTGTTTTGATTTGGAGCTTGACGAATTGTACGAAGTTTTGTCTTCAATTAATTTACTAATACTTCTCCATTGTAGCGAAGTAAAAAAATTCTTTAAATGTTTCACACGTCAATGTAGTAATAGCTAGCCAAATATTTTTTTCTAACATCATTTTTGTTAATTGTTCTTCACATAATCTATAAAAATTACTCTGGATTTTCTTTTAGGCAGCCATTATAATATGAAAGTGACCAGTCCAATAAAGTTTTTAGTTGAACTTCCCTTAATTTTGATCCTGAGTCATTCTCGTTTTTTTTTCATGTAAGTTATTTCATCATTCATTTCACGTAAAGATTTTTCTAATTATTTTATTTTTTTGTTATTAATACAATATTCACAAATAAATACTGTTGTAAAATCTTCTTTCCACCCTAAGCAGTATATATGCTTCCATTTTCGACACTTTACAATTAATTTTATTGATGTTCTCAAAATTTGGGTGTTCACAATTTCCAATTTCACAACTTCGTTCGGGCGCCATTTATTCTCGTCTTATGTGTTTCAATAAAACTTAGCAATTAACTTCTTTAAACAGCTCTATTTTCAGGCAACGTACTAATAATTCAGAATATACTGACAGAAAAATAATAACAACATTTTCATAGCATACTCGCAAGCTATGTCCACTTATATAGCTTACTAGCAAACTGCAACAACCTTTCATCTGTTCCAATGCTAACTCAATGGAATTTATAAGTGATGAGTATATATGTTTATATAAAAAAAATTGTATATTATTAGAAATAAAATTTTTCTTCAAACGTCATAAAAGTGACATCTTCTGTGACGTGATTGACAAGGTTGAAGTTTAATTTCTATGCCTCCGTAATATAATTTTTTATTCTAGCCGCCGTATAATATTGTCGCCGCCGTATGTAGAATCAGCCAATAAGAAGTAACTTGTACAATAGAAATCTGTAATATCGCCCTAAATGTCACTATAAAAACTAGATAACCTAAAAATAAAGTTACTAAAAATTATGAATCTCACAGGTAACCTACATATTAAACGTCAAATAGTAGATTATTTTTTTAAATTTCTAAGTTTGAAGAAAAAATAGCATGTGTTATTCAGAGTAAAAGTGTCTTTGTGTGCCTCGCATGCAATTGTCCGACTCGCTTCGCTCGTCGTGCAAACTTCCATGCTCGCTACACAAAGTATCACTTTTACTCTTAATAACACAATATACTATTGTATAGCGATTAAAAAAAAATCGCACCTACGCTTATGTATAAATATAACTTCTGGGGTTGAAATGTACCTAACACCCCGAGCTGGGAGGATTACATAGAAATTTTCTTTGAAATTGACAGTTTTCGTGATCCATTATTCAATGTATTGGAAACTAGAAAAACCGTAGCTTTTACTGTTCGTAGCAGGTAAATGAAGTATACTTTTTCTGTTTTCCGCACTTTTGCCTCTGTCTTCCATAACCTTGCTGCTGAACTTGTTCATGTAAAACGTAAGAATACTTTGTGACAATTATGTTTATTATTTTCAATAAAAATATGAGTTTTTTATATATTTCTTTAAAATTTTCTATTCAATTTGGTACAATTTTAAATTGTGTTCTAGTATAAGTTTTTAACACCTGGGAGCAACACGGTGTGTAAGCATAATTATAGCTTCGTCACCGAACTATAACAGCCACATCTCACTTGATATAAAATCTGGTTCAGGACTTTTATGTTTGCACGCTTATTTCAGTGCTATTTCTACTTGTAATTTTAGTATTTTTAGTCCTATGAAAGATTGAAATTTAGAGAATTGGGATGTTTTCTTTCTGTTTTGAACTCCATATAGTTGCTGAATGTATTCCTGCCATCGTTTTATAATTTCAATTTTTTTTTTCAAATAAAATATTTCCTCTCGTCTTTTATATTATCAGTTACACTCTTCTTTTTTGTTCCTCCAGACATTTCATTTATTTTGTTAAATACTGCAGTTGAATTTATTTTCTATAAGGCTTCCAGTTCCTCGCAATTTTTATGTATCCAATTTTCCTTTTCACCTTCTATACAATTTTTTTATTTATAATTTTGTAATTGTTATTATTTTTATTTAATATTCTTTCATCCATTAAGCATAGTATTTCTTCTGTCATCTATTTCAGTTTTACTTTTTATTCTGCTTATCTTAGAGGCATATCGACCGTTTCTTTCATGTTTCTTTTTACTTCATTCCATACTATGCTTATATCTTCATTTTCTGAATTTTTTATTTGATTTACAACTGATGTTTTGTAGGCATCTCTTATAGTCTCATCTCTTTCTAGTAAATATGTGTATGTCTTATGTTTTATAGAGGTACATCCTATTGTATCTATTACTCTAAGCATTAATCTTAGCTTACAAAAAATTAATATTATAGTCCGAACTTCTTCCGAAAAATTTTTGTGATGGGGCTTAATATTTGCAATTTTATGAACTATACGTTTGATTATAATACATGATACCCTTGTTAAAAATATCTTGTTTAACGCTAAGATGTTTTTTCTTTGAGTAACTGGTTCGGTATCAGGCCCAATTAGGTCACAACCCTTGGGTCGAAATCTCATATTAAATGACAGATCTAATTGAAAAAGATTTAGTTTGTTTTTAACGCACGACTTGTTCAAGGATTTCTTTCAACTTCTTAATTAACTGCTAATACAGCTTTTATAAAGTGTTTTTTTATTTAACTATAATCAGTTGCCGTTTAACAACGAACTATTTCAATTTTCATTAAGTATTTAATTTCAATTTTAATCGAGTTGTATATTGTATAATAAAATTTCATTAATCACGCGTTAACCATTCAATCTAAATTAAATATATAATGTGCTTTCTGTAAACCTGCCCTAAGCGATTTCTTTGTACTTTTACTACATGCGGGTGTTTATTGTTTTATGCTCATGTTATGAGTTTAAAGTGAAAACACTGTATGATTTCTCATTACATTATTTCTAAATTTATTATTTACTTACATTGCCTTGATAAGTGAGGCGTCGGACTCCGTGGACAGCATATCCGCATGTCTGACACAAGACCGCAGGGCACGCAAGTACCGCAACAAGTCCCCGCACGGAATGTACTCCATTACTATGCAGTACGGTTGTTGAAGAGAGCAACAACCTAACAATGTCACTATGTTGGGGTGTTGACCAATCTGCTTTAAAATTGCGATTTCCCGCAGAAACTCTTCGTATTCCTCGTGGCTAGCATTTTCTGCATAAAAATAATACTAATAAAGTTAATAATAACATCTATTTACTAGCAGTACATTAAATATAATATTATATATACAGGCTGTTCATTTTATTTTGTCCACTATTGCTATCTCAAGAACTATAAGAACTACGAGGTCGGTTAAATTAGCAAACAATTTCTATTTTACAACACTATTAACATGAAACAATCTAAAAAATTTTAAAACCAGTGGTTCTCAAAATACTGTACCCAACTTTTTTATTTTAAATGTGAACCTATTTTTTTGATTTGCTTATTCAATAGACAATTTTATTTTGAATTCAATGATATAATATTATCATACCCTAACATAACGATTTTTTTGAGAAAAATACATCTGAAGTTTTATATTAATTTGATTAAAATATGACAATAATAAAAGTGCCATAACGGAAAAAACGGAACACAAGTTATTTTTTAACCTGGAATTTGAGTGTCTTGACAGAAAGAATATACAGGATGGCCCAGTGAAAATTCTCAGCGCAATTTTTGGCCACTTAACATTAATTTTGCAAAAAACGCTCGAACACGTCAATTTTAATATAAAGGGGGACACCTAAATGGATTAGTACCAATGGTATAACTTCAACCCTAAAATGAGTGTGGACTGCACCTCAAAAATTTTAAATTGTAAAGGGTGTCAAACATGGCACAGTTCGAAAAGCCTTTCAATACTCTTTTCAACAGTTTTTTTATTTTTCAAATCCGATCATTAGTTCCAGAGAAATATCGTTTAAAACAAATTTTATCAGGTGTTTAAAATTGCCATCAAGTAGGCTAAAACAAATGACAGAAACTAAATAAACAATTCTTTCGACAAGTTGTTTGTAATAAATAAGTAATTTGTAAGTTCGATTTTTTTTTGTGGGGTTATTTGAAGTCCAAAGTTTTTGCCACGCTACCCGAATTTTTAGAACGTACCGTAGCTCCAAAATTTTGAGCAAAATCTTTATTATTGTATGGAAGTTAGAAATAGTCATTTTGAACACCTAATAAACTGATACTTGAGTTTCTGTCATTTGTTTAAGCCTACTTGATTGCAGTTTTGCACACCTGATAAAATTTGTTTTGATATTTCTCTGAAACTAATGATCGGATTTGAAAAATAAAAAAACTGTTGAAAAGAGAATTGAAAGGCCTTTCGAACTGTGTCATGTTTGACACCCTTTTCCATTTAAAATTTTTGAGGTGCAGTCCACACCCATTTTAGGGTTGAAGTTATGTCATTGGTAATAATCCATTTAGGTGTCCCCTTTTATATTAAAATTGACGTGTTCTAGCGTTTTTTGCAAAGTTAATGTTAAGTGGCCAAAAAGTGCGCTGATAATTTTCACTGGGCCACCCTGTACTTTATTCACTCACTTCTGTCAAGACACTCTAATTACAGGTTAAAAAATGACGTTTACTCCGTTTTTTTCCGTCATGGCACTCTTATTATTGTCATTTCAGATGCATTTTTCTCAAAAAAAATCGTAATGTTAGGGTATGATAATATTATATCATTGAATTTAAAATAAAATTGTCTATCAAATAAGCAAATAGAAAAATAGGTTCACATTTAAAATAAAAAAGTTGGGACCCGTATTTTGAGAACCACTGGTTTAAAAAAAAAAATGTTTGTTTCATGTTAATAGTGTTGTAAAATAGAAATTGTTTGCTAATTTAACCGACCTCGTAGCTCTTATAGTTCTCGAGATAGCAATAGTGGACAAAATAAAATGAACATCCTGCATATATATATATATATATATATATATATATATATATATATATATATATATATATATATGCAGGATATATATATATATATATATATATATATATATATATATATATATATATATATATATATACAGTGTGTGCAACGAAATGCGAAACATAGGACTTTAACATGGGATTTCAAAAAATTGCAGCTACTCTCTCTCCTGATAGATTTAGAACAAAACTGCAAAAGTACAAAGTTGTTCGAAATTAAGTTCTACATCACATAAGATCATAATTGATGCAATAGAACGACTGCAGTACGAAATTTATTAAATATAAAATGTAACATTTTCGTTCGAAATCAGACAGCCATGGAAATAAAAGAAAATATCTCTGTGTCAGTTGTGATAGTTAATGACATGTCATTATAGACAATGTTATATGAAATTAGTAATTAAATTATGTTTAAAATTAGTTTGAAAATGGATATGTCATCCGTAAATATATTTTAAAAAAATTAGTTTGATGTACTTATTTTACTTTATATTTAATACTTTTTTTAATTTATATTTGTAATATTTTCATAATATTGGTATATTATTAAAGAAACAGAATATAAATTCAACTTAAATAATATTAAAATACAGGCAATAAGAATTATAATACGTGATACCTACTTCTCTAAATTGACAGATAGATATTTTCTTTTATTTCCATGACTGTCTGATTTTTTAACAAAATATTACATTTTATATTTAATATATCTTGTACTGCAGAGGAGCAGTTGTTACAATTATGATCTTATCTAATGTAGAATTTAATTTTGAACAACTTTAAACTCTTGTAGTTTCGCTGTTAATTTATCAGAAGAGAGAGTCCGCAATTTTCTGAAATCCCATGTTAAAGTCCTATGTTCCGCATTTCGTTGCACATCCTGTATATTATATAGGGTGGAAAAGAACTTATGTCATAAATTTAAGGGTGAGTAGTAGACATGTGTAAATTATGAAAATGAAAGAATTTTTTTTAAAAATTCACATATTGAAGGGAACTTTTCATTAAGCTAACATTTTCTGTAATAGTGTACTACTGGCAACGCATTTCCATTCTGCTGTAAATAAAAACATAATTTTCGTTGAAAATACTATTTAATTTAATTATTAAGAATAATATATATATATATATATATATATATATATATATATATATATATATATATAACTAATTTTAAATGGATTTTTGATAAACATTTTTAATGAAATAAAAAAATAAAAAAAAGTTTCCTTAAGAAAAACCGAATTTTCTTTTTTCGAATTTTTAAAAAATTCATTCACTTTCATAATCTACACACGTCATACTACGGTGAGGTTGGATATACCGGGTGTCCCAGCTCGACCGACACATAGGAGTTTTACATGGGAAATTAGTTAATTATGAATAGTATCTCCCCAGTGCAAGATATTTACTTGAAATTTTGTATACTTATCGGAGAATATTAATTCTATGGATCACACTTATTGGAAATATGCAATTTCGTCTGCAGGGCGAGATTTATTAAATTTAAAATCTAATATTTTCGTTCAAAATCAGACAGCCATGGAAATAAAAGAACATATTTATCTGACAGTTTAGTGAAGTATCACTGATTTTAATTTTTATTCCCTGTATTTTAATATTATTTAAGTTGAATTTAGTTTCTTTTTGTTAAATAATGTACCAATATTACAAAAATATAAATATCTACAATGGCATGTCATTAACTGTCAGAACTGTCACATAGATATTTTCTTTTATTTCCATGGCTGACTGATTTTGAACGAAAATGTTAGATTTTATAATTTAATAAATCTCGTCTTGCAGACGAAATTACATATTTCAAATAAGTGTAATCCATAGAAATAATATTCCCCAATAAACATACAAAATTTCAAGTTAATATATTGCATTAGGGAGATACTATTCATAATTAACTGATTTCCTATGTAAATCTCTCATGTGTCGGTCGAGCTGGGACACCCTGTATAGTTTCATATATAAAATTTATTTAAGTTTATTCTTCAAATTAAGATAAATAAATAGTGAAATTTCGTTATTATAAAAATAAAAAGTAGTGTACTACTCTAAATTAATGTTTGCTGTCCACGTCTATAATACTAAAAATATGTTTCAGCCAATTTTAATCCATAAATTCAGTGCCTGAATATTGCACTCTCACGCTTACTCAGCAACATTCGCTTGGCCTTCTCTGTCTACTAAATCATACGCAGTGTTGAAAACTATATTGAAACTAAAAACCAAACCATGGCGAGCCTAGAAGACATTAAAACACTCTTAGATAGACAAACCAACGAACTGAATTTAAAATTTACAGACCTGTGAAACTTCATTGATTTATTTCATATTAATTACAACGATAATAAAAAAAGATGCGAGTTAATAAAGAAAGAATTGGAGTCCAAAGAAAAAAGAATTGAAGCACTCGAAAGAAAAATCCAAGAAAAAAATATTATAATCTTCGGTATTACAGAAGAAACAAAAGAGAACCTCGAATGTATAGTTTTAGATATAATAAAAAGCAAACTAAACTTAAATTACGTTAGTATAGATACTATTGAAGATGCAAGACGTTTAGGTCGTGCAGGAAAGTCAAGTCACCCAAGACCAGTACTGGTTGAATTAAATTAAAAAAAGATAAGACTCAATCCTATATACTAAAAGGCTTAGACAATTTTTCCAATATATATTTTCATCAGACGATCGCCAAAATTTTGCAACGGGCTACAGCATAAACTGATTATCCGATTTTAATGATTTTTGCACCATATTATAGAGCTTGATTCGAATTAATTTCCTTTTTAGTTTTTATATTTTTACTGTGTGTGGTTTTTGTGTAAAAAAAATTAAACTTTGTGAAATTGGTACTTTGAAACAATAGCTCAAGCAAGCATTGGAAAATTTCAAGTGAATGCCAACTACTAGCTGTCATATTTGACAAGTCAGAAGCAAACTTTAATCATTTATTACTTCTTAATGAATGAAGATATCAAAAATATGAAAGCATTGTTATACATTGTATACATGAGCAATTATTTCACTAAAAATTTTAGTGTCTTTCGTGGTGAATTTAAAATTTCTAATTTTTGACGTTTAAATGTCAGTACAGACAGTGTTCCCAAATGTGTCATGAAGTAACTACATAAAAACCAAATATTCCTATAGGAAATAAACTGAAGATAGAAGCTGTTATTTTAGAATTGCAGATGGTAATTTATAAATTTAAAAATTAACTACAAGCAGTGTTGCCAAATTATGAAGTAACTAAATAAAAATCAAATATTCCTAAATAAAATAAATTAAACACTTCGCTGTATTTGATATCAAAAGAAAGAAAACAATAAGGGCCGGTTTTAAAATGACAAAAAATATGTGTCATGTCGATCTGCATTTGTTTTTCGCAAAAAATTGTTAGAAGTACGTCGTCTTTGGGTTTTAATGAAATGACACAATGTAGACTGGTGTGCACGAATTATAAACATGTTCTACGTCGATTAGAATTGGTGTTTTGCAATATGTGGTCAGAAATATGTCGTGTTTGGTATCGAATTAAAAGTCTCGGAAAGGCCTGGTGTGCAGAAATGAACATTTTCTATGTTGATCGGCTTTTGTTTTATGCAAAAAGTTAATAGAAGTATGTCGTGTTTGGTATCTAATGAAAGGTCTCGATGAGGACTGGGGAGCAGAATTGACAAAAATGATCTATGTCAATCGGCTTTTGTTTTTTGCAAAAAGTTGTCAGAAATATGTTATGCTTGGTATCGAATGAAAGGTCTCGGCGAGGGCTCGCGTAGAGAATTGACAAAAATGATCTATAACGATCGGCTTTTGTTTTTTCCACAAAGTTGTCAGAAATATGTCGTGCTTAGTATCGAAAGAAATGTCTCGGCGAGGGCTCGCGTAGAGAATTGACAAAAATGATCTATGTCGATGGGCTTTTGTTTTATGCAAAAAGTCGTATAAAGTATATCATATTTGGTCTCAAATGAAAGGTCTTGTTGAGGGCTCGCGTGCAGAACTGACAAAAATGGTGTATGTTGATCGGCTTTTGTTTTATGCAAAAAATTAATATAAGTATGTCGTCTTTGGTATCTAATGAAAGGTCTCCATGAGGACTGGGGAGCAGAATTGACAAAAATGATCTATGCCAATCGGCTTTTGTTTTTTGCAAAAAGTTGTCAGAAATATGTCATGCTTGGTATCGAATGAAAGGTCTCGACGAGTGCTCGCGTAGATAGTTGACAAAAATGATCTATAACGATCGGCTTTTGTTTTTTCCACAAAGTTGTCAGAAATATGTCGTGCTTAGTATCGAAAGAAAGGTCTCGGCGAGGGCTCGCGTAGAGAATTGACAAAAATGATCTATAACGATTGGCTTTTGTTTTTTCCACAAAGTTGTCAAAAATATGTCGTGCTTAGTATCAAAAGAAAGGTCTCGGCGAGGGCTCGCGTAGAGAATTGACAAAAATGATCTATGTCGATCGGCTTTTGTTTTATGCAAAAAGTCGTATAAAGTATATCATGTTTGGTCTCAAATGAAAGGTCTTGTTGAGGGCTCGCGTGCAGAACTGGCGAAAATGGTGTATGTTGATCGGCTTTTGTTTTATGCAAAAAGTTAATATAAGTATGTCGTCTTTGGTATCTAATGAAAGGTCTCCATGAGGACTGGGGAGCAGAATTGACAAAAATGATCTATGCCAATCGGCTTTTGTTTTTTGCAAAAAGTTGTCAGAAATATGTCATGCTTGGTATCGAATGAAAGGTCTCGACGAGTGCTCGCGTAGATAGTTGACAAAAATGATCTATAACGATCGGCTTTTGTTTTTTCCACAAAGTTGTCAGAAATATGTCGTGCTTAGTATCGAAAGAAAGGTCTCGGCGAGGGCTCGCGTAGAGAATTGACAAAAATGATCTATAACGATTGGCTTTTGTTTTTTCCACAAAGTTGTCAAAAATATGTCGTGCTTAGTATCAAAAGAAAGGTCTCGGCGAGGGCTCGCGTAGAGAATTGACAAAAATGATCTATGTCGATCGGCTTTTGTTTTATGCAAAAAGTCGTATAAAGTATATCATGTTTGGTCTCAAATGAAAGGTCTTGTTGAGGGCTCGCGTGCAGAACTGACGAAAATGGTCTATGTTAATCGGCTTTTGTTTTCTGCAAAAAGTTGTAACAAGTATATCGTGCTTGGAATCAAATAAGAAGACTCGATGAGGACTGGCGAGCAGATATGATAAGTTATCAGAAGTATATCGTGTTTGGTATAAAATGAAAGGTCTCGATGAGAGTTGACATGCAAAATTGACAGAAATGGTTCATTTTACCCCGCTTTTGTTTTTTGGAAAAAGTTGTCAGAAGTATGTCATGTTTGGTATCAAATTAAATATCGGTTGAAGGCTAATTTGCAGAAGTGACAAAAAATTGCCAAGTCGATCTGCATTTGTTTTTGTACAATTAGCCGGAAATACACCGTGTCTGGTATTAAATCAAAGCATTCGTCAAGAACCGCCTTGTAGAAATTAAATTAGCTATTAAATGTTAACATTTCACTGACGCCGGAGGCCTAGGGAACGCTCAGCGTAGCTGAGCATTCGCTAGTTTTTATATACTAAAAGGCTTAGACAATTTTTCCTATATATATTTTCATCAGACGATCGCCAAAATTTTGCAACGGGGTACAGCATAAACTGATTATCCGATTTTAATGATTTTTGCACCATATTATAGAGCTTGATTCAAATTAATTTCCTTTTTAGTTTTTATATTTTTACTGTGTGTGGTTTTTGTGTAAAAAAAATTAAACTTTGTGGAATTGGTACTTTGAAACAATAGCTCAAGCAACCATTGGAAAATTTCAAGTGAATGCCAACTACTAGCTGTCATGTTTGACAAGTCAGAAGCAAACTTTAATCATTTATTACTTCTTAATGAATGAAGATATCAAAAATATGAAAGCATTGTTATACATTGTATACATGAGCATTTATTTCACTAAAGATTTTAGTGTCTTTCGTGGCGAATTTAAAATTTCTAATTTTTGACGTTTAAGTGTCAGTACGGACAGTGTTGCCAAACGCGTTATGAAGTAACTAAATAAAAACCAAATATTCCTATAGGAACTAAACTGAAGATAGAATCTGTTATATTAGAGTTGCCGATGATAATTTATAACTTTAAAAATTAACTACAATTGTTTAATACAAACAGTGTTGCCAAGTTATGAAGTAACCAGAGCATGTAACCGGTTAAAAAAACCGGTTAATAAAAACCGGTAACCGATATTTTGAACGAAAATTACGAACTTTAACCGTAATTTTAACCGATATTTTTCAGGTCGAAAATACCGGTAACCGTTAACCAAAAAAAAAAATAAACCGGTTTTAGCGAACATTAACCTTTATTTTAATATCATTTAGCGAGAAAAAATTTTAATATTTTTTTATATCTGTGTTTTCTATTTGAATATGAGTCATGACAGTTTTTACAATTAACATTTTATTGGAGAGTCATAAATGTAGGTAGTCTCTTTGGCTGTTAAGGTTACTTAAAAAGTCCCAAATAAATACGGCCTTTGTCAACACAGGCAAGTTTAAAATTAAAAAGTGACCTGCGTTTTTCTGAAGATATTAAGGAAATTTTTGTGAATATTCATTAATTAAATTGCTCTTTTTTAATTGTTATATTTTTCTCAGATGGTATTTTTTTTACCTAATTAATTATTCTGTATTTTTTTTAATCAAATTTTTATAATTAATTTATTTTAATTAATTTTAATTATTTTTTTAACCGATATATTAACCGGTTTAAACCGGTTTCCAATTTTCAAAAACCGGTTTTCGAACTAAAACCATTATTATTATAACGTTCTCTATAAGGATTAACCGTTAACCAGTATTTTTATCGGTTACATGTCCTGGAAGTAACTAAATAAAAATCAAATATTCCTAAATAAAATAAATTGAACACTGCTGTGTTTGATATCAAAAGAAAGAAAACAATAAGAGCCGATTGTGAGATGACAAAAAAATATATTATGTTGATCTGGTGTGCACGAATAACAAAATGTTCTACATCGATTAGAATTTCTTTTTTGCGAAATGTTGACAGAAATATGTCGTGTTTGATATCGAATGAAAAGTCTCGGTGAAATCTGGTGTGCAGAAATTAAAATTTTCCATGTTGATCAGCTTTTGTTTTACTCAAAATGTTAATAGAAGTATGTCGTGTTTGGTATCTAATGAAAGGTCTCGTTGAGGGCTGACATTCAAAATTGATAAAAATATTCCATGTCGATCGGCTTTTGTTTTCTGCAAAAAGTTGTATAAAATATATCGTGCTTGGTCTCAAATAAAAGGACTCGATGAGGGCTGGCGAGCAGACATGTCAAAAATGTTCCATGACGATAGGCTTTTGTTTTCTGCAAAAAGTTGTCAGAAATATATCATGCTTGGTAGCGAATGAAAGGTCTCGGCGAGGGCTCGCGTAGAGAAATGACAAAAATGTTCCAAGTCGATCGCCTTTTGTTTTCTGCCGAAAGTTGTATAAAGTATATCATGTTTGGTTTCAAATGAAAGGACTCTATGAGGGCTAGCCTGCAGAATTGACAAAAATGTACAATGTCGATCACCTTTTGTTTTTTGCATAAAAAATTGTCACAAGAATCTCGTGTTTAGTAATTAATGAAAAGTCTCGTTGAGGTTGATCGGCTTTTCTTTTTTGCAAAAGGTTCTCAGAAATATGCCGTGTTTGGTCTCAAATGAAAGGTCTCGTTGAGGGCTGATGTACAGAATTGACAAAAATGGTTCATTTTAATCGGTTTTTGTTTTTTGAAAAAAGTTGTCAGAAGTATCTCGTGTTTGGTATAAAATGAAAGGTCTCGATGAGAGCTGACATGTAAAATTGACAGAAATGGTTCATGTTGGCCCGCTTTTGTATTTTGGGAAAAGTTGTCAGATGTGTGTCATGTTTGGCATCAAATTAAATGTCTTGTTGAGGGCTGATGTACAGAGTTGACAAAAAATTGCTAAGTCGCTCTGCATTTGTTTTTTTATAATTAGTTGCCGGAAGTACACCGTGTTTGGCATTAAATGAAAGCATTCGACAAGACCTGCGTTGCAGAAATAGAATTAGCTATCAAATGTTAATATTTTACTGACGCCGGAGGCCTAGGGAACGCTCAGCGTAGCTGAGCATTCGCTAGTCCTATATACTAAAAGGCTTAGACAATTTTTCCAATATATATTTTCATCAGACGATCGCCAAAATTTTGCAACGGGCTACAGCATAAACTGATTATCCGATTTTAATGATTTTTGCACCATATTATAGAGCTTGATTCAAATTAATTTCCTTTTTAGTTTTTATAATTTTACTGTGTGTGGTTTTTGTGTAAAAAAATTTAAACTTTATGAAATTGGTACTTTGAAACAATAGCTCAAGCAAGCATTGGAAAATTTCAAGTGAATGCCAACTACTAGCTGTCATGTTTGACAAGTCAGAAGCAAACTTTAATCATTTATTACATCTTAATGAATGAAGATATCAAAAGTATGAAAGCATTGTTATACATTGTACATATGAGCAATTATTTCACTAAAAATTTTAGTGTCTTTCGTGGCGAATTTAAAATTTCTAATTTTTGACGTTTAAATGTCAGTACAGACAGTGTTGCCAAATGTGTCATGAAGTAACTACATAAAAACCAAATATTCCTAAAGGAACTAAACTGAAGATAAAATCTGTTATTTTAGAATTGCCGATGGTAATTTATAAATTTAAAAATTAACTACAAACAGTGTTGCCAAATTATGAAGTAACTAAATAAAAATCAAATATTCCTAAATAAAATAAATTAAACACTTCGCTGTATTTGATATCAAAAGAAAGAAAACAATAAGGGCCGGTTTTGAAATGACAAAAAATATGTGTCATGTCGATCTGCATTTGTTTTTCGCAAAAAATTGTTAGAACTAGGTCGTCTTTGGGTTTTAATGAACCGACACAAGGTGGACTGGTGTGCAGGAATGACAAAATTTTTTTAGGTCGATTAAAAATTATTTTTTGAAAAATGTCAGAAATATGGCGTGTTTGGTATCGAATGAAAAGTCTCGGGAAGGACTGGTGTGCAGAAATAAAAATTTTCCATTTTATGCAATAAGTAAATAGAAGTATGTCGTTTTTGGTATCTAATGAAAGGTCTCGTTAAGGGCTGAAATGCAAAATTGACAAAAATGTTCCATGTCGATCGGCTTTTGTTTTTTGCAGAAAGTTGTCAGAAGTATCTCGTGCATGGTATTAGAAGAAATTTCTCGATGAGGACTGGCGAGCAGAATTGACAAAAATGATCTGTGCCAATCGGCTTTTGTTTTTTCAAAAAGTTGTCAGAAATATATCGTGTTTGGTCTCAAATGAAAGGTCTCAGAGAGGGCTATCGTGCAGAATTGATAAAAATGTGCTGTCGATCGGTATTTGTTATTTGCAAAAAGTTGTCAGAAGTGTGTGGTGTTTGGTATCAAATGAAAGGTCTCGTTAACGGCTAGCGTGCAGATTTGACAAAAATGTTCCATGTCGATCGGCTTTTGTTTTATGCAAAAAGTTGTCAGAAGTATGTGGTGTTTGGTATCGAATGAAAGGTCTTGGCGAGGGCTCTCGTAGAGAATTGACAAAAATGATCTATGTCGATTGGCTTTTGTTTTATGCAAAAATTTCTCAAAAGTATGCCGAGTTTGGTCTCCAATAAAACGTCTTGTTGAGGGCTAGCGTGCAGAATTGACAAAAATGTGCTATGTCGATCGGTTTTTGTTTTTTGCAAAAAGTTATCAGAAGTGTATGGTGTTTGGTATCAAATGAAAGGTTTCAATGAGGGTTGGTGTGCAAAATTAACAAAAATTGTCAATGTCGATCGGCTATTGTTTTTTGCAAAAGGTTGTCAGAAGTATAGAGTGTTTGGTGTCAAATAAAAAGTCTCGGTGTGGGCTAGCGTGCAGATATGGTAAAAATGTTTCATGTTGATCGACTTTTGTTTTATGTAGAAAGTTGTCAGAAGTATGTCGAGTTTGGTATCAAATGAAAGGTCTCGGCTAGGGTTGGGGTACATAAATGACAAAAATGTTTCATGTCGACCGGCTTTTGTTTTTTGCAAAATATTATTAGAAGTATATCGTGTTTGCAATCTAATGAAAGGTCTCGGTGAGGCCTGACGTGCAAATATGAAATAATTGTTTCATGTCGATCGGCATTTGTTTCTTGCACTGACAGCGGAGCTCTAGGGAATGCTCGGCGTAGCCGAGAATTCGCTAGTCCTATATACTAAAAGGCTTAGACAATTTTTCCAATATATATTTTCATCAGACGATCGCCAAAATTTTGCAACGGGCTACAGCATAAACTGATTATCCGATTTTAATGATTTTTGCACCATATTATAGAGCTTGATTCAAATTAATTTCCTTTTTAGTTTTTATATTTTTACTGTGTGTGGTTTTTGTGTAAAAAAATTTAAACTTTATGAAATTGGTACTTTGAAACAATAGCTCAAGCAAGCATTGGAAAATTTCAAGTGAATGCCAACTACTAGCTGTCATGTTTGACAAGTCAGAAGCAAACTTTAATCATTTATTACATCTTAATGAATGAAGATATCAAAAGTATGAAAGCATTGTTATACATTGTACATATGAGCAATTATTTCACAAAAAATTTTAGTGTCTTTCGTGGCGAATTTAAAATTTCTAATTTTTGACGTTTAAATGTCAGTACAGACAGTGTTGCCAAATGTGTCATGAAGTAACTACATAAAAACCAAATATTCCTAAAGGAACTAAACTGAAGATAAAATCTGTTATTTTAGAATTGCCGATGGTAATTTATAAATTTAAAAATTAACTACAAACAGTGTTGCCAAATTATGAAGTAACTAAATAAAAATCAAATATTCCTAAATAAAATAAATGAAACACTTCGCTGTATTTGATATCAAAAGAAAGAAAACAATAAGGGCCGGTTTTGAAATGACAAAAAATATGTGTCATGTCGATCTGAATTTGTTTTTCGCAAAAAATTGTTAGAAGTAGGTTGTCTTTGGATTTTAATGAAATGACACAATGTAGACTGGTGTGCACGAATTACAAACATGTTCTACGTCGTTTAGAATTGGTGTTTTGCAATATGTTGTCAGAAATATGTCGTGTTTGGTATCGAATTAAAAGTCTCGGAAAGGCCTGGTGTGCAGAAATGAAAATTATCTATGTTGATCGGCTTTTGTTTTATGCAAAAAGTTAATAGAAGTATGTCGTGTTTGGTATCTAATGAAAGGTCTCGATGAGGACTGGGGAGCAGAATTGACAAAAATAATCTATGCCAATCGGCTTTTGTTTTTTGCAAAAAGTTGTCAGAAATATGTTATGCTTGGTATCGAATGAAAGGTCTCGGCGAGGGCTCGCGTAGATAATTGACAAAAATGATCTATAACGATCGGTTTTTGTTTTTTCCACAAAGTTGTCAGAAATATGTCGTGCTTAGTATCGAAAGAAAGGTCTCGACGAGGGCTCGCGTAGAGAATTGACACAAATGATCTTTAACGATCGGCTTTTGTTTTTTCCACAAAGTTGTCAGAAATATGTCGTGCTTAGTATCGAAAGAAATGTCTCGGCGAGGGCTCGCGTAGAGAATTGACAAAAATGATCTATGTCGATCGGCTTTTGTTTTATGCAAAAAGTCGTATAAAGTATATTATGTTTTGTCTCAAATGAAAGGTCTTGTTGAGGGCTCGAGGGCAGAACTGACGAAAATGGTGTATGTTGATCGGCTTTTGTTTTATGCAAAAAGTTAATATAAGTATGTCGTCTTTGGTATCTAATGAAAGGTCTCGATGAGGACTGGAAAGCAGAATTGACAAAAATGATCTATGCCAATCGGCTTTTGTTTTTTGCAAAAAGTTGTCAGAAATATGTCATGCTTGGTATCGAATGAAAGGTCTCGGCGAGGGCTCGCGTAGATAGTTTACAAAAATGATCTATAACGATCGGCTTTTGTTTTTTCCACAAAGTTGTCAGAAATATGTCGTGCTTAGTATTGAAAGAAAGGTCTCGGCGAGGGCTCGCGTAGAGAATTGACAAAAATGATCTATAACGATCGGCTTTTGTTTTTTCCACAAAGTTGTCAGAAATATGTCGTGCTTAGTATCGAAAGAAATTTCTCGGCGAGGGCTCGCGTAGAGAATTGACAAAAGTAATCTATGTCGATCGGCTTTTGTTTTATGCAAAAAGTCGTATAAAGTATATCATATTTGGTCTCAAATGAAAGGTCTTGTTGAGGGCTCGCGTGCAGAACTGACGAAAATGGTCTATGTTAATCGGTTTTTGTTTTCTGCAAAAAGTTGTAACAAGTATATCGTGCTTGGAATCAAATAAGAAGACTCGATGAGGACTGGCGAGCAGATATGAAGTTATAAGAAGTATATCGTGTTTGGTATAAAATGAAAGGTCTCGATGAGAGTTGACATGCAAAATTGACAGAAATGGTTCATGTTACCCCGCTTTTGTTTTTTGGAAAAAGTTGTCAGAAGTATGTCATGTTTGGTATCAAATTAAATATTGGTTGAAGGCTAATTTGCAGAAGTGACAAAAAATTGCCAAGTCGATCTGCATTTGTTTTTGTACAATTAGCCGGAAATACACCGTGTCTGGTATTAAATCAAAGCATTCGTCAAGAACCGCCTTGTAGAAATGAAATTAGCTATTAAATGTTAACATTTCACTGACGCCGGAGGCCTAGGGAACGCTCAGCGTAGCTGAGCATTCGCTAGTATATATACTAAAACAAGTCAAATAGATTAAAAACTTAAAAATCTATATTGATGTAGATTATACCCAAAATGTTTTAAAAGAGCGTAGAAAACTGAAACCATTCCTATTTAAAGCAAGAGAAGAAGGATTTAAAACGTACCTGAAACAAGATAAATTAATAGTTAATGGTGAAGCATTTACATCACAAGAATTAAAAGACATTTCAAACAACGAAGTGGAACATCTCAACGAACTATAACCAGAAAGAAGAAACTCCGTGTCAGTTCAAAACTAAAATTACATTACTCCAGATACTCCGTTAGACCAACTATCAAAGGAAAGCAAAATCAATACTGGAAAACCACACCAATAAATATAGAAGTGAAAAATGTAGCTAAAGTGCCTGCAGAGAAAAAAGTCGTAAAAAAAACAAACGTCATGAAAGGACCATTTGATCGACATCTTACAATTCAAATTAGGTCCGATTCAGTTCCAAAAAACTTAGAACAGTTGAACATACAGAAGAAGACACAAGCTCAATAATATTCTGGAACATTCAGGAGTACAAAAACTTATTCAAATTAAATGCCGAAGTAGAAAACACTTTGTAAAGTCATAACATAATTTGCTTGACAGAAACATGGATCAAACATAATTTTAATTCAAAGCCTAACTTTCTCCAAAATTACAATACATTCCAGTTTCCAGTAAAAAGCAATAAGAGAAAATAAAACTAGAAGAGCTATACGAGGAATTGTAGTTTTTACAAAACTGAACGAAAATACGATATCACTTATGCAGAAAGAAGCACATTGGATTTTCCTTAAAATAAAAACAATTAAACACCAGATTATTTTTGGAGTAGTAAACTTTTCCCCTTCTTACTCATATAAAATACTCTTTGAATTATTCTCTGAAGCTCTTCGCGATATAGTAGAGAGTAATCCTGACTATACTATAACAATAGGAAGCTACTTCAATAGCAGAGTAGGTAATCTAAACCAATCAGAAGAACTACTCTTCTACAATACAAAGCTCTCAGCATCTCGTATATCATCGGATTAGAAAATTAAAAGGAATGGAGCTAGAAAACTTATTTGTATTAAAGGGAACTTCATTAAGTGATACGCCAGCTAATTATATTTACATACGCAAATCTGGATATTAAAAGATCTGTTCATTTAATTTGTTCACCAACCATAGCCAAAGAAAATAAAAAAGTAGACAAAGCCGCATCACTTAAAACAACAAAAACCACCTGGGATCAAACAAAAGAGTACCTATATAAAATTGAAGTAGAACAAAGACTAGACCAACAAACCACCACCACCGATACATTTGCTTTATATAACTTACTAAAAAACGAAATAGAAGACTTTCGCGAGAAATCGGAATAATAAAAGAAGTACAACTGTTAAATTCCAACTTAGTTCATAAAAAAACACAAACCATGGTACAATAAAAAATGCTCAACTCTAAAAGTCACTGCGAGAAAATGCCTGATAGAATGCAAATCGCAAAACATGGATTCTGAACTACTTAAAAAATACTTGTTAATGAAAAACAAATATAAAAATACAATTAATGCCTCAAAAAAAGAATATCAAAATAGCACACGTCAGCAATTAGAGCAAATAAAAGAACAAAAACAATTTTGGCAGACCATAAAATTGCTTCATCCGGCACGTAATCATACTAATTCAATAACCTTAAAAGACTGGGAAACTTTTGCTTAACACTTAAACACTTAAAATGGACTCAAACGCTACATACATCAGCGTTTTACACAATTACCTAGACATAGAAATAACCTCAAGAGAAATAGAATTTGCACTGAGAAACTTAAAAAATAACAAAAGCCCCGGTTTAGACAATATTACAAACAAACAATTATAATATCTACCTTCTAACTGGATAAGATATTTAAAATCTATGCTCAACGAATTCTTAGCACAAGAAAACGTTCCAACGGAATAAAAAAAAATCAAACTAACAATTATTCACAAAAAGGAGACCTATCCAACCCGGACAACTAAAGAGGAATTGCACTCGTAAACTCAGTTCTAAAACTGATAACTTATATTCCAAATAATAGACTCCAGATCTGGGTGGAAAGCCAGGAACTACATCCAGAAACACAGGCAAGATTTCGGAAGAACCGATCATGCATTTTTTTATCATTACTTGTGTACTTTCAAAAGGTCTTTGACACAGTTCCAAATAATAAGCTTTATGATAAAATCCACTAAATTGGAGTGAGTGGAAAATTCACAAGAATAATGAAAAACATTTACGACGAAGCTAAGGTACAGATAAAAATTGAAAATGACACAATTAATATACCCATTAATAAAAGACTACTACAAGGTAAATGTACAAGCCCTCCGTATTCGCTTTGTATATATTATATTGTATTAAAAATTTGCCGACGATTTGGCAATTTTAGCAAAGTGCCCAGTAGATACTTAAAGGAAACTGAATATCCTAGAAGAATACTGCAACTTTCTACAACTAAAAATCAACCTGGACAAAACAAAAGTATTTCACTTTCATAGATGAAAACCCCCTAAAATAAATACCACATTCACCTGACAAAACTACATTATAAAACTGGTTTATTTAGACAAGCAACACAAGAATTTATTAACCCATTAAATTCCAATTTTTTTTAATTTTTTTTTTTACTTTATCTTTAATAATTTCTTCAAACATGTGTATCTGATTAGGAAATAATAAATATAAATTTTCTCTATATATATATATATATATATATATATATATATATATATATATATATATATATATATAAATTTGTGTTATTGTGGCACTTTGGGTTATCATAGTAACTATTATATTCTTGTACGTTAAAGCAATATTATTTTTCTTCAATTAAATACTTATTGATCTTTAACTGTCAAAAATAACAAAGTCTTCGCTACTCTCAAGTAGAACAATAATATATTCCAAAATATTTATTTATAAATGGATACATAAAAAAATATACATTTATTTTATATAGTAAGATAAAAAACAATTTTGACATATAGTCACATCATATTTTATGCAAAATGTAAGGGGTTTGGACTTGCAGTTGTTTCCCTGGCAACGTCTTTGTTTGTCACGTTTTTTTAGGAAGTATCCTTTATTATCATATCTTACGTTAGTGAAAACCTTAGACGCTGATGTACGTGGTCTTCCTAGGAAAGGCCTTATGTTTTGGCCTAATTTCATGTAGGGAACCGCTTTTGATCGACGAAATGATAATAAACTTATGTCAGATTTATTTACTAGTTTATAAACAAGCCATGAATTTACTATAGCCATATCAATAATTCTGGAGAACAATGGCCAATACCATTTTTTGCCCTTATTTGAATAAAGTACTTTCCTACAAACCAATCATATTGATCAACTCCTCCCATGAAAGAGTTATAATTTTTCAAAACGCGTGGCTACTAGCTTGAAAAAGAAGTTCAATTTTATCATGATTAGTTGCTATTGTAACGCATTTATTATCATTCCACTTCACCTTCTCCGTTGGTGTCAAATCGGAAATCAAATGATCCTTTAGGTTGTTTGCCAAGTGTTTTCGAGTTTTTTATAGGGCACATAGATGTCTGTTTTCACTCAAAGTTCCTGTTGCATGAAAGCCTAATTGTTATATATGAACTAACAAATCTCTAGAAGTAAACAGATTATCGAAGTAGAAACAATAGCTGCTACGCAGTCTAACATATCAAGAACTACTCTTGATCCTAAAGTTAAATCTTCTCGATCATTTTTTGCGATTGTCTTGCCTGTATATAAATCAAATTATAACAGTAACCGCTGTTATCACAGAGAGCCCAAAATTTGTAACCAAAGCGAATGGGTTTTCCACGTATAAATTGCTTTAGTCCGTGATGACCATAATATTTGATAATCATTTTATCCTTCTCAAATATTTCATATTTTTTTAAATTCTTTATTTATCATTTTTAATAATGGCCTAACTTTAAAACCCCTGTCTTCCATATCTAAAATATTATTATCGGCAAAATATATGAACTTTTTAATATTTAGATATCGATTTCTTGACATACATTTTTTAACAATATCTATACCAAGGTATTCTTCTTCACTCCAATAATGTTTTTCAGAAGGAACTTGATGATATCCCGAAAATAAAAGAATACCTATGAATGCTTTGACGTCATCTGAAGATAATGTAAAATCAGGATAATTTTTGGTCGCTGCGTATCGCATAGTTTCTTTGACAATGTGTTCCACAATTTCCGTTGTCAAATAAATTTCAAAAACTTCGAGTGGAGTCTTGCCTGGTAAACAAGTTCTCAAATTTTCAATATTTGAGTTAACTGATGCACTCTCGAGTGGAAGTTTTGTGTAAACTGATGGTACTTTCCTTCACTCACAAGTTTCATTAGTAAGATATCGTTTCTTTTTAGATTTAGTTGTCCCGGCACCTATATATTGACTTGTTGAAGATCCTGCAGCACAGATATCATCAGATTCATAGGTTTCATACGGTTTAGAATTTTTGTCAGGTAAATGACAATTTATTATAAGTTCTCCAGGTATGTCATTTACTGTTGCTGTTCCTAAAACGTTGTCATCTGCTTCGTCTTCATCAGTAAGAGGATCAGGATCCGGTTGCAGAACTATATCGTCTATATCTTCAGCGTCCATAAAATCCGGGTCATTTATGATGTCTTCCAACTCTTGTAAAGACAGCGTTTTCCGATACATCTTCCTGACCAATTTTTTATGTTATAAATACAATGCAAAATTGAAAATTTATTTAGTTACCGTAATTATTATTATGAATAAAATTATAAAGATTTAGAATAGGTATTAAGTGACACACGTCTGTTGCTGATGCACTTCGTTATAAGACAATAACTCTATGAGAACTAACACGCTAAAACGTGTTTGTTTTGATAATAGTAAGTACCAGTATCATATATATAGGACAGTTAGTTTCAATCCGCTATAAATAAAGTATAGAGAATATTTATTTTATAAATATTTTTGTATTCGCTAACACAAATGTATATTAGTAGAAATAATACGATAAATTCTGTAGAAAGTACTAAATAAAACAAAATTTTAATAAATATATGTAGTCGCGCAATTCACACAGTACTATGCTAATTTCGATAATTTTTTATTCGTGTAATATTTCAATAATGTCACATACAAAAACACAGTACAACTTTTAGAAAAATAAACAATATTCTGTAAAAGTTTTAAAAATTAAAACAATTATAAATACTCCAAAAAAAAAAATTTAATTAACTGTCCTATAAATAGGACACTGGAACCTAATGGGTTAATAAAGCAAGTATAGTAACGGGGATAATAAGATCAACACTACTTAAATCAAAGGTTAACAATTGGAATACGACCACAAAACTCTATAACCCAGTTCTATTATTATCTGCGCTATATGGAGCAAAAATGTAGGCAACTAAGACAGCCGATCAACTAGAAAAAATCCAAGCAAACTTTTTTAAAACTATATACTTAATGCAAAACAACACTCCGTACTACTTTATAAGAATAGAATATAGTCAACAAAAAAGAAAAAATGTTGAAATGATGGCTACTATTAGCAATGAAGCATAAATATATAAAAATATGCTACAACAAACTACGTCAATCAGTAAAATGAAAGAAATTGGAGAAAACAAACAAATAAAATTTAACTGGGTTAAAGACTTGAAATTATGCTAACAAAAGCAAATGGGTATAGGAAGCCCAGAACGCAACCATAGTAAAAAATGAAATGAACAATATTTTAACCACGTATGAAGAAGCTTCATACTCTACTGATTCCCATAGAATTATAGCTTCCTCCTTCAATCCAAAATTTACAAATTATATTTTCTCCCACCACTATCTTAAATCCAAAATCCCATTCCATATCTTCAAACTATCCAATTACGTTCTAGCTGCTCACAATACAAATTCCATATCTGCACATTGTGTAATACATATGAAAATAACGAACTAGACCATTTCTTTTTTACGATGCCCAATGTACCAGACGTTTCGTAACTAATACATTGTGAAACATCTACAAAAGAACACAACTGAATCCAGTTTACACGACCTCATATCGAATATAAACAAATCTATGTCTTCTGATCTGTATAATTACTTTCACGAATCCATAAAAATTAAAAACTTTATCATCCATGCTTAAAGATGATAAAACGTGTGTATTATATTATATTATATTATAACAATCACAACCTTTTTTGTATAAGCAACAGCTTAATAACAAATAAACGTATTATTATTATCGTAATCTACATATGTCATACTACTCACCCTTAAATTTATGACATTAAGTTCATTTTCACCTTGTATATACAGATGTGCCACGAAAAACGGAACATAGGACTTTAACTGGGGATTTAAAAAAATTGCGGATACTCTCTCTGCTGATAAATTTAGAGTAAAACTGCAAAGGTAAAAACGTGTTTAAAATTAAATACTACGTCAGATAAGATCATAAATGTTGCAACATCATGTCTGAAGTACGAGATATATTAAATATACAATGTAATATTTTCGTTAAAAATTAGACAGCCCTGGAAATAACAGAAAATATCTATCTGTCAGTTTAGAGAAGTATTACTGATTATAATTCTCACTGTCTGTATTTTAAAATTATTTAAGTTGAATTTGGATCCTCTTTCTTAAATAATATTCCAATATTATAACAATATAGAACTATGTATAATGACATGTTATTAACTGTCACAACTGACACATAGATATTTTTAAAATATTGATATATTATTAAAGAAAAAGAATATAAATTCAACTTAAATAATATTAAAATGCAGGCAATAAGAATTATAATAGGTGATACCTACTTCTCTAAATTGACAGATAGATATTTTCTTTTATTTCCATGGCTGTCAGATTTTGAACAAAAATGTTACATTTTATATTTAATAAACCTCGTACTATAGACGTACTGTTGCATCAATTATTATCTTATCTGATGTAGAATTTAATTTTGAACAATTTTGCTCTAAATCTACCAGGAGAAAGAGTATCCGCAATTTTTTGAAATCGCATGTCAAAGTCCTATGTTCCGCATTTCGTTGCACATACTGTATATCAGTGGCGGTTGTTCTTAAGTGCTGCAGAACCAACAAAAATTGAAATGAAAAAAGCCCATTATTAGTTAATCATTTAAGTACATTATTAAAATATATATAAAAATAAAATATAAATTTCCTTTTTTATTTTACATTATTGATGTGCTAAGACGTGACATACAAAAATTAAATTAAAACTAAAGAAAATTGAATTCCTTTGATTAATAATTTCCATTTTTGTTGATGCAGGATACTCACAAATATGTAGTATGAGCTGCCATTGAGAATGTATTTTATTAAGATAATTATAATTTATGCAGAATATGATGTTGTATTAAGAATATTTTTTAAATTAAAATTTAAAATTATCATTATTTGTATTAAATAATTATTTATTTGATTTGAAAAATATAATGTTGTTGAAATAAAAATACGATAATTTTTTAAACGATTTGTTTATAAAGATTGGATAATTTTGATGATTGATTTATTTTTAATATTATGTATGTATTTATAAATGGTCGTAATTTATCGCATACCTTACGTATTATAAATAATGTTATTGATATAGTGTAGTATGTGAATGTAATTTTAGTATGTGTAATAAAATGTATAAAGTAATAGTTATATGTTTTACAGTTTTCTTTTATAAAAATTAAAGATGATATTTGAATAATAAAATAATAAAAAAAAATTAGTTGTGTTTAATATAGTACTTCTTGGAAGTATATATTTTATTTAATGGTTATATATTTGTTTTACATTTTTGAATATTATATTTTTAATATATTATTTTATATGTCGTACATAAAATTTGATAAGCATTATTTGTAATTTTTGTAAATTAACTCATTAATTCCCAAAGCTGCGTAAACGAAACATTTTAAAAATATTTATTTTGGCAGACAATTTACTTTGAAAATATTATTTTAAGGCATTGTATACCTTAACAACATTATATTTCATAATATGCTTCAATATTTTATTTATAAAAAATAAATATAACATTTTTATCCAGACCCAAAATATATCAATTCTTTACTCCTTATGTGTCCCAACTTCATGAGTCAAAAAAATATTTATAAAAATAAAATATTTTTAATTATATTACAAAATAACTTCATATATATTTAAAATGTAAAAATGTTTTTAGCCGTTTGTTAAAATTTGACTAGTTTTTGTATAATACGTAATTTCATATAATGTTGCGTTTACGCAGCTTTGAGATAACAGTACATATTCATTTAGATGTTCTGCGTGCATAGCTCTAGCAAGTCTGTTTTTGTATTTTGACTGATAAATACGGTTCGTTTTCTTTTGTGTTCAGACTAAATTAGTTGTATTCATATTGTGAGTAAAAAAATTGTTTGTTATGGTGTGATTTTACAAACATATAATTCAAGTGAGTATGCATTATAATGAAATATTATATAGATAATATACAGGGTGAGTCACCGAAATGCCCGTCTTCGATATCTCCCTTGTCGTTAGAAATACAGCATAAATTTATTAACAAAAGTTATTGGTCAACTCAAGGAGCATAACGTAAAATTATTTTCACATATACAGGGTGTTGCGTTACGGCTCGGCGAAAATTGTTTGCCTTTTATTAAATGGAACACCCTGTATATTTTTATATTTTTTCAAGTGTATTTCATTCCTTCATACGGGCATATAAATTTTGTTTCAGTTTTTCGCGGCGTTGCCAAGTTATTCCGTTTATTCTCTAAAAAAGACCAAATACACGCATTGCTTTATAATGACGTACTGAAGTTATTTTAATAGTAAAAATTAAGAATTTTTTTTTCTGTACAACTGTATCTACACTCTATGTTCTCACATATATTTTTTTAAATGTAATTATACAGGCTGTTCAATAAAGCGAATCAAATTTACTCAATTTCAAATGACTAAAACTCGTCTTTTTCAAATGGAACACCCTATATTTTATAATTTAGTTGTGTGTCTTTTTGTATTATCTTCATATTTTATTAAGGGTACCCTATGCCTAAAACCAATATTTTTGGAGATTTTCACCATTTTAATTTTATTTCTAAAAATTAGATTCCAAAAGATTTTTAATGTAATAGCTATTCGCACGGAAACATGTTTGAGACAGTTTACAAATGAGTAATTTACTCTTCGCAGATATTTGCGTCGACAGTTTTAAAACAGTTACGAATTTTAATCTAATTTTGAAAGATCCGAAAATCTAGCGGGCCAATTTCTTGGACCACCTCCTCCGATCCATCTATAGCAAATTCTTCATTTAAATGATTCCTAACCCGAAGACTGTTGTGAGCTGGTGCACCATCATGTTGGAACTACAATCTCCGGGTAATATCCATGGTATACTAGATTTAATTTTTAATTGAATAAATAATTTTAGAAAAAAATTGTTAAAATCTCCAAAAATATTGGTTTTAGGCATAGGGTACCCTTAATAAAATATGAAGATAATACAAAAAGACGCACAACTAAATTATAAAATATAGGGTGTTCCATTTGAAAATGACGAGTTTTAGTCATTTGAAATTGAGTAAATTTGATTCGCTTTATTGAACACCCTGTATAATTACATTTTAAAAAATATATGTGAGAACATAGAGTGTAGTTACAGTTGTACAGAAATAAAAATTCTTAATTTTTACTATTAAAATAACTTCAGTACGTCATTACAAAGCAATGCGTGTATTTGGTCTTTTTTAGAGAATAAACGGAATAACTTGGCAACGCCGCGGAAAACTAAAACAAAATTTATATGCCCGTATGAAGGAATGAAATACACTTGAAAAAATATAAAAATATACAGGGTGTTCCATTTATTAAAAGGCAAACAATTTTCGCCGAGCCGTAACGTAACACCCTGTATATGTGAAAATAATTTTACGTTATGCTTCTTGAGTTGACCAATAACTTTTGTTAATAAATTTATGCTGTATTTCTAACGACAAGGGAGATATCGAAGACGGGCATTTCGGTGACTCACCCTGTATAGTTTTCTCGAAATTGATCAGTTTTTCTAGTTATGTCGTGGCCTATCAAGAGACCTTTGTCAACTGCAGAGTTAATTGCAATTTTAGAAGAGGATGAAGATCTGCAACAAGCTGAAAAAATTGACGCGGTGTACATACCTCCAGCTGTTGATGTGTTGACAGACGAAAAAAATATTGATGAAGATATGAATGAGACTGATAAAGAGTTACAGGACATAGCCAGGACATATGAAGTTCATACAAATCCTCCTGAAGAAAGTAAAGAAATAGACACGTCTAATGAAGACGAAACTTCTGTGACAAAAACAATAAACTTTTCATCTAAAATATCCAAAAGTAAAGCAAAGAAAGTTATTCCATATTGGAAAAAACAACATCCTACATATACAAGTATACCACAAGATGAAGAGCAAAATGCGACTGAAGAAATTGAAAAGAAAATTAGCGGTAAATCTCCCCTCGATGTTTTCTCTATGTATTTTTGTGACGATGTTCTACAAAAAATTGTAGATTTTTCAAAAAAATATGCAAATGATCATAATCGACACTCTTTCGATTTAAACATTACAAGTCTAAAACGCTTTATTGGTATATTAATTTTTACCGGTTATTATAAGTTACCAGCTACTAAAATGTTTTGGTCGAAAGATGAAGACAAAAGCATACCATTGGTTCGAAATTGTATGAGTCGAAATAAATTTGATTCTATCAAACAAAATTTACATTTGTCGGATAATGACAAATTAGACAAATTAGATAAATTTTTCAAACTAAGGCCTATCTTCGATATAATAAATGAAAAAAATATGCAATTTGGTATATTTTCCCATAATTTGTCTATAGATGAAGAGATGGTGCCATATTTCGGTCGACATGGTTGTAAGATGTTTATAAAAAACAAGCCAGTACGATTTGGTTTTAAATTGTGGTGTTTATGTAGTTCCAATGGATATTTATATAAATTTTTGCCTTATGGTGGAAAAACTATGTACACCGAAGGGGTTGACTTAGGGCTGGGGGAAAAAGTTTTTTTGATCTTCTGTCCGTTGTAGAACATCCATCAAAACATTGCATATTTTTTGATAACTTTTTTTCGTCGCATAAGTTACTTTGTTTATTGAAAAACAAAGGCTTTTACGCCACAGGAACAATCCGCGAGAATAGAACTTCTAATAATACTTTAGAGAAAGTAAAAAGTATGCAGAAAAGGCAAAGAGGTTCATATGACTTTTCTTTTGATAATGAAAATGAAATACTCTTAGTAAGATAGAATGATAATTCTGTTGTGACCCTCGCAACAAATAACTGCACAATTGAGCCTCTAGTCTTTGCTAAAAGATACAATAGAAAAGAAAAGAAATCTGTAAATATTCCTCAGCCATTACTTATTGCTGAATATAATAAGCATATGGGGGGAGTTGATCTTCATGATAATGGTATTGCTAATTATAGAATTAGTGTAAGAGGAAAGAAATGGTGGTGGTCATTATTTACAAATTTGGTGGATAGCGTTATAGTAAATGCTTAAAAAATATATAATATAGCAAACAAACAGAAAGTGTCTCAGTTAGAATTCAAATCTTATTTAGCTGTTACTCTTATGAAAACTGAAAATCTAGCTGGAGGCAATGTTAGCCTCGAAATTGACGATGAAGCAGGAACTAGTGGATTGGAAGTTACGTCTAAGAGATTGAAATACGGAAGGCCATCCGCAGAAGCGCGTTACCTTCTGAAGTAAGGTATGACAGTATTGGTCATATTGTAATAGAAGAAGAGAATAAAGTAAGAAGAAGATGTAGACTGTGCAAAAGTAACACAATATATATGTGCAGGAAGTGTAATGTACATCTACATCCAGATTGTTTCGAATTATTCCACACACGTTTATAAAATTTTTATGTCTCGAAGTCCCAAAGTTGCGTATACGCAAAATTTTGTTGCGCGTTATGTAAGAAAAAAAAATTATTATTTTTTCTTGTTAATATTTACATGAATGTATATTTGTTTATAATAAATAGTTTTCAACTTAAATTTTTTATTTTCTGAACCTTTGGGAATCAATGGGTTAAGTAATATGTATTAATTTATAAATTTAAAATTTGAACTATGGTGAAAAAATAATTGTTTTTATAATTTTTATTTTTTAAATGTAAAGTTTTATTAAAATACTTATTTGAAAAGATTGTTTTAATGTAATATACTTAGTATATAGTACATACATTTATGCCCGATTGCAGAAGGGCTAATTAAAAAAATCATTGATTTACTTGACGTTACCATGGCCACGTATTAAAACGATTTGTGCAACTCGGGCTTAATGTTTTTTAATGTTTCTTATTTTTCTAACAAATAAGTAGGTAATGAATTTTGAATATTTTCTTAAATTAGATTGCCTTCACAAGTGCCGCTATATGTACAACAAATAAAAATATTAAATTATAATTTTGGAATTTAAATTCTTGGTAACCTCTGTACAATAAAATGCGGTTTTTATTGTAACGGCATGTTGACTTAGTTTTTCAAAGACTTGCTTTTTATTTAAATAGTAACTCCATATAATTTTCAAAAAATAAAAATATATAAATTTGTTCGGAGAAACGTAATTGATTTAACGTTAGAAAATATTATCCGTCGAGGTTCAATGCTAGATTGTTGGGTTTAAAATTGTTTCAACAACAAACCACTTATTGAATGTACTTTTGAAGTAAATACGTGAAATATGACCAAAACTGTTCTTAAAATAGTTTTGGGAGACCATCAAGCCTGAAATAATGAGATGTTTGTTAACGTAAATTGAAGGTAATATTTTACACAAATATTTGGGCAAAAATAAGCTGTATAGACCCTGCTCCCTTCCGACCAAAAATAACGGGTAACATGACATATAAATAATTTCGTTAAATGTACATAATCACCGCACGAATTACAAATTTTTCATTTTTCTAAATGTATGTGGTTTATGGACACTGCGACTTGTAACAGCAATGGTAACCGAGTAAAAGATGAAATTATGTAACGCCGTCGAAAAAATTTACATAAAAGCTCTACATCTGTGTAAGGCTCGAAACTATTTATCCTACCCTCATATTTTAATTAATAACAAAGTAATATTTACTTTCTAAAGTCTTAACAGCAACTGGGTTGGCAGCAGAAATACCAGCAAGATCGGAAATTTGCGCTTTGAAGACCTGGCCAAATTCTCCCATGCCAATTAATTTGTCAAACTTCAGCTCGCTGTAATTGATTTCATATTTATCAGATGTACTGCGTTCTCGGCCATCCTGCAAAGAAATACAATTAAATAATAATAAAATTAAATATAAAGATAAGGTCAAGCGCTTGTAAAAGAAGTGATTACTCTTCAGGAAATGTCGAAATGTATCTAATTTAATAGCAAGCAAAAAATATGTAAAGACACAGAGAGATGCGCTGGCAATCGATAAAGAGTGACTACGATGCAATTATGCTACATCCAGGTGTTAGTACTTTTCCGCTGTAGTCACTCTATAGTCAATTTTGCTAATAGGTAAAATTTCAGTAGGGTAACTCAGGGACAGACAATAGTCAATCGGTCTTGAGGCTTAAACCTAAAGAGTCGAGTTTTTTTATGTTAATATAATTATTTATAAGCAGATTCGTGTATTTATGTAATCCTAGATCCAAAAGTTACATATATTTTTAACTGGACCCGGTTTGGTATGAACCCACTTGAAATTTGTACAATGGGGTTGTAAGTAGCTCGGGTTACATTTGTTTAATACACAACGGTTTGAGACTGACAGCTAATGATTCTCGTAGAACAATGAAATAACCATATACCTATTAGTAATACCTATTACTAATAAGTATATGGAAGTAGCTTATTCCGAACCCAACGACTTGTAGCTGTAAACAAACACAACACGTATAGCCGCAGTAAATCTGTCGTTTGTGTACTGCGGTATGATACATGCTTTCACGAAGTCGTGCGAGTACAGTCGATACTAGGCTTAAATAAACTTTACAATGAGTGATATTATTAATACTCATACAAAGGTTCATTTTAAGTGGATTTTTGTTTATTTTTATATTTTATTAAGATTGTCTTAAAAAATATATTCTACATTTTATTTCACTCCAAAATGCCTAGATTTTTCAAAAAATTAAATTATATACATTTATACACAGAAGTTCACGGAGAATGTATCGTATACCTAAAACAGCGCGTGGTGGGTTCCCAACGCAACAGGGAGTATTGCCTCAATCTACGACTTACGTTCAAAAAGTCAAGTTTCACCATCTCTTTTACCATTGAGTAAATAACTATAATAATATTATTTACTCAATGCTTTTACACAAGCGCATAACTTAAACCTTGACACCGCAAGCGATACCTTTGGTTTTAATCATACTACGCGCTTGTACTTTACTCATGCACGAACCTATGCATTTTGCTAACTCATTAGCAAATTCAATGTTTATTTGCTATCACATTAATTTGCTGGTTTAGTTACTTTAGTTTTATAAAGAGTGCGCGGCGAAAGTGTTGGTACCTGGCGGAGAAATAAGAAATTTGTTAGTGCTGATGAGTTCATTAAGATATCATATAATTTGCCAAAACTATTATTTTGTTATATGTGTTTGGATTATTTTAACCATATTTTTATACATAAAACAATAAGGTTAGTCGGAGGTATTTTTCAGTATCACTAATGCCCGTTTGCACCAACAAGGCTTAAATTTTAAGCCAGACTTAAACAAAAAAAATCTAATCGAATTTTTGACAGCAATGTTAAATCATACATTTGACATTTTATTTCGGTTCGATATTGTCTATTTAAGGCAAGCTTAAAATTTAAGTGATGTTGGTGCAAACGGCCATATAAGTTATAACATAAAATAAATTTGGTTTATTTTGTATTACTGAAATTTGTAATATGTAGGGTAATAAATTGAATTCGTCTAATAAACCACAACAAACGACACAATTAGGTAGAAATACGACTTCTCCTTCCGATAAGAATATGATTCTTTTACCGATATATTGGAATATAACATTAATATTTATAGTCTTATTGTTCTAACTAGAGCCACAGAATAGGTTTATACAGAAGCGACAGTAAGACAGCGAAACGAAAATTAGAGAGAGACGGAGACTGTGCACAAATTTAAAGGGCTCATTGTTTAAAATCGGAAAGTTCTCTCACTTCTGAGAGAGAGATAGAGGAAGAGCACAAATTTAAAGGTCTACACAATGCTTCAAGGACATAGAACTTGTTAGGGAAACATGAAAGGTACCGACACGGAGTGTCGCTTCTGTATGTAACTATTCTGTGCTAGAGCCAAAAAGCTTAAGTGGGCCGGCCATATTACCAAAATAGAAGGCACAGTACGTAACTAAGTGGATACCATTAGACTGTAAAAGGAACCGGGGTCGACAAATAACAAGATGGAGAAACGAACTGGACAAGTATCAGAACAACTGGAGCAGACTTTCCAAGAACAGAAATAAGTGGATTTCAATGGTGTAGGCCTTTTTCACGGGAGGGACTTTATAGGCTAATATTATTATTATAATTTATAGTGCGTCGGATGTGGTTTGTGAGAACACGTCAAATTGAAATTTTTAGATGATTTGTATATTATTATTTTTTCAAAATTTCTACCGCCATTGTACCTTTCTGGTACATGAATAGCAACTGTTTTGTTTCTATAATACTATTTTTGCCGCATGATATTTTATTTTGACAGCCCCGATTAACATGGAAAACAGAATTCCAACCTGCAAGTTGTGCACAGAACTTTGTTTTTTGTTTTTATATTTTTACTTTATTAATTTGTTAGTTTTTATAAATAAATATTCAGATAAGACAATTTTATTTTCATTTATTAAGGTACTGTTCTCAAATTCTGGAAAACTTGCAATAAAAGCGATATGCTTTTATCCAATTTTAATTAACACAAGATAAATTTGTGTTTGAAATTCATCATGTATAGAAACAGGATCGTAGAAAATAGATATCATAGACTTTTTTATTTTGGCCTTTACATACCAACTATAAACAAAAAGTTAAAAATATTGAATATGTATATGGTGTTTATTTTAAGAGGTACAATATTGCTATCTCGGGAAATATAAGAACTACAAGGTCGGTTAAATTAGCAAACAATTTCTATTTTATAAGACTACTTTAATGAGGGAGATGATTTTTTTTTCGACCAGTGGTTCTCAAAATACGGGATACAACTTTCTTATTTTAAATGGGAATCTACTTTCTCATTTGCTTATTCGGTAACAAAATTTTTGAGAAAAATGCAAAACTATGTATCTTTTTGATTTAAATATGACTATTCAAAGAGTGCTATGGACGAAACAGAAAATAAATCAGTAAAACAATTGTTAATACTATTGCTGTCAAGCTTTTCAAGTGTACTTTTGTAACATTAAAATGAATAATTTTTCTCATAATGAGAAGGTAGATATGTACGAAGTATACATTTTATGTAAAAAAAATTCGAACGTAGCTATGAACATGTACCGTGAGTTGTATTAAAATTATTAAAATTTTTGCTATTATTTCTGTATTTGATTTACTTGTTTTCTTCTACAGGACATAGTCATATTTTAAATAAAATTGATACATACATAATTTTGCATTTTTCTCAAAAATGTTGTTAAGTAAGGATATTACATTTGGATATCGTTGAATTCAGAAAAAATACTGAATCGAATAAAAAAATAAAACAAGTAGGTACCCATTTAAAATAAAAAAGTTGTACCCCGTATTTTGAGAACCACTGGTCGATAAAAAAAATTGTTTCCCTCATTAAAGAAGTCTTTTAAAATAGAAATTGTTTGCTAATAAATACCGACCTTGTAGCTCTTATAGTTCCCGAGATAACAATAGTGTACCACTTAAATGAACACCTATATAGGGTGAACACGAACCTAATGTCATAAATTTAAGGGGATATATTATTTAATGTGTAGATTACGAAACAGAAAGAATTTTTTGAAAATTCGCCTATTTAAGGGTAGTTTTCATGAAGCTCACATTTTTGGTACCACTGGATCACTGGCAACACATATTATTTTATACATAAAAACATAATTAAATACTTAAAACTAATTTACGTAACGTTGAAGGGTAATCAAAACTTCATTATTTTTAATAATATTTATTTTGAGAGTTCATTGCTCCAAAAAAGATAAATATTAACATTTCACTGGCTTATTTTTATTAAAAAAAGAACAAAGAAAAACAGATTAAATATTAAAGTAATAAATAGTAATAATACTAGTAAATTACATTTTCATGTATCAGAACAAAGAATAAATACAAAAATTCATAAATATTGTTCAAAATTATCACGTCTCACAGCCACACACAGTGCACTACGTTGAATTAGTGACACACTACATACCAAGTGCATATGATTTTGTTGTCGAATAATTTGTACACTATTTTGGATCCGTATCCTCAATTCTTTAATATTTTCTGGCGGGCTTTGATTATCATAAACTAGGGACTTTAAATGACCCCATAGATAAAAGTCCAAGGGATTGAGATCAGGTGATCTTGGTGGCCACTGCATAGGACCTCCACGGCCAATCCACCTGTTTCCGTAGATATTATTTAAGTGCTGACGCACATTTCTCGCAAAATGAGGAGGAGCACCATCATGCTGAAACCATGAATTTTGACGAACATTTAATGGAATATCTTCCATTAATACTGGAAGGATATTTTGCAAAAAATCCAAATACTGGTTACCATTTAATGTGTGGGGGACTATGTACGGGCCAAGTAAATTTCCAACCTTGCCCAGGATAATTCTTAGTAGATGCTCGCTCAAACACACTTTTCAAAGATCTGTTAGTAAATCAGACTAGGCTCTATGATATATATGTGTTAATTTTCAGTCATTTATTATTCTTTGAAGTTATGTTTACATAGCACCACCATCTAGTAATACCATACCTATATTACATTATGATATTTGCATGTCACATCTCCCTTTTACAAAATATAAGAAGTTATAAAATAATTTGATTTTACATATTTTTATAAGTTTAGTTTTACAACAGGTTTGATTACTCTCCCGCTTCTGGTCATTACCAAGTTCTTCGGATGAGAATCTTCGGCTGTTGCTTGAGACGTTGTAGGTGTAACTTCAACATGTTCTGTGCTTTGTATATTCTCATGAACCAGGAATTGGTGCACGAGCTGGTGCGGATGGTATTTCGGCTTTAGTTGGACGGATACTGGAAGTGTTTCTTTTGTACACTTGTCATTCATTATTTCTCACTATATAGGATCTTGGAGCTTCACATTTTTTGATTATTTCTCCATCTTGCCAATCTCGGCGAACTCTTCTTATCTTGACTTTTTCTCCTACCTTAAATATAGGTCCCTATTTCGTTCCTCTATCCGCATAAACTTTTTGTTTTAGTCTTTGTTTTTTCAGTCTGTTTTCTATTTCTATTTTAGGTTTCAGTCTTTCAACTAGCATTGATAGTAACGTTCTAGTATTTCTATTTATGAGAGCTTGGTTTGGTGATCCTAAACCATTTAATCTCGGTATGTTTCTGAAGTTAAACAATGCTAACTGCACGACTGTGCCATCTTCTGTGCATTTTCGTAAAATATTTTTCGCAGTTTGTACTCGCACCTCGGTTAAGCCGTTTTACTGCGGATACTCTGGATGTGCTTAGCTTGATGTCTCATTTTTTCGCAAATTTTTTTAATTCTTTCTAACTATATTCAGGTCCGCTGTCTATTTCCAATTTTTGTGGGAATTCAAAATTATAGAACCATCTTTTTAAATGCTCGAGTACCTCATGGGATGTAGTGTTATTGAGTTTTACAAAATATAGATAACCTGAATAGTTATCGGTCAGCAAGAGATATTCTTTTGTCTTGAGAAAAGTTCGCTGGCTACTATTTGAAATGGTCGTTTTGGTACTTCCTTGTTTATTATCGGTTCTTTTTCTGGTTTTCGTTGCGTTTTTTGACGGGGGTATGCATTTTCCTATGTAATTTATTATATCTTGCGTTATATGGTTCCAATATACAGCTTCACGAGCCCTTCTTATAAATGATTGTATACCGAAGTGTCCTTCATGGTTGCTCTTTAAGATGCGATCTCGACATGCTGCTGGTATGATCACTTTGAGTCCTTTGAATACCAATGATCCATAATAAGAAAGTTCTTCTCTGAAGTTTCAATAATTTTGAATCTGATTATCAAGGTTGTTCTTCTTTCTATTCTGGCCTTCTTAACATTTGTAGGTCTTCCTCGGTTTGTGTCCCTTTTACTATTTCGGCTTCTGCATTCTCTAACATTGCTAGTATTGTCTGGACGTGTAATTCTTCGTTTTCCTCACGTGTTTCTGAATCATGATTGCAATCTCTGTTTAACGTGTCTGCCAAATATAATTATTGACCCTTTTTATATATTATCGTTGGGTTGTATTGTGCGACATCGAACAATAATCTTTGCAATCTAGTCAGTGCATTTACAATTGGCTTTCGGAAAATTGTCTCCAGTGGCTTGTGGTCCGCTATCGTTAATTTTTTGACGTATATACAGGGTGAGTCTGGGAAGACGCCCCCCCCCTTTAACTTTTTTATTATAAGTAATAGAAAAAAATGGCTCTTATAAAAGTTTTATTATTTTTCATATACTAGTTGATGGCAGATGTAGATATTTTTTATAAAGTCAGGTTTACAAGATACGACTATCAACTTTTATTTTTCAAATGGCAACCTATAATTATTTTAATAAAATAGAAACCACCATTTTTTTCTCTTTTCAACGATGTATTAACTTTTATTAATGTATTTGAAAAATTTCGAGAAAAATGAGATTTTTAAAAATATTTGAAATAATTATTAAGTAAATATTATAGGTGGCTATATGAAAATAAACAAAACGTAACAATGTAAAACAATTAAATTAATTTCAAAAATGTATACATTTGTTTGTTACTTACTGAGAAGGATGTTTACCCGATTTCGAGAAACATAGCCACCTATGATATTTGTTTAAAAATTATTTCTGACATTTCTAAATGATCTCATTTTTCTCGAAATTTTTCAAATACATTAATATGAGTTAATACATCGTTGAAAAGAGAAAAAAATGGCGGTTTCTATTTTATTAAAATAATTATAGGTTGTCATTTGAAAAATAAAAGTTGATAGTCGTATCTTGTAAACCTGACTTTATAAAAAATATCTATATGTGCCATCAAATAGTATATGTAAAATTATAAAACTTTTATATGAGCCATTTTTTTCTATTACTTATAATAAAAAAGTTAAGAGGGGGGGCGTCTTCCCAGACTCACCCTGTATACAGGTAAAATTTTTGGCATGCAAATCGGATCGCTAAAGCTTCCTTTTCGATCTGGGGATAGTTTTGCTGAGCATTGGTCAATGCTTTCGTTGCGTACGCTACTGGCTGATTTTCTTGTAAAAGCGCAGCACCTAATGCTTTTGAGCTTGCGTTTACTTGTAATGTTACTTCTACGTTTACATCATACTACTTGAGTACTGACGGCGACTTTAATATTTCTTTGATATTCTCGAGCGCTTTATATTGTAATTCAATCTATATCCAAGCGTTTTCTTTTACTTAAAGTTGCCTGAGTGGTTCAATTACCCTTGACAGTTTCGGAAGGAACTTCGACAAGCATGTAACCATGCCAAGTAGTCTTTGTAGCTCTTTTACATTTGTGGGTGTCTTCAATTTACTGATGGCTTCGATTTTCTCATCGTCTGGTTTGATATCGTTCTGAGTTAAAATGTGGCCCAAGAATTTAATGCTTTGCTTCTCAAATTCACATTTTTCCTTGTTCAGTTTTAATCCTGGTTCTTCTAATCTTTTTATGACTTTCTTTGTAATTTCGTTCAGTTTCTCTATTGATTCAGCGTATATCAAGATATTATCCATTGAACTTTCTTCGCCGCTTTTGCCTTGGAGAACGCGATTCATTACTTCTTAGAACATTTCAGGCGCGCTGGAAATTCTAAATGGTAACCTCATGCATGCACATCTTCCCCACTGTGCTGCAAATGTTAGGTATTTTTGCGTTCTTTCCGACACATTTACCTGCCAAAATCCTCACTTACAGTCCAATTTTGTGAAATATTTAGCCTCTTGAATGTTGGCGGATATTTCTTCGATGGTTTTAAGAGGGTAGTGTCTTCTCAAAGTATTTTTGTTTACATCTGAGGGGTCAATACAAACGCGCAGCTTGTTATTTTTTGTTACGATCACCATCGGACTCACTACTGGGGTTGGCTCAGTTATAGGACGTATTACTTCCAATCTTGTAATTTTGTTTAGTTCGGTTTTTTACTTGTTCCTTTATATTGTGTGGAATTTTGCTTGTCGGTTTTATTTCAAACTGAGCATTTTTCTTCAAATTTATATCGTACTCGTAATCACGCAGACGTCCTAATCTTTGGTATATATTTTTTGGTTCTTTTTGCGTTATTGCGTTAACTCGCTTAACTAAGTTGAATTCTACGCACAATTTTACTCCGATTATTGGTTGAACATTACTGTCTATAACTCTAAGTTGTCTTCAGGCAATAGTTTCTCACGTAGACTGTTGTTTTTCATTCCTATTACTATTTTATCTCGTATCAAGCTGTCATGAATTTCTCCGACTTCGCAATTCTTACTTTTTGACAGGGTACGTGTCATTAAATCATCAAAATTTTTGTCTTCGTGCTGAAACATCTTGTTAAGCATATATCACTTATATGTTATATTTGTTTTTGTAGTAAAATACTCATCGAACTTATTTTTAATCTTCGCTATATTCTTTTGATCTTCTGATGTCACATTGAATATATTGAATATGACTGCAGCATCGGTTCCAATAATTGACATAAAAGTTGCTGCTTGTATGTGCGCTGGTTTCTTGTCGAGCTGTATAGCAATTTTATACCAACTATATTGTAGTTTTCCAACCAACCAATTTTGTACAATCTCGCTGTTGACAACCAACGGTTTCGGTGGACGAATACATAGGGGTTATGTTTTCTGCTTCTCCGGGTTGCAGCATTTTTCTTTTGTACGGACGGGTTTTACTATTTAAAAGTTATTTATAAACCTTTACCTCTTTTCCTAACCTATATTTTACTTTACGTTTCGTTTTTTCTAACACCATATATAATGTGTTAACTTTCAGCCATTTATTATTCTCTGAAGTCATGTTTACATAGCACCACCATCTAGTAATACAAAACCTATATTACACTATAATATTTGCTTGTCAATGTCCCTGCGTTTAAAACGAAATTCCACACAGACATATAAAGGGCATCGGCCTTTTAAGGTATTAGGTCAATGATAGAGGGTGACAAGTCGTTTTTGGCGTTTCGATCTAGGGAAATACATATACCTCGACGAGCCTGAGCCAGCTGAACGAACATCTTCCGGGCACATAAAGCCGATACTCTTATTTTTGTAAGTACCATATGTCATCAGAGCACTTTATAATATATCAGAATCAAGTAATTTCGAATCAGACTCTGATCTTGAATTAGAAGATCGAATAAATTTAAATTCAAACCCTGTCGATAATATAATCTTATGAATACCACAATTAAACATGGCTTCCCCTCCATTAAAACAATAATACTCCTATATGTTACCAGAGTTTCATGGGGAGCACGATTTACTTCCTCGATTCATTAGTGTTAGTGAAAAATTAGTTAAAACATTTTATAACACTACAAATACTAACGATTTCAAAAATGAATACTTGATGAATAGCATTGTAACAAAAATTAAAGGCGAAGCAGCTATAAGTATTGCTAGGTGTACAATTAAAAACTAGGATAATCTAAAGACAGCATTACTAAACGCTTACTCAGATAAACGCGATTGGTTTACGTTGAATATGGAATTATCAGAATTTAAAAAAAATGAAAACGTTTTTGATTTTTATGGACGGTTGCAACATTTATTAAATTTACAAATAGCTTATATCTCAACACATGTAACTACTGAAGCAGCAACAGTTATGGTTGATTATTTCCAAAATTATGCTCTACGCGTCTTACTAAAAAAACTAAAAAAACCCGTAGGTCAATTAATGAGGGCGCATAATCCGGCAGATCTAAATTCTGCCTTAAGCTAATTATAAAAGCATCCAGAAATCACACGCACAGCCACCAAGATACAACATTTCTAAACCCATACAGTATATGAACTTTACTCATAGTAATTTTTATCCCAACAAAATTACACAACAATCACCCATACAAAGACAATACACACCTCAACCATCACCCAGTCCTAGGCAAAATAAACAACAATTAAGACAAGGCCCTTCAACCAGCAAAAATTTCCCTAAACCAACTCCAATGAGCATATCAACACGAAATTTAACAACACAATATCGTGCTAAATCTGGCTCATACAGGCCAGTACAAAACCAATACGAACAAAACCAATACGAACAAAACCAATACAGATAAAACCGCATCATTACACCACAGTATGTAGCAGAAGAATTGCTGAACATAGATGAATCAGATACACTTGCTATGACTCATATATTTGCTAGGCGACTGAAGAAAACAATCAAATCGCGACATAAGATACTACTTTTGATAATTCGCAAGACTTTGAAAGTTTTGACGACAATTATTTTTTAGACATCACAGCCTCGGAGATAGTACAAATCAATTACCCAGACTCGAACTAATGAATCTGACAAACAAAAGCAAACTACCGTACATCGTTTTCCCAGAAAACAACGTGAAAGTTTTAATAGACACCGGTAGTACCAAATCTTTCATAAAACCCATTATAGCAAACAAATAAAAATTTCATTTTTTACGACCCATTCCAAATATCAACAGCGCATGGTACGTCTGTAGAAAATTATAGCACATTTGTACCTATTTCTAAACTATTTAATTCCAACGAAAATACCACATTTTTAATTTTCATGATGACTTTGATCTATTTTCTGTTAGATTTAGACTTAATTGTAACACCTAATTGTCAGATAAAAATTCAACACGAAAATTTCGAAAAAAGAAAGTTAATACTAATAACATCCAACATTCAGAAAATAATATCATATTAGACCCCAAAACGGAAAAGGTAGTCAATATTAAAGTCAATTGTCAAAAAGGAACAATTTTGATACTGCAACAAAAAACTAATAACTTAATTATTCCGGAATGTGTCCTACAGCTAAAAACTATCATGTAATTTGCACATTCGTCAATAATTCTGACCCTCAAATTAAATTCAAACAACTACAGCTGTTTACCGTCGAAAATATCTCCAATTACGAAACGTACTCATCTCCTAATTTTAGTTTTATTCAATCAGATAAAATTTGCTTTGATACACTGATCACATGAAAGAAGAAGGAAAAATAGTCATTTCCTAATTAATTCTGGAATATTCTGACATCTTTCATATTGACGACAAAAACTTAACCTTCACCAACCAAATCAAACATATAAAGACTAAAGATGAAATTTTAAATTAAACTAAATCCTACAGATATCTCGAAATTTACCGACAAGAAGCACGTTGCCAAATTTAAAAAATGTTAGATCACAATATTATTAGACCCTTATGTTCACCATGGTCATCGCCTATTTAGGTTGTCCCAAAAAAGTTTGACGCATCCAGTAAACGTAAATGGAAAATCATAGTGGATTACAGAAAACTTAACGAAAAGACCATTGACGACAAATATCAACTGCCAAATATTACCGACCTACTAGACAAACTTGCACGCGGTCATTACTTTACTACATTAGACCTGGCATCTGGTTTCCACCAGATTGAATTGGACGCTACAGACATACAAAAAACTGTATTTAACACAGAAGACGGGCATTATGAGTTCACTCGTATGCTATTCGGCTTAAAAAATGCACCCGCGACATCCCAACGTGTCATGGATAATTTTCTGAGAGGATTGGTAAACGACAAATTTCTCGTTTACCTTGATGACATTATTATATTCAGCACTAGCCTACAAGAACATATTCAAAATTTAAAATTAGTTTTCGATCGCTTAAAAAATGCAAATTTCAAAGTACAGTAAGATAAATGTGAAATTCTTAAAACAGAAGTAGCCTATTTGGGGCACATAGTGACTCACGATGGCGTAAAACCAAATCCCGATAAAATATCGGCTATTCTCAATTATCTATTGCCAAAAAACAACAAAACAAATTAAAGGTTTCTTAAGACATTTAGGCTATTGTAACCCTTCCTCGATGAGGATAGGATTGACAAAAATATTTAATATGGGGTTCTTTGTCAGACTGGAGACGGAACAAGTACTAGGAGATGGAGAATGAATTAAACAGAAATACTCACGTTGAATATATAAACAAATAAATATAATGTATATTGTTGACTGTACACTTTCGATGATAATGTATATTGTTGACTGTACACTTTCGATGTTACTCACACTTCTATTGCCGTTTATCACTACTGTCTCTTATTCATTACCTTACTCTATATATACAAAAGACACAAGTGCTAAGTCAGCAAATATTAGCTTTACCTTACTCAATATTATTTATGTATTACATCCATTTCCTATTTACTTAATTGGTGCCACTAGAATGTGCTGACTTAGACTTGTTACATTCCTCCCGACTTCGAGAAATTTGCTTCCTGTAAGGAGCACAATTTCCAGAAGCACTTACTTATCCTAAACTTAATGTCTCTACATGATCACTTTGTTATTTCTCTCCCAGTTGTCTGCATCGTAGCACAACACCACACATATAAATTGTTCACTTTGGAGCCCACTTCCCGTCTTGAATGATACTGAAGTGCCGCGCTGTGCCACTTGACCCCGGGTATCCATCGCTTTTCTGATCTGTAGCTCCTTGGTCTTCGTGCTGGTTGTGCTGGGACGTGATCAGTCTTAATCTAAGCTAACTAACGTTGGTGAAACCATCCTGGTTGTGTGCTTGGTTCTCTAGGGGGCGCACTAGGTGTTACAACCCCAGGTATACCCACATCTTTATCGCGGTTTATATTTAATACTTCAAACTCTTGTCCTTGGTCGTGTTGACGCGTTCTGCGGTGGTGATTATTCAGAACTAGGTGCGTCAACGCGTTCCAGAGACAAGCAAATATACTAATAGTGCATCCCATTGTTCTATATAAATTAAATCCATTTATTATGGCGTCCAACAAATATTTAAAAATTTTGAAAATTGTATAAACCCCAATAAAGCCTGACATAAACATACCTATACTGGAGAACCAACCCCACATTTGTTTAGCCGTAGACACTGCCAAGCTTCTAAGATCACCTTTCGAGAAAAGGTCTAGAGTTGATAGGCCCTGATCTACCGTATCTCGCCCTACTACCTTTCTCGTTATTATATTTGCTATGGCTTGTCGTTCTAGCCCGAAAATTAACGCATCTTGAGCCGATTTTATCTCTTTTTTTGAGTAGATGCCGGCGTTCCCTATGTCGTACAGAGGTTTGAATGTGAACTTTGGTTCTTGCTGTACCTCCAACATTTCTGGCTCGATACCCTGCGTTAGATGCGGGCTGAACCCAAGCCACTTATCTTCCACGAAGTACAGGGCTGGTGCTAGATGACTGCAATCTATCTGCTCGGCCTTGTCTTGCAGGATGTGTGTTAATGGAGTCATGAACATTTCTTCCTCATCCGCAAATATGGGTAGTTCATTGTAGCATTCTTCTACTCTCCGAATTTTCACTACCCTTGGTGTACATTGCATAATGTGGATGACTTCGCCCATGACTCGCCCTACATACCCTAACTTATTTTTAATAAGGGTGCTTACTGCATTTGGAGCTAAGGGAGCTAGTAACAGTCGATTTCGCAACATGTCTCGCTCGAGTAGACAATGCCTGTGAATTACGTCACTATACATGTCTCTCATTTCTCTTTTGAAGGATTGTTCAACGTAAAGGAATTTAGTATTCAGATATGCTAATAAATTTACATTTTTTGGATTTGGAACCCCGTTGACTAAATATTTAATACCAAAGTCTTTTTTAAATGCAACTAATAATTTTGGGTGTTCGGTGAGCCAAACTTCGTTGTTACAAATGTTTGTTCTCTCCAATAATCTTACTGCGAAAATCTTTTCTCCTTCCTCGACTACCACATACCTTTTACTGTCCCCAAATTTTGATTTTTCTGTGGATACTAGGCTCACATCTCCTTCAAAAATTAGCGACATACTGCTGCCATCGCACTGCCCTGTCGCGACTCGTTCCCACACTGTTTCTCCTATTTCAGTATCCATGCAGTAACCACTTAAAAACTTACACACTACACCACCTTTTAAACTAATCTCATTAGATTCTAATTTGACAGTAGCCGAGTAATCCTTTAGTGTGATTTTTACAGTTGCTTGTACCGCAACACCTTCCCATGATACTCCATTTTCAATAAACGATCCTCCGGTGCATTTCCCGGAAATATCTAATCCCCCTGCCAAAGTTAGTGAGGCTGAGATTGTCCCATTACTTAAGAGTTTGTTTATAACTGAGTTTCCCAGCCCCTTATACATTTTTGTACGATGCATCAGGCGACATTCTTCCGGACCAACTTCATGGATGTATGTAAGAAGCCCTTGTTGAACGGAAGACGTGTGACTGTGCATCCCGCAGTGCTGAATTAACCGTGTAACCTCTACCAGACAAGTGTACACTTGGACGTTGCGAAATTCGTCTTCTTGTAATATCTGGACGTTGGCGCGAGATTCATTGTACCCTTTATCTAAATCTGGGCATTCGGCTACGTCTTTTAGCGAGATGGTCGTTATATTTGTATTCGGTCCCCTGCAGTCGAATCCGATTAGCGCGTGTGCCGCACTAATAAGACTGCAAATTATCCATACAACCGGGACGGACTGCATCTGTAATTTAAAAACATTATCGTCCTGATGGTTGTATCCAGGGATAGTCTGGTGCTGGACCCTTGCTACGTGTATGGTATGGGGTGGTGGGAGTTTGTGGTAGAGCTGGCTGTTGTTCTTCAACTCGGCTTAATTCCTGTAATAAAAGTTCATAATGGTGAAGGTTATTATTTGGATTCGCTACTCTTGCTTTCTCCGGTTCCTTTGGTAGAGTTGGAGTTGTCTCTTTGTTATCCTCGTCCTTTGGAACTTCTGCTTTATAATGTTTAAGGCGATTAACATGAACTTTGAGAATTTTGCCTGATTTATTATCTTTAATTTTATAATTTACGGGACCCAGTACTTCAATTATAAAGTACGGCCCTGTCCATGGTTTGGCTAGCTTGCGTGACGTTCCTACCTGTATTGCTGCGTCATGTAAATATACTGCATCTCCAACATTAAATTTTGTTGACATCGTGTTTTTATTAAATTGCCTATGTACTGTCTCAGTTGCTTGTGCTAAATGTTGTTTTACTTTTGTGAATGCGAACTGTAATCTTTGTCTTAGTTCTGATGCGTAATTGTCCTCGTAGTCGTAACGTAATGTCTGTGGTCTGGTTATATCATCGTATGGTAACTCAATGTCTCGTCCGTGCATTAAAAAAAATGGCGTCTCTTTCGTGCTGTTATGAACGCTACTTCTGTATGCTAATAAAACATATGGTAACCAATCGTCCCAGTCAGTTTGATCGTGCTTAACAAAATGTGACAAAATATCTTTAAATACGCGGTGACTTCGTTCTAGCACTCCATTTGTTTGAGGTCTATAGGCAGTTGTTTGAATTTTTTCGGTTCCGAAAATAGTGCATACTTCTTTAAATACTTGTGACGTAAAATTTGCTCCTAAATCTGTTAATAATTGTCTTGGGGCTCCGTGTCTTGCTATAATTTCTTGTGCTAAAATTTTTGCGATTGTACTAGCTTTCTGATCTTTTATCGCGAATGCTTCCGGGTATTTTGTGAAATGATCCTGGAATGTTAAAATATATTTATTACCTTTCAAAGTAGTCGTTAATGGACCTACAACATCCATTGATACTCTTTGCATTGGGACCGAAATTTCTTGAAACTTTTGTAGTGGTGCTGGTTTGTGATGCGGAGATGTTTTTCTTTCATTGCATGAGTGACATTTGCTGCAGAAATTTTCAATGTCCTTGCTCATGTTGTTCCAGTAAAATTTTTCTTTGATTCTTTTGTTCGTCTTTTCGTAGCCCTGATGTCCGGCATATGGTAGGTTATGATAATCGTGCATCACTTGGAATTTCATTGACGTTGGTACCACGAGTTTATGATGTCTCTCGTCTCCGGTTTTTTCTTTAAACAACAAGCCCTCTGTGTCCGTAAAAAATCCATCTTTGGTCTCCATTTGCTTTATATCTTTATCTGTCTGTTGTTTTGTAAGTATAGTATGCCTGTCCCATACGGGTTCGTAGCTTTTAATTTCGGTATTAATCATATTTACTGGTATTCGTGATAATACGTCAGCATTAATATGTTTTTTTCCCGGTCTATGTATAACTTCGAAATCGTGTTCACTTAAGGTTAGTGCCCACCTGGCTAGCCGTGAATTGTCACCCTTAAATGTCATCAACCATTTCAGTGGCTTGTGGTCCGTTATGACAGTAAATTTGCGGCCATATAGATAACATCGGTAGTGCTTTACACCCCAACATACTGCTAGACATTCCCATTCTGATGTTGTATAGTTTCTTTCGGCAGGCTGTAATTGTCGACTAGCGAATGCTATCGGTCTCTCGTACCCTCCAATCTTTTGACTTAGAATAGCACTAATTGCTGTGCCACTGGCATCCGTTGACAAGATAAATTCTTTTGAAAAATCTGGATGAGCTAACACTGAATCTGAGCATAGGGCATTTTTTAATTTTTCATACGATTGCTGACACTTTTCGTTCCAATTAAATTCTTTATCTTTCTTTGTTAATTCGGTTAAAGGTTTCGCGGTTTCCGCGAAATTATGAATAAAACGTCTGTAAAATCCCACAAGCCCCGTGAAAGCCCTTACTTCTTTTACATTTCTAGGTTTTGGATAATTTTGAATAATTGAAATTTTGTCGTTATCTGGTTTTATCCCTTCTCCTGTTATAATGTGACCTAAATATTTTGTTTCTGACTTCAAAAATTTACATTTGCTTGGTTGTAATTTCAAATTTGCTTGACGTAATTTATCAAAAATTTCTCTTAATCGATGTAAATGCTCTTGTATTCCTCCCCCATTAAATACAATGATATCATCCAGATAAACCAAACATTTCTCACCTTGCAACCCTGCTAAGATACTATTCATCAGTCTCTGGAATGTGCTGGGTGCATTCGCTAGACCAAACGCCATTTTTGTAAACTGATAATGTCCTCCGTCAGTTGTGAACGCTGTTTTTTCTTTGTCCTGCTCATCTAATTGTACTTGCCAGTATCCAGAAGCCAAATCTAATGTGGTAAACATATTAGCATTCCCTAATTGATCCAGAGTCTCCTGCATATTGGCAACAGGGAAATAGTCCCTTTTTGTAACCTTATTTAACCCTCTGAAATCTATACACACTCTAATTTTCTTTTCGCCATTCTCTGATTTCTTAGGTACCATGACAACTGGCGCTGACCATGGCGAATCCGATGGCTCTATTACCCCTGCATCCAGCATTTTCCTTATTTCCTTCTTAAGTGGTTCTTTTTGGCTAAAAGGAACCCGGTATGGTGCTTTTGCAATCGGTTGCACGTCCCCTGTAATTATTTTGTGTTTTACCTTGTGTGTGCACCCCAATTTTGTATCTTCCCAGTGAAATATATCTTCGTACTCTTCTAATAACATCAACAATTCCTGTTGCACCTCGTGAGGCAGGTAATCTAACTCTAGTTGATCTTCGATCCTTTTCCTATCACTATTTCTTTGAACTGCGTTTATCTGAACCTTGTATGACTCATTGTCTAATCCTCGTTCCGTTTCATTGAGCCATACTTCCGCTTTACCTATGATCGTATTTTTACGAATTGTAATCTCTTTGCTTGTTACGTTAATTAATTTTACGGGTATCTCTTTTTCTGCCTTTGTAAGGATTCTTGCCGCCATTAACCCGTGAATTTTGATTTCTTCTGGTTCCATTATGATCTCGCCCCCAGGGTAAATTAAGTTCTGTATGGCAGTACACATAAATTCGCAATTAGGTAAAATTGTTTCTGTGTACTTTAATCTAACTATCCCAATTTTCCGTGTAGGTGATCTTCCTTGTCTCAATGTACCAATCTCTACTTTGCAACTTTCTGCGTTTACCTTTAATGACGTTGCTTTATCTCGTCTATTTTTTAAAGCGTTATCCACATCGCCCTGACCTACATCAACTATGTCACGCGGCCTTGTAGCGATATTGTTTGTTGTTGACATTACCTTTGCTGTTGTCAGCATTTCTTTTGCTTTGCTGTCTGTTATCAATGGAATACTTGTGTTACCTATTATAACTTCGTTAGAGTAATAATTTATACTAGCCTCATACTGTTTGAGAAAATCACGGCCTAAAATACCGTCGGCTTCTAATTTTAATTTTTCCGAACAAACAACACACTTGAACTTAATATTTATCTTATTAAAATTAAATTTTACATCCGTTACTCCAAAATAATCTAATTCGCCGCCCGATATAGAAGTTAATGTTCCGATGCTTTCTGATTTTATTTGTTGCCCCTTAACAACTCTACTTTTAACTAATGAAACTGCCGATCCCGTATCTACTAAAAGTTTTACTGATTTATTATTTACTGATGCTAGTACCAAATTTGGAATATAATTATTATTTTTTTCGATTTGAGTGATTACTATGGGTTTATTTTGATTTGAGTTATCTAGTACCTCCCGCGGTGGGGCGTGTGCGAGAGGGGCTACTCGTTTAAATGATGACTGTTATTTGTTTGATAGCGTGGATTTTGTTCATACCTTTGTTGATTTTCCTTAAATCTGTTGTTGCCGTAGTATCTCGTATATTGGTTTGGCGGTTGATTCCTGTATCTGTTTAGGTAACCGCCATTACTTCTTTGAAACTGGTATTGACGGCTGTTATTGTATATTTTCTCTCTGCACCCTATAGCAATATGGCCTGGTTTTCCACACTTCCAACATGTCCCTCTTTCTCTTTGCTTGCAGTCTTTTTTAAAATGGTCAGTGGCCCCACAAGTGTAACATTTTTTTTCTATTTTTGGTGGATTCTTGTTTACAGCTCCGATTTCTATTTGTCCTATTCTTTCACGTAGGATTTCCATTTCTTCTCTTTCTGCCATCATCACGGCGTCGTCAAATAACAAGTTTTCCTGTGCGTCCATTATTGCCCGTATATATCTTTTTATTTCCATTTTTAACCCTGTTTTAAATTGATGCATACATAGTTTATCTACGAAATTCTGTTCCACGCCTCCTTGTTGCAATAATTCTCTGTTTAGTTGCCGTAACCTCTGAGCGAATTGTTGTACAGTTTCGTTCGGTGTTTGTGTACAGTTAGATAAGTCATTGTAAATTTGTCCCGGTAATCGTTTTTTTGAAAATCTGTCTAGAAAATGTTGCGCGAATTCTTTCAGTGATAGAGTTTTACTGTGAAGTTCTGGTTTGTTCATGTACAGTTCGAAAGCCTGGCCTGTTAGTCTTATTCGCACCAGATCAACTGTGTCCTGGTCTGTCCATTCCTCAATGTCTTTTCGTATTTTAACTTTTGCAAAGTATTCTTCCGGATTTTCCCCGCAAAATTCATCCAAAACATTTGCTGCTGTACTGAACTTTATTTTTGATACGTTGAAGCGACTCTCTAACTCTTTGATGACCTTTCCCGAATTTTCCGGGTTTGACATGTTTTGTTTATGATATTAACTGACAACTTCTAATACTTGTCGTTCCACGAGTGAACCCCGAAAGGTTACTCTAATCTGACAAAAAAAATTCCCGAACCGCTGCCACCAATTTGTAACCCTTCCTCGATGAGGATAGGATTGACAAAAATATTTAATATGGGGTTCTTTGTCAGACTGGAGACGGAACAAGTACTAGGAGATGGAGAATGAATTAAACAGAAATACTCACGTTGAATATATAAACAAATAAATATAATGTATATTGTTGACTGTACACTTTCGATGATAATGTATATTGTTGACTGTACACTTTCGATGTTACTCACACTTCTATTGCCGTTTATCACTACTGTCTCTTATTCATTACCTTACTCTATATATACAAAAGACACAAGTGCTAAGTCAGCAAATATTAGCTTTACCTTACTCAATATTATTTATGTATTACATCCATTTCCTATTTACTTAATTGGTGCCACTAGAATGTGCTGACTTAGACTTGTTACACTATTACAGAAAATTCATAAAAGATTTCGCCAAAATAACTAAACCGTTGACTAAGTGCTTGAAAAAAGATGCAGTTATTAACACTAATGTCCCGGACAACAGACAATATTTTGAAATTTGCAAGAATTTATTGACTAATGAGCCACTTCTCCAATATCCTGACTTCCAGAAAGAATTTAACTTTACATGCGATGTGAGTCACGTAGCAATAGGAGCAGTATTATCTCAAGGCGACCCAGCCAATGACCTACCAGTAGAATATGCTAGCATCAGGACGAGACAGAGACAAATTATTCCACCATCGAAAAAGAACTTCTAGCTATTGTATGTGCGACTAAGTACTTTATACCCTATATCTTTGGCCAAAAATTTTAAATATATACGGATCACCGGCCATTACAATGGTTATTTTCGTTTAAAAAATGCAGCCAAAAATTAATACGATTGCGTCTTAAATTAAACGAATTCGATTACGAGATAATTTACAAAAAGGCAAAATTAATTCCAATGCCGACGCCATAAGCCTTAATACCTTCCGAAATTAACAACAAAATTCAAAAATCCCAATCATTACCATTAATAGACTATCTTAATAGAAAGTAATATCTAAATTTTAATAAAAAAAACAATATTGTAGAAGTGACTGGCAACTTATTTGAAGTACCATCCGACTCTAGCCCTCCTCACTGCGTGAGTAAAGATTTACAGATGTGAGTAGATATAGCTAAGAAATTCAAAATTAAATTCGGAACAGTTTACCTAAAATCCCCCAAAAATTATGTATTATATTTGTTAACAAAAGAAAAATACCTCAACGAATCTTCCAAAGAAGACTTATTTTATACTCTTCTAAATTTAAAAAAAATCTGTTTACTTCGTAATATTAAAAACTTAAGCATACAAAACTAAGCTGTGGATTAGATAATCAAAATTGGAACGAAATTAAACTAATGCTAAAATATATTTTTAATGATACGACATATTAATAACGGTGTACAAAATTACCGAAACCGAAATCCCCAAAATTTAATTGAATATAAACGAATCTGTTAATACGGAACACTTTCATAAATACATGAAGAATTTATATACTAAGCTAAAAGAAAAAGATAATAACGACGATGACATTCAATCTCTAGCCGTTGAGATGGGTGGCACGTAAGGATATAAACGATGACGATACGCCAAGCGATAGCGATATCACCATACACACAAGTAGAAAAAACCCTATCATTGGAATTCCAATAGTTGAATGCCCCTTAAACTATGATAGTAATCAAATAATTATAACAGAATTTGAATATAACCCCATACCAGTAAAAATTTTAAAATTATACGACAATAAAAAAATGCGACTCTTAATAGAATTCTCAAAAAATAACTACAAAAACGAAATGATAGCATTCATTAAAGAATACATAGTCCCACAAATAAAATATGATCTTTATTTCCAAAACGAATTATACTTAAAATGCAGCCTAATATTGCAAAATTATTTCAAGAACTCTCAACTAAATTTAATAAAATGCACCAAATATTTGAGTGACGTAATTGACAACGAGGAAATAATGCAAATAAAATCAAATTACCATTGTAGCAAGACCAATCATAGGGGAATCGACGAAATACAAATGCGTATAAAACAACATTATTGGCCTAAATTAAGAAAATCAATTCAGACATTTATCAATAGTTGCGAAATTTGCCAAATCATCATATATGATAGAAAACCTTTAAATATATAATTAAATATTATACCTACAGCTACATAACCATTCCAAATCACTTTATAACAAGCAAAATTTTTGACTATTGTAGATTCATTCCCAAAATACACGCAAGCGTACAAATTAATTTCAGGGAAATTGTTAATAATTTATTTAAATACTATACACACCACGGAAACCCGAAACAAATCATTTCAGATAATGGATTAGAATTCAAAAACTCAGTATTGAATAATTATTAGCGTTACATAAAATAGATGTACACTTCATAACACCCAGAAACTAATAAAATCATAGAATGTTTTACTTCACTCTCATAGAACATAAAAGACTGTTTAACAATCAAAAATAATATAAAATACAGTAACACAATTTACTCAGTCACAAAACTAAAACCTTGCGAAATTATTACAGGTAATCTAGACACAAATTCCCCATTTAACATAGATCTTGAAAAACTACTTATAAACAATTACATAGAAAATCATAAAAATAAAACCAAATTACTTTACGGAACTATTCAGGACAAAATTCAACAAAATAAAGAAAAAGTAATCGGTAAACATAATCCCCCAGATTCAAAAAAAGGGATTAGCCATTAACTCCATATTCCCGTTTTTAACACCGTTCCGAATTCATGAAAGGGATTAGTCACTAACTCCGAATAAATTTAGTTCCACATTTATACCCGTTGTTAACTTCATGAAATGTCAAACTAACTCCATTCCCAATTCATAAAAAAGATTAAGTATATTATTTAGTCCAAAAGATAACTCCACTAGTTTGATGGAGTTAGCAATATTTGTAGATGATTATCAGCATTTCTTAGTAAGGCAGAGAAATATTGTGATGATATTTGAAGTCACAGACCATATTTACTATTTTGTTTGAAGTACAACACATTGATTACGTTGATTACAAGCATGCGCGAAGCATTCATAGTGTAATTAATTTTGTTTAATATAAACGTGATTTAAACAAAGTTATTTATTTTCTAAAATAAAAATATAAGTTTGATAAAGTGCAAGTATTGCTATAATTAATTTTTAAAAATATTTTTTGTATTACAAAGAATATAAATGTTCAAGTTAACCTCAAAATTAATTATTCTTAATCTCTTCTTCACCTCCATTGTAATAATATAATATAGTCGAATCAAACAGTACTCCACACAATTAATAATCAAGTGATCACTTTCAGTTTCCAAGTATATTCTGTAGTAGCGACTTAAAACGGGAAAAATTGTAACTACTATGAGGTAGTAACTAACTCCGTATTTATCACCGGTCTTAATCTGCCTTATGAATCGCTCTAATCCCGGAAAATTTAATCCGGAATAAATTTGGAGTTAACTAACTCTGAATTTAATCTTTTATATGAATCAGAGTGAATGAAACTAGAGAAAAATTGCCTAAGATCCCAGAAAAATTGTACGTCAAAAATAAACAAAGTCAGCAGAAAACTAAAAATAAGTACAAACCCGAAAATATAACAAAAATTAATAAAAAAACTTAAAACCGACAAAATTACCTATGGTAACGCAACTAAAAATATCCACCTTTCCAACTTTAAAAGCCCTAAACAACAAACTTATAACTTTGATCCGGTTCCAGGTAGTTCGCATTAGTGCAAGGGACAATCTTGGAATTCTTCCCATCAACCTCGGTCCTATATATATATATATATATATATATATATATATATATATATATATATATATATATATATATATATATATATATATATATACCGGGTGTCCCAGCTCGACCGACACATGGGAGTTTTACAAGGGGAATCAGTTAATTATGAATAGTATCTCCCCAATGCAAGATATTAACTTGAAATTTTGTATACTTATAGGAGAACATTAATTCTATGGATCACACTTATTTGAAATATGCAATTTTGTCTGCAGGGCGAGATTTATTAAATTTAAAATCTAATATTTTCGTTCAAAATCAGACAGCCATGGAAATAAAAGAAAATATTTATCTGACAGTTTAATGAAATATCACTTATTTCAATTCTTATTCCCTGTATTTTAATATTATTTAAGTTGAATTTAGTTTCTTTTTGTTAAATAATATACCAATATTACAAAAATATAAATATCTACAATAGCATGTCATGAACTGTCAGAACTGTCACATAGATGTTTTCTTTTATTTCCATGGCTGTCTGATTTTGAACAAAAATATTAGATTTTAAATTTAATAAATCTCGCCCTGCAGACGAAATTGCATATTTCAAATAAGTGTGATCCATCGAATTACTATTCTCCTATAAGTATACAAAATTTCAAGATAATAACTTGCACTGGGGAGATACTATTCATAATTAACTGATTTCCCATGTAAAACTCCCATGTGTCGGTCGAGCTGGGACACCCGGTATATATATATATATATATATATATATACAGACTGTCTACTGAACTCGGGCCACTTAAGGGAATTCCTAAACTAGAAGAGATACGACTTCGGTTAAATTAGACAAAAGTTGCCTTATCAGGGGGCTATTCTTGTGATGTATTTGTTTTTCCAAAAATATGCATAGGTCACTAGACAGAAGAAAAAATATGAAAGTAGTAAAAATTAATAAATCGTTTTTATTCTTAAACGATGATAGATAGACAAAAATGTTCCAGATAAAACTTTTAGAAGACAAAGTGCGCTATAAAGAGAAAAAATAATAAAAAAAATTTGGTCAACTGTTTGTGAGATATGGCAAGAAATTTTTTTTTTTTAAATGGTAATCATAGGTGGCTATGGCATCATTAAAAGTAGTATTTTTATCTCTTTTTAGCAGTAGGTACTTTTATATCATTTATTTTAAAAATTATTGTTTTATGTACATAAATCATAAAACACTTCTTTCTAATGGCATTTTTAAAGTAAGTTTTGGTACAAACAATTTAAAACAACTGATTTTATAATATTTCTGTCATATTGTTAAAGTTTTTTGTGTCAAACTGTTAAATATAGGCCAATTCTGAACAAATCTGTAAGTCTTACAGATCTGTAAATCTGTAAATAATGAACAAAATCGCAACGAAACCAGTCGCTGTTATGCACAACTTTACATTAATCAACAAAAATTGATGCGTTTTTGTCAGTTTTTTACAGATTTATAGATCTGTAAGACTTACAGATTTGTTCAGAATTGGTCCATAAAAATAATTATGGACAGATTTACTTTTATTTAGTGCTTCTTATGTTTCATTTTTGGTTATTAATATTATCTTAGGAATAAGTAAATTTGTTTACAATTAATTATAATAGATTATTGTTACGTTTTATATAGGTAATTAAGACATAACCTAGATTAAAAAAATAAATGAATACAAAAAAAAATCAGTTGTTTTCAATTGTTTGTACCAAAGCCTATACTTTAAAAATGCCATTAGAAAGAAATGTTTTAGGTTTTATGTAAATAAAACAATAATTTATAAAATGAATGATATAAAAGTACCTACTGTTGAAAAGAGATAAAAATACTACTTTTAACGATGCCATAGCCACCTATGATTACCATTTAAAAAAATTTTTTTTCTTGCCATATCTCGGAAACAGTTGACTAAAATTTTTTTATTATTATTTCTCTTTATGGCGCACTTTTTCTTCTAAAAGTTTTATCTGGAACATTTTTGTCTATTTGTCATCGTTTAAGAATAAAAACGATTTATTAATTTTCACTAATTTCGTATTTTTTCTTCTGTCTAGTGACCTATGCATATTTTTGGAAAAACAAATACATTACAGGAATAGCCCCCTGATAAGGCAACTTTTGTCTAATTTAACCGAAGTCGTACCTCTTCTAGTTTAGGAATTCCCTTAAGTGGCCCGAATTCAGTAGACAGTCTGTATATATATATATATATATATATATATATATTAAATAATCAAGAGCATCGGCGAATTTTTACCTTATGGCAACAGTTAAAGCATTTATGTAATCATTTTAATTGTTTTCTCATATTTTTACTGTGAGTGCTTTTCGTGTAAGAAAATAAAAACTGTGCAAAATTAATACCTTCGAACAATGGATCCCAGAGGCCATATCTAAATTTAAGAAGAATCAAGTCGACATCCGTCTCTTTTGACAATCTGTCTATGAACTTTAAATGATTGTATATTTTAATAGAACATTGATATCAGAGATTTGAAAACAGAGTCATGAATAATAATCCTTTACAAAGATTTTACCAGTACTTTACGTTCATAACACAACACATTCAATTATTTTAAATTTTGACGTTTTCATGTCAATGTTGCCAAATGTGTGATGAAATTACTAAACAAAAAACAAATATTCCTCAATGAACTTCACTGAAGACAGTAGCTATAATATTAGGTTTACAGACTAAAAATTTGATTATAACAATCAAAAATTTGTCTGTGGTATACCGTGTTTTGTACTAATTAAAAGCACTTGACAAGGGTTTAGCTTATAACAATGATAAAATAGTTCTATGTCGATCGGCTTTTGTTTTTAGCGTACAGTTGTGTTTGATATCATATGAAAGCACTCGATATGAACTGGCTTGCGAAATCAACAAAATTTCGACAGGCTTTTGTTTTTTACGAAAAATTGTCAGAAGTATGCCATGTTTGGTATCAAATGAGAGCACTTGAGTAGGGCAGCCATACTAAAATAACAAACATTTGCCAGGTTGATCTGCTTTTGTTTTTTGCAAAATTTGTCAGAAGTGTGTCATGTTTGGTATCATATGAAAGGCCTCGTCGAGGGCTGGTGTACAGAAATGAAATTAATCGTCAAATATAAATATTTCACTGATGCTGGAGGCCTAGTGAAGATCAGCGTAGATCTATATATATATTTAAATAATCAAGAGCATCGGCGAAAATGTAATAATTTTAATTTTTTTTACCAGATGATGTGGTTTAATAAGGATTGCGATCTTTTTGGGGTCTCATATTTTTACTTTGAGTGGTTTTCGTGTAAAAAAAATAAAAACTGTGAAAAATTGGTACCTTGGAACAATGGATGCCAGAGGCTATGTCTAACTTTAAGAAGAATCACACAGTTATCTGGCACTTTTGAAAATCTGTCTATGAAATTTAAATAATTGTATCTTTTAATAGAACATTGATATCACAAATTTAAGAACAGGGTCATGAATAATAGTCCTAAGCAAAGGTTTTACTAATATTTTAAGTTTATAACACAACACATTTGATTAATTTAAATTTTGACGTTTCGAATTACATAAGTCAATGTTGCCAAATGTGTGATGAATTAATTAAACAAAAAACAAATATTCCTAAATGAACTTCACTGAAGACAGTGGCTGTTGTATTAGGATTGCCGATGGTAATTTATAAATTTAAAAATTAACTACAATATTTTAATACAAACAGTGTTGCCAATTTATGAAGTAACTAAATAAAAATCAAATGTTCCTAATTAAATTAAATACTTTGCTGTGTTTGATATCAAAAGAAAGAAAACCATAAGGGTCGGTTTTGAAATGACAAAAAAAATGTGTCATGTCAATTAAGGATACGATACAATGTGAACTGGTGTGAACGAATGACAAAAATGTCCTACATAGATTAGAATTTGTTTTTTGTAAAATGTTGTGAGAAGAATGTCGTGTTTGGGTATTTTCGAATTACATAAGTCAATGTTGCCAAATGTGTAATGAACTAACTAAACAAAGAACAAATATTCCCAAATGAACTTTACTGAAGACAGTGAATGTTATATTAGGCTAGGTCACGATGTGGGCTAGCGTGCAGACTGAACAAAAATGTTCCATATCGAACGGCTTTTGTTTTTTGGAAAAAGTTGTGAGAAGTATGTGGTGTCTGGTATCAAATGAAAGGGCTCGATAAGGGCTGGCGTGTAGAATTAACAAAAATGTTCCATTCCGATCTGCTTTTGTTTTTTGCGAAAAGTTCTCAGAAGTATGTCGAGTCTGGCACAACTGAAAGGTCTCGTTGAGCGCTAGCATTCAGAATTGACAAAAATATTCCATGTCGATCTGCTTTTATTTTTTGCAAAAAGTTGTCAGACATGTGTGGTGTTTGGTATCAAATGAATGGTTTCAATGAGGCCTGGTGTGCAGAATTAACGAAAATGATCAATGTTGATCAACTTTTGTTTTTTGCAAATAGTTGTTAGAGGTATGTGGTGTTTGCTATCAAATTAATGGTCTCGATGTGGGCTAGCGGGCAGAAATGCAAAAATGGGCAATGTTGATCAACTTATTTTTTGCAAAAAGTTTAAAAAAATATAGCTTGTTTAGTCTCAAAACAAAGGTTTCGATGAGGACTAGCGTGCAGAGTTGACAAAAATGTTCCATGCCGATTGGCTTTTCACAAATAGTTGTCAGAAGTATGTGGTATTTGGTATCAAAATAAAGGTCTAGATAAAGGTTGGCGTGAAAAATTAACAAAATTACTTAATATTAATCGGCTTTTGTTTTTTGCGAAAAATTCTTAGAAGTATGTCGAGTTTGGTCTCGAATGTATGGTTTCATTGTGGACTAGCATGCAAACAAATGTATATTTGAACAACCATGTCGATCTGCTTTTCTTTTTATAAAAAGATGTCAGAAATATATAGTGTTTGGTATCAAATGAGAGTTCTCGGTGTGGGCTAGCCTGTAGAAATTGCAAAAATGGTCCATGCCGACCGGCTTTTTTTTGCAAAAAGTTATTATAAAAAAATATCAGAAGTATATCGTGTTTGAAATCTAATGAAGGTCTCGGTGAGGGCTGACGTGCAGATATGAAAAAACTGTTTCATGTCGATTGTCATTTGTTTTTTGCACTGACAGCGGAGCTCTAGGGAATGCTCGGCATAGCCGAGAATTCGCTAGTAGTATACTATCGGGGGAGTGCATCCACCGACTACCACAAATGATGAAAACATCAGTACAGTCACCGACTGCCACAACTGAAGAAAACATGAGTACATCCAGCGATTACCACCAATGAAGAAGACATAAGTACATCCACCAACAACCACAAATGAAGAAGACATAAGTATCAGCTTTAGAATAATACAATAAAACTAGTGACACTCAAAACAACGACTAATACCATACTAACAATACCAGGCAAATCAGATTTTTATTAAACTTCTTAGAAATTAGTGTCATTCAAGTTAAATAAAACTACACCAAATTAAGCATCAGTCGGGCTAGAGGATAAAAATACATTCACAGAAGATCAACGACGCCGCCTTTCTCGGCAATTGCCATACAAGGTCAGGAATTGGAAAAGAAAATCCATCTAAATTATTAAAAATCTGAAACAACTTTACAAAAATCGACACAGAAAAAACATCGTTGGAAGAACAATGATTATTCATAACATATAAGTGGTAAATTAAGGAAAATTATTCTTTGTTATAAATTAAAATCATTTCTTAAATACTAAACAAAAAAAAGAAGAAATTTATTGTCTAATCTCACCGCTGTTTCATTATACAGAAAAAAACACCAAATCTTTATTTCTCTAGTTCTATTTACAGGCGTGCATGTACTCGACGTAGGTAGAAGTAAATAATTACAAACTAACAAAATAATAATGCATGAGATATATAATGTATTTGCTAACCTGATTGTTGGCTAATACATTTAAATATATGGGGGAGTTTGAAGCAGTACTGCTAGCATGTATAATTTTGTTATTAATTATATTAAGAATAATCTTTAGTACGATAAAATTGTTTTGTGAATATTTATTTTACGAACATCTATTTTTATTTTTTTAAACTAGTCAAGGGTTGGATATGTTTACATTTAGCAGGTCAAGGGATACAGGCCAGGTCAGAAAACACTTGCCACATACGGAAATATTCGCGACTAAAATTACCACCGTAGCGCTAGTGTGCTTTTAAATATGGCCGCTCAAAAACATACTCTTGAAATGACATCTAAATAAGCCTATGATAAATCATCTGTTTTGTAAGTGAAAATAATAATAATTTAATAAGTTATTAAAAATATTTTTTTGCTGAGGGGTATGTATCTATAGTCTATTATTTCATTATAAATATATTTGATTTCATAACATTCTATTTGTAGATACAGATGAATAATTTTGATGGAAAAGATTATAGGTTAATATCGACCGAATTGTTCTTTTATTTAGAAGCCACAAATGCCTCAAGTAATTTTTTGGAGGGAGAAGAAGTGTTAAATAGTGGTTTGGTGGTTTTATGCGGTATCACAAATGCTACAAAGGAAAAATGTTCTATTTTTGCACTAGTTTTGCAGACTAGTGCACTAATGTCAGATCCGCACGAAATCACCGGTATTTTATTTTCTCAAAGTAAAATTAAAATTGAGTCTTTCTTATGCTCATGTAAAGTAGGAAAAGGTGGGAAATGCAAGCACATTGCTGCTGTACTTATTTACCTCACAAGGTGTTTTTAGTTGAATTTTTGTTTTATACAGAAGATAATGAGTGCCTTTTAATTTTTATTTTTTCTATCACTTTGTTTTCTAGGTTTTGTTTTTGTTGGCTGTTTTTTTGTTTCAGAAATAAAATAAATGACATTGAAATATTACAGACAGACATAATATACCAATGGAGTAAGCAGAAGTCTAAAATTATGTGCCCTTTTAAACTAACACCATTGTTGGAGATACAATGTTTTTTAACAAAAGGAAAAAGATAAATTCGAACTGTCTGATGTAAAACGACAAGAGCTTTTAGAAATTTTTATTAAATTTAATCCATATTCTGCCTTGAATATTCATAGGTAGTATAAATATGTAGAGGTATCCAGTGTAACACGCTCGCTCTGCGGCTCCTCGTTTTAGAGGAAATTATTTAAATAAATTAAGTAATATGCCAGATGTACTTGCAGCTGGCGTAATAAAAGGAGAATGGTTGAAAAACATAGTATTGTAAAAACAGATTTTTGTAAAGTTTTAAGAATGCTTTTCATTGGAACATTTGAGAGCAATAAAGTAAATGGTACTACACAGGGTTAAGGAAGCAATTAATTTCAAAAGCTAAATAGAAAAGGGCAGTTTTTGAAAATACAAAGGGAAAGCAATCTTAAGATCACATTTCATGATTGACAGCGTCCGGCGACAAATACTTGGAGGTCTCAAAAAGTCCGTTAGAGATTTTTTGCGTCTTCCAGCGTTGCCGCTCGGACGGGAGTCAGTTAACGAAACTAACGCTTGTAAAATATTTGAAATGACCAATTTTAATTCATTTACTATTTTTAACTGTAGAGTCTTATAATATAAACTAATAAAGTGCTTCATCCGAGGCTGACCAGTGATGAATAGTAAGTAGAATTTACATTATTACTTTGGTAGAAATAGTATGAGGTGTTGAACCTAGACTGATAGCATAGCAACTCTAAGGTCGCCCTATTTTTATAATAATAATTGTTGAGAGTCCAAATTGTTAGTATTGTTCTCCCATGTCACAAGAGTAGTTAAGTACTAATAAGTTCGTTTGTTAATAACTGTATGTAAATTAATTGTTATATTGAGCGGTTCTGTTTGAATTTAGAAACCACTAGTTATTCCTGTTGCGATTTAAGGTATTTTAACAAATACCGACACACATAAATTTTGTCGGAAGACAGCCGTGTCTGTTATCATTTTCTGTTTTCTGCTTCTATCGCGGCAGACTAACAAATTCGTGATAGTGGTGGCAGCGACCTTCTTTACCCTTGATCAGTAATAAGTCTTGCATTATTATAATTAGTGGATTACTTTGGGTCAAGTAAATTTTATAAGCACCCCATGTATGTCAGGTATTAGATTTCGTCCTAGGCGACCGTACCTGTTACAATAGCGTATCGAACTTATTTATTTGTAGGTGTAGAAATCGAAAAATTATTTCTGAACCTCCATGTAATGATCAAAAATTTCAATATAATGAAATACATCAGTTACTAGAAAATCTCAGTAATGTTTCATTTAACATAAAGGGATGTTGTCAAAAAACACATGAAGATTTATATAAAAATACTGATGTAGATTTAATTTTAAAACAAACCTTAAAAAATGAAAATGCGTGGATGAGAGAGAGACAGTTTAGAGTGACAGGTTCTAGATGTTATGAAGTATGACATATAGGGAAAATACAGAAAATTTGTATAAAATACAATACAATGTTGTTAAAATTAGTCTATTTCTATGTAAATTAAACCCCTGGTTAGCTTTTTCACTAGATGGTGTAATTTTGGACGTAGAAAATAAACCATCGAAGCTACTAGAAATAAAATTTCCCGTTGCAGGCAATTAACCCAGAATTACATTATTTTTTATATTCAATTTAATGTTTTAGGTCAACAAAAGTCTCCTTTAGAATGTTTACCAGATTTAAAATATTTAAAAATTATAAATAACCGGCTATCACTAAATCCCAAACACCAGTATTATGGTTAGGTGCAGTTAGGAATGTGTTTGTTGAACGTCCGGACTTGTGATTTCATAATTTATTCGTCCAAGACGAAATCATTTTTGAATGTCATTGATGAAATGGATGATAATTTTAAGAAAGAAATGTTATGGACATTAAAAAAAAAATTATTCATATGATTCACCAAATATGTGAAAATAAAAAGTTATGATTTTTTTATTATAAATTTTATTATAATTTCTAATACTATATAAATAAAAACATGTGTAAAGATACAATTATATTAATTTTATTTTAAAAATTTATCATCACTTAACATAGGAGTACATAAATTAGTTACTGCACAGCATATTGTAAATATTTTGTTAATATGTGGTAATAAAATCCAGGATACAGGTATACTTAGAACTTTAAACAATTTTACCCGCTGAAAAACTTCTTCTTTGGACATTTGAACATTTTTTTTGCGATTGGAGGCCGAATTAATTTTATGCCGTAAATAGCAGTAATTTCGTCGATCCTGAAACCCTTATCGACCATTATAGCATGTGCATGTGGTTTCAGTTTTTCGATTAATTTTGTTTGATCAAATATACATTTGTCTGAGGTTCTTCCTCCGTAACCTTTCGGTACAAACGTAATTAGCCCCGCAGAACTAACTCCGTATAAAAATTTAATAGTATTATGCGACTTGTAGTGAAAGTAAGATTTTAGTCGGCAACAAAAACATCTGGGTTTTTGGATAAAAATTTCCGTTCTATCCAATACTATTCTCACATTCTGGAAATCCTCCAAATATTTTAGCATGTTATTAATACATTCTTCTTTTGATGGCCAATTTATACAAACTGCCCTTACGGTATACAATTTATTTATTGTGTCAATAAATATATTTTTACAAGATACTGCTGTTAATGATTTATATAAAATTGATAAAACTACATAATTTAAGTTCTGTTTTAGTTTTATAAATGTTAGAATTATTCTTTCTTTACTATTTAGTTTTTTGGCACGCAAAGAAGGAAAAGTACTTTCAAGTGACACTGCAATAGATTCTAACATTATAATTTGATATTCCTGTTAAAGTATTTAGTTTTGCACCGGTATCTATTAAACTAACAAAAGACTCAAATATATCACCACTTTTTACTTGCACGCCAATATTAACGGAATGTTTTTAATTTATCAAATCTAATAATGCACGTACAGACACTAATTCTTTTTTAATTTGTCACTTTCTTCAAAACATGTAGATGTAGATGGTTCATCTATATTTGACGGATCACCATGAGGTTTATTTTTTTATTTTTTAGGGAGTAATGGTCTTTCTTGTTCTTGAGGCAAATTTTGGCTTGGTACTGCATTCGATTTCAACATTTTTTTCGTTTTTAATACATCTAAAATAATATAAAACTTTTAGTACACCCCTATAAAATAATTTAATAATAATGTACCTGGCAAAATAAATCTTCCTTCTTGAAATGCAGACTACAAATTTTCATAAATTTACTTACATGTTTACCGGTTCAATATCCAAGCTTTACGTTTGTTCACAAGTTCTGTTTGTCCTAGTTTATTTTTAATTTTCACTTTCTTCTCTCCTGCTTTTGGAAATAAATGGAAACTAAGATCTTTGTTTTTACTTTTCTTGGATGAACAACCGTAAACGCAACAGTTTGTATTATCTACCTTCCGAGATTTTTTTGGAGAATTCATAGCTTGTACAAGTTAGGTCGTCTAAAAACATAATATACATGAAATAAATACTTTAAATAGTTAAATAATAAAATATAAAATAATAAAGATAAGTTCAGTTACTTACCCACCAAAAATGCAGGATATATGATTATAACCAACAAAAGTAAACAATAGGCTGAGTATGTTTTTGAGAAGTTCCGATTTTCCTCGCTAAGTGACTACGAGTTAATTTTAGTCGCAAATTGTATGCATTTCATTATTGGAGCATAGGTGTAGATTTCACAAATTTCTATAAGGTATTCATACTTCCGTAGATTATTATATAAATCTATGTCGTTATTTAAATATGTTCGGATGTGCCAATCAAGTATTTTAAATAACAGAAATATCTACTTCAATATCAAATTGTTAAAAACCATGTCTTTTCAGTTATTATTGAAGAACAAATAACTTAAATAAAATAAAATTGAAAAATTATTATATATTTGATTCATCTTAAAGTCTCTAAAATGATGTGTTATTACACCACTTCAGTTCAAATATTGCGTAATAAAATACGCCCTAGATAAATACGATATTAGATGTCACGATAGGTCAGGTGACACAATATAATATTTGCAGGTAGTACTACCAATTTAACTAAATATGTAATATAACGGAGAATATAATGTTTTTGTTAGATATTTTAATGCATAAATGTACTAATAGGATTATCCGCACGCCCAGACTCCACGTCCTGGCGCTGAAGCCAGATGACCAAACCACTTGAAAGGGACAGACTGCGAGACGCTAAGCCTATACCTGCCTGGTTGATATACCCTAGTTCTGAAGGAGTGAAGAGGAATATTTTCCTCCACTATGCTTGGCTTATCCGAGGTAGTTCCTCCTGGTCTTCTTGACTCCACTTCCCTACATTCCTTCTGTCCCTCTGACACCGCTGTCGTGTGTAGCTTACTGGCTCTGTCTGGCACCAGGATAGTTTTCCTCCACACTAGGAACGTCTATGTGTATACTGGCACTATCTGGCACCTAGACCACCTAGTGCACCTCTGAACCCACTGTCGTGTGTCATTTCTAGTCCCTAACTGATGGTACTATCGTTTCTGTTACAATTATGTAAAGATTAAAATTTTGAATCACTTCTTCATAGAAATAAATTATGTTTTTGATCACAGGCACTATGCCATTGTCACATATTATCCTGTTGTTATTTATTTGTATTCATTCATATATTTTTCACTATCTATAAATGTTATCCTGTTTGTGTTGTCTCATATTTATTTATTGTTGCCACTACGTATTCAACAGGCTATGGGCCCAGGAACCGTATTACAATAAATAAATCAGTGTGTATCATCTATTTAATCTTTTGAAGTTTTAGTTTTTTCGACCGTGTACAAAAAACGGAAAATTACTACAAACTTCAATCGCAATGGACCACGATAGCGTTCGCATATCAATACTCAAAGGTATTGAGAATTGGTCCGCGTGGAAATTTCAAGTACGAGTTACTCTAAAATCGACCGGTCTATGGGATGTAGTCAGTGGGTCATCTACACTTCCTGAGTCCAATGCAGATGCTACATCAAAGAAATGAACGGAAGTATGGATGAGAAATGACAGTGTCACACAGCGAATCATTGCAACATCAGTTGAAGAAAAACCATTACTACATATCATTAACTGCAAAACGGCAAAGGATATGTGTGCACATGCTTCTTCAGCAATGGTACAACTTTCAGAAAATCTCGGTTGATGACATAGTGACACACGTAGCTCGTCTAGAAGATCTAGCACGTCGACTGTAAATTCTTGGTGAGAAAATTCCAGACCAAATGATCATTACTAAAACATTAATGACCTTACTGATATCTTATATACATTTTATTAGCGCGTGGGAATCTACACCAATCGAAGACCGAACACTCACTAATTTAATATCAAGACTCACCATAGATGAATCAAAAATTGCAATTCATGAAAAGCCTGAAAATACGTGTCACTATTGTCATAATCCAGGTCACTGGATTCGAGACTACGAGTACAGAAAACGAAAAGTTGCGAATTCAAGAAAGATAGATAAGGGAGAAGTTCTCGTCGACGAAGCTCTGTCCACATCACAAAATACCGAAATGAATAACAATGCATGGTACATGTATTCCGGTGCTATAGACCATATGTCAAATCAATATGCGTGGTTTGCCAAATACCAAATATTTCAAGAAACAATATCAGTCCGTATTGGGGATGGAAATCATATTCCTGCAATTGGTTCTGGAGAAATAAACATTCTGGCATTTGAGGGAAATGAATGGAAACTAAAACAACTTAAAAATATCTTTTATATTCCCGATTTAACATACAATATTTTCTCCCTAGGTGCAGCTCTCGATAAAGGTATAACTCATCAGTCCGATAATAAAACCTGTAAGCTGCTGAAGAATGGAAATATAATTGCAGTGGGACAAAGAAAAAACTAAGTTGTTTCGAATGAAATTCAAAGTAGTCACAAGAGGAAAAACTTGAAGTGAACGTTGCTACATACAACAACTCTCTTTTCAATTGTCACAAAAGAATGGTTCATCAAAATGTTTGTCAGGTAAAGAAAATCCTAAAAAAATCAGAAATTATGTTCTAGGATCAGAAAATTTCTTGTGAGAATTGCATTGTGGGTAAAATGCACAGATTGTCATTCCCAAATAGTAATTTAAAATCTGAACGAGCTGGTGACCACTTGTACACAAAGATCTGTGCGGCCCAATGCAGGAGAATTTCTTAGGTGGTGCACGCTATTTCTTACTTTTGAAAGATGACTACAGTCATTGGAGAACACTGTACTTCATCAAACATAAATATGAGACAACTCACTGTCTTGCAGATTACATCAAGAAAACTGAGAAACATCTGGAAAAGGAAATTAAATCCGTACAAACTGACAATGGGCTTGAGTTTGTGAATCATGAAATCAACGATCTGATACTTCGCTATAGTATCAGACATCAGAAGATTGTACTATATTCTCCAGAGCAAAACGGAGCCATCGATCGAGAAAATCGAACCATCGTTGATTTAGCCGGAACATCACTTCACGCAAGCGGATTACCTATCAAAATGTGGCAGAAGCAGTCAATTATGCAGCGTGTACACCGAATCGAACAGGAACAAGTAGTAAAAACGGTATAACACCAATTAAACTATGGCTGAAAATAAAAGCAGACATTATAAGTCTAAGTTCCAAAGGAGAAACGACGAAAATAGGATGGCAAAGCTGAAGCAGGTATTCTAGTCAGATATGATGAAAACACAAAAGGTTTTCGTGTCTGGTTTCGAGATCAAAATGAAGTAAAAATACATAGAAATATTGTTTTCAACGGCAGAGAAATTAATAGCAATCCTACAGAAAGGTCAGATCAGATAAATATAAAATAATTAACTTTTATTCTCCCACAGATGAAAAATTAGATCCTGAAAAAGAAAATGTAAATGTCATAAATCCTGACAATATAAATATCATAAGTCATGAAAACGTCAATGTCATAAATTTCAAAAAAATCCAGAAATCACAATCAAAACAAGAAATCAGAAAAACTAGCGACGAATTAGAAAACATAAATGAACCAAAGGAAGCCAGAAAAGAGAATAAAAACGAGGAATATCAGTTAAGAAATCGGAAAACAAAAAAGCACTAGATAGATATAACACGTGCGGAAATATCTTTGTTGTCATTTGCGATAAACCTAGTTATGTGTCGTTCCATAACCAATAATAATCCCTATAATTTGTGTTGACACCCGTTGGAAATTCTATTTTACCTTATCCGGTCTCATACTATCCATCTGAATAATATAATTACTGAATATCTTCTGTACAGGATCACGAGTCGTAGCCCTGAGCCGTTAACGAGCGTAGAACGACAGTGAATTGCGAATTAGATAGCCTAAGGTAGAAGCCTTATTCGGGTATGGTGGTCACAATAATCTCATGTCTCAATTAAAACCAATCTGATATTGACTAACAATTGTAAATCTGGGTGTCTGTTCTAAATCGAACTACTATGGCCGGTTCGTTTGACCGAGATCTCTTGTGGCCGAAATAACCGTGAGCTCAAGGGCCGGTCATTGCGATTCAGATCATACAGAATATAAAAAATGGCTCTCCGATAAAACAAAGCGCCCTATGAACGAAGGAACCAACAAATATAATCTTTACAAACCAGCATACACACAATTGCAGTTGTAAGCAACAATATCAGTCTAGATGTCAGTCATTTAATTTTACCAAACATGTTTATGATAAATTATTGGAACAATCATTATGAATGAAATGTAAGCTTTATATATTTTCAATTTGTCTCTCTTCCTGGGGTTTTGGCTGAGGTTTCCCATAGGTTTATAAGGTAAACACCGGAGAGCGTAATATTCCATAGCACTCTACGAATTTCTTAATTATAAATAAATGCACAAGATTTTGTGTTTCTTTTGGAGTGAATATCATTCTTTTATTTTACTAATTACCTGTCCAGATTCCTCCAATTTTAACGGCTACTCTATATTACGACGGGAAAGGGTTACTTATTTAAATAACCACAACTTAGTGTAAGTTAAACCTTCCACGAGACGATCTTTGGCTGAAATATAACTGTACGTACGGGAGAAGTGGTATGTACTGGTACAATATACAGTAGGCTTGTAATACGAGATATATTAAATATAAAATGTAATACTTTCGTTAAAAATCAGATGGCCATGGAAATGAAAGAAAATATCTATCTGTCAGTTTAGAGAAGTTTCACTATTTTGCTATATTTTAATATTATTTAAGTTGAAATTATATTCATTTCGTTAACAATATACTAATATTAAAAAAATAGTACAAATATAATTTCAAAAAATATTGAACAGAAAGTAAGGTTACTAACTGTCACAATTAACACATAGATATTTTCCATGGCTGTCTGATTTTGAACGAAAATATTACATTTTATATTTAAAATATCTCGTACTACAGACGTGCTATTGCAACAATTATGATCTTATCTAATGTAGAATTTATTTCTGAACAACTTTGAACTCTTGTAGTTTTGCTCTAAATCTATCAGGAGACAGAGTATCCGCAATTTATTGAAATCCCATGTTAAACTCCTATGTTCCACATTTCGTTGCACACACTGTATATATATATATATATATATATATATATATATATATATATATATATATATATATATATATAGGGTGTTCCATTTAAGTGTGCCACCATTGCTATCTCGAGAACTATAAGAGCTACGAGGTTGGTTAAATTAGCGAAGAACCATCATTTTTCAAAGCTAATACAATGAGCAAAAAAAAATTTTTTTTCAACCAGTGGTTCTCAAAATAACTGACACAACTTCCTTATTTTAAATGAGAATGTATGTTTATTTTTAGGTTATTCGATAGAGTATTTTTTTCTGAATTCAACGATATAAACATATTATATACTAATGTAACAAAATAACTGAGAAAAATGCATGTTAGATTTATATGTATTTTATTTATATTTGGCTGAAACAAGAGTTCTTTGGATAGAAAACAATTCATTTTCTTCTTAAAACTGACAGTTTAAGAACACAAAATTTAACAAAAAATAATCAAACAATATTAGACAGAACAATATGTCTATGTTTTCTATCCATACTACTCTTGTTTCAGCCAGATATTAATTAAATACATATAAATCTAACATGCATTTTTCTCAGTTATTTTGTTATACACTCACCGGCACAAAAATCGATCCATTTACAATTTTTAGCATAACTTTTTTTCTATGGGATAAATCAAGTAAAAAATATGTAGATATCGTATAAACTGTGACAAAAAACATTTTTATGTAATATGAAATTTAAAAAAATAATCCAAGCTCACTATGGAATTAAAATGTTTTTTGTTAATTTCTTATTTCCAGTTCTTGTATCATTTTTGACATTGTTTCTATATCAACGTTCCCAATCTTGTCAAGAATCGTTGCATTAGTATTCATTAAATTGTAATATGGTTTTAAACCCGACCGACAGTGCCAGAGCTATCGTGTTTCAAGATGTAGTGTCCAAAGGGCTGTTAGACGTTTTCACGAAACTGGAAACTACACCAGAAGAGTTGGATCAGGCAGAAGAAGATGTACAACTGCTCGGGATGATCACTTTTTAACATTAAGAATTTTGCGAAATAGGGACACTACTGCCATTAGGGTACGAAACGAGTTGCAAGAGGTACGGGGAGTAGCAGTAAGCGAAAGAACTGTAAAAAGAAGATTAGAGGAACACGGGTTACGTGCGAGAAGACCTGCAAATGGCCCACAATTGACCAGGGAACATAGAGTAGCGCGGCTTCAATTTGGTCGCGAACACCAAAACTGGGGTATTCAGGAATGGAGCCAAATCCTATTCACTGATGAGTCGAGGTTTTACCTCAGTTCTCCAGATGGACGTCAAAGAGTTTGGCGAAGGGCTGGAGAAAGGTTTTCCCAGTGCAACATTGTGCCAAAAATTAATTTTGGTGGGGGCTCGATCATGGTGTGGGGCCGCATTAGCATGGAAGCTCGCACAGAGTTAGTGGTTGTAAACGGAGGTGCAATGACTGCAGACAGGTACATTAGAGACATTCTGGAACCACATGTTGTGCCTTTTGTCCCTCTTCTGGGCAATAATTTTATGCTAATACATGATAATGCCCGTCCTCACGTTGCTCGAGTCGTCAATGAGTACTTGGAGGACGTTGAAATAAGGCGCATGATTTGGCCTGCAAAAAGTCCCGATCTTAATCCGATCGAACATGTTTGGGACATGATGGGAAGACAAATTCGAGCCCGAATTCCCGCTCCTGCAAACTTAGGAGAGTTAAGTGCAGCGATAATGCAAGTATGGGAAGAAATTCACCAAGGTGCTGTTCAGGACCTTATTGAGGGGATGCCAAGACGTATTGAAGCTGTAATTCGAGCTCATGGAGGTAATACACGCTACTAACATTTTGTTCATCTTTTTGTTTTGAATAATTGTTTTGTTCGTTATTAAGAAATTTTGTATAATGTTAATTATTAGTAAAATTAAATGTTACTGCATATTAAAATTGTTTTACATACCTTCTAAATTAATTAAATAAGTGAAAATAAAATACTGTGAATAAATCAAAAGAAATCTATATGAGTAAAATCAAATATAGCCCATGGATCGAATTTTGTGCCGGTGAGTGTATTAGTGTATGATATATTTATATCGTTGAATTCAGAAAAAAAACTTCATCAAATAACTTAAAATTAAACATATGTTTCCATTTAAAATAAGAAAGTTGTGTCACGTAATTTGAGAACCACTGGTCGAAAAAAAAAATTATTTGCTTATTGTATTAGTTTTGTAAAATAGTGGTTCTTTGCTATTTTAACCAACCTTGTAGCTTTTATAGTTCTTGAGATAGCAATGGTGGCACACTTAAATGGAACACTTTGTATATATTTAGTCTTACATATTAAATGAATATTTTCCTTTTTAGGATATATGTACATCTGATTAGTATTAGTCATTTTTACAAACATTTCAGATTTTTAATACCGAATGGATATGTCAAGTTGCTGTTGGCGTTTCGCTGTAGTGAACAAACCAAATGAAAACAAAAAACCTACCCTGATTCATTAAGTGCAGTAACAATTACTTCATATAGTTATTTTATGTAAGCATTTTATGGATGGTCCTTTTATGTTCATACTTTTATAGTTTAAAGACTTTTAGGTAGCTTCACACATTACCTTTATAAATGAGTTTTCACTGAATTCATTTCAGGCAAAATTTTGTTATTAAGTTGTCGATATAGTTTTTAATATAGTCTATTTCATTTCAAAAATTGACGTATTATTATCCACAAGCACCTATTTTGCCTTACCTGTAGTTTCTTCTAGTTTATGTCACAGGTATTATACTATACTGGGACACCGTCTGTTAACATTGGTCTTATGAACTGCTTGTACAGTAGTTGGTAAGATATGCTTTAAATACCATTTTATTTTTTTACTGACAGTTTCGTTGATATGTTTAGTATACAGGGTGCACCCAGAATATTTCGTTTATTATGAGAGATACAGAAAAATGTTACGTAACAAAATTAAACTAGTCAAAGAGACTCATAAAATGATTTCAGTAAGAATTTTGTGTCACTTCCGATTTTAGCAGAAGTGTGTACAACTCTGATTCTAGCATAGGAAATCGGTATTATTATATTTTTTTTCGGAATGTACATAAAATTAGCTCTACAATGGGCGCGTTCGGCGGGCTCACAGCGCTGGCAGCGTCTGCAGCGCTTACAACTGTCACGCGTCCAGCGCACCGCTGTGCGCAGCGATTTCTCACAGTGGCTACCACAGCGCTAGCAGCGTAAACTAACCACGATTTCTTTACGCAGCCTATATCTATCCTTGTCTAATATTGTCATTGTCGTCAAAATGGCGAATGCTAACATGGCTAATATTTACGAAGTTGAATATTCGTTTGACAACAACACTATTTGAGTTTGCGATACCGAAAAAACGCATAACCGTTTAGTAACAGGTATAATGTTCGTATGTATATTTGTGAATAATAAAATGAAACAATTTTATTTATTTTTAGATCCGGAATTCGCGGGAAATTTCTTCAATAGGGCCGTTCGGAAAGTAAGTAAACTTAATTTGTCCTGTACACATGTATTAAAATATTTTTTGCAATACCTGCACAGTAAGTTACCCATTAATAACAAAATTTAAACACAGTAAATGGAACTTTAATTGCAGATTTGGTTTCCATGGTTATAGTAAACACTTCCCGTGCACGGTGGACAGTAAGTGTGTTACTTACAATTCATGGTGGATGGTAAGTATTTAGTTTCCACATCATCATAAACATTCATGGCACTCTTACTCTCAATTGCAATTCAACTTTTATTTTTGACATCAATCTGACAGACGTTAATTTTGAAACCTATTTTTCTTTTTCTATTATTTTTGTAGGTATTGCAAAAAGTAGCTTACTAACCTTGAACTGTAAGTGATCTTTGAAGTCTCGAATGTTTAGAAAATCTCGACCCTTCGGGTCTCGACTTCCCAAACAACATTCTCGACCTAAAAACTGTCACTTACAGTTCATGGTACGTAATATACTATTAAATTTGGTACTTTAGCACATACAGTGCATACACCAAAACCAGAAACAGAAACTATGGAAGCGAGTACGGCAGGTATGTGTACTTAATATAAAACTTTTGTACATTTAGATTATGATGAATAAAAAATTTTCGTCACAAGCAAATAGCACAAAATTATCTAATTTTTATAAATTAACAAGAGCTTGAATAATTGTATTTGAAACACGTTTGATTGTTTACGATGTATCCTAAAGCCTGGTCATTCCTTTTCTTCTTTGAAGTTCATATTTTCATTACCAAACACTTTATAAATAAGTACATATTCTTTAATATAAACAATAATCCTTAATCCTGTACCCTACCAAAATCCGTATTTTTTTCCAGAATTTCAGTGGGATGATTCCAATACAAAATTATTAATTAATTTATATCATATAAATATTAATAAATTTCGGGACTCAAAAAAAAAAAGATATTTGGGAACAAATTAAAAGGAATATGAGGGAAGCAGGATATATTTGTACTGTCAAAAATTTAAATAAGAAGATGATTAATTTGAAGAGGACGTACAAAAATATGAAAAATAATAAAAAAAGTACGGGGAAAGGAGCTGTTTCCTGGAAATATTTCAATTTATTTGAAGAGATATTTTCAGACGATAGAACAATTAATCCAGTTAATTTAGTTGCAACTATTGAGGAGAATAATACAAGTTTACCGGTAATATGTTTTGGAAATACTCACTATGTAATCTAATAATTCTTAGCTGTAGATCCTAGAATCAAATACCACCACCACAATCGAACCTTATCAATCCTCCTCCTATATAGAGTCTCGGTCCCTATCATTAGTAAAAAGAAAAAAGAATTTAAATTCATTTAGAAGGGAAGCTTTAAACATAGAAAAAGAAAAGTTAGAAGAAATTAAAAAAATAGAATACAATTAGAGATTGCAAATGAAATAGAAGAAAAAAAAAAGAGAAAATAATAACTAATTATCATAAACATGTTTGTTTTACTTAAAATAAATAAATTTTAATTTAATTGTTGTGCTATATAATTTCGTTTAGCTTCTGCTTCATGTTGATTTACTTCTACATCATTGTTTTCCAGGATTAATCAACTGCAGCATGTGTTCTTCATCTTCGACTACACCTTCATGTGTTAATATAAAATTGTGTAAAACACACGCAGCAGTAATAACTATTGGAATCATATCTTCTCGGCTCATGTCTAAATATTTTAATCGTCGAAATTTTCCTTTTAACTGCCCAAATGACCGCTCAATTACTGCTCTTGCTACGCTTAAAATATTATTAAAACGTATTTGTGTTTCAGTTAGGTGACGATTGTCTCTATAAGGTTTCAAAAGAAACATGGATAATGGATAAGCAGCATCCCCTATTAAATGCTCGTTAACTGAAAGCAATGGATTATCGTCATTTGTTAATCTATCATATATAGGACTTATGGAAAATACACGAGCATCATGCATTCGCCCTGTAAAAGAGTGTATAATATAATAGATTTCTGTATATTGTTTTTAATTTTCAGAATAAATACGAGACCTGGACAACCAACAAAAATATTTGTGAATTTCATTCTATAATCACAGATTCCTAGTAATATCACTGAACGATAATTATTGCGATTGTAGAAATCAACAGAATTATTAATGGGGCATTTTATTTCTACGTGGCATCCATCAATAGAACCAATTATTCCAGAAATACCTACAGTTATGACATTTATTTTATATTCTATGATATACAGGGTGGCCCAACGAAAATTATCAGCGCAATTTTTGGCCACTCAACATTAATTTTGCGTCAATTTTAGTATAAAGGGGGACACCTAAATGGATAAGTACCAATGGCATAACTTCAACCCTAAAATGGGGGTGGACTGCACCTTAAAAATTTTAAATGGAAAAGGGTGTCAAACATGACACAGTTCGAAAGGCCTTTCAATTCTCTTTTCAACAGTTTTTTTATTTTTCAAATCCCATCATTAGTTCCAGAGAAATATCGTTTAAAACAAATTTTATTAGATGTGCAAAACTGCAATCAAGTAGGCTTAAACAAATGACAGGAACTCAAGTATCAGTTTATTATGTATTCAAAATAACTACCACCAACTTCCATATAATAATAAAGATTTTGCTCAAAATTTTGGAACTGGGGTACGTACACGTACGTATATCTTCTAAAGATACGGGTAGCGTGGCATAAACTTTAGACTTCAAATAACCCCTCAAAAAGAAATCTAACTTACAAATTATTTGTCTATTACAAACAACTTGTCGAAAGAATTGTTTATTTAGTTTCTGTCATTTGTTTATTAGGTGTTCAAAATAACTACCACCAACATCCATATAATAATAAAAATTTTGCTCAAAACTTTGGAACTGCGGTACGTACACGTAAATCTTCTAAAGATACGGGTAGCGTGGCATAAACTTTAGACTTCAAATAACCCCTCAAAAAGAAATCTAACTTACAAATTATTTGTCTATTACAAAGAACTTGTCGAAAGAATTGTTTATTTAGTTTCTGTCATTTTTTAAGCCTACTTGATTGCAATTTTGAACATCTGATAAAATGCTAGATGGTCAAATGTGCCCCAAAGGAATGTCGCTGATAACATGATATTTATGATGTTTGCCCAAAAATTGAATTTTTGAAAAACATATTAGTCCCCCCTCTCCCCTTCTGTCTAGAAATACCACAAAAACCTATTTTTTATATTTAATTATGTATCTCCGTTTCTAATGTGGATATGCTTTTGAAATAAATTCTAGAATAAAATGTTTTTTTCATTCTTTCTAATAAAAATTATTTTTTAAATTTTGGCGCCCTATTTCAACCTAAAAAAAACATAAAACAAAAAAAAAAATTTTTTAATGGGTTAATTTAGAGGTGACAACATGAAAAAATTCTTAAATATTCGTCTTAAATAGATGATTAATTGAGATTTTTTCAGATTTTTTCCGTTGATGCAACCAATCGAAAAAAAAATAAAAATCGTATTTTGGTACTAAAATTTTTTTTTCTTTTAATGTATCGATCGGGACTGTTTGAAAAAATTCTTAAATATTCTTCAAAGTCTCTTCTTTATGACAGATTTTTTAAATATTTTTCAGACCAGTGCGTCATATGAAAAATAAATAAAATCCGCATTAACAGAAAATCAAGAGTGCGCATTAAAACAAACAATAAAACAAAACATACCTGCTAACAACAAAATTGTTTTTCTTTATAAAAATCTTATTTCCAAGTTCATTCCAAGCCGAATTGTTTATATTTGAAATCCTAATTCGGCGTTAGTTACAAGTTACAAGTGAAAAAAGTGTATTTTTATAGTCTAATCGTCTCGCTGTGTCACAAATATGAGGTAACTACTACATTTATTACTATGTGTTTTAACATTTTAAAATACCTTTATTAATTCGATATAATCTACATTTCTAATAAGTAAATTTCTTATTAATAAAGCATGTCTACACATGAGGATGATGTGCCACTAAAAAAGATGAGAGCCCTCTTTGCTGACAAATGCATGAAATGCAACAAATTTGTGAGAAAATGTCCCACTAAACCAAAAATAATCGTTTCCGACCATGAAGTTCAGTCGATTACAAAAATATTATACAAGCCCTTAAGTTCTGGAGACAATTTATGCAGGAATTGTTGGAAGATTGTAAATAAAATTATAATTAAAGAAGGTTCCGCAACACTGAAAGAAAAAGAGGAACCCATAGTTAAAATGAAATCATGCGATCAAGATCAGGTATATTTACACTATTGAAGTACATTTACCAAAAATTAAATTTATAATTGATGAACTAATAATGATAATACAGATATTTTGTTGTCACATAATGAATTAGTTTTGCTAATATGAAATATTACTCTTAGAAATAGAATTACATTTTTTCCAACTAGAAATTTTATATATTGTAACTTTAAACTACAAATTATTTGACTTATTTAAAAAAAAAATTCATGTGCGGTGCTTTTAAGAAAGTTAAAACGGTCTCCAATTGATAAAAAGATTCCTGTTTTGACAGGGTCCACAAAAAGCATAACAATTTTTTTTCTAATGGAATTATATCTACATTAAGTTGCCTACGTGCTTGAATATTTTGTAGGAGTATCTATGCAAGAAAAATGTCTTTTTGTATTGTATTTTGTTTGAAGTTCCAATAAAGTATTACCTGAAAAGTTTCTCTTGTCATTCTAAAATGTTCACGAAACTCGTTTAAATAATAATTAGGAATTATTTCTTCATAATAATGCTCATTTCTTATACCAACATTTCTATCATTATATAATTCATTTAAATTATTATTTTCATTTAACACTTCCATTATTAGTGCAATCATATTTTGAATGGGATTTCTTTGTAATAAATTGTTTATAATGTCGTCTAAATCCATATTAAACTAAATTGTTCTCTTTATTAAATAATAATAAGAATATAAAAATAATAAATAAAGAAACTTGTTTGACAATTCAATTGATTTGATTGTTTCCACTTGACAGCTAAAAATGCGCGGGAAATGCGTTCAGCGGACTTGCAGCGGCTATCAGCCAGCGGCTGTGTGACGTCACGCAGCGCTCTTACAGCCGCTGTGCAGCCGCTGCGGCCCGCCGAACGCGCCCATGATATCAAAATATCATAGTATTACTTGAACCATTTCAAAATGGCGATAATTTATTTTCACATTTATGTACTTACAACTATAGGTAATTAACGAAAAAAAATATGTTTAAAATACCTTATAACAATCAATACAGTACAAAAAATTCTGCCATTATATCGAGAGGAAAAGTACTTCTAATATTTTTTGACATTATTTGTTTGGTTTCAGGTAACAAAATCTCAAATAGCTAATTGTCGCCATTTTGAAATGGTTGAAATAAAACAATGATATTTTGGTATCATTGTAAAGCTAATTTTATGTACATTTCGAAAAAAAAAAAAAATATAAAAGTACCGATTCCCTATGCTAGAATTAAAATTGTACACATTTCAGATAAAACCAGAAGTGACACAGTATTATTTCTACGATCATTTCATGAGCCCCTTGTCTAGTTATATTTTCCTTCTTAACATTTTCTTGTAAACGAAATATTCTAAGTACCGACCTTTCGCCAAACACCCTATATGTAGGTCTTTTGTTCTTATGAAATCCTAAATATTTTTTACTGAATTACTCCATTCCACGGTTTCTTCATTTATACAAACTTAATTTTTAATTTCCGGTCTTCTTTGAGTGAGAATTAATACTTATGTTTTATCACTATTTATTTTTATTTTCCACGAAATGTTTCTTCGATCGGCCCAGACAGTCACGATCTCTTTTGGCGATTGTATCCAGTCGGTATGATTGAGTAAAGTAAGCAGTATCGTCGGCATATTGGGCTACTTCGGTTCCGGAAGATCGATCCTTGCGATACTCCTGCCTCGATTGTCCTTTTAGAATATGTTTCATTGACTTTTACAATGAATTTTCTTTCGCATATGTGTAAGTTAAATATATCGGAAATTCGTGTTCAATTAATTTGAGAATCAGTCGTTTGTGCCATACTCTACCGAAGGTATTTTCTATATCAATGAGTGCTGCGCTTATGTGTTTAATTTATTATATGCATCTGTTTTATAGTCGCATACTCTCTCAAGTTGTGTTGTTGAGTGGCCTCTTCTGAATCAAAATTGATCTGGAATTAATTAATTTTTGTCTTTGCTGTGTTCTTCTATTCTGGCATATATGATTGTTTCCATAATTTCATTTAGTAAATTTATTTGGTAACGTGGAGTCTTTTCCAGCTTTGTGTATATGAATTAGCTTGGCCGTTTTCCATTCTTCTGCAAATATGGTAAGGTTAATATCGAATTTATTATTTTTCTTAAAAGTACTAATGTTTTTCTGGAGAGATTTTTTCGTACTGTATTAGGAACCTTGCCTTGTTTTTCAGTTTTCTTATCAATTTATGAATTTCTGTTAGTTTTATACATTTAGTATTCGGGTATTTTGCGGGTTTATTATTAAAATATTGTTTTCGTCTTTATTTTATTAGTATGACACGTATTTCTCTGGTCTATATTAGCTTTACGAACCTTTTCAAAGTGATCAGCCAATACATATCCTTTATCTTCGTCTATGTATATTCTTTACTTTCGGTTTTTTATTGGTGGTTTTGTATTACTACTTTCACTTTACTTTACTTTCTTTGTACTATTGATCATTTTTCCAATTCTTCAATTTCTTATGTACTATATCTTGTAGTGTTTTTAATCTAGTTTAAGTGTTGGAGAACGAGAAAATTGATATTTGCGTCGGGTCCAGTTTTGGACTCTGATCTATACTATTATTTCAACTCGAATTGTTAGTTTCATATTTCATATGCAATGTAAAGGACTTCGGCTTGTGTGTTGAAGTCGTCTTTATTTGTCACTATAAGGTTTGCCGTTGTAATATTTTCATCTAGATTTCTTTTAAACTATTCCAGTTCGTTGCTTTATAAATCATTGGAGGTAGCAAGCCCGGTAGAATTTTATCCGTGACGTCATGTTATGTTAGGAAACTACCTAAGGATAGCACACCCCTAAAATTTGTAGTAACGGAGTGATTTGTAGAATCGCTTTGAAGCGAGGGAAATAAAGCTGTCAAAAATATCGAGTCTATCTCCTGAGAAGATAAACAGCTAGAATTTAATATTAATAGGAAAGATACATCTATTGATAATATTATTCTGCCTGCTGGAATTAATCATTAAATATAAAATTGATAACTTTCCATAAATTAAAAAACATTATTTAGATTTCTATAAAGAGCTTCATTCCATTTAAACTGTTACAATAAATAATATACTGTAATAAAATATTGTTTAGAAATGTGTAAGCATGATTTAAATGACATATATAAAACAAAATTAATAAATTCAATTTAGTTATACAAAACTAAATTATTTATGTCCTATTAGTGATAAATTAAGTAACATAAATAGGAAAGACAAAACATATTATAATAAAGAAACAAACAAAAAGTTTTATTAAACAGTATACTAGTAGATATAAAATACTGGAAGAGATTTAAAGAAAATGAAAGATTTTCCGTCTAAAAAAAATGCTTTAAATGTAGCAAAATTTATGTTAATAACAAATTTTTAATAAACAATCTACAAATACTTATTTTTTCAGAGAATTACACTGATTTGAACTATTTGAAAAAAGTTTCGAGTGCTTTTTACATTCTCTGCTGGTAGCTTCTAGCGGAAATTAATATATTCAAGTGTTTTATATTTAATAATTTTTTCTTTATATTATTCATCTGTCACTTTTCGTCATTGGCAAGAAACACGTGCAATTGTAAAATGTTTTTATGTTACGTAATAAAATTTGACCTATGTTTTCATATCTGAGAGTAGAGAGCCGAAAACGCACGAACTATTTTTCTAAAATAATTATTCTATCCCGCGTATTACCGCGATTGCGATACCTAGAATCGCCCTTGCCCGTTGGCGACAGAAGAATTCTACCGGAGCGTGCTCACACCAGTGTTGATATCGGAGTTTTCTACGTTGCTTTTTTGTTATAAGTAACCTCGACAGGATATTTTTTAAAAGTACTATGCCGAGTATGTTGGATCTTCCTCTGGTGGAGAAGTGAGTTGGCTCCTTTGGTGTTGTCATTTTCAGGCGTCAATTAGTATCAAAATCTAATAGTGTTCTGCCTTTTCGATTGTTTGTCCGGAAATTGCAGCTTAGATGTTTAGTATTCAGGTCTGAATATGATAACATTTCTGTATTGATTACATAGATTACTTAAGTATTTGTTTATCATAGTCCTTGGCAGGGGCGGATTTAGGCATGGGCTTTATGGGCTGCAGCCCAGGGCCCCACGATACAAGGGGCCCCCTGCTTCGGACAATCAGAATAACCCCACAGACTTTAGCATTCTCTGCATCTGCATGGATGCATAAATAAATTTCGATGTTGCTCTCCATATTTTTTTTATTGAATAAGAATAGAGATAAAGTGACCAGACACTTGCGCAAAGTACGCATTTGCTTGTTAGAAAGAGAGACAGCTATGATAGACAAGAAATATTTCGCTATTCTCTGTTCCGTATAACATAGGTTACAATTTTTCATTCTGTTCATATCTTATTGATGACATTATTTATAATTTATTGTTAAGTCTGTTTGACATTTTGTAGGTTTTGTTATTCTTATGTTAAATTTGTACATTGTACATGTATACAGTATACACTAAAATACTAATACACTACACTGCTCGCATCATTTTTTAGGTTGTGTAGTAACATCATAAAGCTCCGCCTCCACGCGCAACTAAGGTGTCTTCATTTTAAAACATTTCTAACTAGCTAGCCTCATTTTTATTTGTTGATTCGTCGTAGAATAATTATATTGAGATTTTGTTTGATTAATGGTAATTCTCAGCGGTGGTAAATTGGTGCTTAGGTAAGTGTATAATAATGCTGCTGTCGCAAGCAAAAATGTTATTACCGGAATCTGCCGGAATAAATATTTTCTTATTCATTAAATAAATGAAACGCCTGCTTAGGTAAATTTTGGTCAAATATATTTTATTTTGCTGTTAAGAAATTGATGTAAAGCAAAAAATGTAAGCTCCTTTTTACGCATTTAATTAATATAAAAATTTTAAACATGAAAAGTAGCCGGACTGCCTGACCCGAACCCTGATTATTTGATGTAATCTACATAAGATTGCCTAGTGGTGGTCTTGGATTATTTTTTAGCTCTTAATTTCTTTTCAGATTAAAGATATTCTTAAAAATATGTCTGGTAGGAAATATACGAGTGGAGCTGAAAAACGAAAAATTCAATTACATAGAGAAAAAGAAAAAAGTAAATGTGCGAAAATTTCTAATTTTTTTAAATTGGAAAATTAAAACGAATACAAAAATCTGATCGCTACACATACAGAAATAAGCGAAAAGCCGAACCAGGAAATACAACAAAATGTAAACAACAACGATAATATACTAGATCTAGAATCACTCCCGGGAACCTCTAGAAGCAATGTTGACGTTGGCGGACATTCAATATTGAATGTTCCTGTTTTGCAAGAAGATGGTGACACCGAGACGGAAAACTCTTTAGAAAATATTGAGTTATTTGATAAATACGTCGACGTCGGTTTGTGGCCTATACACGTAAATGCTAATTTTATTAATTACTGTCTTTCACATGAAATGAGTCATTTCCAAAATAAAGATCCGAAGAATATATATCCAGTTTCAATAAGGAGTTACGGAGAACAAAGCAGATCATTTTCAAATACGTATTTTATTAAGAAAATTAAGAATGGTCAATTACTGGAAAGGTCTTGGTTATGCTATTCCACCAGTATAGGATGTGTTTTTTGTCTAGTTTGCAAACATTTTTCTAAAATACCTTCTCAATACACAACCGGATTCTGTGACTGGAAACATATAGGACCTTGTTTAGAAAGTCACGAAAATTCTAATGAACATAAGAAATCATTGTTAGCATGGTTATCACGCAAAGAAAATAAGTCTGTTTTAGACAACCAGTTCCAGGAGCAACTAGAAAAAAATATCCAATATTATCACAATGTCCTAAAACGCGTTATTGCAGTGGTGAAATTTTTGAGTGTAAGGGGTTTAGCATTCAGAGGACATGAGGAAGTATTTGGTTCTCCACATAATGGTAATTTTATGGAGGCTTTGGAATTGCTAGCGGAGTTCGACCCATTCATTCGCGAACATATCGAACAACGAGAATTGCGGCCAAAACCGTTCCCTTCGTACTTAATAATTGTAGAGGAAAGTCTTTTGACAATGCTGCAAATATGTCCGGCCGATACAATGGTGTGCAAGTACTGCTAAAACAGAAAAATAAATACGCTGATTATGTGCCATGTGCAGCGCATTCCCTAAATTTAGTAGGTGGAGATTCGGTTAAGATTGCATCTGAAATTGTGAAGTTTTTTGGAGTAGTGCAACAAATATATGTTTTCTTTTCTGGATCGACTCATAGACGGGAGCTTCTAAATCGTGAAGCAAAACTAAAATTTACGTTAAAAAGCTTAAGCCAGACTAGATGGTCTTGTCACTATGATGCTGTTAAAGCTTTAAAAAATAGTTATGATGATATAATGAATTTAATAAAAACGTTTAGTGACAATATCGAAGAGAAATTAGAGTTTCGAAAAGAGGCACAGAATTTATATAATAAATTGTCTAAATTTGAAAATGCGATTTTAATTGAATTTTGGGAAGAAATTTTAGAGAGATTCAATGTAGTTAATAAAAAATTGCAGAGTCCATGTTTAGATATATGTGAAGGTAACAAATTAATTATATCACTAAAAGAGTTCGTGAGCAATATACGACAACAATCAGATCAGAAACTAAAAGAATACGAAGACACTGCCAAAAAATTAAGTACTAATGTAGACACAGAATACAGTGATTTAAAAAAGAGACGTATTACTTCAAGATTTTCGGATAAGTCTACAGAGGAAGTTTTGATAAAAGGTGCAGAAAAATTTAAACGAGACACACTAAACGTTGCGTTAGACAAGCTCATTATGGATTTAAACATTATTATGAAAAATATCGACCTGGAAAGTACACGAAATATTGTTGACTATTACTCGAATGATGTAGACGAACATTTAGTCAACGAATGTATTCAACTAAAATCTTATTTACTAACTAAGCCAGGCTCGTATGAATCTTGTGGCGATATATTCACGCTAATTTATAAACAAAAACTTATTGATGTATTTCCAAATTGCTATACAATTTTCAAATTTTTTTTAGCCTTACCAATCACTAGCTGTGAGGCCGAGCGATCCTTGTCGAGGATGTCCTATATAGAAAACAGATATAAGACAACCATGACGAATGAGAGATTAAATTATTTATCAATTCTTTCAATAAATAGTGATATCACCAAAGATTTAGATTGCAACGAGCAAATAAAAGAATTTGCAGCGCAAAAATGCAGAAAAGTTAATCTTTAATTAATAATAATAATTCTCATTTTTAGATTAGCGAACTCAACTCTAATGATCCAATTTATTTCTTATATAACAGTGAATATTAAATTTTAAATAGCTGAATAATATAGAATTCACTAATCAAAAATTGAGGTTTAGTTTAATTATTTTTATGAATTTACCCATATATGTGTTTAAATGATTATTATTTATAAGAATAAGTGTTATTTTTTGTTTTTGTTAATGTTAATTTAAAAATAAAATACGCCCGCTGCTTTACATATTTTTTTATTAAAAAAAAAAATTAAGGTAGGGCCCCCAAACAATATTAGCCCAGGGCCCCCAGAGTTCACGGTCCGCCCCTGGTCCTTGGTTTTAATTAGTATCGATACAGCTTCTATAGTTGTTAATTTTAGGGTTATTACTAGGCTGTGTTCTATTTCTTTATTTATTAATATCGCTACTCCTCCTCCATTAGAGTATCGATCATTCTTATATTTTTTATATCCTTTGATCTTTAGTTTGGTGATCATCCAAACGGGTTTCATTTAATCTTAAAATGTCTACTTTATTTTCTTTCATAAATTTTATAAGTTCTATGACTTTGTCTTTTATGGTAAAACAGTTGCATGTCATTAATGTAACGTTTATTTATTTAGGTAAAGTGTAAAAATAATTGACACACAATATTTATATAACTAAGTTTATCAATGAATAATAAATTATACAAATAAGCAACACTATAAATAAACAAATATAAACACTAATTTAAGAGAAATAATTATTAATAAAATTTAAACACTAAAAATATATATTTATATGACCAACAATTTATATTCTTCACTCGTCTTAATATCAGACAGTCTTCACTGGTCCTTCTGCTTTGGCTTATATATCCGAGCAATTAATCTCCAGTACACTAGTAGCTTTGATGCTTTGGTACAATAAAACGGGGACTAACGCTTCTCGACCTGCCTTTAGTTGTCATTAGACAATTATATTTATTAACATTTCTGTTACGATCACTAGTTTCGGAATTGTCTCATTTATGGTTATAATTAAGTTAAGATTTTTGAATTTTTTTTTATTTCTGAAAATATGTCCATTATGCTCACACTATTTTTTTGGGGGGTTAGGGATGCTGGTTACTTTTCCCATTTGAATATGATGTTATTTTGTTGTTAAATTCTTAGTTTTGGGAATTCAGTTTTCTTCATTTTAAAACCAGACTTTATAATGTTGTTAGGAGGATATGATTCTGAGCATTTAACACATTTCGAGACTTTATGGCAGTATATCCGGGTGGTATATTTTCTGTTTTTTTTTTTTTTATTTGTTAAGAAGTAGTTGCAACCCCATAGTCTTTTTTTCTTGCAGATATTACATGCACAGACAGAATAAACACAGTGTTACTCATACGATAGGTCGCACTAGAAATGGAAAATAAGCAGGCTGGTTTTGAAGTTAATGTCATAAATTTAAGGGTAAGTAGAATGACATCTGTAGATTACGAAAAGGAAAGATTTTTTTTCATTCGGAAAGACAAAATTCGACGTTTCTTAAAGAATGTTTTTAGTGCTTTAATTTAATTTCGCTTTAAAGCCCAAGTGTCTTGCAATTGTATTAAAATGCAATTATTCTATTAAAATACACTCATATAATATAATAAGAATATTTTAAATATTATTTAATTAAAAAGAAACTGAACAGAAGCGGTGTATTCATATTATAAATTCATCGTCTTATCCACTTGGCTATGGGACTTTTTGTTTGAAGGTTCTTTTTTAGAAAAATATATGAAGGGTGAGTAGTATAACATTTGTAGATTACAAAAGTGAAAATTTTTTTAAAAAATTCGAAGAACGAAAAATCGACTTTTCTTTAGAAACTTTTTTTACAGTTGTTTTAAGTCATATTTCATTGAAAATATGTTTATCAAAAATACATTCAAAATTAGATGTAAAAGATATTATTCTTAATAATTAAATTAAACACTATTTTTAACGAAAATTATGTTTTTATTTACAGGAAAATGAAAATGCTTTGCCAGGGGTCTAGTGGTACCAAAAATGTTAGTTTAATGAAAACTACACTTAAATATGCAGAACAGTTCATGTAGGAATTAAGAGGTTTGCCAAGTATGATTTATAAATTAAAAATATAACTATAATCATATGACATTTATTGTTTCCAAATGTGTGATAAATAATAGTATATTATATACTGAGGGACTAAAATGAATGATTTAATTCTGAAAGCACTTGAGAGATTAAAGGAATTTTTGTTAGACAAAAAAAGGTTGGGAACCATTGATCAAAATCAAAGTTTTACAGTAATTTAAAGACTAAATGATGGGTTATGATGGATTCAATTTAGAAATTTAGATCTACGAATCTACATTCATAAATTATAAATTGTAAATACTGCCTTTACTGGATCATTATAAATTTAATAAATTTATGATTTACATTTAAAATATCACCATATTTTATATTCTAAATGTAAATTTGTAAATGTGTCTAATCATTTTACAGTATTTCAATCAATAATTTTGACGGGGAGAATGACAGTTTCAAGTATTAAATCTATACACAGATACCTTTATATGTTTGCAGGATTGTATTCTTTGAGTTTTATTCTATAAGACGTTATATTACTGTCATTCCATTTGTGCCAAACCACGTGACCCAATTATAAAATGTTGATTGGATACATTTTATACATTTAAATTCACTATAAACAAACAAGGTAAATAGTAAATTTCAAATCTAAATTTGAAAATCTACATTTATAAATCTATCATAAACCAGCCATAATAATAATAAAGATAAATTTAAAATATATTTACATACAAAATTTAAGTTAAATATTGAATTTGAGGTAGAATATTGTGTTTGATGGAAAGATCTCGACAAATACTGGTTTGCACGAAGAACAATAATTTAAACGTTGACGTATCAATTGATTTTGTTTCTTATTAAGTGTTGAAATATATTCGAAAGCTCTTGACGTAAACTGATGCAGATATGTAAAAAACTTACACAAGTACGTTCGTATAGTTTGTGATGTCTTTATAAATATTTTTGTAATTTGAACAAATATATTTAATTTTTGTAGGCAAGAGCAAAAAAAGTATCTTTCTCTACTTTTAATACCTTTTTTAATTTATATTGCAACAATTTTACTTATGCTAGCATTTCTGTAGACAAGTTCTGTGTCTGTAAGAAGCGGAATCGATTATTTTTTTGTCTGTATATAATTATATTATTAACTGTTTTTATTTACTACATTATTTTAAAATTTGCCGCCAAGTACCAACTATAACTTCTTTCAAGACAAAATTTCTTAAAATTTAAAAAAAAAATACATCTTATGAGCAAGTCCTTTTTTATATGAGACAAACTATAATTTAAAATATTATACCTGGATAAATATACATACCATAGCTGCATTTTTTATGTACAGATTGTTATCCTTCATTGGAACAGGCAAAATAGATCGTACGGAAACTCTGGAAAAATAAATTTCTTATATTAGTAGGGTTCGTTTTATCAGCATATGCAGATAATTTACTTGATGAACATTTGAAACTACCGTTGATGGTGCTGTTATACTTTTACAATATGTTGTTTATAATTTCTATTGTGTTTGGCGGTCTGTATTCATTCGTGTGTACGTATGTATTTTTAGAAATCTATAAGAAGTTATACATAATAATATTTTTATCATTTTAATAAGAACAATAATTACATTTTATAAAATTTTATATACTCTCTTAAATAATTACTGTCCTATTTAAAGAAAGAAAAATAAAAATTATCCGAAATGAAGAACATATGGTGATAATAAGTCATTTTCATGTTAGGAAAAAGAATATGAAATTAAAATGTCTTCTGATTTCAACAATTACAGTTATTTAAACTGCATATAATAAAATTAAAATTTGAAACTTAAAAATGAATGATCTTACTAATTTTATCTATTTTAACAATATTAAGGACAATAATTTGTAACATTTTCGCGAACAATTTTTTAAATCTAGATATGTGACACCAAACGTGAGTCACAGGTCGTGACGTCAGTTTTAAGTAAATATACTTTGTCAAGCATCAGTATACATTTATGTACGTTATTGCGAGCTTTTCAAGTTTTTGTAAATATTAGAATACTTTAAATACTTTTTCTATAATAAAATTTAATAAAGGCACTAAATTTACTGAATTCAGGCTTACTCAAATTTGTTAACTTAAAACTGACGTCCAATTATGGGCCTAAAAACTTATATTTACTACTAAATTTTAGAAAAGAAAACATTTTTTTACGTGTACATACTATATCTATAATCTTTCATATTAAATACTTAAAGATTTTGTCAAATATCTCTGGAAGTATAAGAATTATCGGACCTTTTTTAAAACTTCCAATTTATTATTACAAAATTGCAGGGAACTGAATTTTATCAATTTTTTTAATATTAGTAATTTTACGACCGTCATGAAGTTATTGGAAAAATTAACGTATAGTAATATCAGACCAAAGGAATGTCAAAAATGCAATTTAGATTTAATGATAATTTTTGGCCAGAGTATAGTTACTTCGAAGGAATTATGCGTAAATTTTACCGATTAAATATATAACTCGAATTATATTTGCTTCATTATTTAACAAATGACAACAGTTGAAACATAGTATTGTTTTATTTTTCATATCAACAAAATGTAATTAAACAAACCACTCAAACTCTTAATAATGGAACAGACAATAAAGTACTTAGAATTTGCCTTTTTCGAGGACATAGTGATAGCAATGGCACAAGAATTGAAAATAAACAAATTTAATAATTTATTAAAGAACAACCATATGTCAATTAATAAATCAAAAATCTAAATAATGATCATAGAGATGTACAACATTAGCCGCATGCATTGATGATGCGATATTAGAACAAGTCATGTTCTTCAAATATATGGAGAGCCATTTTACAGAGAATAATATTATAGATATAGAAGTTAAAGAAAGAATAAATATTGCAGGAAAAGTATTTATCAGTGCTAACGTTTATCAATTGACGTCAAGTGTCAACAATGAAATTAGTTTTAAATCAACAAAGCCAACATTTTTAATTAATGAATGAGTATGCCATGAAATAAACAAGTATTGTCAAGTATTATAATAATTTACGTATTTTCGAAATATTAAATGTATGTCATATAATTACAATAAAAGGATATACTACACTGCGTAATTTAAATAGGTTAGGAGCCCAGATCTTGGGACAGAAGAATAAGGGCAGTGAAAAGTAAATTGACAGAAAGTATAGAAATCTATTTTTTAGAAAATTAGATCAAGGAGCTATTAAGTTAAAAGGAGAAAGTATTTGGAATTTATAGAAATTTAAAATTAAAATTATACTGAAGTCGAAACAAGTATACGATGTTATGAATGTGTGTAGAAGACCAGAGGTTAAAGAAGATGAATTGATAAGAAGGGATACTAAAGCATAAGAAATGGAAAAATGGAGAAAAGACCTCTACTACATATTTCATCCTATACTACAACTAAAAAGATTTGGTCAAAATTGTTGACAGTCTACGAACAAAAATCTGAAGTGAACTTTCATCTAATACAATAGAAATTTTTAGCTTAAAATACCAAAATGGAGGAATATGTGAATTGATATCAAAAATAAAAAAATATCAGAAAAAAGTTTATTACCAAAATGCTTATATCTCTACCTGAACCGTACAAATACTTTATTTCAGGGTGGGAAAGTGTATCTGCTAAAAAACTAAAATGTAATGAACAAACCAGTAGACTCTTAACTGAAGAAGAAAGAATAATGTCCCGCGAAACTAATGAAAACAAAGAATAATGTGCATTAGCTACAAAAAGTTCAATAAAATTTTAGGGGGAAAAATGAGAAAGCAAAAAGAAAACGTGTCTCATATGCAAAAAAACCGGGACATTTTAAAAAGGACTGCAGATATAATAAATATAATAATTCAAAATAGGTTAATAATGTTAATGCCTACATAAGCTCAGTATTTATAAGCAATGCTAATAACAATAAAAATTATTGGTATTTGGAAAGAGGTTTAACAGAACATGTGTTGCAATAGAGATTTGTTTACAGAATTTAAAGAATTACGGTACATAAAAATCTATTAAAATTGATGACGGTTCAATAATTTATTCCTACGGAATCGGTAATGTTTCGGTAGAAACGTACGATGGTAAAACAGGTTAAAAAGTGAACTACAAGATGTACTTTTCGTACCAGATATAAATCTAAATCAGTTTTCGTTAGAAAGCGTTAAAAATAAATATAATAAAACGTGTGCAATAGCAAAAAGTGTTGTAAAAATATACAAAATGGTTTTCAAAATTGACAGATGGTCTAAAACATTATGAATTATCACATTCTGCAAATATCACAACTACCTACAAATAAAATTTGAAAACTTCGCATGTAAAATTAGCACATCAGAACATAAGATAAATTCAGGAATACAATATAAAATATGTAGATGAAGTACTTGTATTGAAGCTAAACAGCACAGATTAGCATTTGCGTAAAGTATAACAAAAACAAGAAAAACTTATGAAATAATTCAAGTTGATCATTGCGGACCCATGGAACAATCATCAGTCGGAGGTTCTAAGTATTTCCTATTGATAAAAGATGATTTTTTCTTACTACCGCCATGTTTATTTCTTGAAACACAAAGGTGAAGTAAAAAAAAATAGATTATTTTAGCAGTAGCAGTAGCAATAAATTCTACGGGATACAAAATACAATATGAGATCAGACAACGGGTTAGAATTTATAAATAAAAATTTACGTAAATTATTAGAAAAGTTTGGAATAAGACATGAAAGAACAGTAGTATATTGTCCAGAAGAAAACGGGAAATCGAGAAAGAGATGAGAATAATTGTTGAAGTAGCAAGGACAATGTTAAGCGATGCGAAACTAGAAAAGAAACTTTGGGTTAAAGAAACGAGTATAGCAGTACACACCATAAATCCGACTGGAACAAATTTAATAAAGGGATGCATATCGTATAAATTATGGTTTAAGAAAAAAGAAAGAATTTCAAGAATTTGGAACAGAAGTTTATATTCATATACCAAAAGAAACGCGGCATAAATGGGATGCAAAAAGAAGAAATCGTTGGCTACGAGGATAATATTAAAGGGTACAGAGTATATTTTAAAAACAAAAAAAAAGTACGTTGAGCCCGGAATGTTGTATTTCTCCCTAGAAAAAATAGAAATACAAATATATAAAAACGACTAGGAAGAAGAAGCAAAAAATAATAAGAATTCAGGAGAAAAAGAATCACGTACCGAAAATAAAGAAACAACTGTTATTGAAGAAAAGAGTAATTGAAGAAACAGAGAAGGTTTGAGGCAACCCCAGAGATTTGATATCGATTAATATTAAGTTTGCTTTACTGATATCAAAGATGTAGAAAAAGCAAAGAACCAACAATCTATAAAGAAGCAATGAAAAGTGATGCAAACGAAAAATGGGAGAAGGCAATACAAGCAGAGTTAGATGCCTTGAAGGAAAATGACACTTGGAAAATTGTACAGAGACCAGAGAAATGTGATTTAATCAATAGTAAATGGTTATTTAAAATTATGAAGGATAAGGATAGTAAGCCAGCAAGTTATAAAGCTTGCTTGGTAGCTAAAGGGTATAAACAGAAAGATAATATTGATTTGACAGAAATTTATTCTCCTGTTGCAAAATTGACGACACTCAGAGTCACGTTAGCCATAGCAAATCAATTAAAAATGTCTATCATAGATTATGTATATTATTTTTGTCTACTATAGATGCTAAACTGTAATGATATCAATTGTTACTGCTTTCAGTGTCACTCGATGTTTGCTCCCCTAACTAATTTATAAAAAGACAACCGAGCAATACATGTTATAGGCAACCATTTGTACTTTAAAGTAATTTATTGTAGGTACTTAGTTTAATTGATATTATGATAAATAATTTAAAAAATAAATATTTTATTTTTAATAAATAATTTAATGTAAATTACATATTAATAATATTAGATGTTAGGAGGGGCAAATTGTGTTTTAAATTTCCAAAAGTGTTTTAAACAGTGCGTAACGTGCCATTGTACGTGGTTGTATAAAATTTTCTTTTTTAAGCAATTGCGCCAAAACCAAAATAAAACGGTAGTATATTGTGTCATAAGGCCAAGATACAGGCATATTACATTTCGAAGATTTCTGATACGCGGGCGAACGTAGTGACTGAGGGCAGCAAAACTTTTAAATAAAATAGTTATTTTTTTAATGTAAAACACAAAAAATGTGTCGCTTTCCTATTTACTATTCATACCATGGCAACATAACAAAATACTAAACGTAAACGTTATTCCAAAAGATTTTTTGACAGATAACCTCAAATTTTAAATGTCTAATTTTGGTATAAATTATAATTTCTATAATAAATTTATGCGTACATTGAAAATAATTAAAATTATCATGTAAGTTAGAGTTAACTTAAACAGTATTTTGTTGTAATCAAATTATTATAATTTTAAATTTTATTGGTAGATGGCACGTCGTATGCCTGCACCGCTAAAACCCACAGCTGTTTTAACCTAAATGAAGTAAACAATTTGTCAGTTACATACCATGGATACGGATAAATATTTGAAAACACTTGGTTTGGTTGTCAAAGCATAAAATCTTATTAAACAATTTTAAAACTATTGAAAACGTAAAAATAAACCATAATAAAACGACAATAATTATAATAAATAATTTAATACATAAAACATAAAGTTACAGAAAATAAAACATAAAAGTAAAAAAAATTAAAAACTGTTTAAATAAATTTAAATAAATATATTTAAAAAACAAAAAACAGAGTAATATATAAAAACACATATAATATAGAAAACGTGAAATATAATAAAATGAAAAGTTAAAAAAAATATTAATTTAAATCTTTCGCGGCTCGAACCCACGTCCTCTGGCTCGGGAGCAGGAATACGTACATAAAATATTTATTTCCTTTATTTTGTACATTCTGTACCCAGAATATTCTCTACTCGTGTGCGATTTCACCGGAAAGAGTGCGGTTTCGCGTTGCATGCAAGGCTCATCTCAATCAGACAATTTACGGATGTCCTTGCATTACGACGCTACTCACACCCTCTCTAGCTAAAAAAAAAAAAAAAATAGGGAAACGGAAGACACGGATTACTCAACAGATGGCAATAGAAGAAAAAAGAAAAGACAGACGAGAAAGATATATCCAGTAGAAGCAGAAAAGTCCCACGTACTCCGATAATAGAAAAAGATCAAAAGACAAATGATGAAAAAATAGATATATTATTACAAATGAGGGTGAATTTATATACCGAAGTACATCAAATCAGAGAAGATCAAAATCAGTATATAAAAGAAATTTAAAAGTCTAAAAATAGAAATCGAGAACGTAAAAACTGAAAATGCGGCATTAAAGAAAGATTAAAATAAAAATGGAAAATGAAACACAAGAGCTAAAACATAGAGTCATTAATACGGAAAAAAGGAAGAAAGAAGAGAAAAAGCTATAAAAAAGAATAATATCGTAATTAAAGGAGCAAAATTAGAGAACAAAAACAAAGATATGAAAGAATTTCTAAAGAATAAAGTAGGAGTGGATGTCAAAGTAATTAACATATATAAAATAGGTAACAATGAAGAAAGGCACCCCATGGTTGCAACAATAGACATACAGGAAAATAAAAAGATGATTATGAGGAATAAATATAGACTATCAATAACTTAAATATATATAGAAACCGAACTGACAAGAGAAAACATGAAAATCCAAAAAGAAATAATAAAAATAGCAAAGAAAGAAAAAATGAAAAACAAAGAAGTTAAAATTGGGTACAAAAAATAAAAATAGACAAGGAATGGTACAAATGGTGTGAAAACAACGAAAAACTGATACCAAAAACTAAATCAAAAAACGAACAGCGAGCAACGAGTCAAGCGAAGGAGAAATAAAGGGCATAATAAAAGAAAAAAATAAACATAAAAAAGTCAGAACTATAAAGTAAAGATCAGTACATGCAATATAAGAACAATGCTAGTACCAGGAAAAATGATAGGAATAAATTTAGAAATACAAAAATATAGGATAAGCGATGCAGCACTACAGGAAACGAGATAGAAAGAGCATGGACAAATAAACAAAAACAATTTTTCATTATTATACTCAGGAGACGAAACATTAGGACAGTATGGAGTGGCTTTTATGGTAATGAAGAAAACGAAAGATAATATAATGCAATTTAAACAAATAAATGAATGACTCGCTTAAGAATAACAGCCAAACCATTCAATCTGTCACTATTAAATGTTTATGCACCAACTGAGGCAACAAAAACAAGATAAAGAAAATTTCTACGAGAAAATGGAAAATGAATTAGAAAATATTGCAAAAGAAGACATAGTAACAATACTAAATGCACAAATAGGAAAATAAGAATATATTAAGGAAGTAGTAGGAAAACACACAATACATAGCTTAACAAACTGTTAGAGATTAATTATTTGGTTAATAAGTTTTTTGTTTCATTTGCTACTTTGTGTTTTCATATTTATAGTTTTAATTTTTTATGTGGGTGAACTATGAGAAACATGTGTAGTAAATAATATATTTGACAATTCTGTTTACTCCATAATATTTGGTGATCATACATATATTGTATGTTATAAAGGTATTATTTAATTTAATTCTGTTTACTTGTATTATTATTAATTTGTATTTTTTTCATTATCAGGCGCATTTTATTTATTTCTTGTTTTAAGAAGTTGTGTTATCAAAAAGGCATAATAAATAATATTTCAAGACTTGTATTTATTCTTCTACAACCTGGACTAAAATTTAACAGGTTATGGGCCCAGAACGGCTATTTTGTCTTGCAGTCTTGGTTTAGAAGAAAGTGAAGAATTATTTGTCAGTAAATCACTATTTATTTTGTCAGTCACGGTCATTGACAGTCAAAGTCAATTTAATACGAGTCAATATAATCTTAGTCAGAAAATTTAAGATTAGTTATGGATTCGATTAAATCTCAAATAGAAATTTTGTCAGAAGATGCGCAAGGTAGTGTAAACTACGTGTCTTGGAGATTTAAATTAGATTTTATTCTGAAATCGAAAGACATATTCGACATAGCGACATGTATAAGTAAGAAACCTGAAGGCGAACCAAATAATATTGAAGTTAGAACATAGATACGAAAAGATTTAGAAGCACAAACATTTGCAGGTCTAAATTTGAGTACTAATATAGCTCGAAAAATTGCAAATTGTAAGTCAGCATTTGACATGATACAAAAATTAAATCTTCTTTACGGAAAAAAGTCTGATTTAACTGTTGAGGGTTTACAAAGACGCTTTTATGATTACAAGTATGACGTTAAAAAATCAGCTGTAGAAAATTCTCTCTCTATTCAACAATTTGCGGAAGATTTACAAGCAGAAGGAGAAGAAATTAAAGAAAGCTGGGTTCTTACAAGAATTCTTGGATCACTTCCTCCGAAATTATACCATTTTCGCACAGCTTGGGATAATGTCAGCGGATCAGAGAAGAATTTTAATTTATTAATTGAAAGACTACGTCTAGATCGACTTAACGAAAGTGAGTAAACAAGTGAAATTCCACAAAATGCATTTATTACTAAACAAAATAAGAAGCCTGGAATGTTTAATTCAAATCTACAATCAAATTCGACTGTTGAATGTTTCAAATGCGGATTGAAGGGACATATTAAAAAATACTGCAAAAACAAGCCATGTGCTAAATATTTAGCTTATTTCAAGAAAAATTATTCATGCAATGTTTGCAATCAGAAGGGACATTTCGCCAAAGAATGTTCAAAGAGTAATTCTGACAAAAATGGTAATAATAAATTAGAAAATCGTCGTGCCTTCATTACTGTAGGACTGTCAACTGCAAAATTAGAATACATACATTCAAAAATAGATTGTACTGATTCCTGGTTTCAAGCATATACCTATTACTAATAGGTATATGGTTTCAAGATTGTGCAGCAACTCAACACATGACATCTCATAAGGATTGGCTTACAGAATTTAAAGAACTAGAACATATTTTAGCTGTCATTATTGGAGATGCGTCAGAACTTGAAGGTGTAGGTGTAGGCAGTGTCAAATTAGAAGCATTCAACGGAAAGAAATGATATAAAGTAGTGTTAGAAAATGTTTTGTACGTACCCAAATTAAATTTCAACCTTCTTTCTGTGGCTCAAATGCTTGACAGAAATTATATTCAAGTTGCTGATAAGAAGAAACATATTTTTAAAACGTCAGATCAGAAAGACATAGTGGCAATAGCTAAAAGAGATGGGAATCTATTTAAAATTATGCTTCCTAGGGAGAAGACAGAAAAAGGTCTGCTAGTCGTCTCTATCAAGACTTGGCATGACAGACTGGCTCATCAAAACGTCAAATATGTCAAAGACATTTTAAATAAAAACGGAATCAAGTATGTTGACGATTGGAATGATTACATATGTGAAGGATGTGTGTACGGTAAACAACACCGTATCTCTCATCCTGTAAATCATAAAATAGCAGAGAATTCCTTAGATTTAATACATGTCGACTTAGGTGAAATGAGTACACCGTCATTGGGAGGAGCGAAATACTTCTTACTTTTCAAGGACGACTTCTCTCATTATAGAACAGTATATTTCTTAAAAACAAAAAATGAAGCTGTAACCAAATTAGATATATTCATGAAGCTGGTAGAAAATCAATTTGATAAAAAAGTAAAATGCTTAAGAACAGACAACGGTAGGGAAATAAAGAACAGCAACACTCGTGCACTTCTGGAAGAACTCGGTGTATTTGATACAAAATCGAATGCCAATACACCTGAACAAAACGGTAGAATAGAACGAGAAATGCGAAACGTGGTTGAATCAGCTCGATTATTAAATCATGCGCGAAATCTAAATGAGGAACTTATGGGCTAAAGCTATAAACTATGCTGTTTTTACACTCAATCAGACAGGTACAAGTTCATTGAAAGGCAAGAGTCCAGCAGAATTATGATTTGGACGACATGTGAACGTTGACAAGCTTCGAACATTTGGATGTGATTGTTATGTTCTAATTCCAAATCATAAGCGAAAGAAAATGGACAAGAAATCCAAGAAAGGAATCTTAGTTGGATACGACATGGACTCACCATCTTATAGAATTTACGTGCCAGATGAACGCATTATAATTAGTTCTGAAAATGTAATTTTTAATGAAAATGAAGGACAAAAGGAGAAAAACATAGAAATTACATAAGAATTGAAAGAAATACAAAAATAAATAACAATTGAACCAGATATTGACAATGAAGAAAATTTTGAAGATCAAAATCCGTCAGTTGACATAATCCAGCAAGAAGTAGAAGAATAAAAGAGACGAAATTTACGTGATCGTCAGAAACTTTCAAAACTTATAAGATACGCATACTATTTTACTGAAGAAAACAAAGCAATTATGGCAATAATTGGAGAAGTCCAAAACATTTCTGTATCGGAAGCCTTAAATAACAACAAATGGTTCAAAGCTATGTCCGAAGAGTTTCAATCTTTAATTGAAATGAAAACATGGAAACTTGTTGAGCTACCTAAGTATGCCATACCTTTAATTCATTCAAATATGAGCGCTCGAAGTGACTAGACGTGCCTATTTGTGTGTGCTGCAACAGTTGTGTCTCAGAAGCTTTTTTTTTACCTTTTCTTAAACAAATAATTCGTCATGCCTCGCGAACAACGTGCAATGGAGACCAGGTCCAACGTCAAAGTCAGCAGTGACGATCTTAGTGATGAATTAGTTATAAAAATAGTGTCCCATGTCTCTGAGAAAGTGGAGGCAGTATTCAGAGGTGAAATTACTAGCCTGAGAAATGAAATTAAGAAACTGCAAACTCAGCTGCAGCAGAAGGACAAGCAGATTGAGTCTATGGCCCAGGAAATAGACTCTCTTCAGCAGTACAGTAGGCGCAACTGTTTACGTCTATTTGGAGTACCGGAGAAGACCAATGAATCTACTGACGCCCTCGTCCTGCAGCTGTGTGAGGAGAAACTCGACCTTCATCTGGAACCATCTGCCATAGATCGTTCACATCGTATAGGGAAGCCATCCACAGATAAGTGCAGACCTCTTATTGTAAAATTTTGCAGATACAATGATCGTGCATCAGTCTTTGCTAAAAAAAGTAAATTAAAAAGTACGGGTATTATAATTCGGGAAGACCTCACTCGCAACAGACTAAATTTAATCAAGGATGGCTAAGAAAAAGTTCGGGGTTAATAATACTTGGTCACGTGATGGTCTCATATGTGTTAAAATTGATAATAAAATTTACAAAATATCGACCTATTCTGACTTTAAGAAACTAATTTAGTGAGTTACGTTAACTTATATTATATATAACATATTTTGCACACACATGGGTACTATATGTTCTTTTGTTTAATTGTATTTTAGAACTTCGATTCTGATTTAGTTTTTTAAGTATTAATTAAGGATTCATTTGTCAAAATAAATCTAGATAATAAATTTGTGAATATATTAACATATAGATATATAACATAAACAAAATAGCACATTTATTCGAACTTTATTAATTGTATATTCATATTATTTTTACTATTTGCTTTGAGAATCTATTGTCGTATCCACGGTTTGATTTATTCCTATTGTTTATACAAAAACGGTCATCTTTATACTTGTTTGTGTCTAGTGATCAGATCGATGACATCTCAATATTCTCAGCTGATTATTAACTGGTAGTTTGTTAACGTTTACATTATACTTTATATTCGACTTTTGTTTTTTTTAGTATAACTAATGTTTCATATAGGTCATGTGAATATTGGATCACTAGGCACTCATTTCAGTGAATTTAAGGATTTCATTTGCAGTAACAACTTTAACATTTTTGGTGTAAGTGAAACTTGGATGAATGATAATAGTAAAAAATTTTCTATACCGGGCTATGTACTAGTTAATAATGACAGAGTATCGATCCGTGGAGGTGGAGTGGGATTTTATTACAAGTTGCATTTGTTTGATAAGTTATTTGTTCTAAATGATATCAATACTCATAGTGTTCATTTGGAACAATGCTGGATTAAAATCTGTGTGAGTACTACTAAACTGATTATTGGGGTTATATATCGACCCTCTAAAGCTTCATACGTTGATTTTATTAGTTCATTAGAAACTTCTATTTCCTCAATTTTTACTGAGGCTAATTACATCTTTTGTGTTGGTGACATCAACATAAATTTATTTTCATTAAATAGCAATTCTGTCAAACTCTTTAACTCTCTACTCGATGAATTTGATTTATCTCAACTTATCACAGAACCTACACGTATAACTGCAACCTCTGAAACGCTTTTAGATGTTATAATTACCTCATCCAGTGAGATTTGTTCTGATATTACTGTAACAGATATGCATCAGGTAACTGACCACAGATCTGTTTCTTGTAAACTGAAATTGAGTTCTGATAATAAACAGGGACCACAAATTAAGCGGTTTCGTGATCTGAAAAATGTTGATATTGACAGTCTTATTGATAGTTTAAACAGTCTTGATTGGCAACTCTTTTTTTCCTGTCGTGATCTTAATTTGAAATTACATACCTTCAACGGTATTATGTTGGGTTTATTTGACGAATATGCACCGATAAAAATAATTAGAACCCGTGACACTCCATCTCCCTGGATGACGGATGTTATACGAATAATGATAAAATGCAGAAATAATGCATTATCAGAATTTAAACGAACCAAGTCACAAGAGCATTAGAATTATTACAAAAGCTTAAGAAATTATACTACTGAGGCGATTAAGATGGAAAAGAAAGCATATTTTGAATTTAAATTAAAAAACACATGCAATAACATGGAACACTTTTAAGGAATTCAATGCTCATGCAGTACCTAAAAAATTAATTCCTAGTAATTTACGTGATGTCAATGATCCTGATAATAAAGTATTGCAATTTTATCGTTCCCATCGTTTTTCCAATAACTATACTTCCTTCTCCTTTTCTCCAGTTTCTGAATCTGATGTATCGAAAATTTTTTACTCATTAAAATCAAATTCTATGGGAGTTGATGGCCTAAATCTAAGTATGCTTAAAATAGTATTTCCAGATATTGTACTGCAGCTTACGCACTTAATAAACGAATGTCTCTTGCAAAATAAAGTACCTGATGTTTGGAAGCATGCTGTAATCAAACCTATTGCTAAAATAAAAATACCCTCGTCTTTTAACGACTTAAGACCAATTAGTATACTCCCCACGCTTTCGAAAATTCTTGAAAAAGTTGCTCACTCCCAAATTTTAGAATACTTATATAAATTTAGTATTTTACCAGAAATTCAGTTAGGTTTTCGGTGTGGTTACAGCACCACATCTGCATTGCAACATATGCTTCATGATATTGTTAACGACGTAGACAGTAAACGTCTCGTACTTTTAGCCCTACTAGATTTCAGCAAGGCCTTCGATACATTGAATCACGAACTTCTTCTCGCTAAATTGCATTTTCTAGGTTTTAATAATAATAGCATTGAATTCATACGAAGTTACCTAACTAATCGCTCTCAAGTAGTTAATATAGACAACACTAACTCCAGTCATTGTTCTATTATTAAAGGTGTACCGCAAGGCTCTATTTTAGGGCCGCTTCTATTTTCAATATACGTATTCGATTTGAATAAAAGTATAAGCTTTTGTCATATTCACATGTACGCTGATGATACGCAATTGTATCTATCATTTGACCCAAGTAACTCCATAACTGCCGTTGATAACATGAATGCGGACTTGAAGACATTAGCACAATATTGCAAAAATCATTGTTTACATTCAAATGAATCTAAGTCTACTGTTATGTTGTTTGGTAATGAGATCAAAAGAAAAGAGTTGCTTTTGAATAATGCCATTTCTATTAAAATTAATAAGGCCAATATTAACATTTCAAATTCCGCAAGAAATTTAGGACTTCTTATAGATCATAAGCTCAGATTTTCTGATTATGTAACCTTGTTGATAAAAAAGGCTTATCTTGCCTTGAAGAACCTCTTCATGAACAGGTTCATTCTATCAAAACACAACCGTATGATTCTATGCAGTAGTCTTGTACTATCTATATTTAATTATTGTGACACAGTTTATGGACCACACATTACTGTTTTTGACGACAACAGAATACAAAAGGTCCAGAACTGCTGTGTTAGATTCATTAATGGTTTGCAAAGACATGAACACGTTTCGCCTTATTTAAAAGAGCTCAATTGGTTGGATATGAAACAGACCAGATTTTTGCATATAGCTTCTTTGGCACATTGCATATTTCAGAATAAATCTCCATCTTATCTTTATAACAAATTAACATTGCGTACAAATCATCACAACCGTAATTTAAGGAATAATTCGAAATATCACAACCCTAAGTTTAATTCCGCATTGTACAAACGCACATTTTCTTATACTATTCCTACGACTCTCAATAAGATTTCATCCACACTTATTTCTATTAAGCCTGTCACATTTGCTAAAACTGTAAAAAAAATATTAGCACAAAATAATATATCACTCATCTGAAATCCTTGACTTCATTATCACAGTATTATATCATACTTATTATTACTGCTTATTTAAATTCTTGTTTCTAATTCACTCTTATTATTTATCTGTTTATTTTGCTATATATGCAAATTTTATGTCCACTTTATTATAATGTTATGTAAGGTTAATATGGAAGAACATCTATTGCTGAATATTCGCCAATAAAGGTATTTATTATTATTATTATTATTATTTAACTTGTCGCTGGGTTCTGCGTGAAAAGCAAGATGAAAGACTGAAAGCAAGACTCGTTGCCAGAGGGTTTGAACAGGAAGAAGGAGTAAATTATTTTGACACTTTTAGTCCAGTTGCTTGTCACGCTTCAATTCGACTAATTTTGAGTCATGCAGCATCGGAAAAGATAAAGGTCTTGACATTTGATGTTAATATGGAGATCTGGAGGAGGAAATTTATATGTATCAACCAGAAGGATTTCATGATGGTACAGACAGAGTATGCAAACTTGAGAAGAGTCTGTATGGTCTGAAGCAGGCTTCAAAGAAATGGAATGAAAAAATTTCATCGTATCATGAAGCCATTGGAATTTTGTTATACCTAGTAACGATATCTCGTCCAGACATAAGTTTTGCTGTAAATTATCTTAGTCGCTTTAACAGCAATCCAAAATCTAATCATTGGAAGATGGTAAAACGCATATTTCAATATTTAAAGGGAACACCAAAATACGGAATATTTTTCAATGGAGATACTTCACTCATCGCATACACCGACTCAGATTAAGGAGGAGACAGTGCCACTGGACACTCAACTAGTGGAATATTAATTATGAGAGGAGAACCAATCATCTGGTATACCAAGAAACAACAACTTGTTGCGACATCGACTGCAGAAGCCGAATACAGAGCAGCAGTTTCATCCATCGATGATATTTGCTGGATTAGACGACAGGGACAGGAACTTGAAATTTTTAACTGTGATCAACCAACCGTTCTATATGTCGATAATCAGTCTGCTATTCACATGATTAAAAACAGTCATGAAGGAAAGACAATGAAAGGCAAGAAGCACATTGAAATTCCGAGAAAATTTATTATTGAACATATTGGTAAGACAGTAACGCTGGAACATGTAGACAGCGCAAATCAATATGCTGATATTCTTACGAAACCTCTAAATCGTAAAATATTTGAAAAACTTCGTAAGCAAATAATTAAGGAGGAGTGTTAGAGATTAATTATTTGGTTAATAATTTTTTTGTTTCATTTGCTACTTTATGTTTTCATATTTATAGTTTTAATTTTTTATCTGGGTAAACTATGAAAAACATATGTAGTAAATAATATATTTGACAATTCTGTTTACTCCATAATATTTGGTGATCATATATTGTATGTTATAAAGGTATTATTTAATTTAATTCTGTTTACATGTATTATTATTAATTTGTATTTTTCTCTTTGTCAGGCGCCTTTTATTTATTTCTTGTATTAAGAAGTTGTGTTATCAAAAAGGCATAATAAATAATATTTCAAGACTTGTATTTATTCCTCTACAACCTGGATTAAATTTTAACACAAACAATAATGGACAAAGATTATGTAACTTTGCAATAAAGACAAGCATGATAATAAGCAGCACAAAATATAAGGACCCGTGGCAACATAAAATAACGCGGACATAACCAGACCAAAAACATCATACGCAAATCGATCACATACTAGTAACCAGGAGAAGACAAACATCAATAAGAGATGTAAGAACGTACAGAGGAGCTTGTGCAGACTCTGATCACTACATGGTAACAGCGACAATAAAACAAAAAAATATGTACACAGAAGAACAAACAAACTAAATGGAATACAGAAAAGCTAAACAACGAACAGGATAGAAAGGAGTATGTCGAAAAAGAAGTAAAGTAATGAACGAAACAGATATTGATATAAATTGGAATGAAATAAAAACAAGAAGTACAAAAGCAGCTAAAGGTAAAAGAGAAATAAAAAAGAAAGAAAACAAAAAAGAATGTCAAATGGATACAAACAAAGACAAAGATAAGAATGAATATGAAAACAAAAGAAAAAAGTCCAATAAGTTTATAAGAAGAACTAAAAGAATATGGATGGAAGAGAAAATAAAAAAACATAGAAAAGGAAAGATTAAATAGGAACACGAAACGCTTTTATGAAAAAATCAACCAGCAAACATATAAACAAAATTTAAATGTAAATAACATGATACAAATAAGTGTGGGAAGATTGTTTCAAGGAAATATTGACTGAAACAATCACAGCTGTAGAAGAAGAAAAAGAGGAAGAAACTGAATAGAATGCAGTACGAGAGCCAACACTGGAAGAAGTTAAGAATGTAATTAAAGATGGTAAAAATGGTAAAACGTCAGGAAAAAATGGGATAAATAAGAAACTCATAAAGTATGGTGGTGACACATTACATGAACAAATACATAAAATAATAATCATAATCTGGACGGAAGAGAAAATAATAAAAGAGAGGAAAATAGATCAAGTCGTTATAATATATAAGATAGGAGATCCCCAAGAATGCAAAAATTATAGAGATATAACATTATTTAACAATGCATACAAGATCATATCAACTGTAATTCAAAAAGACTAGCAGAATCGGCTTAAAATAAAATAGGGCAACACCAATATGGGTTTATAAAAGGAAATCAAAAATAAACAAAGAAATGTTGTTTATAGACTTCCAGCAAGCGTTTGACTTGATAAAAAGAGAAAAACTAATGATGGCACTAAAAAAACTAAAAATTTAGTACAAACTACGAAAATTAATAAAAATGACAATGCAATAAACAAAAATTTGTATTAAGACAAAATATGAAAGTACAGAATAATTTATAATTAACAAAGGAGTTAAACAAGGTGATGCTCTGTCTGCTGCACTATTCAATTTAGCATTAGAATATGTGATGAGGAAAATAAATAAGTACTCAATAAGAACAAATGCAGGACAGATGATAGCATATGCTGATTTATAATTTATTATAATAAGAAAGAAAAGAGAAATAATGACTAAGATGTTAGATGAGATAGTCACAGAAGGCAAAAAAATTGAACTTAAACTGAATGGAAATAAAACAAAAATAATGAGATATGGACAAATGAATAAGAACAAGAAGATAAAATTTGGAGAACAAGAATTCGAAGTGATAGAAAAACACAAATACTTGGGACTAATGATAACAAACAAGGAGATAGAGAAAATAAAATAAAAGAAAAAATATTTTTAACAAATAAGACCTTTCACATGTACAAAAACCTATTAAAAAATAAAATAATGACATACCTATTAAAAAATAAAATAATGACAAGAACAACAAAAATAATCTACAAAACTATAATCAGACATATATTGATGTATGATGCAGAAACACTAACAATGACCAAAAAAAGAGGAACAACTTAGAATAATAGAAAGAAAAATATTAAGATTAACTATTATTATTAGTAGCAATCAAAGTAAATGAAAATGAATACCGGATACGAACGAACATAGAGATACTAGAAGAAGAAGATATAGCACGAAAAATAAAGCATCAGAGAGTAAAATAGTTGAGACACATATGGAGAGCAGGAAAAGAAACCAGGATGTACTCAATATCAGAATGAGAACCCGGAAATAAAAAAAGAGGTAGACCAAGATCAACATGGATAAGAGAAGTAAAGGAAGACCTAAACAACGCCAAATTCGAATTTTGTATTCCATTTATCACTATGAACTGATTCAACTTAAACTTACACTTTTCAATCCGGATTACTTATTTTTCATTCCATTTGACTGGATCACTTCACCGTCCTTACTAAACCAACTGATCCTAAGTAAATCACTCACCGAGGTAGATCAATAGATCACAAACTAATCTCTCAGTGAGATGTTTCAACTTCCCTTCCAAATGGATCATCTTTTGCAAAAAAATTATTAAAATGTTTATCACTGTTCCTTATTGCACTACACAAAATTATTTTTATCCCTTAAAAACTGGCAAAGAAAGAGTCGTTGCTAGATATTTCTTACCAAATATATTTTAACGTTGTCAATTTTGTCAATCGTACTAAATTTATTAGCAAGAAATCAAATGTTTTGCATAAAAATTAAAACCAACTAAATACTAAATTATTATTACTATTAAGCTTCAGGGGAGCAACCAAAAGATGGCAGGACAAAACAAGCCCAATGTCACCCATTTAAGTTACACGACCTGATGTCTATATATCAACTTGACGTATTTAGTGTATTTTTATACGGAGAAATTAAAGAAGATGTTTTTCTTAGTATTCCAGAGAATTCCATTTATGGAGAAAGAAAAATTTAACCGCTCGAAGAGTGATTATTGTCTGTATACAAAATTTAACGAAAAGTTATTCATTTTGATTTATGAGGATGATCTGTTGATTTTTGGAACAAATAATCAACAAATTGAAGAACTGAAAAAGGAATTATTCAGAACATTCAAAATGAAAGATTTGGAGAAAGTTTCACATTCCATGGTATAAATATTAACCAAGAAGTAAAGAATGGACAAATAAAAATGAACCAAACAACTTATTTGCAAAAAGGCCTGTCAAAATTTGGGATGGAAGATTGTAAAGCGAGATCGACGCCTTTAGATCCAAGTTTTAGGTCCGATTGGTTAGTAGAACCAAAGGATGAAACAATATATAATGAAAAACTCAAGATCCTCTGCATAAAACTAATTGGCTGTTTCATGTACGCAATGATTGGCTACAAGACCAGATTTATGTACAGCTTTGGGTGTTTTAAGTCGATATCAAACTGCACATGAAAAATTATGGACATGTTTAAACTTTGTACTAAGATACATAAAATGTACAATTGATTTTAACTTAGTTTATGTAAGAGATGAAAATGCAAAAATACTGACAGGATTTGTTGATGCTGATTGGGCAGGCGATTTGAATGACAGAAAATCAATGTCTGGGTTTATTTTAAAAATGTATGATACGTCGTGTCATGGAATTCGCGTAAGCAAAGCACTGTAGCGGTATCATCCTGTGAGGCAGAGTATGGGGCGCTGAGCATGGCAGTAATCATCTTCAAAAATAATCAGTCCGCGATAAAATAATCCAGAGAACAACAAACGTCTCAAAAACGTTGATATTCGGCATCACTTTATCAGAGATAAGGTTAATGAAGAGATCATTGACGTCCAGTACCTAAGAAGTGAAGAACAAGAAGAAGATTTATTTGCGAAGCCTATAAATAAAAATGTATTTAATTGTATGGCTAATCTTCAGTACAAGATCTTGTCCACTTTTCACAATCCTGTTAGGGTGTTGACGTTTATCAATTGACGTTAAGTGTCAACAATGAAATTTGTTTTAAATCAAAGAAGGCAACACCATAAATCATAAATGAGTACGCCATGAAATAAACAAGTATTGTTAAGTATTGTACTAATAATTTACGTATTTTCGAAATATTAAATGTATGTTATATAATGACAATAAAAGGATATACCATACTGCATAATTTCAATAATTAGTATTGGAATAAAAAATATAAACTAAAGAGAAATACTAGACAAAACAAAAGTTTCTATTTACAAAACCACATTCGTATTAGCTTTGACCTATCCTGGGAATCACAAAAGCAACCTACAAACCCTAAAACTAAGATTACTAGGAAAAATAAAAGGAACAACAAAAATGGACAGAATTAGGAACAGTGACATTAAAGAGACTTTACAACTAAACTACTACTAGGTAATTATATGAAACACAACTACAATGGCACGTCATATGCAACGACAAACAGCGAAAAGAAACTACAAAAAGAATATTTGAAACGGGAGCACAGAAAATACAGGGAGGCAGGGCTAACAAAAGTAGAAACGAAAAATGAGAGAAGCGCCTATAATGGAATAGACACTAACTCCAATAGATAACCAGGTGACATCTTCAGAGGATAGCTGTAGCAGAATCGCTCATCACCTAAAGGTAACTCTCGAACCACTTAGCAAGCAGTTTTCTTTTTAATATAATGGAAATATATTAGGTTTTATTTCTTGTTATAGTATATACTGGAACAAAGTACAAGCACGTAGTCCGTTAAAAAGAGACATCAAGGAAGACTACATAAACCACAGATCAACTTGTCGAATTCGTTAAAAAACTGAGTTAAATCTTAAATACGTATCAGACAGGTTATGTCCGTATTTATTTTCCCGAATATTATTTTTCAATATTTATATTCTAATATTTTAACTAGGGATGGATTGGAGAATATTCGGGATAAGTTTATATATAAGTTTTTTTTTGTAAAAATTATTACATTTGTGAAATGAATTTAATGTTTTCTTACAACTGATATTTATAAATAAATATTGTTGTTTTAATTGCACAATAGATTCTTTTAAAATGTATAGCTGTCATTGGTATTATATAGCAGGCAAGAGTTCTATGATAGACAGCACTGGCGCTGTGATTTTAAAATGAATCTTAATGTTATATATTTTGTCAATATTATAATCATACTCCCCTTCAGAATAAGTTTGCTTGCGAGATTCTTTTGATGATGATGGAGATCCGTTTTCCTTCTGTTGATTTTCATATATTCTGTATAGTTCGCGAAAGATATTTATTTTTTAACTCTTTACCTTAATTTGTCACGTCTAAAAGTTGAATTTTATGCCTATGGTCTAGCATGAGGACAACACAATACACCTAGTTATGGCATCAAAAAGCACATTAATGCAAATTATCACTGACGGCAAAGTCTTCACTTAGCTTTTCTATAACTTTTTTTTCATAAATTTACACACTTTCTATTACTAACCACTGTTCTTCATTTACTTTATAATACTTTAGATTAGGATCATTTTTGAAGAGACACATGAAACATGAAACCTTTTAACATATCTTGTATGGAATTCTATCTGGAAGGAATATCCAGAACAGGTGACCATTCTGAGCAATCTCCCACTGTTTGGCAAGCACTTTTAAATCAGTTGCCCAATTGCTCCAATATTTTGATTTTCTTGAAAACTATGCGTATCTTCTAAATGTCACTCATTTTCATTATATATTCATCTTCTTGTTTTCTCTCTTTTTCTTCGTAACTTGTATCATCATCAGACCCTTCTTCATCTTAACTTTCTTCTTCATTCTCATTTTTCTTTGTGTGTGTTAAATTTAGTGAAGAAAAATGTTGGTTTATGCTATCAAACTGACGTAAAGGTATGCGTAGTTCATCTATGAAAGTTGTATTTGCTGCCGCATTGTCAACGGTTATTCCTTGATTTTTTAACACAACATCATAGTCTTCCATGAGAAGGTACGAAATCGACTGACTGACTATGGACTGAAGTTACAATTTTTTTTCAATAAAATGTGCTATGACACCATGAATGATTTTCTATTTATAGCTGTCCATCCATATATTGTAAAAGAAACTTTAGAATTGTTTTCTTTTAAAATCGTCACTACTTTTTTTTTAGGTCTTTGAAACGATTAAAAATCTTTGTTTTAAATATTAGAATATAAATATTGAAAAATAATATTCGGGAAAATAAATACGTACATAACCTCTCTGATACATATTTAAGATTAAACTCAGCCTTTTAACGAATCCAACAAGTTGATGTTCTTTATTATTCTGAAAACTCGTAAAGTATTTAAAACATTTTTTTAATTCCTAGAAAAACGTAAATACACACGTCGTAAAAATACTTAATTTTTTTGAAAAATATAATAAATACTTTATTTAAATTACATAAAAATCTTAAACTAAATTAGTGTTTTTAATTATCAACAACACATCTCTTTCTTATTGCTATAATAATCTATATAATAATTAACAAATAATTAAGAAAATGAAAAGTTTCACCGACTATCTTTCTAAATGCCATATAATAAAATACATTCTTATTTTATTTTGGTACATAGGACAATCAACAGTTCAATCTAACCAATAAAAAGTATATATATATATATATATATATATATATATATATATATATACATATATATATATATAAAGTAATTAATAAGAGAATAACAATATTAAATATTTTATAAAGTAATGACACATCAGCAATAGTTCTTCTGTTATCTGGAGTGTTTTTGTTAAAATATCAGAGTCTTGCTTCGTAGTCAGAAGCTTGTACATTTGGTACATAGAAAATTCAGAAGTAAATGTTATTTTTATATGAAGGATTCCAAATGACTGATGCATATTCCATTTCAGATCGGACGAGTAAGTTATACATTTGTACAGTGGCGGACTGGGAAATTTAGTCAGCCCGGGAAATTTAGTCAGCCCGGGAAATTTGCCAGTGCTATCTATTTTCATTGGAGAAATTGGTTAAATTAGTAAGTTCTTTTTCAACTAAATTTGAGTTACTTGATGTTGATGAGTATTGCTCGGGCTCAACGTCAACAATATTTTTTGTGTTCCCGCAAGTCGAACTCCAAGTCGAAGATGATGAGGCTACTAATTCAGTAGCAGCTCTAGCCACAGTTGACGCAAACATATCGTTTATTTTCAAAATTGTTTTTGCAGTTTGTTGTATATTTTTTTGTTATTTTTTTTCTCGCTCCTTTTGAACAACTCCTTTAAATTTTCTTTTTTCTATATTTGTAGTTATTAGTTTTAATAATTAGCCTTAAAATAAAATAAAGAAAGAAAAACTATTTTGGAGTAATAAAACCGTTTTTGTATAATGTATGTATAAATATTATATTTCTAATAATAATAAATACGTATAAACAGTTACCAAAAAATAAAATTCACAAATGTCGCAACGACAAACTACTTCTGATTACCTGGAAATATGAACTAGGCGCTTCGTAATTCTTACGCCGGTTGCCGGCCGCCAGGCACTCTATCGTTCATGCATAAGTACAAGCATACAAGATAGATCATGTTCGTCTTACTACGACGATAATATTTTGTATTTTTATTCACTCATGCATAAATCTATTTGTTATAATTTACACATAAAAAATAATTTATTATTATAATAAAAATATCTGATAATATTGACCGGCCTCTATACATCTGTAGGGTTATGTACCCGACCAAAGGTTTTACTAAAATTAGTGTAAACACATTCACTTGATACTTTTTGGCCGCATTCGATCTCAAATACTATTTAAAAAGTATTGTCACACAATTGTATCCCTCAGTCACACATTTTATTTTTGTCCAGCATATGTCAGCTACTTTTTTCTGTCTAAACTGTCGCTGGTCGTACACCAAAAAGTAAAAATGCAAAAGATACGGCAAGTAATATACACTTTGCGCCATAAAAAAATGGAACACCCTTATTTACCAAAATTTAAATTTGTTATTCTTTCTTGATACTTGTTTATTATAGTACCTACTTTTAATAAAGTATTAAAAATGAGACATTTTTATCAACTAATAATACATATTTTTAATAACGGCAGTAACCGCCGAATAAATAGCAGCCGCTATTTTTCTGGGCATCGAATGACTAATCTTTGTATCATATGTTGTGGTACATATATTCATATCTTTGTGCTATCGAAATCTATTCAGACTTCGACGAATACAAAATAGACGAAACTCCCTATTATAACTTTTAGCAACTAAAATCATTATCCCCTAATAGGGACGAATAATAATATTGTGTTCCTGATATTGCCGTTTAAAAAAAATAAAAGTACGATTATGGTGGATTAAATTAAATCTGGATTAATCTGAAAACACAATTAATTGTCAATGCTATAACCAGTATCTGCAAAGGCATACTCAATAATGGTAATTTTCACATCCTATAGAATTCTGTAACCGTTCCTATCTGCTTCTTGTTCTCTAATCATCTGAATTCAAAATGTAAGTTGTTCTAATAAAAACTAGTAGAAGAATTACCTATTTCAATTCCTTCAAAGTGTTGCTTTTTTATGACATTGAATAAATTTATATACTCAGAAAATTTTTGTTTAAAAATATAAGATTAATTTAGATGTTAATTTACATGTAAATTATAAAATTATAGACATTTTTTTACAAAACGTACCTTATATGCTTTTTATTATTCTTCATTTATGACTTATAATTGTGTATCATAAATTATTTCATATGTTGATTTACTCACCCATTTATTTGCTTAAGATGTATATGAGTTCTAGTTCTTCGGAAGGCAGGCCGACAGCAAATCCGATATTTTGAAGAGTACCACAACAACGACATTAGTATTATGATGAACGTCAAGCAAATTATCACTTGAAATATGATATGTGATTCCTGAAAATAGGGTAAAAAAAGGTATGACTTCTATATAAATAATACGTTAATCTTGGAATGATATATAAATATTCTTCATTAGAAATATTTATTTATTATTTTATATTTATACACCTGACTAGGATATAACATATTATATCTCTGAACTCGTTGTTTGAATATTGTCATGATTTTTAGAAAATATGTCTATGTAAAATTACTTACATAGATAAAAAATTAGAAACCAAGTATTATAAAAGCCAATTTTGCATTTACAAAGTAATATGTTCAGTATACGAGAAACTTTTCGGACTGACGAAATAGACCTATACATTTAGCGAGAATGTTTTATAAGAGAACTAAAGAAGTTTTTTTATTTGATTTTTGTCAACTAAAAAAATAAAGGGCTACAAATTGTTATTTAAGTTTATGTTGTGCAAGGATAGTGATTATTTAGAAATATAATGAAGTTATAATATTTATATATCATTGAAATATTATACATTTAAATTGGTATATTGTGTGTATTGTAGAGAGAGAATATTAATTGAAATCTAAGAAATGGAAAATTAAATACGAATACGTGTATATCTTTACGTATTCTGCGGAATAAACACTTGCATGGTTGCGGCGTATCAAATGATAATTATTTAAATAACGTATATATATATATATATATATATATGTATATATATATATATATGTATATATATATATATATATATATATATATATATATATATATATATACCGGGTGTCCCAGCTCGACCGACACAAGGGAGTTTTACATGGGAAATCAGTTAATCATGAATAGTATCTCCCCAGTGCAAGATATTAACTTGAAATTTTGTATACTTATAGGATAATATTAATTCTATGGACCACACTTATTTGAAATATGCAATTACGTCTGCAGGGCGAGATTTATACCGGGATATATATATATATATATATATATATATATATATATATATATATATATATATATATATATACAGGGTGAATACTGAAAACCTTGACATAGGGAAATAACATGGGAAAACAGTTTTTTGCTGTTTCCATCTGTCCCGCTAAATAAAATCGGGTGTATATGGTATCGTTAGTTAGATTACTTAATTTTGCATCTAATAAAACCATATTTTCGAATAAGAAACGTCAAAAACAAAATGCTCCATAGCCGAGTGGATACGAGGGCTGTTTCATAACATAAATAATCTACAAGACCTGGTTCGAGACCACCTCGGCCCTATTTTTTTTTTAATTAAATTATACTTAAAATATCATGTTTCGAAACATGAAATACAAAATTATACACCAAAAACTAAATTCGAATTAATTGTTAAGTTTGACAGACAGCAAATAATAATTCTATTAAATATTTGGATTTTTTTATTTATAAAAATATGAATATTGCTATTTTATTAAAATAGTCTGATATAATAAAGACATTTTAAGCATAATTTAATTAAAAAAAAAATTGGGCCGAGGTGGTCTCGAACCAGGTCTTGTAGATTATTTATGTTATGAAACAGCCCTCGTATCCACTCGGCTATGGAGCATTTTGTTTTTGACGTTTCTTATTCGAAAATATGAAGGATAACCTTCAAAATACAATTTATTTTATTAAATATTTCAGTTAGAAAAGGCCATATTACACAACATTTGGTTTTATTAGATGCAAAATTAAGTAATCTAACTAACGATACCATATACACCCGATTTTATTTAGCGGGACAGATGGAAACAGCAAAAAACTGTTTTCCCATGTTATTTCCCTATGTCAAGGTTTTCAGTATTCACCCTGTATATATATAAATACCTTATTTAAATAATTATAATTTCATATTTTATTGATAAATGCAAATGAATGTTCCAGACGCATCTAAGAAACCGGTATCAAAATTCTAAAGAGAACTTGCAAGAAATAGAAGCCGACGTAGCTCGTCTGGTTCGTCTCACACACTCTACAGTTCCTGACAGCGTTTTGGAATGTCTAGCTACACAAGCATTTGTCTATGGGGTCCGAGACAATGAAACTCAGCAGGCACTGCGATTGGCTCGACCAAAAAAATCTGTTTGACTCGATTTCATATGCCTTAGAATATGAAGCTGCGAAAAAAGCTTCACGTAACCAATCGTGAGTGCGAAATATCGATGCTGAGAGAATTGAAGACACTGAGGATCCGAAAGACAAGATAAGACAAATTACATCTGAAATTAATGTTGCTGGAACAAAGAAACTGCGCTGTTGGAATTGCGGGGAAATAGGTCACCCGCAAAGGCTCTGCAGAAAACAACAGAGGAAAACAGAAGCAAGAAAGGAAGAAAAGGAGTAAGGAAACTAAGTCGGGTTGATGCGAAGGAGCAATCGTCAACCCGTAATCTAGTAGCCCCAGAATCTATTAGTTATGTAGCATCCCTTCATCACCAAGCTAACAACATCAATTTAAACGGCTCTATCGACAGAAGGCTGCTTAAAATGTTGCTGGATACAGGTGCGACAAAAACAATAATCAGACCAGACTTAACAAGATAAATATGCAGAAAACATCTATTTCCATAAAGTGGCAGATACGCACAGCCACCTGGAGAAATAGATTTGAGAATAAAACTCTCGAGAGAGAGCGCTAACGATTTTACTGGGTAAATTACAAAAAAGATGTTAAAGAGTGGTGTAAGAAATGTGTGGCCTGCGTTGGAAGTAACGGGCCACATAGGAAAAAAAGAGCTCCAATGCGCCAATATAACGTTGGAAGTCCTTTTGAACGTATTGCGATTGGCGTGGCAGGACCATTTCCACAAATTGACAAGGGAAATAAGTACATAGTGGTAGTAATGGACTACTTTACTAAGTGGGTCGAAGCCTATCCATTACCCAACCAGGAAGCCGAAACAGTCGCTGAAGTTTTGGTAAAAGAATGCATCTGCCGGTTTGGAGTACCGCGAGAGATACATTTCTAACAAGGAAGGAATTTCGAGTCCGCTCTGTTCGAAAATATCTGTAAGATATTATGAATTAAAAAAAACCAGAACAACTGCATTACATTCGCAGTCTGATGGCATGTTTGAACGGATGAATAGAACAATAAACCGGTATTTGTCGAAGGTAGTCTCTAACTATCAACTAGACTGGGACCGACATCTTCATCTGTTCCTGTTAGCTTACCGTTCATCCGTGCATGAGACAACAGGGCAGACCCCAGCTAACATCCTATTCAGGCGGGAGTTGCGCTTACCATGCGATCTGGTATTTGGCAGTAAACCCGGTGAAGATCTAGCCGGAGAGAACTACGTAACGGACCTACGGAGAAGAACAAACGACATCCATGAACAAGTCCGTACAAATATTCAAGGTGCCAGCGATCGGATGAAAGACCAGTACGATGTCAAGGCTGAAAAAGGTGGTTTTCAACCTGGAAATTTGGTGTGGCTTTACAATCCACAAAGACGTCGCGACTTATCGCCGAAGCTGCAAAGAAACTGGGAAGGCCCTTACGAGATCGTCAAGAGGATAAATGATGTGGTCTACAGGTTTAGGAAAACACCTAATGGAAAGTCGAGAGTAGTCTACTTCAATCGGTTAGCCCCTTTCGCCGGGTTGTAGCTGAGGAACCTACATTTGAAGACATGCCACTGGTCACAAGGCACGGTATGGCGTGACACGAGAAGAACAATGAGATCTGTTAACCTTGGCCCCGGAGTATTCCCTCGCTCATTTTGTAGCAATAGTCATTAAAATGTCCCGCGGCATCGCTTCAGATTGTAAAAGAAAATTTGGACGAGTACAAGAACTGGCCAGCCAACGTCCAATTGTCTACTACTGAAGGATGATAACGTAGAACATAAGCGGTACATTTACTATCTGGTTACGAAACAATACTCTTATCAGAAGCCGTCATGCCGCAATTTATGGGACTCGCTGTGTGATATGAAGGACCATCTGTTGCAGAACGACATTATGAAGCTGGCAGTACCGCAGATAGACTGTGGACTAGATGGTTTTGATTGGACGATTGTTAGAAGCATGTTAGAGACAATCTTCCGCTTTACCGGAGTGGAAATTCTAGACTACAGCTTCAACCCTACCGGACAAGAAGAGCTCAAACGGACAGTCGACTGTTACTTTTGCAAGATTTCCAGATGCACCAAGGGTGATGCGTGCAGATTTCGTCATAACGAACTGTTCCGGGATGAAACAGTCTTAAGGAGGGGGCAATGTAGCGATCCCAGGGTCGCGCCGCGGGCGACGGCCGCTAGCGAACAGGTTACAACAGGTCCGCTTGCTTTCCATTGTTCTGTTTACGAGAGAGTTGGAGAACATTCTAGCAATTAAATGTTTTACTTTAAATACCCCCGACCAGGAGATCGGGAGGACAGTCTTATATTGACACATGTAGTGATCATGATGATGAGTTGATGATATAAATAAATAGTTACGATATAGATATTGTGGAAATAAATATCACGTAGTTTTAAGTGTTTAAATAAATAATCTTAGTGTTTAAGTTTTTATTAATAATAGTTAGACTTAAAATAGTATTTATGTTTGTTTATTTGTAGTGTTAGTTATTTTAATAATTTTTTATAACTTATATTTCTTTTATTAACCCTAGTTATATAAATATTCGTGTTTGAATTATTTCCTTACACTTCTCCTAAATAAATAAAACGTTACAATAGTAGTAGATAAAATCCTAAAAAATATAATACATTATTCGGAAAATTATACAGAAATATACAACACAATCTGACACTATGGAAAAACGAACTAAGGAAGGTAAATCTAAAAATAAATGTAGAGAAACCGAAAAGAATGAGCTTAACATGAAAAGATAAAAATTATACAGTAGTAGTTGGAGATAAATAAATTGAACAAGAGAAAGAATACAAATGTATAGGTGTAGTCATCATAGAAATTGGAAAGATGGACGAAGAACCAAATAACAAATTGAAAGCTGTAAATATAATCTACAATGATATCAACAAAATGATCCTAAACAGCAAAATGATCAAGCAGGAAACAAAATTACCATTCTGTAATACAATTCACTAACCTGTACTTATCTATGAAAGTAAAACTTGGGTACTGACTACGTCACAAGAGCAAAAAATATCAGCAGCAGAAATGCAAAATCAAGACACATGGAAAAATGAGAGTAGTTTATATTTTTTATCTTCGGACAGTTACTGACCGATTATTGCCGACTTTAAAAACATAATTAAGGAATTATTTTTCATCAATTCGTATGGTATTACCGCATACTTTTATATTCATTACATACCTTTATTTCTCGAACTGAAATATAAACAAATAATTAATAAAAAATCATATTGACACGATTTATTGAATAATTACCGGATTTTCCATTAATATCAATTTTATCTGGACCTAGAACAAAAACAAGAACAATAATTAATTCTCGAAAATACAATACATTCTGAAAACAAAGATTACTGATTCTAGTCGTCGATTTCTATCACTATTTAAGCTACGAACAATATTACTTAATTAAATATGTCAGTTACTTTCAAGATTATGTAGATTAAATTCAAAATCTTGCACTAACTACGTTATATATGCTGTTTATCAAACCCAGCTATAATAAATATACCAGGACTCTCAATAAGTAAATAAACAAAACAAATATATATCACAGAGGATAAGTAGAGGCTGTAGGATGCATTTGGAAGGGTCGCAATATTTTTGTTGATCAAAGAAATTTGATTTTTGTTGTTAATAATAAGTTAATTGTTTGCAATTGTAAATGTGTCAATGAAAAATTGTGAAAGAAAGAAATATGTTTACTAATGTTTAAAATTCTAAAATTAAAGTATTTTTCTAGTATTTTGTGTTTTTATTCATTTACAATATCAACTCTAAACGAATCATATAAATGGTAGTTGCTCTGTTTGTTAACATATTTTGACGACCGAGATAAGACCCATGAGTTATTATTTTTGATTTGTCGTCGTACGGACAGCGGTAACTATCTATTTTGCTATGATAACAGACGTTGCGAACGATTTTATTTATGTATACTGTAGTTAGCTGATCCAGCTAAGAATAGGTTTTATCAAGGTAAAGACTAAAAAAAGAAAATAAAATTTTATTTTGCTCATGTAATGCATAGCGATTCTCCTCGGATAACTTTTTTGCAAATTCTTCGACTTCGACAGGTTGTAGGTAGACAGGTTATATCTCGGTGAATATACATAGCAGCTAAACCATTCAACCTATCTTCTGTCATTGTCGTACGAAGGTACGACTTTATTAGTTTAAGCGAAGAGAAGCTGCGCTCCACACTACAAGTGGATACTGGAAATGTAGCGAGAATATGTAAAATAATTTTTATATTTGAGAAAAATGCATTTTGCGCCTCTGTTGCTGCTTCGGGGAGATGTTCCCTGTCTTTCCAAAGCTCCTTCCAAAGAGTTATTTCTCCCGATAACGAGAGAAGATGAGGCAAGTCGTTGCAGCAAACACGTGCAGCTGCAATGAAAAACGACTGCTCAACTGTCCCAATACAAAATCGATAAAAGAAAGGAATATATTCAATCTGAAACAAAGTAGGCCAGTGAAATATTACACTAGAAATCACTAAAGTCGCATACTAACTAACGGCTAGTTCTGATTTTTTGTTAGTTGTAGTTAGGACTACTACCAATAGTGTATATTCAAATTTGCAGCTTCGAAAGACCTGTGCCAACTTCGTAGCATCCGAAAAACCGCGAAATTTTCGCACTTGTTTCGGTACTTTATTTTTGTTTTTAAAGTAAGATACAGCCCTCCAAAAATTGGCAATTTTTTCCAAAAAAAGTGAAGTTTTTTTAAGATTTGGTCAATTTTTAACCCCAAAATTGGGAAAAATACTCATTTTACGGGTAAAATTTTAGGGAGAGATGTTGTAGCGAATGTATTAGCTTTAATATAAGCGCAGAACAACGTCCGTAGGCCTGATAGTTTCCTCATAATGTTAAAAAATCCAAAAAATGAGAAAACTACATTTTTCGCAAATTTGCTGTGTTGAGTCCTCACGATGGTTTAAGAGTAGTTTGAAAGGAAAACCCATGTATATCCTCAAGAAATGTATATTTAACCTATTAATAATGCATTTACAATGAAATTAATTTAACATTTTTATTTACTGATGTATATGTATTTTCATACTTACAAAAGATATTGTTTGGTTGCCTCAAAAGATCAGAGCCCAAAATTTGTGATACCTGTACCACCCAACTCACAGTCAAACATGTAATCGAAGAATGTAACAAATACACAACGCATAGAGCAAAACACAAAATACCAACCACACAGTCGTTTATTAATTTTCTAGCAGATCTAATCTTATTAAATGAAATGTAACGAATAATATCATATACACAACAAAACTACATAATGTAACAACATTTATATCATTTACAAGGATTAATGACCAATGGTCGAAATCCTATATTTCAAATAAATAAAAATAACTTGTTGGGTTGTAATAGTTTATTTTTGTGCTGAATATTTGAGACCTGCTTTTAGGCAGGTACAGCCGCCTCCGCTATAGCTTTTCTTGCACCTGCATGATAGAAAGAAAGGAAGGGAGGGGGATGCCACTTTGCTCATCATTGTTGTTGGAATGAGCCCCTAATCTGCCGTCTTCCATCCCCCTTGAGTGGTATCTTTTTTCACCCTTAACTACTTTTTAACTTGGTGGTAAGTTTGTTAGGCATGGAATGTTGCACCATCTTCTGTTAGAGACATACGAGCGAGGCCAACAAGACCAGCGGGGCGGCTGTTTTCACAAAAAAATTATATCCCAGGCTTTGGAGGGTATCTTCTGCGATGGTTTGGTCAGTTGAAGTAGGCTGGATGAACAGTTTAGCTGTGGTGATGAGATAAGGATATTTTTGGACGGCGCTCCATAGTTTGTTCTTCCCATCCTAGAATTGAGCAGAGGTGGTGTCGCAGCTAGTGAAGACGTGGAGAAACAACTCAAATCCTGGGGGGGGGGACTTCCAAATCTCCACGATTGAATGACTTTGAAGAATATTGTAAGGGGCCAAAGTAACCTCTGCCACTTTTCTGAAAAAAAAAAACATTCCTCACATCCTCTCCAATGATTAGCACTGAGTGAAAAAAGGTGCTCTTGTCAAGTGACACCTTGACGATGTCGCAGTCAGAATCCTTAACTGCCTGCTTTGTCTCTATTCCTTGGCTTTGGAAGGCAGAGCATATTAGAGCAATCAGTCGTCGTTTGTTGCTGTCGTTGGCCAGCAACTTCTCTCGAGCCATTTTTATGATATTTGATTCTTCAAAGACGCGTTCGGCAGTTTTTGTGTTCTTCTCTGGTCCATCCTCAGGATATTCGTCGAAGACCACAGCAACATTCCGTCCAAACTTATTGAAGGTATAGCTGACGAATCCTGCGACAATATCACTCACAGAGTCGTTGCGATGCCATATCACTTTGTGTAGTAAGTAACCCTCATCTACTACAACAAACGTGTTGGCTCCTACTGAGATGTTTTGAGAAAGCGGAGTAAAAGCTGAGTAGAACTTTGATTTTGTTCCTTTGCGCATACCCTCTTCTGTGAACAATGCCATGAGGTATGGAGCCAACTCGTTCTTGAAATGTGCCTTCAACTCATTGTTGGACTACTTGATGATACACAAACGCTAGAAGATACTCAGTGGTACTACATCCACATGTCTCTCTCTTCCTTTAATGGAAGTGCTCATTGATGCCAAAGTTCGCACTTTGTTTTTTAGTTTGTAGGAAACGTGTCCAAATGAGTTGCCCGTGATTTGCTTGGCACCTGTGGCAATTAATCTCAGGAGCCCCGACGATGCCGCTACTGATGAATAGCAGTTTGTCTGTCAGTGGAAATGGAGAGTGAATATCAAGGTAGTGGTTCAGTTTCTCCACATCACTAATGTCTCTTTCAATCTGTGCTGCCCTCATATCAACGTGCTGCTCACTAGTGGTACACGAAATGTCCCAATACCTCTCCAGGCTCTCGCAAATATTGAGCATGAACACCATGCCTTCAGTCCATTGTGAAAGAATGCTACTTGATATCCCTCAAAATGGGTCAACCCTCCGTATATTTCATGCCCTCTTTTAACTCTAACATCATTTACACTTTTTCTATACTTTTCCTCTAGAAATACGTAATCTATTATAGATTTATCTTGTATATTTATGAATTTGTTCATGTTCGAAGAATGTATTTAATATTCTAAGATTATTCAATTCGCAGTACTACTAGTCGCTTCCCATTGTTATTTATATTTTTCTCTCCGTGTATGCATTTTGTTTTATTATTCCCAACTCTACCATTAAAATCTCTTAATACAAAATGTCTTCTCGACTTCTTTCAGTTTGCGCTTGTAAATTATTCCAAAATATATCTTTGTTCTCCTTATTTTCATCCTCATTCGGTCCGTAAACTATGATAATTGTTTTTTCTTTTCCATGTATGTATTTTCAATATTCTTTCTGAACATGCTTTCCACTTTTGTAATTGTTTTGTATGACTCTGATGTATCAGACAAGTAAACACCGCCGCAGCTCTTGTATTCCGTGGAACTCCGCTATATATGAATAGATGTCTTCCTTCTATAATTATTTTTTGTTTTCCTTTTTTTTGTTCGTTTTAGTTACTGCTAATATGTCAATTTTTCCTTTTCTAAATTCATATAATAATTCTCCTTCTTTACCATTTATGCTTCTAATATTCCATATTGCTAGTTTCCATGTTTCTTTCTTTTCCCTTATATCTCTTCTTGTCGTTGCCGGTAAGTCCTCCTGGTTGCTCAGTACATTGTTATATATTAGTTTTTGGAATCGAAGTTGTTGCAACATTTACTTTTTCAAAATGATTTGTGTTAAGATTCCAGTTCCACTTTTCGTCATCTATTATTAATTTCTATCATTATTCGCAATTTCTTTGCTTTTTTCTGAATTTCTCAATCCTTTGCTGTTAGGTCTGTGTTGATATACACTTTGTCCGCTGTTTTTTTAGCTTTTTTATCTTTTTATCGAAACTTTATATCTCCACTGCATAAATGTTTTCTATGATTTTAAAAGTTTTTTTGTATTAACTTCCATATTCTGAAATATAAATTGTTCTTTTCTGTTCTTTCTTGCCTCTACATCGACGGTATCTAATTTAAGACCAGAGATGATATTTTGCCTATAAATCTTTTCCAGTTTACCTATTTTGTTTTCTAAATTTTCTTACTCATTCACTCTTTCCTTTAATTTATTAATTTCTTGTTTCATTTGGTCGTTTTCCTTTTTCAATGTACTTAGGATGTTATTAGTTTTTTTTTTTACTTTTTTCTCTTATTGCTGTTATTTGTATCATTAAATTTTGAAACATTTCTTTTACTTCATCCAAGTCAGTGTTTTTATCTTTATTTGGTTTTCTTAGCATTTTTCTGATTTTTTTAATACCGCTTTCGAATCTCTTCTCTTTTGCGTTTTGTATTTGTATCATCGGTATTGTATTTTTCACTATTTGTGGGGTTCGTAGCCTTTGTTGTATCTTATATTGTTTCAGGTATTTATTTGTCAATAGATGTCGTTATTCAAGATATAACTTATTCAGTCGGTTTTGTTTGATGATGTTATTTATCGCTAGGATCGGTAGTACTCTCTACAGATTTATTCAAGGTCGTACCGAAGTTTAATCTTTATCGCAATCTTATTCAAATTTGTTAACTTTATATGTCAGCGAGGGTCAAGAACCTTTTTCCTAATCGTTACTTTTAAGGTTTTTTACACTCACTTTTTATTCACTTTACCTCTAATTATTAATATATATATATATATATATATATATATATATATATATATATATATATATATATATCTGTTTCATAATAGAGTGTTTTCTTACGTTATATTTTTTAATAACAGGATAAAATATTATAAAAATAGTTTACTATTATTGTTTATATCATTATTATAGAAAAAGTATGGTAGATAATATAAACGAAGTTTCTTTTCAATTGTCATAACGGAATTTTGTATGTTTATTTAAATTAAGTAAACGAATTACGTGTTCGTTAATTTTGGTTCATGCATGAAAAGGTTCAGCTATAGCTACTTTTTCAAAAGTTAATATAATTGTTATAAACCAGGTAAAATATATTTAAAGTTTTCCCGCATTACGTTTTATTTGCCCTAACCGTGGTATTTAATTTGTTTGGTAAGTCGTTTACAATTTAATTTCATGTTAGGACATGACTGTTGAATTAAAATTATTTTGGGATGCGCTCAAATATATTCTATTAAGAATTCCCTATATGCAGGCGTTAAATATTTTTTCGTACGCGCTTGATTATTTTTATTATAAAATTATGTATGTAAACCTATACGCAAGCTATGGTTTAAAAACAATAGGTGAACTCCATATGTCATTTCGTCACTGAGTTGTTTTCATTTTCATTTGAATACTTTGTGTTGAAACTATTTCTCTTACAGTGTTTAAGGACGTGTAATTTAATTCTTTTATTTAGGTAACTATTTGTATTCATGATGTATCTTTACCATTTTTGTAATGTGTTCCGTTCTTTTATTTAGAATAAAATCCCGTCTAAACGATCTTAGAAATTAAATTACAAGATCTTAACAAGTAAGAAGATGTCTCAGCTCTATGTTCAGGTTGTGAAGAAAACTGAAAAGGATTTTGTGATACAATATATTTCCACAAATAAGAAGACCTGGTATATATTTCCAGAGGAATATAGAGAATTAAAATTTCATTCTATTTTATCGAGCAAGAAACCAATAATAAATGCTACAATTTCTATTAAAAATATAAATGGTTTTAGAACGATAGCTATAAAGATTGACAAAGATATTCAAAAAGAATATTTCGATGAAATGGGAAATGTTTGTTTCAAAGAATTCCCATTAGAAGAATATGTGCCTATATCGATTACTGAATCTATTAACCCTATACAATTAAAATTAGAAGAACGTATTAAGCAATTAGAGCACCAGTTAATATTAAATTTTAATCAAAATGTAAAATTATGTCATATTGAAAAAGAATTTGTTTTGGTACATTTTGACAAGAGGCAACATGATCCTAAAGAATGGTTAGATAGATTTGAAGGTGAATGTAAACGATTTCAAATAAATTCTGATGACTTAAAAATTCAAGCTCTACGTTTTTTTGTTATTGGTCCGGCAAAAGACTGGTACGAAATCAATCTAAAGAAGATTGCACTAAATGCTTCTTGGGAAAAGTGGAAGATATCTTTTTTGAATGTTTTTATTGATAAAGGTTGGTCTATAGTTAAGAAAGCTTTCAGTTACAAATATTTGGAAGGATCCTTAATAGATTATGCGCTTGTTAAAGAAAAACTATGCCTAGAAGTAGAACCTAAAAGTACCACATTATCCCGTATTAACCAAATTGTTTTTGGCTTACCAAAAGAAATCCAAGAAGAGCTTGATAGAGAAGACATAACTACGCTTGATAAATTATACACAGAATTAAGAAAATTAGAAGACGCATTTATTAGAAAGAAAAAAGAAAAATCATTAAGTCCAAAACTGAATAGAAAGTTCTCACCAATAATTAATAAGAAAAATGAAGTTCAACAAAAAAATGAATCACAGAGAAAACCGTGCACCAATTGTGCTGCTCTTGGCTTCCCGAATCGTTACCATCCAGTAGCAGAATGCCGTAACAAGCATTCGATTACAAAAAATTTTAAGTCAAATACGACTAAATATTATGAAAATCAGAATAACTTAGAAGCAATAAATACTGATATTGACAACAAGAATTTAAACTAATAAGCCGGGAGAAAATAGATCCGTTGATAAATTTAAATGCAGTTGTAAATGATAATTTAAAAATAAAAGCTCTTTATGATTGTGGATCAAATGTAACATTAATTAATCAACGAATTGCTGATTTGCTTCTAAGAAAAAGGTATACTAAAAACAATCAGCGGATCAGATTTCACTTCAGCCTGGGCCAAAATAAAAGTTCGGGTTGGAAACATAACAGATTATTTATTGACTTTCATTGTAAAAAATGATAATTTCTCCTACGATCTATTACTTGGTATCGATGCTATTAAGAAATATAAATTAGTTCAAACTGAGAATTTAAGAATTTTTCAACGCACAAATAGCAAAAAAGATATAGATTTGCAGGAAGATCGATCAAATTATGGTCAGAAACTTATTTCAGAAAATGCAGAATATTTACATGAGTATGTTGAAATAAATTTTAATGAACATTTAAACATAGAAGAATTTAAAGCAGATTTGCAACATATTCAAGAAATTGAAAAGAAACGACAAATTATACAATTGATTGAAAAACATAAACATATGTTTGCGAAAGATAAATTTGATATTGGCAAAGTTCGATCAAAAGAAGCAGAAATAAAGTTAATCAAAGACCAATATGTTACCTCTCGCCCATATAAATGTTCAATGACAGATGATGAAGAAATAAGAAACCAAATCAAATGTCTACTGCAAGCTCAAATCATTGAAGAATCTGATTCTCCATTTGCTTCACCTGTAACCCTTGCTTACAAGAAAGATGATGGAAAAAAATCTCGCTTATGTATTGATTTCAGAAAATTAAACAAATTGCTAGTTCCAGAATGTTTTCCATTCCCTATAATTCAAGACGTAATTGAAAAAGTGGTTAATTGCAAATATTTTACAGTTTTAGACATTAATTCCGCGTTTTGGTGTATCACTTTAAAATTAGAAGACCGTGAAAAAACTTCGTTTGTTACAAAATGTGGAAAATTTATGTTTAAAGTTCTACCATTTGGACTGAAAAATGCTCCTGCCACGTTTCAAAGAATATTAGCAAATATTATCAGAAGAAATAATTTAGATGAATTTTGTATTAATTATATCGATGATATTTTAATTTTTTTTTACAAATTACCAGCGATGAAGGTTTTAAATTAAAACTGGTCAAATGTCTGTTTGCTGCTACATCAGTGAAGTATCTGGGAAACATAATTTCGGAAAACAGAGTATCACCTGCTCAGGAAAATTTAATCTCGATTAAAAAACTTGAACGACCCTCCGATAAGTCTGGTGTACGAAGTATTCTGGGTTCGATAAATTTTTACTTAAAGGATGTTGAAAATAGTCATCGATTGTTAAGAAAAAATGTTAAATTTGAATGGTCTCATGATTGTGAACAAGCTTTCAATATGATCAAGGATTACTTATGTTCGAAGCCAATCTTAGCCATTTATGATAACAAAAAGCCAATTTATATAGAAACAGATGCTAGTTATAAAGGAATCGGTGCAACCTATAAGCAGCCACAAGAAGATGGAATACTACACCGTGTTGCATATTATTCACGGAAGCTTTCAAATAGCGAAAAACGCTTTGATATAATTCATTTAGAATGCAAGGCCATCAAAGACGCAATCATGTATTGGCAGTATTATTTAATTGGACGTCATTTCACGATTTGCAGTGATTATAAACCATTAGAGAATTTAAAAACAAAAGCCAGAACTGACGAAATCCCTGGAGACTTAATCTTATATTTGTCCCAATTTGATTTTAATATTATATATAAAAAAGGAAAAGATAATATTCTTGCTGATCTTTTGTCTAGATATCCTGTCCTTGAATATTTCGAAAATGACGATGTGGTACAAGTTGTTAATTTAATAAATTTATCTGCTATTTTAAAGGACCAAGCTGAACATTTTTCTGAAATGAAAGAGAGTAAAAATATAGAATATAAACATGGAATAATATTAAAGAAATTAAAGGAAAAATCTAGAATTTTTGTATCTACCAAATTTGGAAAAAATAATAGAATTTGTCCATCAACATTATGGGCATATTGGACCACCACAAATGATTGCTACAATCAGACCACATTACTACTTCAAAGATCTCGACATGGCTATACACACATTCTGTAAAAATTGCAAGATATGCATTGAAAACAAAGTCCGTCGAAGTCGTGCAATAGGTCTACTCTCACAGTTGGGTCCTAGTACACAACCTTTTCAAATTATGTCACTCGATAGTGTTGGAGGTTTTGGGGGATACCGATCTCCAAAACGATATATGCATATTTTAGTTGACCATTTTACTAGAATGCATGGCTCTCTACTACTAAGGGCCAAAAAGCCGAAGATTTCATCAATTTAATCAATCGGATTGCAAATAAAAATAATATTTCGATTTTATTAACTGATCAATATACAGAGATCAATTCAACTGATTTCAAAAGATATTTAGATGAAACTGGAATACAAATTGTTCTTACATCTATTGATTATCCAGAATCGAATGGGCTGAACGAACGTTTGAATCAAACTTTGGTAAATCGCCTAAGATGTAAAATAAATATAAATGATAATAATAACAGAGCTTGGTCAATTCTCGCACAAGAATGCGTTAATGAATATAACGATACCATTCATAGTTCCACGCATTTTGCACCTTCATATTTACTGTTTGGAAAGAAACCCACAATATCACCATTTCATGAAGATAATGAATCATCTCTTGAACAAGACCGAAAAATAGCTTTCCAGAATTCTATGAAAAGTTTTCAAATAAATAAACAAAGAGTAGATAAAAATAGAAGTCAATACAATTTTAAAGTTGGTGAATTGGTTTATATCGAAAATGGAAATAAAATTAATCGTAAAAAGTTGGATCCAGTTCGAATTGGACCTTTTCCAATACTTAGGCAGATTTCTTCTTCATTTTATGAAGTAGCTAGTGGAAAAAGAAAGAAGATATCCAATTTTTTCCATTCCAGTAAACTGCTTCCTTTTCCCCGCAAGTAGCATCCTCAGGGGGGGAGATGTAAACCTATACGCAAGCTATGGTTTAAAAACAATAGGTGACCTCCATATGTCATTTCGTCACTGAGTTGTTTTCATTTTCATTTGAATACTTTGTGTTGAAACTATTTCTCTTAGGCCCGGTATTACAGTCACTACTTAAATATTGGTTTAGCTAAACTTAAACTTTCACTTAAACCAATTGGCAGTATTACAGTACAAAGTTTAGCTAAGCTTGTTTCGATTATATTTTCGTTTATGTTGGCAATAGAATATTTGTTTTTGACATTGACAGATAAATTATTTACACATGTATTTTGGTATATACACATTATTGGTATATCTGTTGTGAGTTATTGTCTTTCTATTAGATAAATACCATAAGGGTGACTAAAGTTTTACATTTTAAATAATTTTTATTACATATATTACATATTTTATATCCTCATGAAAGGTATGTAACAATAATTTCCTATCAAAAGAGCTAAAATTAAGAATAAACAGATTATTTTTCAGAATTATAGATGAAACAGAACGGGCACCTTAATTTTACATTGAAGAAAATAGAGAAATTGAAAGCTTACCGTACAAAAATTTTGACCTATTGTGTAAAGAATAAAATAAATAATAAAAATATAATGTCTTATTGTTAATTGTTGTTGATGCATTCATAGAATGTAAAGTGTGATTCCAAAAATCAAAGTTAACAGTTTACAAAAATCAATATTCTTCAGAAATTGGCACTAAAATCGAGTGTACCTAATTAAAATGCATTTTATTAATGAATTCTTACCAATTACTTTTTTTAATGTCGCTAAATATTAACTATGTTATACATTAAACAAACAGATAATTTTGCTAAACGAAATCTATTAAAAAAATTTTTATCAGACCACATATTTATATTATCAGGCCTAGTGCCTAGAATGAATTCGTTATGGTCATCTAATTATATTGAGAATATTTTGCTCGACTTCGACTTCACTGCTGTTGCTCATTTCTTAAATTTCCGTATTATAATTCTCCACAACGTTCATTCTGATAGTTTTATTTTGACAAAAAAAGGTTAAACTTCACCTTAAGGTTTAAGCCGCTAGGATCGACCGCTTAAGTTAAACTAATAAATAAATGCTAAACTCCAACTGTAATACATCGAATTTACTTAAACCGTGGCTTAAACCTAGGATCGAGTTTAAACTTCCACTGTAATACTGGGCCTTATAGTGTTTATGGACGTGTAATTTAATTCTTTTATTTAGGTAACTATTTGTATTCATGATGTATCTTTACCATTTTTGTAATGTGTTCCGTTCTTTTATTTAGAATAAAATCCCGTCTAAACGATCTTAGATGTATTTTAACGTGTATTTGCAACTTTGACATTTGTAGATGACATTAACAAAACTTTTTTTTCTATACAGGGTGAGTCTGGGAAGACGCCCCCCCCCCCCCTTTAACTTTTTTATTATAAGTAATAGAAAAAAATGGCTCTTATAAAAGTTTTATTATTTTACATATACTAGTTGATGGCAGATGTAGATATTTTTTATAAAGTCAGGTTTACAAGATACGACTATAAACTTTTATTTTTCAAATGGCAACCTATAATTATTTTAATAAAATAGAAACCGCCATTTTTTTCTCTTTTCAACGATGTATTAACTTTTATTAATGTATTTGAAAAATTTCGAGAAAAATGAGATATTTAAAAATATTTGAAATAATTATTAAATAAATATTATAGGTGGCTATATGAAAATAAACAAAACGTAACAATGTAAAACAATCAAATTAATGTCAAAAATGTATACATTTGTTTGTTACTTACTGAGAAGGATGTTTACCCGATTTCGAGAAACATAGCCACCTATGATATTCGCTTAAAAATTATTTCTGACATTTCTAAATGATCTCATTTTTCTCGAAATTTTTCAAATACATTAATAAAAGTTAATACATCGTTGAAAAGAGAAAAAAATGGCGGTTTCTATTTTATTAAAATAATTATAGGTTGTCATTTGAAAAATAAAAGTTGATAGTCGTATCTTGTAAACCTGACTTTATAAAAAATATCTACATCTGCCATCAAATAGTATATGTAAAATTATAAAACTTTTATATGAGTCATTTTTTTCTATTACTTATAATAAAAAAGTTAAAGGGGGGGGCGTCTTCCCAGACTCACCCTGTATATATAGGCCATATTTATTTGGGACTTTTAACGTAACCTGGTAGGATAGTTTTGTTTACTTGGCACTATTTAGGTAACCCGGAACAGTTTTTGAACTGATCTAACTGCCTTAGCTATTTTGTAGGGTTGGTAGATTCAACCCAGATTCAACCGATTTGCTATATTTTTCTTTCAACTTATGTTCCCTGTTTTCCATGACAGGCACCACAACACGGCGGTTTGTTTTGTATGTAAGTTTTATATTCAAAGGTAGATATAGCATACAAAATGAAAAACGACAAAAGGTTTGACGTTTATTTTGACATAACAAAAATATGACATTATTTTAAATTTACCGCTAATTTTTATAACTACTAACTTAAAATAAACCATTCATTCATTTTGAACTACAACAAGTTACTTCTGGATCAGTTCAGAGTTGAACCCAAAGGTACCAAATAAATTCGGCCATAGAAATCGTAAGTGATATGAGATAATTTTTCAATTGTAGAACCAAGGCTAAATACATGATAATCAATATTTCATTTTAAGTCAAGAATTTATACCTGTGATACATGTGAAATGCGATAAAAATTTCCACTTCATTCTCATATCATTTTCATTTTTTCAAAAATTGACCTCCAACTCAGCGAATTTTCTGGAATTTCAAACCGCCCGCTACAGCATGGTGGGGCAGATGGTAAGGGCGTCTAATACAATAAATTAAGCAACACCTAATAAGAATTTTTGGAAAAACTTGTAACTTATTTTCTCACGTTATGATTGGTGGTTTCCTTGTGAAAAAATGAAAACTGTACATTGGTACAAATTGGTACATTGTAATAATATATTCAAGAGTCCTTGTCTAAATTTAAAAAGAATCAATCTGTCACTGTTAACAGTTAGTCTACGAACTTTAAACTATCTTCATCATCTTATAGATCATTAATATAAAAAAAATTAATAAAATATGATAAATAGTAATCTTGAGTAAAGATTTTACAAATATTTTAATTTGTAGCATTACATATTTTATATTTAATTACTATAAATTTTGATATTTCAAATTACATAATCAATGTAGCCAAATGTGTTATGATGTAACTAGATGAAAAACCAAATATTCCTAAATAAACTAAACTAAAGACAGTGATAGTAATTTTAGGAATGGTAATATTAAATCATTAATTCAAAACTAACTTCGACTGCATTCAAATCACTATCTTATGAAGTAACTAATTAAGAACCAAATATTCCTAAAAAACTAAAATAATTGCAGTGATAGTAAGTTTAACATTGCCAATAATAATTTATAAATTTAAAATTATTAATTCACTACAAATCGAGTGGGTTTTGTCATTGTGAATAGAATAAAATAGTTGTGTTTGGTATCAAATGAAAATGTGTTGTGTAGCCTGACGTGAACAAATATTCAAAAATTTTTCATTTCGCTTGACTTTTGTTTTTTGCTAAAAATTGTCAAAAGTATATGTGTATGATATATTTTTTTAACAGTTATCTCTCTTAGCCTCTATATTCTAATTTGTTTCTTTATTATTTTTCTTTTATTTACCTCAAACTGTCTACTTTTTTCTTTAACCGACATTCTCACTAAGTAATGATCACTTCCTATTTCCATTCCTCTTTTTACTTTTGTGTCTTTAATCTGTTTCTAAATTGTAGAGTTGACTAATTATTGATCTCTCATCTTCATTTGTTTCTTGCATGGTGTATTTATGTATATCCTTATGCTCAAATTTAGTATTTGTAATTACTAGATCATTTTCTCGTCACTTCTCCTTAGTTTCCAAGCCATCTTTCTAGCCCTTTATTTTCAAACCCCACTCTCCTATTTTTTTTGTATCTCATTACAATTTTTTTTGTCGATTCTCTTATTTTCACTTAGTGTGTATCCTAATATAAAATACCATCTTTCTGTACCGATTAATATTTCCAAATTAAGAACTTTCTGATGTATGTACCTTATATCTATTATCTGTTAGTGTTTGTAGTCCCATACATTTATTTTTTATTTCAGTTATGTCTAAAATGTCCATATTCATTTTTTGAAATCCTGTTCTAAGTATTTTTTCATTTTTTTTTCTCTTCCATTGCTATATTTTTTATTTTCTTTTGTATTTGCAATTAATTTCTAGTTAGTTCGTTATTTATATAAATCTTATCTTTGAGAGTTTTCAGTTTCTTTTTATTTTCCATTATCTTCCGTTTCTCCTTTTGATTATCCATTTGAATATTATACGTCTTGGGTCATATTTTTACGACATTTTTAATCTGAGGCAATAAAAACTTAAAAAGTATCCATTAATAATTGTAATAAATTCGAAATCGTAGATATATTTTCATTTTGCAGTTCATTGTTTTTTATTATAAGTTGTAAGAAATCGTAGCTTTACAGCGACATATAGTGTTAATAGAAAAAATGATTCCGCAATTCAGTGATGATAATTTTAAATTTTGTAACATTCAATCAGACGCCGCAAGAAATATTAAGATTTTTATATACCAACATTTTATCTGGCATAATGACAGGTAAAATTAATTTAATTAATTATTTTCTTGTAGAATTTTATTTGACATCTAAATATAATCTCTTCCCGGGGAAGCAAAGAAATCGGTTACTCTTTAAATAAATCTACAGTCTATCCTGGTATTACGATTTGATGTGAAATTTCATCGTCTGTTAAAAAAACTAAATCAATTGATGAAGTGGTTTCTACTAAGGACCACAATGATATGTTATGAATGACATGAACTAGATTTGTTTATTTGCGCTTTAAAAATGAATGCAACTTTTATAGTCCAACAAGAAATGCATTTTATAATTAATCTACTATCCAGAATTACAATGAAACACTGTTTAAATAGAAATTGAATTTTAAAGTGTGACCAACTAAAGTTTAAAACCTCGGTTTTCTACACTTAATTTAATCTGTAAATTTAATCACTAGGTTATTTGTACTAAGGTTTATAGTACAGAAATCGGTTAGTTAAATTAATTTAACCAGATCGGTTAGTAAACTGGCTTTTAAAAATTAAAACTTGTCAAAGGTGACTATAAACCACGAGAGACCTATATCTATTTAAAATGATACTAGTATTTCTCTAGACATAAATAATATTATTATGGACTTTGCTAGCTTTTAGAGTTTTTATTCAAATTTTTATGAGAAAAAATATTGGAAAGGGGAGGGTATTACTTAAAGATTGGGCGGCAATATAGTTTGGCAAGGCCTTGAGTATAATGTTTGAGTGTTTGTTAAAACTTCAGTTATAACGCCAAAAATCATGAAATATTTATGAAATTGGAAAGAGATAAAGTAAAAATAAGTGTATTCTGTATACGGTTTCACGAAATTCTTGGTCTTGTCTTGTTCTTGTCTTGCGTCTTGCTTAAAAACAAGACAAGACAAGAATCAACATTGAAAAAGCAAGACAAGACAAGAAATAAGTTCAGCAAGAACAAGAATTCTTGCCACCTTTTGCAAGAAATCGTGCTCTTATTTTTTTTAATGTATTTTATTTTTCGCGTTGCTTTATTTATTTGTACGAACGCTGGGATATTTTTTCTAACGAAAAAAATTATAAATACTCGTAAATTCGTAAACATAAAAGTGTATTTGAGGTTATTATTTATGTTGATAGAGAATGACAACAGATGGCAATAGCGTAAGTTTGATTATAGATGGTGACAATAAATGGGACTAGCGTAATTGTAAAAATTTTAATTAAAAAAAAAGTAAGTGCAATGACAAGAAATAATAATTAGTACATATTGCGGTAGAATATTTTAAATTGTAAACAAAATCCGCATTTTTGCTCTTGATATATATACATAGATTCCGTTTCTGCAATATTCAAACACAAATAACTATGTACAAGTGAGCCTCATACGACGAACATACCAGAATTATACTTATATTCACAAACGTTCGTTATAGTATAAACGCTTCGAATTTGTTTTCGACATATATGTTAGGAATCAAATTCAAATTTTTATTATACTTCAACATCGATTTTTGTTTTCGTTATTGGTAAAATTATTATTAAACTATTTAATGATTATTTATGCATTTGTAATGTGCAATATACATTGATTTACAGAAAGTATTATTTACGAGCATAATTATAAAAATAGCAGCATACGGCTTGCACATGATCACTAAATGATGTTTAATTTACCTATGCTGTTGCTACAGTTCCCTCAACTAGCAAGATAGCAAGACAAGACAAGAAATTGCAAGACAAGACAAGAAATAAGGTAGCGAGAGATCCACAAAACAATAATATTTTTAATTTCTTGCTTCGTAATGCAAGACAAGACAAGACGTTGCGCAAAATAGCAAGATTCTTGTCTTGGTGAAACTCTAATTCTGTAATATAAGTATGTAATTTTATATTTTCTTCGCTGTATTTAGATATGTGCTCCCATTCGAATTATAATTTTGTAATTTTTTAAGAGAATATATTAATAGATAATAGATAAGAAATAACATAACAATACGGAAGTGTAACTGTTTACCACAATAGTGAATTTGTACATAAATAAGAAGATATTGATGAGTTGAGATATTTCTCTGATTAAAAGTGAAAACAGCCTAATACAGATGGAGGATTAACAATTCAATGTGTCAAATTTAATTAAGATATATATGAAAATAAAATTGATTTCAGAAATTTAATTATATGTATATTCATATATTATAATAGTGAGCGAAATGCATACAATAACATTTAATGTGAAATCTTCCGTATTTGCAATATTTGACGTTTGTCAAAACATCAACTGCAACTCAAAAAACCATCATGCATGTTTTCTATTTTGTTAGACTGACTAGACAAATGAAGTATTGAACTTTTTTATTTAAAACATACATGACTCACTTTATTGTATCGCAATTACAAAACGGCAAATAAGTGCGGAAATAGCAAAATTATTCGATTCGTTAGGATTATTAAGCCCAATTATTGTTACAGCTAAGATGCTGATGCAAAAACTGTGGTAACTAATGATCAATTAGGTTGAACGTGTACCAAATCAGGAAGAAATAGAATAGCAAAATTTCAAATTTAAGCTAAAAGCAATAAATTATATACATGAGTTAGTCAGTCAGTTACATGAGTTTACAGATAGTTCCGAAAAAACCTATAGAACCTTTGTCCAAATTTAACAGTAGGACCATTGAAAAAACAATCACTCCCACGTCTGGAATTGTGGGCAGCCTTAATACTAGACCATCTATATTGAACGGTAATTACTGCAGTAAAATAAAAAAAATAAAAATTGTTTTTTGGTCTGATTTAACAATTGTACTACATTGGATACATATGGAACCACATCTACTTAAAACATTCGTACCAATAGTTTCTAAAATCCAGAGCTTTACCGAAATAAGTAGTTAAAGACATGTAAATTTAGCTCATAATACAGCTGACATTCTCTCATGAAGAAGAGTAACAATATGGTGGAATGAACCACAGTTTCCAAAGAAGCTTGGCTTTCACCAATATTAAATTTGCTTACAGATAACCAGAAGGATGAATAATAGTTTATAACTGCAGTCATATACCATGTAACAACGTAGAGTTTTGATATATTTCACAAACTTTCGACGTACACGAGGTTAGTATGAACTACAGCTTACTGCATTATTTGCCATCAGAATAGGCAAGACAATAAAATCAGAGTGCCTTTAATGTCGTCAGAAATTCACGAAACTATGATAAACTTAGTACGCTTAGCTCAATGGCAGCACTTTGCATGAGAATTTCTAGAAATAAAAAGAACAGGTATTGTCTACACGACAAGCACATTCAAATTACTCCTTCCTTCTATTGATAAAAATCAAATATTACGCGTTGGAGGAAAATTTAAAAATGCCAATCTGCATTATGATCAAAAACATAAAATATTCCTGCGAAAATCACAAACTAATAAATCTCATAATCGAAGAACACAAATGGTCATTACATACAAAACCACAAGTTGTTCAAAAATTCGTTTAAAATTTTGGCCCATTGTCGTCAAAAATGTGTTATTTGTTTGAAAGCAAAGCCACGACCAAGTACAAATTTGATGGGTGATCTACCAATAGCAAGTGTGACACCTGCAATGTCATTTACAACTGCCGGTGTAGACTTTTGTGGACCATTTTTGACAAATGAATTTCGAAGTCGAGGAAAATCTTCTGTCAAAATTTACATTACAGTATTTGTCTGCTTTGCCACAAGCGCAATAAACTTAGAATTTGTAACAGATCTGCCCTCTAATGCTTTCATAGTAGCATTACAAAGGTTCATCGCAAGAAGAGGCAGGTGCAAGCATCTTTACTGCGATAACGGAACCAATTTTGTTGATGCGAAGAATGAATTTTAGCAACTTTAACCTCAAGGTCTAACCAAGAAGAAATTCAAAACGAATTCAGTATGGATAATTTAACGTTTCATATCATACTACCTCGTTCCTCGCGTATGGGAGGCTTCTGGGAGGCAGCAGTTAAGTCGCTTAAATTCACGTCCACTTATGACTATTTCCGATGACCTTCATGATTCTCTTGTATTGACTCTAGCACATTTCCTTATAAGCCAAGATTCCAATGTATTACCTAAACCAATCCTAACGATTTGTGATGACAATAAATTAACATACTGACGAAAAGTGCGAGCTCTGTTCCAACCTTTTTGAAAACGTTGGTCGAGGGAGTACGTAATGCAATTTCAGACGCGTTAAATGGCAAAGACTACGTTCTAAACCAATCCTAATGATTTGGGATGAAAATAAATTAACTTACTGACGAAGAGTGCAAGCTATGTTCCAACCTTTTTGGAAACGTTGTTCGAGGGAGTACGTAATGCAATTTCAGACGCGTTAAATGGCAAAGACTACGTTCTGGACCAAGGACCGGCGATGTCGTTCTACTCATTGAGGCTACCCCACCATCTACGTGAAAACTTGGAAGAATAGCAGAAATTTATCCAGAAAGAGACGGTGTCGGACGGGTTGTAATTGTAAGGACAAAGCCTGGTATAGTGAAACGTGCTTCTTAGTGTAACTTAAAAATAAAGTTATATACATAGTATGTAATTAACTTCTTGAAGATCAGGTAACTTGAAGCCTGACAGTATGTTTCGAGTGTAAGAGCGGTTTTATAATAATTTTGTAATAAACATTATTTTTCATTGTAACGATGAAGTTAGCAGAATGTGTCCACGCACACTACTGATGACAACTTCAGAGTAGTAGTTTTTGTAATAGTATATTGAAACGTACTTGTGAATATAAGTCCATTGACTTATGTTTCTAATGATTCGTTAGAATTGATAGCATTAACAATCAATAGATATCTACTAAGTTGAATTTAAGTTACCTAATTGTGTAGTACACACGAATAATTTCAACCGTCATATTCGTTACCAGCAAAAGTTACGAAGTCACTTAAGGCGTCGGTTTCGTAGTGAATATCTAGGACAGTTAAAGCAAGTGCGCAAAAGAAAAGTGTCATGTGACAGCGAACTAAATGATATTGTATTTATGAATTCAGCTTTTAGGTCTTATAGACGAGTTTATTGGCGAAAAAGAAAACAACGACTTATACGCGTAAAAATAGCAAACGGAACGCTGTCACATCCTATTTTAAGACTGTATCCAATGCCATAATCTTCTAGAAATCCGATGTGCACAGGAGATGCTTCTCTTACGAGTTGATCCGACCGACCACGTGTCCAAAGATGATGATGTAGAGAAGGAAGTATCCCAAAAGACGGAAAGGGGTGATGGAGGTGAAAATGCAGTGCATGAGTAAATAAGCAAATGAAGAAAGTGGTAAAAAGTGGCCGCATATTTTAGTTTTAATTTTAAGGTTTCATTCTTAGAATTTTGTTATGTCTTTCTTTGTTTGTAGTGTTTATAGAGTAACTACATATTCAATTCCTTTAAGTGGGAGTATATTGTATCATACGCTACGCCGCCGAAAGCATAGTAAACTCTATTTGGAATTATATGTTTAGAAAAAATTGTAATATAGATAGCTAAGAATTATTGATTGCAAGCCACCGATAGTCTTATACTATATTATTTTCGATGTTTATAATTAGGGAAGTAGCCAAGAGATGGGATAAGTAAAATAGTATGAAACTTAAAAAAAAATTAATGTTTGTTAAATGTTTTCATTTTTTATGCGCTTTCCTTAAATAAAAATTGCACAAACAGTGGCTCCGAAAGTTATTTTGGAAGCTTCATTTTTCCTTACAACATATCAATAGACAATAGGGATACAGATTTGTCATAGAAACGTCGAGGAAGCACAATTTCAGGATCATATGAAGATGAAATTATATTTCAATGTTATTCCACCAACTATTAATTATGCAGCCCAAACCTCATAACAACATGATGAAACAAAAAAAAAAACAAGGAAGATATGCCACAAGATAAAGATTTTAAGTGTTACCAAAAATGTAGAAATTATTTGTACGATTATTATTAAGATTATTATACCTTCAATGATAACATAATTGTATATTTAGATTTGAGATTTATTAAATATTCATTTATATAATAAAAATATTTTTTTCTTACATTGCCGTCATCTGGTTCAGTCGTGAAAATGAATTGTTCGAGTCTCAAAGTAATTTTATCGCACATTCGTAGAATTTAAATTTTTGTACAGTGATTAAAAGTGTTAAATTATTGACCGCCTATTTGTCAGCCAAAAAGAATCAGTGAAACAAGTGATTATTAACGAAGAAATCAATCAAATAGCCAATTCGCCCACTCAAGGTCAGTCTTCATGCTCATCTTTAAGTCAAGTTGTTAATTAAATGTGTACTCTGCGCCTACGTATGAATATATCAACGCAGTGTTCACAACTATAGCAAAAATTAAACAAAATTTAAATAAAATATTTTTTTCACACATTTATAAAAATAATTAATATTAAAGTATAAATAAAAATTGTGCCAAATAGGCAAGCAAAGTTATAACTATAATATTATAAAAATAATAATAATTTCAATAATAACAATAAGAACTTTTCGCAAATGGCTAAATAAAAGGACTTGTTTTTTGGAATCTTTGAAGACAAAATTGAGAACCATGAAGAATTAATAATAAATGTCCCAAAAAACACACGTCTAAACAACCTATCAGCAAATAACATAGAAGCCATAAAAAGATTAGGAAAATTCAATACCAATACCCTAATACGTGTGAAGTGTTGACAGAGTGTGCACGTGTGTGAGATCTGTGGTTTTTAACTCTAAAAGGGTATACCACGAGCAATTTAATGCGAACAGCTGATTCTCTGTGTGTATCAACAACAATACTGCATCGCCAGTTATTATCTCAAGAGACGTTGACCGGAGATAACAAAAAAATAGAGATAAAGCAAGTAAGTGTTACGTGACAGGAGAGAAGTTAGCTTCTGAAGGGTCGATATGAGTGTGGCTTCTACCGCCGTCAACGTAGGGACTTTGCGCCTCAAGTTAGGCAACTTATTATGTCCAGACGTGAATCAGACAGCGAATCAGACAGTAAACGCAAACGTGAAGGGCAACTGGACGGATTTTTTAAAAGGAACAAAAAAACATTAAGGATCCCTACAAAAACAGATATGTCCAGCGACATGGCAGACATGAAAGAACTAATGAACACTTTGTTACAGGAAATTAAAGAAGTACGCCGAGAAAACCAAGAATACAAAGATGCAATAAGTAAGGTTATGGAAGAAAATATTGTTATGAAGAAGGAAATAGAACATCTTAAAAAACGGGTGGATCATCTAAATCAAATAAACAACAGGCTAAAAAGGATAGACAAAGCAAGTAGAAGACATACCATAATAATTAGCGGATTAAAAATAGTCGAAAATAATGAGACAGAGATCATAAAAAAACTAGAAAGCTTTATGTTTTTACAAATGCAGGTTAACGCTAAAGTAATGAAAGATTTTTGAAAGATTTAAAAATAAGTCAAAATTAAAGAGATGCGTATACAGTAAAGTTTATATAAATAACGATATGACAAAAAGGGAACAAGACATACAAAAAACAATTAGGAAATTAGCATACGAGAAACAAGCCAACAAACAAGTAAAAATTAAGTACCAACATCTAATTATAGACGGAGAAAAATATGTATGGAATGAGAATACTAATAAATTGGAAAAAACAGAGACAGATAAAATGTTAGAAGTATGAATGGGAAAGAACATGAACTGTACGATGAATTTAATAAATTAAATATAGATATATTAGGAATAACAGAAACAAAAAAGAAAGGTAAGGGAGAAATAATTATAGATAATGGGCATATGTTGATTTACAGTGGAGTGCCGAAAGAAAACAGAGCAGCAGCAGGAGTAGCTTGCTTAGTAAATAAATAGTTAATAAACTACGTGCATTCCTGGGAAGAATGTAGTGAGAAGATCCTAAAAATCGAGTTGAAAATTGAAAAAGAAAATGAGAAAACAATAATAATAATAATATATGGACCGAATGAAGATGAGTTAGTTGATATAAAAGACAAATTTTGGGAAGAATTAAATCTAGTTACAGAGAATAGTAAACGGGAAATTTTTGTAATCGGAGACTTTAATAGAAGAGTAGGCATACGAGATGAAAACATTGCAAATACAGTGCAAATACAGTGCGGATATGAAGAACAGCCAAGTGAGCCGTAGCTCAGTTGGTAGAGCAACATACCGGCAAGATGTAGGTCTCGGGTTCAAATCCCGGCGGTTGACATATTCTTTTCACAATTTATTTCAATTTATAGTTTACTGTTAAATCCATTCCTATCAATTAACAAGACCGAGTTATCGGTCGGATTAAATATAACGCGTCATAGATGTTTAAATGCAGTGGTATTCAACCCCACATCTAACATGTGACTAGTAATATCCTTATAAAGGTCATTTAGCAGTATTGACGTGAGAGAATATGTCAACCGACGTGATAAGAACAGCCAAGTGAGCCGTAGCTCAGTTGGTAGAGTAACATCCCGGCAAGATGTAGGTCTCGGGTTCAAATCCCGGCGGTTGACATATTCTTTTCACAATTTATTTCAAGGGATTAAAAATATTGTTAACAGTTTTCAACAAAATTTGGAAGGGAGATAAAATTCCAAACGATTGGGAATTAGCAATAATTGTGCCGATACACAAAAAAGGAGACACCAAATAATGCAACAACTACAGAGGCATATCGTTATTGTGTATGACACTGAAAGTATTTGAAAGAATATTAGAAAAAAGATTAAGAAACAAAATAGAATCAACAATGTCTGAAGTACAAAGTGGATTTAGGAAAGGACGCAGTAGCCAAGACCTTATATTCACAGTTAAGGACTTAATACATAAGACTAGGATCACTAACACAAAAACATACATAACATTCATAGATTTAGAAAATGCGTTTGACAAAGTACATAGAGAGATAATGTGGAAAATCCTGAAAAGAAAAAGTTAAGATCCAATCTTCTAAATGCTATAAAAGGATTGTATAACAAAAACACGAACTACGTAATTAGCCAAAATAGGAAAAGTGAGCTCTTCGAATCAAATAACAGTTTGAGACAAGGAGAAGTAATAAGCCCAGTCTTATTTACGATATTTATGGATGAGATAATAAAGGAGTGCGACAAAAATTCAATAAGATACATGTAGGGTATAGAAATCTGCAACCATTAAAAATGTCAATATGTGCTTACGCAGATGACGTAAATATACAATATGAAAATAAATGCGACTAAAACCAAAATAATGGTAATTTCTAACGAACCAACAACTGCTTACAGGAAATAGTGAAATAATTGAACATGTTCAAAAATTACAATATTTAGGCATAACAATAGAAAGTAACGGCACACAAGATGCTGACATACACGAAAGAATAATTAAAACGACAAACACATATCACGCAATGAAACATAATTTTATAGGAAAAAAAGAAATAAGTATTAAAACAAAAATGACGGTATTTAACACAATATATAGAGCAATATTGACGTACGGGTCTGAATCATGAATATTGTCAAACAGAACAAAAAGTAAAATACAGGCGATAGAGATGAAATATCTAAAAAGAGTTAAAGGAGTAAGAATGTTAGATAGAGTAAGGAATGAAGCCATCAGGGAAGAATTGCAATGCAAACCAATACTAGATTTCATAGAAACAAGACAACTAGCCTGGTCGGGACACATGATACGAATGAACGAAAGTAGACCGATACACAAAGTGTCGATGACCAACGTTACACCGAAAAGGGGAAGGGGAAGACCAAAGTACACATGGGATAACGTAATAAAGATGATACTGACGAAAAGAAACATCCCGATGCAAGAAGCAAGAAGAATCGCAAAAGACAAGAAACAATAGCCAAATTAGGGCACATGTGAAATTACTGGACATTAAATTATGTAAATAAAAATAAGATTAAAGGAAAATGTATACATGCTACACCTGAGGGTAGAAGGATTACTGACTCTATATATATATATATATATATATATATATATATATATATATATATATATATATATATATATACAGGGTGAGTCTGGGAAGACACCCCCCCTTTAACTTTTATTATAAGTAATAGAAAAAATTGTCTTATATAAAATTTTTATTATTTTACATATATTATTTGATGGCAGATGTAGATATTTTTTATAAAGTCAGGTTTAAAAGATACGACTATCAACTTTTATTTTTCAAATGGCGATATATTAATTTTTATTAATGCATTTGAAAACTTTTGAGAAAAATGAGATAATTTAGAAATATTAGAAATCATTTTTAAACAAATATTATAGGTGGCTATGTTTCTCGAAATCGGGTAAAAATCCTTCTCAGTGTTCTTAAACTTGGTTACCAACGTCTAGGAAACCACTCCTGGTAAATTCTTTTTGCTCTTCTTATGATGCAAGTCGATTCACCAATTATTAGAATTATATCATTTAATTCGTTCTTCGTGAAATTTTCAAAATGTTTTTTTTTGTGTACAAAATAAGTTACAGAAAGTAACAAACAAATGTATACATTTTTGACATTAATTTAATTGTTTTACATTGTTACGTTTTGTTTATTTTCACATAGCTATCTATAATATTTGTTTAAAAATTATTTCTTATATTTCTAAATTATCTCATTTTTCTCGAAATTTTTCAAATACATTAATAAAAATTAATACATCGTTGAAAAGAGAAAAAAATGGCGGTTTCTATTTTATTAAAATAATTATAGGTTGCTATTGACTTTATAAAATATATCTACATCTGCCATCAAATAGTATATGTAAAATTATAAAACTTTTATATAAGCCATTTTTTTCTATTATTTATAATAAAAAAGTTAAAGGGGGGGGGGGGCGTCTTCCCAGACTCACCCTGTATATATATATGTATATATATATATATATATATATATATATATATATATATATATATATATGTATATATATATATATATGTATATATATATATGTATATATATATATATATATATATATATATATATATATATATATATGTGTATATATACAGGCTGTAAATGAAACTAGGGAACGCGATTTTTCTCGGAAGTTATAAGAGCTAAAAAATCTTTCAAATAGAATTGTTAGTGTTTGTAGAAAGCTACATAAATTAATGTAAATTAGAAAAAAAAATATTTTAATTTTCAGAGATATACCTATTTTTGTCTTTTCTTTAAATGGTACACCATGTATATTTTTATACTATTTAGTACAAAATAATTTTTGCTTTAAAATAGTTTCTTAAGTTATACCTTCTAAACTTAATAGAATTCGAGATATTGAAGAAAATATTACAATAGTTTTACTCGAACTTAAAGCTGGCTATGAAAAAAAATTAGTGAGTTAGAAAACATTTTAATTTACAAATGTACCTACATCAAATTATTGTCATACTGGTAACACACCTTTTTAACAAATGTTGATTTACAGTATTATTAATTTTATTATTTTACTCGTTCACAGCTTGTCTTATTCTATGTTTTAATTCTTCAAGTGTAGTAACGTGCGAAACATAAACTTTGTTTTTGATGGCACCCCATAGAAAAAAATCTAAGGGCGATAGATCGGGAGACCTTGCAGACCACATTATAGGTCCTCTTGTTTCAATCCAGGCATTAAGAAATTCCTGATTTAAATAGTTTGTTACATCTATTGAAATGTGCGCAGGTGCACCATCTTGTTGGAATATCATTCCGCGCCGATCTGCTAATAGTATATCATCAAAAAAATTCCTTAGTTCATTTTGTAAAAAAACAAATATCTTTTAAAGTTAAAGTGCCCTCATAAAAATATGGACCCAGAATAATATTATTAACAATTCCGCACCACACATTAGTTGAAAAACGTACTTAAACATTAGTAATACATGTTTCGCGTGGATTTATGTCGGTAGTTTGCCAATAATGCGTATTATGCCAATTAAATATACCATTATTGGAAAAGTGGCTTTTTATCTGTCCATAAAATTTTATTTAGAAAATGTGGATTTGTGCGATATTCTTGAATTAAAAAATTGCAAAAGTGAAGTCTTCTTGCAAAATCGCCAGGATGGAGATTATGGATTTTTTGTATTTTGTGAGCTTTGAATTTATGCTTTTTTTAAATCCTATGTACCTGCGTATGTGATACGTTTAATTCTAGTGCAGCTTCTCTAACTGAATTTCTCGGATGCACAATAAAATATGCTAATACATCAGTTTTCAAATTTTCATTTATTTGACGAACTTGACGATTTACGTAGTTTTTTTTTCTAATTTGAAATAGTATGTTTGATTGGATGAAAGCGATCAGGATATTGTTGCCGGTATAATCGCAGTGCTTGTCTTGAATTATTGTTTGATAAATGGAAACATTACAACATATCTACCTTCTCGTTAATTAAGAATTCTTCCATATTTACAACAAATAATAGTTTAAGTTATCAACTTAATAAACTTTTTCACAAAGTCAACTTTTGTTTTCAAGGACAGCTTTACTTTTCCAGTAAAATAATTTTAATACTTTCTTCAATATCTCGAATACTATTAACTTTAGAAGGTATAAACTTATGAAACTTTTTTAAAGAAAAAATTATTTCGTACTGTAACGTTTTTATTTATTTAGGTGAAGTGTAAAATTGATTAAAACACTAATATTTATATAACTAAGTTTAATTAAAGAAATATGAATTATAAAGAATAATGAAAAATAACTAACACTAAGAATTAACAAATATAAACACTAATTTAAGACTAACATATATCAATAAAGACTTAAACACTAAGATAATTTATTTAAACAATTAGAACTACGCAATATTTATTTCAACAATATTTATATCACTCTTTATTTATATCACTGTCTATTTATATCACCATCTGTTCACTACACGTATCGATACAAGACTGTCCTCGCGATCTTTTGGTCGGGGTATTTATATTAAAATACATCATTCTAGAAGATTCTTTGATTCCTTGAAAATCAGAACAATGGGGAGCGGACGGACGTGTTGTGACCTGTTCGCTAGCTCCCGCCGCCCGCGCCGCCGCCCGCACCGCGACCCTGGGTTCGCTACATTGCCCCCTCCTTAAGACTGTTTCGTCCCGGAACAGTTCGTTATGACGAAATCTGCATGCATCACCCTTGGTGCATCTGGAAGTCTTGAAGAAGTAACAGTCGATGGTCCGTTTGAGCTCTTCTTGCCCGGTAGAGTTGAAGCTGCAGACTAGAATTTCCACTCCGGTAAAGCGGAAGATTGTTTCTAACATGCTTCTAACAATCCTCCAATCCAAACCATCTAGTCCACAGCCTATCTTCGGTACTGCCAGCTTCATGATGTCGTTCTCCAACAGATGGTTCTTCATGTCACACAGCGAGTCCCATAAATTGCGGTATGACGGCTTCTGATATGAGTATTGCTTCGTAACTAGATAGTAAATGTACCGCTTGCGTTCCTCGTTCTCATCCTTCAGTTGTACCGTTTTTCCGACAGTTGGACGTTGGTTGGCCAGTTCTTGTACTCGTCCAAATTTTCTTTTAAAAACTGAAGCGATGCCGCGGGACATTTTAATGTCTTTCGCTACACAGTGAGCGAGGGAATATTCTGGGGGCACGGTGAACAGATCTCGTTGTTCTTCTCGTGTAACGCCATACCGTGCTTTGTGACCAGTGGAATGGCTTTCCATAAAGTCTTCAAATGTAGATTCCTCAGGTACAACCCGGCGAACCGTCGTTCCACGATGATCGTCAAAGTTATCACCAACAAAAGGAGCTAACCGATTGAAGTGGACTACCCTCGGCTTTCCATTAGGTGTTTTCCTAATTCTGTAGACCACATCATTTATTCTTTTGATGATCTCGTAAGGACCTTCCCAATTCCTTTGCAGCTTGGGCGATAAGCCGCGACGTCTTTGTGGATTGTAAAGCCACACCAAATTTCCAGGTTGATAACCACCTTTCTTAGCCTTGACGTCATACTGGTCCTTCATCCGATCGCTGGCACCTTGAATGGTTGTACGGACTTGTTCATGGATGTCATTCATTCTTCTCCGTAAGTCCGTCACATAGTCCTCCCCGGCAAGATCTTCACCGGGTTTACTGCCAAATGTCAGGTCGCATGGTAAGCGCAACTCCCGCCCGAATAAGATGTTAGCTGGTGTCTGCCCTGTTGTCTCATGCACGGATGAACGGTAAGCCAACAAGAACAGATGAAGATGTCGGTCCCAGTCCCGTTGATGGTTAGAGACTACCTTTGACAAATACCGATTTATTGTTCTATTCATCCGTTCAACCATGCCATCAGACTGCGGGTGTAATGCAGTAGTTCTGGTTTTCTTTATTCCTAATATCTTGCAGATATTTTGGAACAGAGCAGACTCGAAATTCCTTCCTTGGTCGGAATGTATCTCTCGCGGTACTCCAAATCGGCAGATGCATTCTTTCACCAAAACTTCAGCGACCGTTACGGCTTCCTGGTTGGGTAATGGGTAGGCCTCAACCCACTTAGTGAAGTAGTCCATTCCTACCACTATGTATTTATTTCCCTCGTCAGTTTCTGGGAATGGTCCGGCCACGTCAATCGCAATGCGTTCAAAGGGACTTCCAACGTTATATTGGCGCATAGGAGCTCTTCTTTTCCTATGTGGCCCGTTACTTCCCGCGCAGACCACACATTTCTTGCACCATTCCTTAACATCTTCTTTGCAATTTACCCAGTAAAATCGTTGGCGCACTCTCTCAAGGGTTTTATTCACTTCAAAATGTCCAGATCCGTCGTGGATCTCCTCCAATACTTCCGGTACTCTATTCCTAGGGATTATCAGCTGGGTCCTACTCACAGTACCTTCAGTATTTTCTACGACACGTTTCAGAGGCCCTCTTCAACCACAATAGAATCCCATTGCGCCCAGTACGATTTTACACTTTGTGAGTGTCGTGCAACATCTTCCCAAACTGGTCTGCTATCTCCACGTTGCCAATCCAGTATGATTTTTAAGTCCGAGTCATTCTCTTGGTCCTTGCGAAGGTCTTCCGTTTGCCAACTATCATTCACTACTGTTGTTCTGGCGATGCTAGAGAGTTTTTCGTCTAGACGACTGCAATGCTTGCATTCGTCCTGGCAAGGTCTTCTTGATAATGCGTCAGCATTACGATGGCTTGTACCTGCTCGATGCTCAATAACAAAGTTATATTCTTGCAATCTTTCAATCCATCTAGCTGCCTGACCTTCAGGATTCTTAAATTGTAGCAGCTATTTGAGAGCAGCGTGGTCAGTTCTTATAAGAAATCTTCTACCGTACAAATATTTGTAGAAGTACTCCACGGATTTCACGACAGCCAAAAGTTCTTTTCTGGTGACGCAATAATTCCTCTCTGGTTTTGACAAGGTCTTACTAAAATAGGCAATAACCTTCTCTTGTCCTTCTTGTATCTGGGAGAGAACGCCACCAATTCCAACGTTGCTGGCATCTGTATCTAGAACGAATTCTCCTTCTGGTAAAGGATAACTTAGGACAGGTGCGCTTGTCAAGGAATATTTAAGTTGTTTGAACGCAGCTTGACAGTCCATCTCCCAGATAAATTTTCTGCCTTCTTCAGTAAGCCTTGTCAGTGGCTTCGCTATGTTGGCAAATCCAGGTACATAACGTCGGTAGTATGTACAGAGACCAAGGAAACTTCTCAATTCATGTTTATCCCTCGGTACTGGCCAGTCACTCACAGCCCTTATTTTCTCCGGGTCAACTGCAATGCCCTTACCAGAAACTACGTGTCCAAGATAATGCACTTCTTTTTGAAATAAGTAACACTTCTTTGGACTGAGTTTCAGGTTAGCCTGTCTCAATCTTTGGAAAACCTCTTCCAAGTTCTTCATGTGGTCCTCGAACGTTTTTCCTACCACAATAATATCGTCGAGATAGACCAAACATGTATTCCACGACAGTCCAGCCAACACGGTTTCCATAAGCCGTTCAAACGTTGCAGGGGCATTGCAGAGCCCAAATGGCATAACAGTAAATTGCCAAAGACAGGTACAGGTGGTAAATGCAGTCTTTTCTTTGTCTCTTGGGTCTAAATCCACTTGCCAGTATCCGCTCTTTAGATCAAGAGTAGAGAAAATCTTTGATCCTGCCAATGTGTCCAGAGTATCGTCTATTCGGGGTAGCGGGTAGCTATCCTTCTTCGTCACGTTGTTAAGTTTGAAGGTTCAATCACACCTTCCGTTCTCATATCCTCTATAATTTCTTCTGCTGCTTCCCGCTTCGCCAGTGGTAATCTTCTTGCTGTTTGGCGGATGGGTCTTGCGTCTCCGGTGTCTATTTTATGATGGACTACATTGGTTCGTCCTTTGTCCTTCTTGTCAAATTGGAACACATCTTGAAAGGTCCCAATTAAGTTCTTAGCCTTGGTTTTCTGCTCGGCAGTCAAGTCCTGGAACGATGATGTCAGCTCTTTGATTAGAATGTCTGGAGCTTCGCAGGATGTGTTGTCTTTGGCCTTTACAGTTCGAATAATCGATGATACCGTTGAGCATTCTCCTACTATGGTCCCTTTCTTCAGTATAACGGGATAAAAATTTATGTTCATTACTCGAACTGGGATAACCTTGTCGGTTTTGAGCAAGGCTTTTCCAATTACAACTCCAGTCCCAGTTTTGGCATCATCGTTTTTCGGCTGGAGCATGACAATGTTTCCCTCACAGAAGCTACCCTCTAGCTGTGCTTCCACGATTGACTCACTTCGTTCTGGGAGGGTTACATCTTCCGTTATTAGTACTCGCATAGCATTGTCGTCTCGTGGATTTAATACCAATTCTTCATCATTGACCATCATCACTCCATTCTTCAGGTCAAGTTTAAATCCATGCTTTTTCATAATGTCCATGCCGAGAATGAATTCATCTTCTACATCAGCTACCAGCTTACGATGTTTAATGCACGTTTTTCCTACAGTGATGCTCAGATCTATTTCTCCAGATGCGGTAGCTTGTTCTCCGGTGGCTGTGCGTATCTGCCACTTTGTTGGAAGTAGGTGTTTTCTGCATATTTCTCTTGCTACGTCGGGTCTGATTATTGTTTTTGTCGCACCCGTATCCAACAACATTTTAAGCGGCCTTCTGTCGATAGAGCCGTCTACATAGATGCTGTTAGCTTGATGATGAATGGATGCGACATAACTAATAGATTTTGGGGCTACTGGTTTACGGGTCGACGATTGCCCCTTCGCATCAACCCGGCTTAGTTTCCCGACTCCTTTTCATCTTTTCTTGCTTCTGCTTTCCTCTGTTGTTTTCTGCAGAGCCTTTGCGGGTGACCTAATTCACCGCAATTCCAACAGCGGAGTTTCTTTCTTCCAGTAGCATTAATTTCAGACGTAATTCGTCTTATCTTATCTTCTAGATCTTCGAGGTCTTCGGGCCTCTCAGCGTCGATATTTCGCACTCGCGATTGGTTTCGTGAAGCTTGTTTAGCAGCTTCATGATCTAAAGCATATGAAAGGGCATCAACTAGAGTTTTTGGTCGAGCCAATCGTAGTGCCTGCTGAGTTTCATTGTCTCGGACCCCATAGATAAATGCTTGTGTGGCTAGACATTCCAAAACACTGTCAGGAGCTGTGGGATGTGCGAGACGAACTAAACGAGCTATATCAGCTTCGAATTCTTGAAGGTTTTCTTTAGAACTCTGATATCGGTTCCTCAGTTGCGTCTTGTACACTTGCTCCAGATGCGCATTGCCATATCGCATATCCAATCTCTTAACAAGTTGTTCGTAGTCTTCCTGTTCATCCTCTTTTAGCGTCTGTAGAATATCGATGGCTTCTCCACGCAGCGAAACTGTCAACGCTGTAGCTTTTTCTTTGGAAGTCCAGCCATTCGCTTTGGCAGCAGCTTCAAACTGTTTTGCATAATTCGGCCACGAAGTCTTGCCGTCAAATTCTGGTGTTTTTATATGCAGTCTAGAACTACTTTCTGGTTTCTTTTCCTGAGTTTCATCAGTCTTAGCTGTATTAAAATTTGAAACCGATGGTAACGTAATTTTGGAGAAATTTTGCTGTAAATCTGCAATCCTCATATCGTATTCATCTTTCAGATTTTTAAATTGTCTTCTATTTTTTCTTCCAATTTATTTTTTAAATTTCTAGAACTTTCTTTTAATTGTTCGTTCAATTTTTGTTCCAAACTTCTAGAATTTTCCATTAGTTTCTCTTCCCATATTCTAGAATTTTCTGTTAATTTCTCTTCTAAAATTCTAGAATTTTCTTTTAATTCTTCTTTTAATGTTTGAGAATTTTCCGCCAACTTTTGTTCTAAAGTTCTAGAATTTTCTAGCAACTCTTCTTTCAATGTTCGAGAATTTTCTTCAGATTTTCTAGAACTTTCCTCTAATTTTTGTTCTAATGTTTTAGAACTTTCTTTCATTTGTTCCAAAGTTCTAGAATTTTCTTCTAAACTTCTGGAATTTTCTTTCAGAATTTTAACAAAATCATCAATTTCGAATAAAACGTCATCAGGATTTTCACCAGCTTCTTTTAGAGCTTGCCGTAGACGATGTTGTAGAACAGACTTGGTTCCCGATGTCTCCAATTCTCGTTCTTCCAGCTCCCTCTTGAGATCGGCCACTTTTAATTCATTTAATTTTACTTGTTTAGTAGCCATTTTATTTATTTTAATTTACACTTCACAGTTTTTTTTTAACCCTCGCACCTGACACCAATTGTAACGTTTTTATTTATTTAGGTGAAGTGTAAAATTGATTAAAACACTAATATTTATATAACTAAGTTTAATTAAAGAAATATGAATTATAAAGAATAATGAAAAATAACTAACACTAAGAATTAACAAATATAAACACTAATTTAAGACTAACATATATCAATAAAGACTTAAACACTAAGATAATTTATTTAAACAATTAGAACTACGCAATATTTATTTCAACAATATTTATATCACTCTTTATTTATATCACTGTCTATTTATATCACCATCTGTTCACTACACGTATCGATACAAGACTGTCCTCGCGATCTTTTGGTCGGGGTATTTATATTAAAATACATTATTCTAGAAGATTCTTTGATTCCTTGAAAATCAGAACAATGGGGAGCGGACGGACGTGTTGTGACCTGTTCGCTAGCTCCCGCCGCCCGCGCCGCCGCCCGCACCGCGACCCTGGGTTCGCTACAGTACTAAATAGTATAAAAATATACAGGTGTACCATTTAAAAAAAAGTCAAAAATAGGTTTATCTCCGAAAATTAAAATATTTTATTTCTAATTTACATTAATTTATGTAGTTTGAAATAAATAGTGAAAAGAATATGTCAACCGCCGGGATTTGAACCCGAGACCTACATCTTGCCGGGATGTCGCTCTACCAACTGAGCTACGGCTCACTTGGCTGTTCTATCACGTCGGTTGACATATTCTCTCACGGCATTACTGCTTAGTAACCTTTATAAGGATATTTCTAGTCACATATTAGATGTGGGGTTGGAATACCACTGCATTTAAACATCTGTGACGCGTTATATTTTAATCCGACCGATACCTCGGTCATTTTTAATTGAAATTGAAATGAATGGATTAAACAGTAGTCTATAATTTGAAATAAATAGTGAAAAGAATATGTCAACCGCCGGGATTTGAACCCGAGACCTACATCTTGCCGGGATGTCGCTCTACCAACTGAGCTACGGCTCACTTGGCTGTTCTATCACGTCGGTTGACATATTCTCTCACGGCATTACTGCTTAGTAACCTTTATAAGGATATTTCTAGTCACATATTAGATGTGGGGTTGGAATACCACTGCATTTAAACATCTGTGACGCGTTATATTTTAATCCGACCGATACCTCGGTCATTTTTAATTGAAATTGAAATGAATGGATTAAACAGTAGTCTATAATTTGAAATAAATAGTGAAACCGTGTCAACCGACGTGATAGAACAGCCAAGTGAGCCGTAGCTCAGTTGGTAGAGCGACATCCCGGCAAGATGTAGGTCTCGGGTTCAAATCCCGGCGGTTGACATATTCTTTTCACTATTTATTTCAAATTATAGACTACTGTTTAATCCATTCATTTCAATTTCAATTAAAAATGACCGAGGTATCGGTCGGATTAAAATATAACGCGTCACAGATGTTTAAATGCAGTGGTATTCCAACCCCACATCTAATATGTGACTAGAAATATCCTTATAAAGGTTACTAAGCAGTAATGCCGTGAGAGAATATGTCAACCGACGTGATAGAACAGCCAAGTGAGCCGTAGCTCAGTTGGTAGAGCGACATCCCGGCAAGATGTAGGTCTCGGGTTCAAATCCCGGCGGTTGACATATTCTTTTCACTATTTATTTCAAATTATAGACTACTGTTTAATCCATTCATTTCAATTTCAATTAAAAATGACCGAGGTATCGGTCGGATTAAAATATAACGCGTCACAGATGTTTAAATGCAGTGGTATTCCAACCCCACATCTAATATGTGACTAGAAATATCCTTATAAAGGTTACTAAGCAGTAATGCCGTGAGAGAATATGTCAACCGACGTGATAGAACAGCCAAGTGAGCCGTAGCTCAGTTGGTAGAGCGACATCCCGGCAAGATGTAGGTCTCGGGTTCAAATCCCGGCGGTTGACATATTCTTTTCACTATTTATTTCAAATTATAGACTACTGTTTAATCCATTCATTTCAATTTTAATTTATGTAGCTTTCTACAAACACTAACAATTCTATTTGAAAGATTTTTTTCTCTTATAACTTCCGAGAAAAATCGCGTTCCCTATATATATATATATATATATATATATATATATATATATATATATATATATATATATATATATATACAATACCAATAGAATAAGACCTATTTTAATTGAGCTTAACACAAAAAAGTTAAAAACAAAAATTCTCGCTAATTCAAAACGATTAAAGAGCACTGCATTCTATATTGATGAGAATTTCACTCCAGAAACTCTTCAAGAACGAACAGTTCTAAAACCTTTTTTGAACAAAGCAAAAATATATCACAAAGTTAATCTATACCAAAACGTTATATAGATTAATGACATAGCATATAAAAGTTCAGATTTCACTGAGGAAAATGAAATAAGTGAAGAAGAAACCGAAGATGTATTTCAAAGAAGACGCTTAATATCCCTTGTTCAGTGAGACTGTGTAGAAGAGAATGAGGGAACAAACAAAGAAGTCGAATATAAAACTTCTTTGAATGACACAAACGAAAAATCCAACAAAATCTCCATACATGAAAAAATGAGAAAAGTAGCATTCAATTTCCCAACAAGAGATACGTCGAACACCTACAAGAGGAAAAAGATAATAACAGCACAACTAAAATATAAAGTAGGCCCGCCCGATAATATTTTCAAACTTACTGCACAAGAACAACAAAACATTCTGGAACTTAAATAAACTGCCTGCCTGAAACTTGGTTACAGTATACGTTTACAGAAGACCCCAAATTTTTAGAAAAATATGCAAGATACGGACAACCAGCTGTCGAAAAAAGCAACTCAGGTCGAGCAATAGGAGAGTTGTTAATATTCTAAAAATAAACACCTTTAAAATTACAATAACAGAATAAGAGGTTCATTGGATCTATGTTGTATAACAACTGGTAAGGGAAATTTTATTTTATGCTCTATATATTTCTCTCCGTCCTATGATTTTTTCACTCTACTAGAATTTTTCTCCGAAAGCCTCAGCTACATTATGAATGAGCATCCACATCACTCACTAATCCTTGGCGGCAATTTCGATGCCCAGATTGGGTCTTTAAACAACTGCCATTCTTAATATATTAAATAATACAAATTTAAATGCAACACGTTGCACAAATGGTATATAATTTAAACAAAAAAGTGAAAGATCTGACTAGAATAATGGAAGAAAATAAACGGTAGAACTATAAGCGATGCACCTGCAATTATAACATGTCTTAGCAATTGGAAAAAGTGTAATAGACTTCATTTGAGTTGACATCACTACAACACAATTAGTTATAGACTTTCAGATATTAGATACAATATTTATAACAGATCACAATATGATATGCTCTCTCACAATATGTGGGGGTATACTCCCACTATTAATTATAGAAAAATAAACCATTTAAAATAAAAACTAAAAGAACCAACGAATTGGCTGCAAAATTTGAAATGGAAAACAAATAAATATAGAAAACGATAGAGAAGATAAATACTACTACATATCAAAATAAATCGAGCGAAATCGTATTAAAGAATATAGGACTATTAAGGGAAATAAATATATCAAATGACATTCCAGTAAATAAAAATTACGGTTTGATAAAACATGCTCCCAACTAAAAAGAGAGGTTAGAAAATGCTTAAGACAATGTAAGAATAACAACTTTTAATGAAAACAGTAAAATGTTATACATCCAAGTAAAAAATCCTATAAACAGCATATTACAAATCAAAAACTACTGTTCAAAGAAAACTTAAAACACAAATTTTATACTGTGAATGATCAAACAGAATTCTACAGAACCGTAAAGGCTCTAAACCCTAAAAGCCATAGAGAAAATTCGATACAATTAGAATCTTGGATTCGTTATATGCATGAATGGTTTAGACAGAATCTGCTAAATGAAGTTATATTTTTTGACGTTCGACACTCTTTCTTGGACATCAATAATCACAATGCAAGAGTTGAACTACGTGTTATGCAAACTTAAACTGAATAAATCTCCTGGAATTAATGAAATTACGAAAGATCTTCTACAATACTTATCACAGAACTGGAAGGAGTACCTACTAGATTTACTTAAGGAGTGCTGAACAAATGAAAATATTCCTTACAAATTAAAAATGTTGTAAAGTAATCCAAATCCACAAAAACGGCAACTCATTGAACGTTAATAACTACAGACCAATTGCTTTACTTAACACAACAATAAAACTACTCACATCCATTCTGAATAACTGGCTACAAATTTGGACCTGAAGCACAGTCAGGATTCAGGAAAAAGCGTTTGTGTATGGACAACATATTTGTTCGATAGTAGAATTATCATTTTTCGTAAGATTAATGAAAAATGTGCACAACGAAGCAATAATTCTGGTCAAAATAAACAAAACCTTCTCACAAGAAATTGATGTAACTAAAGGATTACTACAAGGCGAGTGCACCTGCATTGAGATCTTTGCTCTTTACATTCACGACCTAGAAAAAATTATTAGAAGCAAAAACCTAGAGAGCTACTTTGTAAACTATTAATTAGATATTCTTTCGCTTCAATATACCAATGATATTGCTATGTTCGCGAACAGTCAGGTTAACGAACATCGTAAACTTTCTGTTCTCAAAGAATAATTTAACAGGAAGCATCTGAATGTTAATTCAGAAAAGACAAAAATTCTGCACCTTCACAAAAGTAGGCCCCCAAGAAGAAATATAATATTCACTTGCCAGGGTGAAGAAATTGACTTCACAAATAAATACATACGTACATATGCAAACAAAATCACTTGTACCATAAAGCAAACACTAGCAAGAGCAAATATTCACTGCTGGAAAATGATAATAAAATTATCCAACTCCACTGTACTACCTTCACGCGCAGAAATCTGGGGTCCAACAGCATCGAAAAGGGCAATTACAATTATTTAAGTCATTGAATCTTTGCAAAGAACAACTACTGGTCACATAATACGTAGAGAAACTGGACAACCAAGCGTAGAACTACTTATTTTCAGGAAAATGGTACTCTGCTGGTACAAAACACTGCTGATGATGAACTCAAGGTATATTAGAACATGCTTCGACAAACTTCTGCAAATAACAATTAACACAACGAAAAATATTGAAAAAAAATTATTAAAGAACATGATCGTCAAAGCAAAATTTTCATTGGCTTTGGGAAGAATAAAATTTGACTTACGTAAAAGACCAAACAAACAACTTACTCTTGGTATAATCGTTCCTCATAAAAACCCCTATACAAATCCTACAACTTTAGCTTGGACTACCTGTCTTATAATTTACCTAACAAAGTCATAAAAACATATAGCACATTACACACCGGAAACATAAAATTAATTCACATTTACCAAGATGGGATACACCACAAGTTTCAAAACGATAAAATTTGTTAGATCTGTAACACATATGAACCGAACGGTTTAGAATAATTCCTTTTTTCCTGTCCCAAACTCTCTCCAGTTAAAAATGTTTTTCTGTTGAAGTATTTCTCCACAGTTACCCTAGATACGTATCCAATTCGCTTAAACTATATGCGTTCGCCATGGACTCATAAGTTTTTTTTTAATAAAAAAAATTGTATTTACATTTTTTGAAACTGAAATAGAAATTTATTACCAATCTTTTGTTATAGAGTTTTTCCTCTTAATTATTAATTAATAAGTCTATTCTGTTTTATAATATAAACAATTATTTTATAATCTCCCATAATCACTCGTAATTTTTGGGTCGCACGTCGTATACATGTATTAAAACTTATCTGTCGACTAATCTTTATTTGTTATAGATAATCAATCATATACACAGCAATTTCTGTTTTGATACTTTACTTTTACTTCTCTCGTCATAATAATGTATAACAATTCAGGACAGGACGATGAAATTGTAAAAAAATCTTGTGAAGTAAACTTCTTAAAGACTGATTTTTAGAGAAGGTTTAGGTTATATTTTAGTAAAAATATGCATAAAAACCACAAAAAAAGCAATAATGGGAAAATAACGATAGTATACGGATATTCGAAAATCGTTTTTTTAACGGTAGAGATATAAAAAAATACTAACTAGAATAATTATGAAGACTACGATCAGGCTTGCCAGATTTTCAAAATTCGAAGTCGGGATAATTCCACAAAAAAGCAGGTTAAAATTTGTTCGTCAAATATGATTTGTGTAGCGTGATATTTATAAAGAAAATACTGGGATTGAATTAATACATTTAATTAGATATTACACGAAACCATTCCGGTTATAAACTTCTTATCATCCAACAAAAACCAACTCCATGCGTGTCAAAATCAACATTCCTCCACTCCCCTCTGGAGACCACTGCTGTGGCACGCCCAGTTGCACGCTGCACGCCGCCGTTGCCCCTGCAGCCGCGGTAGCACACATTCGACCTGCTAGAGATATTCATGTTCGAGCGCGAGAACTTCACGCGCTACACTGCTGCTACACTCCACCAAAACGTGCTTTGAATTGCACAGCTATTCCAGCGCCCATACGTAAATCACACGAAACACAATGGGAAAAAGCGTATTGAACAGGCAACATATTTATTTCCCTTTTTAGTAACCGGTAGGGTCAACAAGTCTATCGCAACAAGTTCAAACGGTGGTGTCGATAAATTAATTTTAAAATATCGATATCTATCAAAACATTAGTTAAAAATGTTGAATTTTATATAAAAAGACAGTAAAAAGATCAAAATAGAAAAAAAATAATAAAAAATTCATTTATGATAGGCAATTATATTTTTCTAGACCACTATGAAAAATCGCACTTTTCTCATACTGTATAAAGCCACAACGTCATTTCTCACAACATAAGTCAACACTGCGCATGTGCAGTGAGAGAAATATAATATTTCAAAGTAGTTATTGCGCCTGTGTGTCATGTGTACCTACAACCGCTAATATCTATGCCATATTGTTCTATTGTTAAGGAAATAATTGAAAATTATATTAATTATTAATAAAAAAATTCTACTGGAGGTTAAAGAATTTTTGATTTAGTCATATCAAAAAGTGTAGTCGTAAAAGAAAAATATAGTGGCACTCGTGCAGAATAACATATTTTCCACATTGTGTAATTCCAGGACTCGAATTTGTCTCATACCGAATCTTTCACACATCCTAGGAATTGGGCGACTTTTTGCACTTGTTGTACAACATACTATTTCCGCTGCACAAATCGTAGCGTTTGGAATGATCGCTTTGCGCCGGTTACATGATCGCACTCGCGACTCCATTGTTCTACGTCGCCTTGCATATTTACCCAGAAAAACCTTTGTTTGAATTTTTCCACCGTCTTTGTAACACCTAAGTATGCACCGCTTGCAGCGTTACTACGGTACGTTTGCCATAACTCGCGTGCCATACTCTTGGGTATCACGACTAGATATTTATCTGCGTTTTCACTTGGTTCAGTAACACACAATCCGTGTCCATCCACCCACATTGGTTACAGTTTAATCAGTCTTTGGGCGTTTCCGGGTAAAGTCTTACGTTCACCACGCATATATCTAATAATCAATTCACACAGCTCATTCATCAATTGGGCTTGTATTATAAGATTTTGAGAGTCTGAAAGTGATTCTTCGATCTTAGTTAGTGACAGAAGGCTTGTCCTCCACTGTGTGGGATCTACTGGTGATTCTTCTTGACCAACTTCGAACCCGCATTGGCTACACGGCCGCCTGGATAGACCGTCTGCATTCAAATGCTGATGATTAGCGATGGTTGCAAATCCACATATGAACCGTCTGTAATATGAGGCCAACCCCAAAAAGGATCGCAACTCCGTCAAGTTCTTCGGAGTTGGCCATTCAAGCACAGCCTGTATTTTTGTCGGGTCCGTACCTACACCATGTTGGCTTACAACATGGCCTAAAAATTGTGCCTATGGTTGGAATAGCTTACATTTCTTCAGGTTGATCTTCAATCCCGCCTATCGTAAGTGGTTTAAAACCGCCTGCAGTATCACGATAACATCGTCTAAATAGACAAGAGCACTCTCCCAGTGTAGTCCATCGAGGACGACGTCCATGAGTCGCTGGAACGTAGCTGGTCCGTTGCAAACTTCAAACGGAAAGTCGTTGAACTCATACAGTCCCGTTCCCGTGGAAAATGCTGTCTTCTGCCGATCTTCAGGTGCGACCTCGACCTGCCAGTAACTGGATTGCAAATCTAAGGCCGTAAATAGAGTAACTCCCGACAGCGAATCTAAAATGATATCCATGCGAGGAAGAGGGTAGCTATATTTTATAGTTATCTCGTTCATCTTCCGGAAATCCACGCAGAACCTCATTGATGCATCCTTCTTCCGAACCAGCACAACCGGCGAACAACAAGGTGACTGTGATGGACTGATAACGCCTGCTTCGTGCATCCGCTGGCATTCACGGGTATCTTCTACTCGACGCCCGGCTGGAAGTTTTCGCGGCGCCTGACGGATAGGTCTCGCAGACCCAGTGTTGATCTGATATTGCAAGACGCGTGAGCGCCCCGTGTCGTCGGAACCTCGCGATACTGTGCCCCTAAATTGCTCAATACAATACTTGGCTTGTTGCAGCTCATCAGGAGACAGGTGTTGAGCTGCAACAGTCCAATCAAAATCTTTAGTTGTGGCGTCGCTTTGCGAAATACATTCATCCACAATAGCAGACTCCTATGCAGTTCCTACACGCGCATTCTGTTTAACATTGGGTCAGGAGTCGGATTACGTAAGAGAACCGTTCCGTATGTACCGGATAGCACGCTACGGCCCAACATACATTGAAATTTGTCCCAGAATTGTGGTGACGGTACGCGGAATATCAGCAGTTTCTCCCACCAGTTGTATTGCGCATTCTGTTTAACATTGGGTCAGGAGTCGGATTATGTAAGAGAACCGTCCCGTATGTACCGGATAGCACGCTACGGCCCAACATACATTGAAATTTGTCACAGAATTGTGGTGACGGTTCTACTATACGCGGAATATCAGCAGTTTCTCCCACCAGTTGTATCCTGCGTAAAATCTACCGTCTCGCATAATACAGCGGCTACTGGTGCAATATCAAATTCTTGAATTCGACGTCCCTGAAGTTCAATAAACCTTTCGGCCAGATTGCAAACACACTTTTGTTGTCGTAGAAAATAGCAACCTAATACACATTCGTCCGTCAGGTCTACACATACGTAAAACGGCACCCGAACACACAAGTCTGCTAGTCTCAAGTTCACATCACAAATACCCATTACCTGTAACCGCTTACCAATAGCTTGTAAAACATGGCCTACTGCAGGTCGCAACGGTTTATGACCCAACCGTTGCCACAAGGACTTACGCATAAAGCACCAGGATTCGTCTGTGTCTACTAACAGTGTAACCACATGTTCATCTACCTGTCCGCGAATTCACATTACCGTATTCTTTTCTTTATGTCCCTGCGGATCTATGAGTGTCGTCACCCGTTCTAGTTTCCCGAACCTTGACGCTTCGAGCAGGAACTGCAAAAATGCTCATACTCGTTACAATAGAAACATCGTTTCTTTGATGCACCCTTTTGTGTTTGTCTAGCTCGGCGTTGTCGGTTCACATATTGCCGATTCTGGTGGTTGATGTCCGCATACTGTTAATCCAGAAATATATCGATTTCGCATTCTTGATGGCGTAGGAGTGCGCCACCGGTCTCTGGCTTCCATCATTTGTATTCTATGGTTTAAGTGTTCGGTTTTTGTAACTAGTTCACTTATTGCTTTAGTTAAATCAGCTATAGGATCTGTATCGTTTGACCTGGTATATTCTGATGGATGCGTAGGATGCGCTGAACATAAATTCGCAGATTTAATTTGTTCCGTGACTGCAGAATTTTGTGGTTCACGTACTTCACTCAGCATGTTTATTACTTGTATTGCTGTCTGGGCGCTGGCCAATTCTGCATTCAATGTTTGAGGGTTCTTCTGCTACACGTGGGTCTAGACCTCGAAGAAACTGCTTCGTTATCAGTTTTTTCCGCATCACTTCACTATACTCAGTTAACGCGACACTGCCCAGATAGCGCAACGCGGCTGCGAACATTGCCAATGTTTCTCCCGTTTGCAACTTGCGGGATCTAAAACGTACTTCTGTTTCGTTTGTTTCACTTGTAAATACAGGTCGCAAAGCAGCACATACTGTCTCCCAACTTGTACGCTGCTCGTCACTTAGTTCGCGAAACACTTCACTTGCTGAACCGTCAAGATAAAATGGTAGCGCAACTAGCTTCTTCGGCTCATACGAGTTTTTCAACAATAAAAACGCATTAAACTGTGCCAACCACTCGTCCCATCTTCCGTGGCTAAACTTTTCACATTGCACATCACTCATATTCACTGCGTGTTTGAGTCCGTGTACGACCGCTGTCACCAAATGTAGCGTGATATTTATAAAGAAAACATTGGGATTAAATTAATATATATATATATATATATATATATATATATATATATATATATATATATATATATTACTGTTGTTCGTTTTCGTGTAGAAAGCTGTTCGAAAGGAATGTTATAATTTTTTTTTTTAGTTATTACAATTTAAATCAATTAAACATTTCTAGAGAGCAACAGATTTGGAGTAAATAAATGCACGTATAAACATTGCACTTCGTAACATTTTAGTCTAGTTACAACAGTGGCGACTAGTAATGTAACACGACGGAGAAGCTACATTAATAGAACAACGTACATTTTTAAATATTTTTTTTTAAATCAAACACACAGGTAAACATAAACAGTTTCATATTTTTTTTAGTTCTTATTTTTATCATCTTCTTTTTAATGTTTGTACGAAAAGTCTAATCTTCTGTTTTCTTATTGATATGTAATGTTTTATCACTTTCTGACGCGATCTGCAGTTTACATGCTGTTTTTCGCTATATTTTTGTAATGTAATACTCGTCCGCAAGGCAAAACAGTACTTCGTATCAACTATACCTACGATACGATACATAACAGCGATCTTGGGCTCACAATTCGAGAGCCCCGATTACATGTTAAAATGACGTATATTAACTGTACGCCGTACCACAGACTAATTATATATTGGCCGTACACTGTACGAAAAACAAATTGGTATGGTCTTAAAAGTAAATAAAAATAATACTCAGCGCACTATCTCGTTGTAATGGGCCCTAATTTTTCGAGGCACTATGAGAGAAGCTACATGAATTGAGGAAACACAACGAAAACAAAAAATTATGAGATTGTTTAGCCTAAAATAAAATATTAATTTTAGCGCCCCTATCTACCAGCCGCCACTGAGTTACAAATATTAATGGCCCCATTGAAGTTCGACTGTGCAACAAAGAAGTCTGTAGGGAAGAAGCATATAAACCCCGGCAACCAGCTGCTTGTTGCTATTGATGTCATACTTGTTTTTTGGTGCATCATGTGATTTCGATTAGTTTCATATTCTGTAAAATATCGCTGTTCTGTAGGCCAAAAGATAAAGAACTATTTAATACGATGGTTGCCTTTTTAGATGGCGTTAATGAGTTGTGGCATGTCTGTATATGTGAAAATTCACGTTTGTTATCCCGAAGCCAGTGGCAACTCAAAAATTTACCGAGTAGTTTGTTAATAGTAAGAGTTTAAAAGAAGTAAGAAAAACATCGAATTAATGTCTCACTGTTCGTATTCACCCGATTTATCGCGTAATGACTTTTTTAGGCGGCTGGTACATAAATTGTTGCTTTTCGTATCTGCTGGCAACCTTAAAGTATTAATTTTTATTTCACATCTGTCAAAGTCAAAATTTTTGGCCGCTTGTTTGTTCATTATTGATTTATATAATTCATATTTATGAGGTGCGTGAAGTTAGCAGAATGAAGTAAAGCACTAACGAAACAATTTATATACAAAGATAGTGCCTCGTTAGTGCTCTTTGGTGCTTCTTCAATTTCTTTAGCAGGAGTCACCTTACCGCTACAAAAAGCATTCAACTTATTTTCCTGCCAAGTTCACACTAGCAGGAACTTTGAAAGATAAATTAATGAACTTGGTGTCAAAAGTTAGTGCTTTGTTAGTGCTCTTTAGTGCTTCTATTAAAAAAATCACAAATCACACAACATCGCTACAAGTAGTAGTCGTCATTTGCTAATTTATGTACATCGGCCTATTATAAAGTTTATTTATTGTAATAAAATATCAAAAATTATTAGCAACTTTTTCGCTCATTTTATGCTATTTATTGCTACATTGTAATATATTTTTTTTTTTGCTCAGCTCCTACAATTGTCATTATCAAAATAATATGAATACGATATGTTTACGTTTGCTTATTCATAGTGAAAAATTTAAAATTAATGTAACAGTATTTTTTTCTGATCTCGTTCCATTTATTGCATTATTTTTAATTTTTTTTATTGATCTCGGTTTATTATAAGTAAGCTGCAGGGAATATAAAATATTCAATTGATCGAAGAAATAATTACATTACATTTTTATATAAATAACGTAGCTCATAACTCACTAGTAGGTTAAAATTATCTTATCTCATTGCTTATTGTTTCGTAGCTGTAATAGTATTAAGTTAAGTAAGTTTATTGTAACAAGATGAAAAAACGACAAGGCTTTTCATCTTGTTACGGCTTGTCATAGTTTCTGAGGTCTATGACTCTGGTGTTGGTAGGTCAGCAAAATGCTGACTTCAGCAAATAGCAACGGCCGAGTTTGCTGATTAAGCAGACTATGATAATACTGGCCAGAACACGAGTCATAGATTCAGAACATTGGATTTAATTATATCTTCTGCGAAGATATAATTAAATCTTTAAGGGGTGGTAATGTAACAGTAATTGACTAATTATTCCAAATTATTATTGTTTGATAGATTTCTTAACATAAATTGCGCGTTAACAAAAATGTACCGTGGACAATTTATATTTCGTAAAGTTTAATAACCTATTAACGTTTTGTAACTTATCCACGTGCGATGTGCGTAATAGTTACATTGCCAACCCTAGCACTTTTTAGGATATAAATAGGATTTAATTTAGTAGAGTTAGGCAGTCAGTATAGTAGAGTCGATAGTCGTAAGTAGAGTCTTAGGAGTTAGAGTCTTAGTGGTAAGCTGATAGTCGTAATGTAGTTAACGACTCGGTAGCAGTCATCTGACATGGTTCAGACTGACTTTAGGCCAGAGCTTCTAGCTCTGAAAGTAAGCTCTGTAGTATTTGTTTTGGTTTTATATTAACGTTTTTGTTGTAAATAATGTAAATAAATTTAAAGTTATTTAAAGCAAATATGTGTGTGCCATGTTGTCGTTATCATTGGTTCATCTGGGTCATCAGTATCATCATGTCCTCCTCGAAGTAAAAATGACAAAATTCATCGCCTTCATCGTCGTCAACCCCCACTGTTACATTATCTACACTATTTTAATTATTATAAGTTACATTAAAATTTAAGTGTAACAGTACTTACAGTTACTCACAAGACAATAAAAAGTTATGTAAGTTAAATTATATATTAAATTAGTTACAGGAATGAATCGAAATACGTTTATTTATAAAAAATATGACACAGTGAATAGATTGATGTTTCTTAACTACTGTTTTTCACAGACTACTGTATATACTATATATAACTAATAACAATAACAATTCATAGATATATACATGAACTATTTATTTTTAACAAACAACCTTGATACTTTATTACTTTCCCTTGTTAATGTAAAATAGTTCAATTATAAATACAATTTTCAAATAAATCGAATTATTGCAGTCCTATCTGGCTAGATAAAATTTGAAGACGAACTCTAGCTAACGGTTTAGTCATAATTCCAGCTAGTTGTTTTTCAGTTGAAATTTGTTGAATATCTAGTCTGCCTTCCAAAACTTTTTCTCTAATGAAGAAATGTTTAATGTCTATATGGTTTGTTCGGCGGTGAAACTCTGGATTCTCTGCTAGTCGCACTGCAGCTGTATTGTCTTCTAGCAGTACTGGAAGATTCACTGATGTAATTTGGCTGTCTTTTGAGCCAAATGATTTCTTTCGCTGCTTCATTCGCTGCGACTATTTCTGCTTCAGTGGTTGACTTAGCAACTGTAGCTTGTCTCTAGCTCATCCAGGATACTGCTTCTCCTGCATACATTGTGAGAATCCGAGAAGTAGATCTTCCTGTCTTTGTACAGCCTCCAAAGTCTGCGCCGCTGTAGCTCTGAAGAAAACTATTATTTTTATCTGAAAAATAAATAATTCCTTTATCTACAGTGCCTGCTATGTAGCGAAATACTCTTTTCAATCTTGTAATATCTTCTCTTATTGGATTTTCGAGCGATCTTGATAGAATCCAACGCTGAATGCTAAATCTGGTCTTGTTCCAAGCATAAGATACATGAGTGCACCAACTGCTTGTCTGTATGGAAAATTTTCTGACTTTTCCATGTCTTTCCCTGATGATGAAGTTTTCGGATAGTGTAGCATAGGTGTGGAGACTTCTTTACAATTAGAAAAATTAAAACGATCTAAAATCCTTTTAGCATACGCTTTCTGACATTTTAATACTTCCATCATTCCTTCTTGTAATTTCCAGTCTCAAATAATATTCTGCAGGTTTTATTGATATTTTAAATTCCTTTTTTAATTCTTCCAAAAAATCATCCAAATCTTCACGAGTTGTAGATGTTACAAGTCCGTCATCAACATATAAAATTAAGATCAGTTTCTTGCCTTTTCTCTCACGTATATATAAACATGGATCAGCTTCACTCATTTTGAATCCTAATTTCGTCAAGAAATTCCCAAATCTTTTATACCAATATCTAGGAGTTTGTTTTAGTCCGTATAAACTTTTTCTTAGCTTACAAACTCTCTCTGTGTTATCTTCGTACCCTTCTGGTTGCTTTATATAAATACTTTCTTCTAGTTCTCCATATAAAAAGGCAGTAGATACATCAAACTGAACAAGATGCATCTTTTCACTTGCAGCAATGCTTAATATCGCTCGAATTGTACTAAGTTTTGAAACTGGACTGAAGGTTTGTCGATAATCAATTCCTGGCCGTTGATTAAAACCTTTAATCACTAATCTTGCCTTATATTTATCGATACTGCCGTCTTGATTTTTCTTTAATTTAAAAACCCATCTACATGGCAAAGCCTTAGCTCCATGCAGTAAAGATACCAGCTCCCAAGTCTTATTTTCTTTTAGTGATTTTATTTCATTTTCCATTGCCTTTTTTATTGTTTGTTATCTTTACTATTTGTTGCTTTTTCAAAAGATTCAGGATCTATATCCTCTGCAAATAAAATGTAATCATCAAATCGTTGAGGCATTCTAATTTGTGATCGATCTCTAAGAATTCTGTTATCTGTTGTTTTATTTTCTTCTTCATTTTCATCATCTAGATTTCCACTATTTATTCTAATTTCTTGTTCTTTTTCTTCATTTTCAAATTCAGTTTCATATATCTCATGAACATTTCTGTTTTCTTCTCTACTTCTTTCTTCTCGAATTCTTTTATTGTCTTCTTTCTTTTCGAATTCGCTATTTAAAAATGGTAATGTTATATGTTTTACACAATTAGTTGGTTTTTCCTGAAACTGAACATCTTTGGATAAAATAACTTTACGAGTTTCTTTTACCCAAATTCTATATCTTTCATCACCATCATATCCTACTAAATATCATTTTTCTGCTTTCTTAATCATTTTCTTTCTATTTATTTTTGAAATATGAAAGTAGCATTTAGTTCCAATAATTCTAAAAAGCTTAATTCTTGTCTTTTTTCGTATCCATAATTCATAAGGACTAAGACCATTAACGGATGACTTTCCTGTTCTATTCAGAATATATATGGCTGTGTTGATAAATTCTGCCCATAGAGATTCTGGAAAATTAGCTTCTAAATTAGAATACCTGAAAGTTCTTGCCATTTCTACTATTGTCCGGTTTTCACGTTCACTTTCTCCATTCTGTTCCGGTGTGTAGGGTGCTGTTAATCTTTGTGTGTTTCCTTCACACTGGAGAAATTCTTTGACATTTTCGTCATCAAATTCTCCTCCATTATCATTTAAAAATTCTTGAATATTATAACCTAATGTTTTTGCATGTGCGATGAATAGTTTTAACACATTTTTAACTACTGATTTTTCCCTAATAAAATAGCCATAGCGAAATTTTCTGTAATTGTCCTTAAACACTAATATCGCTTACTCTGAAAGGATTCACAAAACGGACCATATACATCGGATGAAATTAACTCACCGGGTTTCTTTGCTCCTTCTCGAATTCCAAAAGGCAACCGATGAGATTTTCCGTATATACAGGGCTCGCAGATTTCTTTCTCAACTTTGACATTGACACCAAATAATTTCTGTATCATTGCTTATACATGACGTTTGTCTTGGTGACCCCATCTCTCATGGTGTAGCTGCAATGTGGACATACCTGTTTGTGCAAAATTAATTTCTATTCTTTTGTTTGGTACAATCGGCTCAATAGCTGCTTTGTATAGTGTTTGCTTTACTCTTCGATTTCCGCATAACAATATTTTATTATTTGCTTTTAGATGGCATTTTGTAGGAGAAAATAATTTTTTTGTTATATTAGGAACGTACCAAACCTCTTTTAATGTTATTTCTCTTTGATTTTTGCCGATTTTTGACAATGCTTTAATTGTGCCTGATCCAATTGCATTCAATACTTCTTCTACCGCTGCCTGTATACAACATGAAATTTCGAATTCTGTGAAATAGACAAAATTTTCTAAACAATTTGTCATATGCCTCATTGCAACATTATCTATCCACCAATCTGTAGACTTTGTACCACTTAAAAAAGCTTGATAATTCTCTGAAGTAAGGGCTATACTCAGAACTGCGTCTTCTTTACATACTTTACTCTTAGGTGGTCTCCCGTCTGCTATCCACTTCTTACAAGTTCTTACCCAGTGTCCTCTCTTCTTACAATAATAACACATATCTTCTTTTTTAAGTATCCTTTTATTGTAAGTTGAACTTTTACTAAATACTTTTGCTTCTAGTGCCTCTTGCTTATTGTTATTTTCTCTACCTTTTGTAAAATTTCTCTCAAACATACAAAGCGGCGATATTAATTCATCAAGAGTTTTCTTCTCATCATTGGTAAGTAACATCCAGCTTGTTCTAAAAATATCATTATTATTGTGCAAGATATATAATATTTTACAAACTATAAGTAACTCAGGTAGAACATTTTATCCTTTTGCTTTCAAGCTATTATTCAAATCATTCCATAAACTTTCTAATTTCGCTATATGAGTTAAAACATCTTCGCCTGAAGTCCATCAGAATCCAAAGAAAGCTGTACAAATCCTAAACAACTGATCTTTGGATGTAACCTCGAAGTTTTTCATTAATGTTTCACAAGTCTCTTGTGCTGTCTCTTTATCCATTACTTTTTCATAAACGCAGTCTGTAAGTGAACTGTTTGCCTTACGACACAAATCAGATTTTTCTTTATGTTTTCTAATTTGATCCTCTGTAGCTTCTTCACTTATTGGTTTCGGCTTTACTAACCGACCATCGATTACATCTAAAGCTCCTACATGGTAATCGAGAAGATCTCTTATCTTCCGTTTCCAAATAGGCCAATCTGAATCACCTGTTAATGGTTTCTTGTGCTTGGAGAAACCCATTTTATTAGGTCGTCTTTATTAAAAATGACTAATATAATCGTTAGCAAAATATCCCTGGGCCCATAACCAGTTAAATTATATATTAATTTAGTAACAGGAATGAATCGAAATATCTTTTTATATATTTTGATGAGAAATAATTGTGAAAGAAAATAACTGAATACCTACACATTTCAAAATTAACATTGTGATCCCTATACAAGTACGCTTATTCCCCGTGAATCGTTGATAACAAAAAATGACATGAGCAGAAAATTATTGTTTCAATAATTTTATTTTAGAGTTGACTCGATTACTGAAGCAAGAGATCTTTTGAAATAAAAATGTATTTAATTCTTTGATTTACAAAAAATCTTATTTGTTACTCGTATCAACAAATTTTCAAAGATACTCGTATAACTCGGTATAAAGAACGTGTTCCTAAAAGAACCCTTTACTTTTAATATATAAATTTTATACGGCGAATACATTATTTTCCGCGTTTTGACGTTGACCTATTGACTATTACCTACATATACAAAATATTAATATAATTTTTTAACAAAGAATTTAAATAAAATGACTACATAACTTTTTATTGTCTTGTGAGTAACTATAGGTACTGTAACATTTAAAGTTAAATTTAAAATATAATAATAAAAATAGTGTAGATAAGTTTATTTAACGTAGTACTATTATAGATACGAAACAATAAGCAATGAGATAAGATACTTTAACCCACTAGCGAGTTATGAGCTACTTTATTTATATAAAAATGGTAAGGCTATTAGCCTATAAAAAAATAAGGAAATAAATAGAACGAGATCAGAAAAAAATACTGCTATATTAATTTTAAACTTTTCTCTATGAATAAGCAAACGTAAACAAATCGTATGCATTTGTATTTGTATAATGACAATTGTTGGAGATAAGCACACAATTAATACAATGTAGCAATAAATAGCACAAAATGAGCGAAAAAGTTGCTAATAATTTTTGATATTTTATTACAATAAATAAACTTTATAATATGCCGATCTACATAAATTAGCAAATGACGACTACTACTTGTAGCGACGTTGTGTGACTTGTGATTTTTTTTAATGGAAGCACTAAAAAGCACTATCGAAGCACTAACTTTTGACACCAAGTTCATTAATTTATCTTTCAAATTTCCGGGTAGTGTGAACTTGGCAGGAAAACAGTCGAATGCTCCTGGTAGCGATGTAGTATGACTTGTAATTTTTTTAATAGAAGCACTAAAGAGCACTAACAAAGCACTAACTTTTGACACCAAGTTCATTAATTTATGTTTCAAAGTTCCTGCTAGTGTGAACTTGGCAGGAAAATTAGTTGAATGCTTTTTGTAGCGGTATGGTGACTCCTGCTTAAGAAATTTAAGAAGCACCAAACAGCACAAACGAGGCACTAACTTTGTATATAAATTGTTTTGTTAGTGCTTTACTTCATTCTGCTAACTTCACGCACCTATATTTATGTGATTAATTATTTCAGAATATAATAACAAATGTAAGTAAAATTTTAACTATTCCTTTACAAATATTAATGAAAAAGTAATGAATTTGCGAGTAAAAATAGCGGCCGTAAAGTAAATGCGACCACAATATAAATTTTGACAGATGTCAGAAATTGATTTTGAATGAAAATTCATAAATTTCTTGTTGTAATTGCCTAAAAAATGATATGTGCACCTCGACTAAAAGTTCTTTTTGGGCCTGATCTGATTTGTAGACTCGACTTTGCCTCGGCTGCAAACTTTGGATTCGGCCAGAAAAGATTACTTTTAGAACCTTGATACACAAATAACTATTTTTTGTTTCTCACAGTCAAAAAAAGTTGCGTAGACTGCTATTTTCATTAACTGAAAAAGCTGTTGCAGACTTTCAAAACCATGTTTCTACGATATCAGCATGAAAGTGGAGAAAATGTTTCCAGAATTGGTTTGAGCATATGCAAAAATGTATAGTCCTTAAAGGCGAATATTTCGAAAAGCAATAAACTACCTGGGTTCGTAATTGTGTTGCAAATAATTTGTTACATATAGTCGGAGATCTAGGCTCACAAAAAATTTCAAACCCACGATACACAGAGAAAGATGTCCCTGTGATCTTTCATGTTATAGGGGTATCGTGCGACAATTAAGCGCACTCCCAACTCTTAACTTTACAATTTGTTTACTTATATTCTATATAACCTATAGACTTAGATCTTTCTCTAAAAATAATTTTGAACCTTTCTACGCCTTTCCTCCACTGACAGTTTCCTAGAATCTGAATAAAACGTAATGTTGTTCACTGCTCATATTTTTCACCACACGTGAATCGCGCAGTGTAATTATTTATTTATTTACTGTATTGTAATAAACAAATTGTTTAGTTATGTACTATCTGTATGTTCCCCATATAATCAGCTAAGAAACAAAAAAAATGTCGATACGTTTATTAGCTTTTCAAACAAAAATGAAAAATTACAATTTTTGGTACTTTCGCAATTCTAAATTGACTTGCAAATGTCATTGATCGATAGAGCAGAAAATTTTACATCAATTACACTTATTTCCAGCAATCGGTCGCCTTTTATTCTATTAATACAAATTAGAAAACCAAGAAATATTTTATTATATAAAATTCATAGTTCTCAATATATAAACCTTAGCAATATATTTTAGCATATCAAACATTTTCAATTTAGTAAGTTGAAATTACCACGGTATTCCAGTTGACGGATCGCGACCTCCGAGGGGCAGTGAGGAACGTAGGTGTACATCGCGCTAACATAGTAGATGGCGCCACGCAACATGCCCGGCACGACAATATCCTTGTTGCAAGACTGGTGGCACAAATCCGTCATAGGTTGCTCCACGCGCGCTACCTCGCCGCCTGCACTGTTTTTCACACTGAAACGATATAAACATACACAAGGAAAACAATACTCAATTGGATAAATAAATTAAGTAAATAAGGAACAGAATTTAGTAAATTTATTAAAATACAAATACACAACCAACCTTCCGAATAAGATTTCAATAGAGTGCCAAGTCAAACATACAAAAGAAACTCCTTAACATAAATAAAAAACAAATTTATATTAATCAGATAAAAATTATTGCAGAACTGTACATCATTTAATCAATTACAATCAACTATATTGCGAAAAATAAAACTTAAAATTTGTAGACTAGAAATCAATGTTAACCAATCACAGTTGTAGAATTAAGTAGCATGTTTGTAGAACTTAATATAAATAAAAAATATGTATGACAGATAAGCGATAACTAACAATGTAATTTAAGATAACTTAACAATGCACTGTAGTGTTTTGTTAAAACATTAATATAAATAGAGCTTAGATTTTGAATACCTGTCTAAGAATTTATAATTTATATAATCTTATACTTGCTAAGCAATCTCAATGTCAGATTTTTTTTAAGATTTCAATATTTTTGTTTCATCGAAATTTAAATTATTATTTTTAACATGACAATGGTGTACTAATGCCTATTTTCTCCAATGTTAATCTTCTTCGAGTTTTTTTTATATTCATTTCTTCCTACCTTTTTGTCGAACTAATGTAAATCTTGTGCAAACTTTGCAAGATATTTTAGAGACGTGTTAAAATTGTGTGCTTTATATTGTGGAAAAGTTTTTGACATAAAGAATGGAAAAGTACAAGATTGGTATTCTGAAAATATTGTTATAAAGGATTCGGTTGAGAAGGGTTTTAGGATAATTGTTTATTATCTCTATACTAAAAGAAAAGATTCACTCTCTATATCACATGAAAGTTCTCGGTGAGGGCTGGTGTCCTTAAATGACAAAAATGTTTCATGTCGACCGGCTTTTGTTTTTTGCAAAAAGTTATTAGAAATATATCGTGTTTGAAATCAAATGAAAGATTTCAGTGAGGTCAGATATGGAAAAATTGTTTAATGTCGATCGGCATTTGTTTTTTGTACTGACAGCAGAGCTCTACGGAATGCTCGACGAATTCGCTAGTCGTATATACTATTTTGATTGATTCATTATCTATATATATTTTAAATAATCAAGAGCATTGGCGAATTTTTACCCTGGGGGTAACAGGTTAAAGCATTTATGTAATAATTTTAATTTTTTTATCACATGATGTGGTTTAATGAGGATTGCGATCCTTTTGGGGTCTCATATTTTTACTGTGAGTGGTTTTCGTGTAACAAAATAAAAACTGTGCAAAATTGGTACCTTGAAACAATGGATCTCAGAGGCCATGTCTAACTTTAAGAAGAATCACGCAGTTATTCGTCACTTTTGACAAACTGTCTATGAACTTTCAATGATTGTATCTTTTAATAGAACATTGATATCAAAGATTTGAAAACAGTGTCATGAATAATAGTCCTGAGCAAAGGGTTTTACCAATATTATTAATATTAAGTTAATTACACAACACATTTAATTATTTTAAATTTTGACGTTTCGAATGACATAAGTCAATGTTGCCAAATGTGTGATGAAATTACTAAACAAAAAACAAATATTCCTATATGAACTTCACTGAGGACAGTGGCTATTATATTAGGATTGCCGATGGTAATTTATAAATTTAAAAATTAACTACAATATTTTAATACAAACAGTGTTGCCAAATTATTAAGTAACTAGATAAAAACCAAATGATCGTAATTAAATTAAACACTTTGCTTTGTTTGATATCAAAAGAAAGAAAACCATAAGGGCCGGTTTTGAAATGACAAAAAAATGTGTCATGTCGATCTGCATTTGTTTTTCGTAAAAAGTTGTTAGAAGTAGGTCATTTTTAGTAAAATGTATAGTGAAATATTGTACGATATTTAATTAAAACCATCTCTAATACAGACTCTTTAATGCAGAATATAAATATTGACATATAAATAGCTAAATATTTCAATTTTTAGATGTGACCGTCTTCAGTGAAGTTAGTTTAGTTTGCTCTGATATACTGAGATGGAATTTACAAAAACTAAAACAATTCATTGGGCAAATATTGTTAAAATAAATAAAAATATAACATATTCTTTAAAATACAACCATAAGAATACTCCAGAATAGATTATTTAATCAAGAAAACGTTGATATTTGATTACAATTTAAATACTTCCAAAGGTAAATACAAACTGTACAGCATACTTCCCTTATGAATAAATACTTTTTTTTATCTAATTTATACATATTTTAGGTAGTTAGACAATGGATTTTCTGTGACTACGTTGAAAATGTGATACGTCTTTGCTTCATACCGTTTTGGAGGGAATTTTTAACAATTTAATGTACGATAATTAGTATATAAATAAATTATGTATCTGGACCTTATTAAACTTTAATTAATTGCATTTTACACATTCTTTACGCATTTCTTAACATTTCTGAGCACAAATGCTGCCTTGAAACAATGGATCCTAATAGCCATGTCTAAATTTAAGAAGAATCACGCTGTCATCCGTTACTGACAATCAGACTATGAAATTTAAAAGATTATATCTTCTTATAGAGTATTGATATCAAAGATTTAAAAACAATTTCATGAATAATAGACTTGAGCAAAGGTGCTACAACTAATTTAAGTTAAAACATAACGTATTTAATTAATATAAATTTTGACGATTCCAATATCAAAAGTCAATTTTGCCAAATGTGTGATGAAATAACTAAATTAAAACCAAATATTCTTAAATTATCTTCACTAAAGACGGTGGCAGTTGTATTAGGATTGACAATATTAATTTATAAATTAAAAAATTAAGTACTATTTTTTAATACAAACAGTGTTGCCAAATTATAAAATATCTAAATAAAAATCAAATATTCCTAAATAAAATAAATTGAACATTTTGCTGTGTTTGATATCAAAAGAAAGAAAACCATAATAGCCGGTTTTGAAATGACAAAAAAAATGTGTCATGTCGATCTGCATTGGTTTTTCTCAAAAAGTTGATAGAAGTAGGTCGTCCTTGAGTTTTAATGAAATGACACAATGTGGACTTGTGTGCACGTATGACAAAAATATTCTACGTCGATTAAGATTTAATTTTTGCAAGTTGTTGTCAGAAGTATGTCGTGTTTGGTATCGAATGAAAAGTGTCGGCAAGGACTGGTGTGCAGAAATGAATTTTTTTTATGTTGATCGGCTTTTGTTTTATGCAAAAAGTTAATAGAAGTATGTCGTGTTTGATATTTAAGGAAAGGTCTCGTTGATGGCTGAAATGCAAAATTGACAAAAATGTTCCATGTTGATCGGCTTTTGTTTTTTACAAAAAGTTGTCATAAATATGTCTTATTTGGTACCAAAGGAAAGGTCTCGGCAAAGGCTCGCGTAAAGAATTGCCAAAAATGTTTTATGTCGATTTTGACGTTTCCAATGTCAAAAGTCAATGTTGCCAAATGTGTGATGAAGTAACTAAATTAAAACCAAATATTCCAAAACTAACTTCACTGAAGACGGTGGCAGTTGTATTAGGGTTGACAATATTTATAAATTTAAAAATTAACTACTATTTTTTAATACAAACAGTGTTGCCAAATTATAAAGTAACTAAATAAAAATCAAATATTCCTAAATAAAATAAATTGAATACTTTGCTGTTTGTTATCAAAAGAAAGGAAACCACAAGGGCCAGTTTTAAAAAGACAAAAAAATGTGTCATGTCGATCTGCATTTGTTTTCCGTAAAAAGCTGCTAGAAGTATGTCGTCCTTGGGTTTTAAGGAAACGACACAATACGGACTGGTGTGCACGAATGACAAAAATGTTCTACGTAGATTAGAATTGGTTTTTTGCAAAATGTTGTCAGAAAAATGTCGTGTTTGGGTATTTTCGAATTACAGAAGTCAACATTGCCAAATGTTTAATAAAGTAACTATACAAAGAACAAATATTCCCAAATGAACGTTACTGAAGACAGTAAATGTTATATTAGGCTAGGTCACGATGAGGGCTAGCGTGCAAAATGAACAAAAATGTTCTATATCAAACGGCGTTTGTTTTTTGGAAAAAGTTGTGAGAAGTATGTGGTGTTTGGTATTAAATGAAAAGCCTCGATAAGGGCTGGCGTGTAGAATTAACAAAAAAGGTCAATGTTGATCGGCTTTTGTTTTTTGCAAAAATTTCTCAAAGGTATGTCGAGTTTGGTCTCAAATGAAAGGTCTCGTTGAGGGCTAACGTGCAGAATTGACAAAAATGTTCCATGTCGATCGGCTTTTGTTTTATGCAAAAAGTTGTCAAGTATGTCGTGTTTGGTATCAAATGAGAGGTCTCGGAGAGGGCTAGCGTACAGAATTGCCAAAAATGTGCTATGTCGATCGGTTTTTGTTTTTTGGAAAATGTTGTAAGAAGTATGTGGTGTTTGGTATCAAATGAAAAGGCTCGATAAGGACTAGCGTGTAGAATTAACAAAAAAGGTCAATGTTGATCGGATTTTGTTTTTTGCAAAAAATTCTCAAAGATATCTCGAGTTTAGTCTCAAATGAAAGGTCTCGTTGAGAGCTAGCGTGCAGAATTGACTAAAATGTTCCATGTCGATCGGCTTTTGTTTTATGCAAAAAGTTGTCAGAAGTATGTCGTGTTTGGTATCAAATGAAAGGTCTCGGATAAGGCTAGCGGGCAGAATTGACAAAAATGTACTATGTCGATCGGTATTTGTATTTTGCAAAAAATTGTCAGAAGTGTGTGGTGTTTGGTATCAAATAAAAGGTTTCAATGAGGGCTGGTGTGCAAAATTAACGAAAATGGTGAATGTCGATCGGCTTTTGTTTTTACTACTATATATATAGTGTTTGGTATCAAATTAAAAGTCTCGGTGTGGGCTAGCGTGTAGATATGATAAAAATTATTCATGTCGATCGACTTTTGTTTTATGCAGAAAGTTGTCAGAAGTATGTCGTGTATGGTATCAAATGAAAGGTCTCGGTGAAAGTTGGGGTACATAAATGACAAAAATGTTTCATGTCGACCGGCTTTTGTTTTTTGCAAAACATTATTAGAAGTATATCGTGTTTGCAATCTAATAAAAGGTCTCGGTGAGGCCTGACGTGGAAATATGAAATAATTGTTTCATGTCGATCGGCATTTGTTTTTTGCACTGACAGCAGAGCTCTAGGGAATGCTCGGCGTAGCTGAGAATTCGCTAGTCCTATATACTAAAAGGCTTACACCATTTTTCCTATATATATTTTCATCAGACGATCGTCAAAATTTTGCAACGGGCTACAGCATAAACTGATTATCCGATTTTAATGATTTTTGCACCATATTTTAGAGCTTGATTCAAATTAATTTCCCTTTTAGTTTTTATATTTTTACTGTGTGTGGTTCTTGTGTAAAAAATTAAACTTTGTGAAATTGGTACTTTGAAACAATAGCTCAAGCAAGCATTGGAAAATTTCAAGTGAGTTCCAACTACTAGCTGACATGTTTGACAAGTCAGAAGCAAACTTTAATCATTTATTACTTCTTAATGAATGAAGATATCAAAAATATGAAAGCATTGTTATACATTGTATACATGAGCAATTATTTCACTAAAAATTTTAGTGTCTTTCGTGGCGAATTTAAAATTTCTAATTTTTGACGTTTAAATGTCAGTACAGACAGTGTTGCCAAATCTTAAACTGAAGATAGAAGCTGTTATATTAGAATTGCCGATGGTAATTTTAAATTTAAAAATTAACTACAATTGTTTAATACAAACAGTGTTACCAAATTATAAAGTAACTAAATAAGAATCAAATATTCCTAAATAAAATAAATTCAACACTTCGCTGTGTTTAACATCAAAAGAAAGAAAACAATAAGGGCCGGTTTTAAAATGACAAAAAAAATGTGTCATGTCGATCTGCATTTGTTTTTCGCAAAAAATTGTTAGAAGTAGGTCATCTTTGGGTTTTAATAAACAGACACAAGGTGGACTGGTATGCACGAATGACAAAAATTTTTTACCTCGATTAAAATTTATTTTTTGAAAAATGTCAGAAATATGTCGTGTTTGGTATCGAATGAAAATTCTCGGGAAGGGCTGGTGTGCAGAAATAGAAATTTTCCATGTTGATCGACTTTTATTGTGCAATAAGTAAATAGAAGTATGTCGTTTTTGGTACTAATGAAGGGTCTCGTTGAGGGCTGTAATGCAAAATTGACAAAAATGTTCCACGTCGATCGGCTTTTGTTTTTTGCAGAAAGTTGTCATAAGTATCTCGTAGATGGTATTAAAGCAATTTCTCGATGAGAATTGGCGAGCAGAATTGACAAAAATGATCTATGCCAATTGGCTTTAGTTTTTTGCAAAAAGTTGTCCGAAATGTTGTGTTTGGTATCGAATGAAAGGTCTCAGCGAGGGCTCGCGAAGAGAATTGACGAAAATGGTCTATGTTGATCGGCTTTTGTTTTCTGCAAAAAATTGTAAGAAGTATATCGTGCTTGGTCTCAAATGAAAGGTCTTGTTGAGGGCTCGCGTGCAGAACTGGTCTACGTTGATTGGCTTTTGTTTTCTGCCAAAAGTTGTAACAAGTATATCGTGCTTGGAGTCAAATAAAAGGACTCGATGAGGGCTGGAGAGCAGATATGCCAAAAATGTTGCATGACGATCGGCTTTTGTTTTCTGCAAAAAGTTCTCAGAAGTATATCGTGTTTGGTGAAAATAAAAGGTCTCGTTGAGTGCTGATGTCCAGAATGAACAAAAATGTTTCATGTTGATCGGCTTTTGTTTTTTTTTTTTAAAGTTGTCAGAAGTATATCGTGTTTGGTATAAAATAAAAGGTCTATATGAGAGCTGACATCATGTAAAATTGACAGAAATGGTTCGTGTTGATTTTTGGAAAAAGTTTTTAAAAATATGTCATGTTTAGTATCAAATTAAATGTCTTGATGAGGGCTGATTTGCAGAAGTGACCTAAAATTAACAAGTTGATCGTATACCGTATTTGATACGCCGGAGGCCTAGAGAACGCTCAGCGTAGCTGAGCATTCGCTAGTAGTATACTAACACGATAATTCAGACATCTAGGGGAAAGGCAAGCATGGCACGTGACATGGGCGCCAAAGCCGGGAGGAGGCGCCGTTTGGAGCCCAGGTTTTCGTTTTAATCACTGTCTAATAATATGCGCTGAATTATTCTGGTACAAAATTATTATTAACTTGAAATTTACCTTTTAACGGATTGCTTTTTTGTTATGTAACTTTATGTATTCAAATAGGTGTCCAAAAAGTGAATAATTCCTTATAAGCTTAAACAGTGTCTTTGAAATACAACAGTTGTCTGAAAGAATGTTTATTTTTCGTTGAAATAATTGCAATAGTTTACCGAAATAAGATTACTTTGGAAAAGAAAGTTATGAATACTTGTTTATTTTACACGAAATTATATTGCGACATTATTTTTTTCGTACGATTTGTCGAAATTTGAATAGTTGCCATTCTTTAATTTATTACACAAATAATATAAATATAGCTGAAATTCGTCTCTTATAACTTTAAAATTCTAACCAAGTCGATATTGCGCCGCGGGTCAGTAGATGTCGCCAGTTTCTAATTGAAAGTTATTACTAATTCTATATTCGTATATTAGGGCATAGACAAGGAGATCATGAAACATTCAGTCGTTAAAAAGAAGGAATCTGGCGCTGAAGGGCGGAAAAGGCGGAAGTTGAAGATAGAGGAAGGCAAAAAGTCTAGTCGGTTTTTTAAAAGCTTTTTGAAAAGCCCACCGCTACAGATTCTAGCTGATTCTAGCACATATGCGTCAGAAGCAGGGCAGGAAGACCAATCGTCAGAGAAACCTGAGTAACTACTGGAGACGAAGATGGATGTGATGCTGAAGCTGAAGATGACGTTGGGACCGTCTTAAGCCAGTTAGAGAGGGATGGAATGGACCCTTAGGATTGTAGGTTAGAGTGCTACGACAACTCTACTGTGATGGCGGGAAACAAAAATGGTGTTCAACAACGTATAATTGAGAAAAACCATCTAGCAATTTTCGTGAACTGCGATATTCGATTTGCTCAACTTGGTTGGTGTAAACGCAACCCAACAGGATGTAATGATGGTGACATTCTTAGGAACTTTTCAAGCATTTTACCTGTTTTTTTCCTCGTCCACTCAGCGCTGGGAAAAACTAAATAATGCTGTACCCACAATATTTAAATCGGAAGCTACAACAAGTTGGAGTGCACGGGTGGAAGCTGTAAAGCATGTAAATAAATACCTCGAAGACATACTTCAACTTCTCTAGAACATGGTAGATGATGCAACGGAGACTACTGTGACAAGAAGTGTCGCTACGCGACTGTACAACGGTATTTTTGACTTTTGAATTTTTGACTCTCTTGGGATTTTGGACCAGAGTGCTCATTCCCTTTGATCGCGATCAAAAAAAAACTACAAGATTCGAATATGAACTTCCATGATGCCGCCTTAAATCTGAAAGGTCTAAGAAATCATTTTCACGATAAAAGAGATACATTAGTATCTAAAGTTCTGGATGCTGGAGGCAGGTTGAGGCCAAAAAACGACCAAGGCGACGAAAGAGGATGACTAGTGAAACGTCGAGGGATGCAGGATTAACAGCAGAACAAGAAATCGAACGAGCTCTGAAAGCAACAAATGATCGCCTTCACACAGAATTGGACGACATATTCACTCGTTTGCACGATACAGACGAGAAGTTTGGCTTTCTACTTGACATCGAAGGATTATGTACCAGCATGAGCGAGGAAGTCCTGAAGAAGTGCGAAAAATTCGGTCAGAATATACAACTGCGATGTTGATGGTCAGTAGCTGTATGAAGATATTTTAGACTTCAGATTTTTGTTCAGTAGCAGGACGAATCTCAAGCTATTGCGACCTGAAGATGTTATGCAATTTAATGTGCAATACAGAGATGATAGCGTCTTTCTACATCTTCGAATAGGCAGTCAAATATTGTTGACCATTGCAGTTTCCATTGCTAGTTGTGAGAGATCTTTTAGCAAATTAAAATTAATTTTAAACTAATTAAGAGCTTCAATGGGTCAATATCGATTAAGTGATCTTGCTTTGTTGAGCGTTGAAAGGCAAGGAGCCGAGAAGACTGATTTCGAAATTGTTATTAATGCTTTTGCATCAACGAAGGCAAGAAAGGTGCAGATGTAACAAGGATTTGGACCAACTTCGTAGATAGCTTTTGAAGACTTCTTTGCAGCAAGCAACGACAGTTTATGTTCCTGCACTTCAAGGAAGAAATACCTGTTACCTGAAATGATTACTGATACTGTATGCATACAATATTTATATGAAAGTCCATTAATATTTAATAAGTAAATAAACATATATATATATATATATATATATATATATATATATATATATATATATATATATACTGATAATTATTTTGTTACTGTATCATTTTATTGCCATTTGTCTATATATAAGAACGTAATTTTGCCCAATCTTAAACTTAAAGTCAGATTCACAATAAAGGATTAGTTCAAAAACAGGTTAAAATTTGTCAATTCAAGCGACATATTTAAACCTGTTTTAAGCTAACCTTTTTTGTGAATCTGTCTGAAAATGATATATAGTGTAGTAAAAATTCGGTGTATCCCGCTAAAGTAAATCGAGAGACAAGTAATTTTTATTGTACATTGGTATGGGAAGGAGAAGAAGGGCGCATTTATAACCTTTGCCATGGGCGCCATTTCACTTAAATACGCCACTGTCTGACCTATGAATCAATAAAGTGAGAAGGAACGGTTTGTGACAATCAGCTTCAACTTCTGTCGTGAATTATATGTATTTATAATAGTTTTTGTACTTCAGTGATCAGGTTGTCCATATACTTTTTAATAAACGAAAGTTGAAAAGACAGTGAAGACCAGCAAAGTTCCAGCCATTAATAAATGAACAGATAGTTGATGGTAAAATTTACCTTCAAAACAAAAACGTTGTTATTGTACTAGATACCATATAAGTTTATTATTATGTTTTTTTGTATTCCCGTTCGTCTGCTAATTATAACCAACCTATAAAAATAGGTTGTTGCGAACATTTGTGAACTAAGACACAACATCTAGGGATATTAGAACATATTGAGAACCCAGCTTTACCGTGGAAATAAACTCTACGAATTCGTAAGAATTTTTGGCATAGAAGTCTTCATTCTCAAGTTGAATTAAAAGATCTACTAACGTTTGGAGAATGTCGATGTAACACCATTTATTTCAATAACAATTCGACGAAGTGGATAAGCTTAATTCTAGGTGTTACAGCTGTGTCTCGTGTTAAAATGTTGTTATTATTTTATCTATATAATTCTTATTATACAGGTTTTTCACAAGTCCATTGTTCATATCTTTATTTTAAATTTCGTTGTAGGATCTCGGTTAACAGTTTTAAATGAATTATTCCTCACATTATTTTTAAGACTACTGTGAGATTTTGAATAATATATTTTACATCAGATTTTTTTTTTAGCTGATTACTCTTGTGATTGGTATGGAACTGCTAATGTGGGTTCTGATCGGAGGTGAGCATTTACGCGTAAAGAAGTATTTCCGCTTCTAAAATAAGTAAAAACGTAAACAATGTTTTATAGTTCGTTATTAAGTCACTAGGGGTCTACTTTATAAATGACAATCATTACAAATTTTCTAAAACTGTTATTAAATTATAAAAAAAATGCTTGTACACTAGCCATTTATTTATAATAGATATTTGAAACAATTTTCCCTATTTTCAAAGTAGCATAAGTTCAAATGTCAATCAAACTGTATATTTTGGTAATATTGCCTCCAATTTTTAAAATACTGAATTCATTCTAAAAATCTGCCTATTTAGTTGAACTTTAAGTATAGATAAAATGCTTTTAAAGATTCGAATTTGAGGTTATATTTCATATTTTAAATATTGGGGAGAGAGTTTAAAGAATAAATTAATCGATGCCAACATGTTGATCTCCGCCGTGTCTTGACGTTATTATTTTTAAAAATAAATATTTTATATCTTATTTATGTAAAAAAGAAGAACATTTTAACATTGTAAATAATATTTTTATGCGTAAAAAATAACGCATAATAAGTGACGTATTTTACATGGCCACCTCTGGTTCTAATGCTATAAGATATATTCTTTTTCAGGTTATTTACATATCAACAGCCAATTTGAATCTGGATATTTAAAATTTTAGGTTAAAAGTTTTCGGTATACGTGTAACTATTAGACTTAGCACTCTGATGAAGACTTACTCGAAGTCGAAACGTTGGTATGTCTCTGTATTTTAAAAGATTGACCAAATTATACAAGAACTTTTTTCTTTAACAAATATAAACATTAGGTCATGTTTCATAAAAATTAAAATTTTTGACTACATCTCAGGTCATTAATAAAAACCAGCTAGGGACATTTTATTTCACCTTCTATTGTAAACCGCTGTCAAATCAGGTAGTAGAAAATGGTACTGACGAGTCCTAAGAAGGATGAAACATTTGATTCAAAGACTTTATTTTTGTGAAACATAATTGAGTTTCTCTATTAATATTAATCTATGTAGACACATCTATACAAAATTTAAATATTTTTTGAAATATCAAATTAGTAGATACGTTTGACAGTTATTTTGTAATAAAGAAAATTATATCTTCAAAAAATATGCCAAAACATGCAAAAATCTAGATATTATAAATGTGCTACCAGATGTTGTACACGCTACGAAAGACACGTGTTAAATTTTAATTCCTTTTGATAATAAGCTTAACAGTACAGTATTAAAAGAAATTTTAAAATATGTGTCTATTTAGTATGATTAATGTGTTTATATTAATAATAAATTTATCAACGTATAAAGACAAGGTATTAGGCGATTAAAAATATATTATATTTTCATATTTAACTATGAAAATTCAAATCAATTTAACTTTGCTACAAATATTAAAACAAATACCCATATACTTACACAAATGTGACGTTAGATGTGTTATGATTTACTAATGATGATAATGTATTTGGAGGACTCCAATTTATATGTATTGTATCTGTCTTTTGTTGCTCGACACTGATTAAGGGTTCTTGGGGCCTTGGTAAATAATAGCACACGCAATGAGTTGCTACACAATCTGTAATAAAAATATAATTAAATATAACTAACTAATAATTTGTGTAATATGCGGGTAGAGTAAATAATTATTCGTGTCGTCGAAGAAGAGAAAAAATAAAAATGGTGTGGTGTTTAAATACATGCACTTAAATGCTTTAGGGCCGGTTTTTTCACCTCTGGTTAAAATTCCGGGTTACCTTAACCATCGGTTAATAGAAAAATATCGCATCGAAATATTAAATAACGTATATTTTTGACAATTTACATCAAATTTCCATGCGATATTTTTTTATTAACCGATGGTTAAGGTAACTGACATTTTAACAAGAGATGGAAAAACCGGCCCTTAGTATAACAGATATTATTTGATCACTGTTTCACATTTGAGGCTGCCAATACACGAACGTATATTGAAGAAAATAGGCTAGACCTGTAGCGACTGACGCAACATCTCGTGGCGAAAATTGGAAATGACACGTTGAGAGCTGTCACGTGCAGTATATTGAGAATAAATGTATAAAAATTGTTTATATTAAAAATCAAGCAATAAATCAATGAAACAGAGTGGAGAAAAAAGTTGAGAGGATTTGTTGAATTATATTCCTGGTTGTCTTACTAATCATAATGAAAATATCATGATTCTGCAGTTCTGCTCGCATTGATATCCTTCGCAAAGTGTTTTAAGAAGAGCAAGAGTTAAAATTTTGTAAATCTTGTAAATTGCAAGTATTATTATATCAGTTTTCACTTCGTGGTACTTTTACCAGAGCGATCTTAAAGCCTGCATTCCCAGATGGAATCGTAGAATTGATTTTAGCGACCACTAGATGATTGTACTTGCATATTTTTGTTGTGTAGTAGTATTTGTGTGCATCCTAAGGGTAGGTTATAAATTATTCTCGTTAACGACGTGGGTAAGTTAAATTATCTGGGAAGTTATGCACGCATGGTGATTTATTCATTAATTGCTCCTAACATTCTATCACTGCATTCTTGTCCTCTGAATCATTCTATGAACTTTTTCTTGATGTCGTACTATTCCTACATTTTTTTGTATCGATCGATGGTAAAATCTATTTATATTCTTTAAAAAAATTTTGTTTATTGAATTATTCATTATTGTTAAATTTTGTATTGTGGCTAGCCTTAGAATTTCCTTGTTAAGATTTATTAAAATATAGTTATTTGATGGTTAAATTGTGTTTATAATTTAATATTTAAAGTTTAATTCTTATTATTGTAGAGCAATTGTAAACTTTAATTTCTAATTACCTGAATTCTAGTATTTTTGCGTAACTGTTTTATTATTTACGATTGCTCTCACACCTGTTATCAAAATTCTGTCGAGATTTCTAATGATTTTAGTTTACTCACGGTTCTTGGCAGTCGGATTGGTCTCTAAAGCAAATGCCCTTTTGTTGAATGCCCTCAAGGCAGTCCCAATCGCACTATACTGCCAGTACGTACTCAGCTGCATTACTCGCCTCGCATGAGCTTCGCAATCTGTTACTGCTACTTTCTCCAATTCGTAACCAGCTTAAACTCTCTTATTAGCTTCGCCTGGTGTTCTGCTTGCCGTACCAGATTAAACAGCTGAGTTCTTCCACATGAAACCAACTAACATCTAGAGCATGTTGTGCATACAGCTAAAACACACCGTTCATGCGGGACTAATCAACACCAATCTCCTGCTTTGGGCTTAACTGCTGAAATCTTCTCTGACGGCTAGATCGCATTGGAATCCAACGATTATTATACCTCAAGTTAAGTACCAATTTGTCTATCTTGTAAAGATTTCCGGTAGAATTTGTGACCCTTGTAAATTGTATTTGAATTTAATTACTTCTAAGATAAATTTTCCGATAATCTTTTGTCAATTTATTAATATAGTATGAGAATTCGACAATAGCGAACCTAAAATAAACTCAATAACCAGAATACTCAATTTTTCTCCTTTTTGTCGACACGTTATCAGGTGCGTGTCATTTAACTGGCGCCCATTTCTTTCTACCTACCTTATCCGTCCTTTCAGGTCCCACAGCCCGGCGAAACCATGAACCCAATCTAAGCACCGGAATATTATCTGTGTGTTTGTATTCCAGGTACGTCACATATGTATGTATATAAATTAACGCTACAGGTTTTCAAGGTCCCGGTCGTCTATTTCCTTTACAATATATTTTCATTTCTTTTTATCTTTAGTTGTCTCAATCCAGTCTATCACACTTTATTCCCGTAAACTTTCTTTTACTGCATTTAACCATTTTTCCTCCAATCTTTCTCCTTCATCGCTTAGTATCTCTATTATCGGACACCGTGCAACATGTCCTAGTCATCTTACTCTTTGTGCTCGAATCGTGTGGCTTATAAATGGAAACCTGTACGTATCTTGTATTTCTCGGTTGGTTCTTCTTCTACACGTTCCGTCTTCTTCTTTAAGCCCTCCAAAAATTCTACTCAACAATTTGCTTTTACAAACGTCTAGTTTCCTTTCATTTTTTATATGTAGTACCTTTAATTGAAATCCATATAAGACTGTTGGTCGTATAACTGCCCTATATATTCTTATTTTGGTTGCTCTTCCTACGGTTTTGGAAAATATTGTATCCAAAAACTTTTCATACGTTTAACCTCCTTAAGTTATTTTCTTGTTTAACTCTTCATCTTCATCATTTAGGTTGGTAATTATGACTCCCAAATCTTCAAAAGAGTTCACCTTTTGAATATTATATTCTTTGTCGTCCATTTCAAACTTTATACTCTCTTCCTTCGACAACCCATGTGTACTTGCACACTCTGCCATCCTTTTGATAACTTTCTGTAACTCTTGTCTTAATCTTGTTAACAATGCTACATCGTTCGCAGAGGCTACGCACTGACTTTTCTTGTAATGTATTATACCGTTTCTCTCTATATCACCTTCCCTAATTATCATTTCTAGCAAGCAGTTAAAAATCCTCTTTTGACCTGGAATGCATGTTATAGTTTCCCTTCCACTCTTACTCTGCTTCTGGTATCATGTAGGATCATCTTTATTAGATTTATTAATTTCCTTGGCGCATTTCATTTTTACAAGGGTTCATAATTTTTTTTGTTATAATCCTGTCGTAAGCTTGCTTAAAGTTTCTGAACAAAATATTAACTTGTTTTTTCTTTGGCCTTTTATCTATATTTGTAGTTTCACCTTCAGTTAGTTTTTTGTCAGCATAACATTTATTTTCTCTTGGTTGTGATATTTCTCCTTTTTTATTCCACCTCTATTCCACGCCATTTATTATAATCTTCTGGTATCCTATTTTAACATTTTTACCGGTTTTCTTTTCAGTTTGAGCCCTTTCTCTAATTAACTTTTAGATTTGTCTGTCTTTTTCGAAAAGTTCATCAACGATAAATATTTTCGCTTCTCTATAATTCTTAGGTTATTTTTATTAACCATTATTATTTTATCATCTGCACTATTTTCCAACTCCAATAAATAAGTATTTTGTCCCAATTTCCTTATATACTAATATTTTATGTTGTTCTTTTTGTATAAAACCTTGCATAATTTCGCCTTTTTTCATATTGTATGCACTCAATTTCACCTCTAATTTAATTGAAATCGTCTTTCAATTTCTTGTTTTATTTTTTAATACTTATAATTTCTTCTTTAACTTTCTTTCTTCTTCTCTTTACTCTTTGCTTTCAATTCCTAATTCTTGCATTTCATTTGTTAATTTTTATAACATTTCTAATATTTTCTAGATCGTATTTTCCTCCTCTGTTCTTCTCGTTGCTTCATCAGTTGTGTACCCATCACTCGATTCCATGTTCCCTGATATACCATTTCACCTGTCACATTGACAGTTGTCACCCGTATCGGCTTTTCTGAGGTTAAACTCGCAAAAATACTGTATTAATTTTCTCTATGGACTCAAAACCATTCACAACTTTTATACTACTTTTTACTTGTACCCTTAACTACTTCATTTGATGCTTATAAACAATTAAATGCACGAAAATTCCCAAAATTTTGAGTTAACAATTCGGTGCATAAATTGTAAACTTTCTCACTTTGAACACAGAACCGGGAAAATGTATAATACAGCTGTTATATTATAAGAATAGTTTTTAAAATTCTATAATAGTTATTTATGGTACAAATATATTACATTACAAATTACTCTCGTGAAAAATGTTTAGGAATTTTTCTCAAGTTACTAACTAACAATTTTGTGCCATACAACATTTTATCCAACCCCTTTTAATCATTGATAAAAGAATGTATAAAAAGTTTTTTGACAATTGACATTTTAAAATGACATTTAATAAAAAAAATAGAGTAGAGAAGGTTTTATAACAACATAACTATGATACGAACAAACAACGGTGTTGGATAAATAATATTAATTTTATAACATATTTACAATTTTGCAGTTAATTTAGTCGTCAATGACGATAGGAACCAAACCGCACTAAATCGTGTTCGCGCCGTTTTTATAAATCTGACATTTTTAGAGATTAATGGCTGCCACACTTTTTTAATATCAGCCATATACCTAATAACTATATACTGCTGATGAAAAAGATTTAGCGACCACTAGGAACGGAGACAGAATATATTTTTCTCTCGCTTCCTTCTGGCTCCTTTAAGTTATGCGCATGCCTAATTTCTGCAATATGGTTGGCTAAAGTTGTATACCACCGTCAACTATTTGAACTTTGAAAAATGTTTTATGCAATTCCCGCCTTTTTAAAATTATTCTTTGTACTTCATAGTAACAGTAATTAGCTTTGAACGTTATTGAATTACATATTTACGGTGTTCGATATGTCACGCCTTCTATAAGTTGTTGTTTATGTATTTATTAAATTTTATTTTTTGGTATATTTACTTTCTACTTGTTTCATATTTTAATTTTAAAAATTATTTCGTATTATAATTTTAACATGCGTAATTATTACTTTACACCATTTTTATTATTTAACAACAAATATGAAATATATTTTTGTAGCATAACTACTTTATTTGTATTCTTCATTATATTTGAATGTACTGTACATTCAGATTTTAAATGGTATCATTTTTATTATTATTACTGGTTTTAATATAATTATGTTTTATATTGCTGGGGAAAATTCGAGTTTGAAAGTGCGGAATTTTGCTCTGATATTGTAATCTAAATTAGGACATATCGTGCATCTTTTTCGTACGTGTGAAGTTGAATGTGCTATTTAATATCAGAACCTCTCTAAAAAAGTTAAGGTTTTTTTAAAATCTCCAGTGATAACTAACATTTCAGCAAAAATAGAAAATGGGAGTGTCAATAACCTAAAACAGTGTCAATTAGTCTGCTATTCTAAATAAAATAAAAGTGTAATAGTTACGTGAGGTGTGAGTACCTGTAGGTGATAAACAAATAGGAACGGGAAGAAAAATTAGAAAACAACAGAAAAAAAGGTTGTAAGCTGCATACATAAATCTGCCAAATAGTTTTGCACTTCGACCTTGGCAACGGTACTAAACGCAATAGCAACACAAAAGACTACAAAAATGAGTGCTGGAAACAATTCTAAAAGCTATGACTCCGATCTGTCGTCTAATGAAGATGCAAAAAGAAAAAGGGAAGAAACAACGGAAGCTTTTAAAAAAAGTAAAAAACTAATAAGATCGCCAATGAAAAGAGGGGGGGGGGGGGGGACGACGAAAAACATGATAAAGAAATGAAAGAAATAAAAAGTATGTTTGCAGATCTATTAAATGAACTAAAAGAAATTAAAACGGAACAAAACTATATAAGACAAGATATGCAAGCAATAAATAAAGAAGTTGTTACCCTGAAAGAGGAAAATAGAGAACTAAGAAAAAGATTAGCAGTTATTGAACAAAAACAAGAAAAAGGAGAAAGATGGCAAAAGAAAATTAATATTTTAATAATAGGTATAGACTTTAAAAATAATACAAAAGAAATAGAGAAATTTTGTAAAGAGAAACTAGATGTGAATATAAAAGTGGATAATGCTCCTACTATAATGAACCAAACTATTGGAAAAGTAATGGTAGTTGCAAAAATTAATACATGGGAAGAAAAGGAACAAATTATGAAGAATAAAAAGAAATGAAAGGGTAAAAATATATTTATTGATCATGATTTAACTAAGACCGAAAACGAGATTCAAAGGAAACTTAGAGAAAAAGCCAAACAAAAAAATTCAGAAGGAAGTGTGGCGTATGTAGGGTAAAAAGAAAATGTTTATAAATGAAGAATGCTAGGTGTGGAATGAGGAAATAAATGATATAGAGAAAAAAAGCAAACACTCAAAAAACTATTAGAAATAAAACAACCGTATGGATTTATAAGAAATGAAACAGGCAACGCACAAAAGGAAATCAAAAGAAAATGGATACGCGTCAATACATCAAAAAAAGAAGGAGATCTGAATTTAGCAACGTGGAATGTTAGGGGAACAAACGAATTAGGAATAGTGAAAAACCTAACTCTGATACTAAATAGATACAATATTGACATAATTACATTGCAAGAGACTAAACAACAAGATAACTTTATAACAGAAGTAGATGATTATATATTCTGTAAAAGTGGGGGCAAAAATAAAATATTTGGTACAGGATTTATGATTAAAAACAAACTAAGACAGTTAATTATAGGGTTTAAACCAGTAACTGAAAGAATATGTAGTATAAGATTAAGGGGAAGATACAGAAAAATAAGTATTGTCAATGTACATGCACCTCCTAATAAAACAGAAGAAGAGGATAAAGATATATGGTATGAAGAATTAATGAATGTACTTGGAGAAATACCGCAATATGACAAAAATTATAATAGCAGACTTTAATGCAAAAGTAGGAAAGGAAGAAATATATAAGTCGATTACAGGAAGTAACAGTAAACATGATATGTCAAATGAAAATGCCCGAAAACTAATTGAGTTTGCAATGGAAGCGCAGATGAAAGTTACAAGTACAAAATTTAAAAGAAAAGATATTCACGCAGGAACATAGATGCATTCAAATGGACAGGTATGCAATCAAATTGATCATGTCTTAATTGAAGATATACATGCTAATATTATAAAGAACGTGAAAAACAAAAGAGGAGCCTGCATAAATTCGGACCACTTTATGGTAAAAATTGCAATGAGACAAGATTTCCCGCGAATAAACAACAAAAAGCAAGAGAGTTGGCAAAAATTTAACGTCGAAATACTTGAAACAGAAATAGGAAAAGCAAAAAGCAAAACAACTATAGAGGAGAAATGGAAAGACACAGAACAAGCGATTCAGGAAGCAGCAAAGACAATAATAACTAAAGGAAAAAAAACGAAGAAGAAATGGCTGGTTTGATGAAGAATGTAGGCTAGCGATAGAAAAAAGGGACCAGACCAGAATTAAACTCTACCAGCTAAATAACGAAGCAAATAAAATAGCCTTTGATGCCGAAAAGAAAAATGTAAAAAGAATATGCAGAGCAAAGAAACGAAAAATGATAGAAGAAGCTATGGATAAAATCGAAGCCAATTACAGGAATAACTACATACGGAATTTATACCAAGAAACAAAGAAACATAACGAAGGATGTCAACCAAAAACACTGTTTTGTAGAAATAAAGAAGGTGAATTAGTGACAGGAGAAAATAAAGTTAGCAGATGGGCAGAGTATTTTAAAGAAATCTTAGATGGGGATTCCGAAGGAGAATATGAGAATGAGGAACTAAATGAAGACGATAGAAGTAATATAGAGATACAACAAGAAATAGTAGCACCGGACTTGAAAGCAATAAATATAATAATAGACAACCTAAAGAACCACAAAAGCGCAAGAGAAAACGGAATTCCAGCTGAACTATATAAACTAGGGGGAGACACAATCAGAAAACAAATACATTGTATAATACAAGAAGCATGGACTAAAGAAGAGATTCCTACCAGTTGGAGAGAAGCTATAATACATCCGATACACAAGAAAGGAGACACAACAGCATGTGAAAATTACAGAGGGATAGCTTTATTGGATATTGTCTCTAAGATTTTTGCAACAGCAATAAAAGACAGGCTAGAACAAGAAACAATAAATGTATTAGGCAATTACCAAGCTGGCTTCAGGAAAAATAGGTCAACGATAGACCAAAATTTATTTTGAAACAAATAATGGAAAATAGTTACGAACATAATCTACCTCTACTCTTATTATTCATTGACTTTAAACAAGATTATGATACAAAAGATAGAAACAAACTAATAGAAATACTTCAATATTTCAATATAAATCCAAAGCTCATAAGATTAATAAAGATAATACTAAGGAATAATAAGTGTCGAATAATGAGCGACGGCATAAAATCTGAAGGTTTCTTCACAAAAAAAAAGGTTTGAGACAGGGAGACCCTCTTTCTCCGTTATTATTCAACATCGTTCTAGAATGGATAATGAGGGAAAGTAATATACACACTAAGGGCACAATATATCATTATAGACATCAATGCTTAACATATGCAGATGACGTAGTATTACTCACAAGATCGAGGAAAGAATTGCAAGAAGTGATGATGCGATTAATTAGAACAGCCAGAAAAGTAGGCCTCAAAGTAAACGAAAACAAATCAAAATACATGTGTTTGGAAGGATACAAGAAAGACGAAAATAGTACACTGAAAATAATAATGGAAGACAGAAATGTGTATAAATTTGAAGAAGTGAACCAGTTTGTATATTTAGGGGTTACAATAACAAACACGAACGAAGAAAACACGGAAATACAAATGAGATTATTAAAAGGAACTAAAAACTTTCGAGCACTTACGAACATACTTAAAGCAAAGAATATATCAAGACAGGCAAAAATAAGATTTTACAAGACAATTATAAGACCTACAGTTCTATATGGCAGCGAATTATGGATTGTACATAAAGAAAATCAAAGGAAAATAGAAATATGGGAAAGAAAAATATTGAGGAAAATTTTTGGGGGAAAAAAAGAAGATGGAATATGTTTAAGAAGAACAAACAAAGAAATAATGGAACTCTATAATGAACCAGGAGTGACGGGAATAATAAAAGCGCAACGATTAAGATGGTTGGGTCATGTGCAACGAATGACACCGGAACGGGGAGGAAAGATAATTTTTAACAGTGGTGTGATACAGAAAAAAAGGAGAGGAACACCTAAACTAAAGTGGTTTAACTCAGTGCTAAAAGACTTACAAGTGCTAGGTGTAAGAGACTGGAAAGGAAGAGCACAGGACAGAGTAACTTGGAAGAACATTACGAAAGAAGCCATGGGTCTACACGGCCTGGAGAGCTAAATATTATTATTATGTTTTATAAATATTACAATTTCTTAAATAAAATTTCTAATTTTTAACATATTTTAATTTATTCAGTTTTTCTTTATTTGTGTAATATTTTATATTATTTTTTTAATATTATATTCTTGACATATGTAATTAGAGTTAATAAATTATTTTCATTTACAATAAATGTGTAAATAATTTTTTCATTTCCAAGGATAGGATATTAAAATTATGTTATCATGTATAAAATTTTATTTATTTTTCTATAGCAGATTTTAAAAAGTACTTCTATTAAATAAAAGACCGATTCTCAAGAGTTTTAAATTATTTTGAATTTATTTATTTTTATACGATCGTACAAAAAGTAAGTAATTAATGATTAATATGTAACATTTAAATGCATTGAATGCAATGTATCAATTTTATAAATTTTATTAAATCAGAACTACAGCATAATAGACACTCCCCTAAAAAAATGCGCCCATGAAAAAATATATTAAAGACGCCTATGAGTTAATAACTTTGCAACGTGCCATAGAAAAAATATTTAGTACGGTTTATTCATCTACGCCTGCGCATAAACATGCTCTTACATTAGGAAGAGAGATGAACATATATTCAAGAGTTTTAACTTATTTTGAATTTATTTATTTTTATACGATCGTACAAAAAGTAAGTAATTAATGATTAATATGTTACGTTTAAATGCATTGAATGCAATGTATCAATTTTATAAATTTTATTAAATCAGAACTACAGCATAATAGACACTCCCCTAAAAATATGCGCCCATGAAAAAATATATTAAACACGCCTATGAGTTAATAACTTTGCAACGTGCCATAGAAAAAATATTCAGTACGGTTTACTCATCCACGCCTGCGCATAAACATGCTCTTACATTAGGAAGAGAGATGAACATATATTATATACATATTCTGTATAGTAAAATACGAGTATCAGCAGTATATAGATAACAGGTATATGACATCAGCCAACCTCTGCCTAGAGTATCTCTAACAAAAAGGAATGAGTCAAACGTATTCTTTAGAATTATTTTAAACAAATATATTTTTTATTAAAAACTACTATCGTATTTCACTTAAATAATTGTGAATATCGTTACCATCTTTTTTATAATATAATTTTTTTCTCACTTTTCTAAATATAAACATCACATCTGACTTTTAAAAAGTTGGGAAGTTAGCCATTGTTAACCTCATTTTTAAAGAGGTTAACCTCATTTTTCAAGAGGTCGGGTACTGCGTTAGCATAGCCAGCTATACTCACTTCACACTTGCCAACCTCGAGACAGGAAATAGCTGCCTTTCGCTTTGAGAGATCAATGGGTATCAGTAATTGGTATTTACAGACATTAAGCTTCTTTACAATTTATATCAAAAAAATTATAAATAATAAATCAAACGAAATCAATATTTAAGGTTAGAAATCAAACTGACAGTTCTTGTGCCAGATGATCATCCAGAAACTAATATATTTGTTTATTAATGCGTAATTATTAATTTCAGATTGTGAATAAAATAGTATACAAACCTCGGTGAAAAGTTTCATTACGTTTCGGGCTATAGCTAATCTAGGCAATTCCCGCTTTGGTTAGCTATCATAACCTTCGATAGTAATGAAGCACTTTCTATCACGGTTAGTAACATACTATTACTTTTGCATAAATTTGAATTAATAAAAATGAATATTAGTATAAACAAAAAATCTTATGGACCTTTTAATATGATAATTATGAAACTCGTTCTTTAATATAAAATCAACATTTTTACAAATATTTTGTTGGCGTGCTTCTAAAACAAGAACTGAAATTTTACTGGAAGTCAGTGGTCGGCAAACAATTAGAGTACGAGTGCCACATTTTACATGATATTTTGATTGGTATTCAGACACTGCATTAGATTAGAGAAAAATTATATACGATTTTTAAAAATATATTTTGATATAAATGACGTTTTATCATCGGCATCATCTGTAGGTGGAACAGGTCCTCAAGTACATAAGGTACTTGTTTCGTGACAAATTTCACTTGAATTTTTAATGATGTAGATTGTTATCCTTCAGCCTGTGCAAAAGACCTACACTTTGTATTGGGTTCCGAACAAAGTGATATTTTTATTTGGATAAAATGGGATTTGAACACCAGCGGTAACCACGTGAATCACGACTGTTCGTATTTTTTTTTTTTATAAATAACATTTTATAAAAGTACGACTAATATATTTTTTTTCCTCATGCACCAAAAAATGCGCATGTCATATAGTGGCACCTGTATTATCTTTGCTGACCACTCATGAAAAAAAATATTTGTATACAAACCTGGTACTGTGTAATTTACAGAAAACTTATAGTCAGTTTCATTGGAATTCATCACAGCAATATTATATGAACAATCTGGATAGATGTCTTCAGTGAATAATATGTTTTCAGTCCAAGTTTTATTATTCCTGGATTCGAAGTTTTTACGTTTCTAAAAAAAAAAATATAGCTACAAAAAATCTAGAAACAATGACATAAGTAACGACTATCATGTTAATAATTATAGACCATTTGGAAATATAAAAGTACATTCATCTTTCTTCTATTTCTTAAAAACATCGTAACGTTCAAAATGATCGACATTTGTACATGCTAAAACATAAATTAGTCCTGAGGTGTGTAACAGCGGGGGGATGACGACGCTTCTCCGACGATGAAGGTGACTTACGATGACGATGACAACTTATGATGACAGACAACTAATGAACGGGTACTGGATGCAACACGATGAGACAGATATACTTTTAAATAAACTTTGACTTTATTTACATTATTTACAAATAATGAAAAATAAAACAAACCCAAAGCAAGAGGACTACTGTCTTTTCTAAACGTAAACGGTACCTAAGACAAAAACAAAGATGATATGGAATAATAACAACTTCCAAACTTTTATACATACAAAAAACAAAATCTCAATATCGAGTTTACAATACAATCATAAACAAGTGACTGAAAATAAATTCTTAATTTATCATGCATTATCTATCTAATCCGTAAACTATAGAATAACACATAGTTGAAGCATATCAATGTCATCAAAACACACTTAGAAAAGGTCATTAAATCTAAAGTGGGTGGAAGTTCCTCGCACCATTTTGGTCTTTGTCCGGGCACAATAAAATGTTTGGTTGCGGAGTGTTTTATCCGTACAGTGTCACTAAAATTTAGTCTGGCTTCTTCGTCCTCCTCGAAGTTGCTGGAATAGTTGTCATCATTTACCTCGTAGTTATCCAGATTCATTTCCACGTTCATTGCCTTCTTGTTATACCCAACGGTGTACCTCTTATGCTGCTTGCACTTCTAATGGTTTTCTGTCGCCGTTTCTTTAATGATTGTGACATCTTCTCCTCCGACACGCGATCTTTTACCTCCGGTACCTGTACGTCTCTATATACATACTTTGTGGCGACTGTTGCCACCTCTTTCTCTGGACGTGGTATACCAACCACCCAGGACGCACGTCTACTGTCAGAAGAGCATCAAACTCAGTCGTGCTTATGTTTGCAGTTCTTGGTTTCCGTACTTATCTGCTCGCACTGCACCGAGCCCGTAGTAAACCCTGTGCACTCCACACCTATTATGTGCCGTCTGGTAATGGCCGTATGCAGATAATACTATTGCTCCTGTAGTTGATGAATCACCTGATATCCGTAAACAGTCGGATGATACTGATGTATACAGATCGGGTAAAACCCATGTGGAAGCTGATGCGTCACCGTCATCTTTGGCATCGTGGTCTGAAATATTCTCTCTCAATACCTGATGTACTGAATTTGACAATAGGAACTTTTCAAAATAATTCAGAGTAAATGTAAAATTTACCCAAATATCCTATTAATTGCGCCAATGTAATAGTGTAGGGATGTCTGTGGTTCTACCGCGATGGAAGTGACTTACTTACGATGACGATGACAGGCAAATGATGAACGGATGATGATGATAGGATACCGGATGCAACAGGATGAGGCACATATTTTGTTTTAGTAAACTTTAACTTTATTTACAATATTTACAACTAATGAAAATTAAAACAAAACCAAAGCAATTACTACGAGCTAGCAGCTCTGGCCTAAATGCTACTGAGTCGCTAACTTACTATCTATCAATTTCATCTCCATACTCGACTCTCCACCCGACTCGACTCTGATTCCACTACTGGTTACATATCGACTATCAGATTACTACTATCATAATGAACGAAACTAAATTCTACTTATATACTAACAAGTGCAAGGGTTGGTAATGTACTGTTATATAAGCACAATTTATTCAGAAGAATCAGAAGAATATAATGAAGGGCAAAAAACACATAAACAGAATGTGAAATTAATAATTGACACACTAATCAATATAAACAATACAACGCATAACTTGATAAGAAAACAGTAACAAAAGACGATAAAAGATAAGCGACAAAACTGACATATTGACATGCGTCAAAGTCACAAAATGAGCTAAAACTATTTCAACAGTAACTATTTCAAACATTGCACGTGGATAAGTTATAAAATGTTAACAGTCTTGTATCCTTTACATTTTAGAATAATTCATCAATTATTGTTACATTACCATCCCTTGATCATTTAATTACATTTTCTGTAAAGATATAATTAAATCCATTTTTCCGAATCTATAACATGTGTTCTGGGCCGGTATTCTCATAGTCTGCTTGTTCAGCAAAGACGTCCGTTGCTATTTACTGAAGTCAGTATTTTGCTGACATATCCATAGTCATAGACCGCAGAAAATATATATATGCTATAACAAAATAGAATGGCCTTGTCGTTTTCCATCTTTTCAAAGGTGTAACTTTGCTGTAATGCGACGCAATAGTTTAACTTCTGTTACGTTCCACTTTTCGATTATATATTTTTTATTGGACGGAACCAGGCAACCACGGTGTCTTCAGCGCATTCTAATCGCCTAGTGCAATCTATCGTAGTTCTTCACTAGATGATTCACAGGCCAGCAAATTCTTGCGTGCAAAATTCAGTCTTGGACTGCAAATTCTTTCTTTTCTAAAACGGTCGTGGTCAGAGTCACTTTTGTTTTTTTGGTTACATGTTCTGGGTCAATTTGCGTATTGCGATATATATATTCCGACTTACGGGATTTAGTTAAACCTCGTGACTACAAGGGAAGGTATTCCTCAGAAATAATCCGGATTTATTGTGTCCACGACCAATGTTTTGAAAAACTTTATAAGCTGCACTCTATCACAGGTAATCTGAATTTTTGCATGCATTTTACTGGCCCAGTTCGATGCTAATTTAGTGTTGCATAAATTGTCGTTGATCAGATTTTTATTTCTGCAATTAAACAAGACCAGGTGCGCACGATACTGAGCTGAATGAGTTTTCTAATTCTTAATAAACTTTTATTTTACATTCGTTGTTTTACGATGCGCCCTACAATCGGGTAATATTTATTCGAGGGAATTCCAATGGATTTATCCTGATCATCAAGATCGATATTTGAGAGCCGTCCGCCGTTGATTTATCGAAGTCCGCCATTGTCAATTGCTGGTGCGCCAAGCTGCTAACCTTGAAGTCGAGTTGCGCTGCCTTGTGCCAAGCTGATCAACCGGACTTTAATCACGCTCAGATAAGACCTTGAATTTCATTTTGTATTATTTTTCACTAGATTTAGAACGTTTATAACGTTTGATAATCCCATATTTATTGCATTATCTTTGTTGTGACATTCGCAGAGTAATAAAGTGCCTTAATTTTTCTTTTAAATATATTTAATTCGCTTGAATTGTGAAATTGATTCACTTTAATTAGTTATTTACATTATTAAGTATTGACCACGTAAACTTACGAATCTAGAAGATTTATTGTCGTTTGATAATTATCAATTTACTGCTAGATCAGAGTAATGTGATGTGTTTCTTTCTTTATCTATCATTTGTTTAAGAAATTGTAAAATCTGGGTCAGCCTACGCAAATCGGGTTGTGTGTTGGCAAGGTTTTGCCGGTAAGCTTAGTTGCGAAGGGCGTAGTATATCGCCAATAGTCTGTAGGACTGGTATTTGGTCATTTGATTATTTTATTGCGCTCGCACGTCGTAATCCGTTGATCGATCATCGTGTATACGTCGGGCTTCGTTGTTGCGCCGTTTAATTCAGTTATTGTGGACACCAATCGTAGTCCTCACTACTATCTCCGCGAACTACCACTCCGTTATCACGCCCTTACCTTTCCTTTTTTTTCAAATGAAATATTTTCGATTTTGTCTAGTTGTCGCCAGATTAATTGTAAAATTTACACATATTGTATTTCTCAACTTAAATTAATTTAACCTTTCTTTTAATTACTGGAACTGCTCTTTTCATCGTTATTTAATTATTTAATATTTCACTAAATAAAATTTATTCTACTCTAATATCGGAATTCACAAACTATCGCACAACTCGTGCACTCGATGAAAATATACATACAAACGTTTTGCTTACACAAGTGTGAAAAACGCCAAAACACTATTTGAATTTTCCCATAAATACTTCACTTCCACCTACCTTATGTTTTCCAGTAGAAGAATAGGAAAATAAATAAAAATAATTAAATAAAAAACTCTACTTCACAACTTTTATTTGTTACGTCTTTATTTGGCCAAAAACTCACTCAAAAAAGCCCCAAGTCGGTCAACGACTGCGCTTTTATAAATGTTCACCCCTTCTTCTTCGTACCTATCATCAGAAGTGAACATAGGCACAAATCAAATACAATATATAAAAATAAATATAAATAAATAACATTTCAAATACAACATATACAGTAATTAAAACACTTACTATTGTCCTAAATCACTAAACGAGTTAATTTTGCCACAAGAAATTAATCGAACGAGCAATTTGACTTCAACCCAAACACATGTTCGATGGTTATGTTTTTCAAAACTCCACTTTCATAAAAACCACTGCGATGTGTTTGGCACTACACTACGTAGAACATTGTCTTGCATCTCATGGTGTTCGAATCAAGTAAATCAGAGTGGTGATTTGTAGAACAACTTCAAAAAAACACAATGTAAACAAATAAAACTCCATGTTGTTCTGCCATTACTAGACATGGGCGCGCTGGCCTTCCGCGGTTGCTTGACTCGAATGGAAAATTCTAAGCAATAGTTTGAAAATATTTGGAAGGTAGAGCTTCGGTAAATTTGACTACAAATATACGTTCCAAAATACTGTTAAAATAAAGCCGCTTCGTGCCGTTTCGTCACAAATCATAATATCGCTGTAATGTATGCACATTATATAAATTTAAAATAATCCACCCCTGACTGCCAGATACCAATCTACCCCGCTGAGTTACGGTACACCCAACGATTAGTATGTCAAAGCCATAACCTTAGAGTTACACTATAGTGGCTGCCCATGCGCTATATTACCCAAGCGCTCCGTAAATTAAGAAAGCAAATCACTAAATACCTCGATTTTTCTTGTTTTTCTAGCAGCGTTTTTATATTGAGTCCCAGATTTTTTCACAGTAAAAAGTAATTGTAAGAAAATGTGTGAGTAGGAATTGTAAAGAAATAAAAAAAAAACATGTAAAAGTGAGATGTTATTTTTCTTATTTTTATTGGACGAAATTTAAGAGCAAACAACTACTACTACTATATCTTAACAGGCATTTAATAAAAATAAAAAAAATCCTATAACTGTCAATCTTCTAATTTTTAAATTATTCGATTAGAAGAAAGCATCTCGCCGCGTAGAATACATGTAGATTCCTAAAATTTCGTGACCCCGATGTGACATACTATATTAAGTATTAAGAACGGTAAGGACATTTTACTGATCAAAGACAATTGTTTGAGATAGGTATCCCTTATTGTTCGTGATGCTTGTGCTACTTTTTGCACAATCAAAATTAAATTTTAAACCGGGAAACTAAGTCGGGTTGATACCAAGGGGCAATCCTTAACCCGTAATCCAGTAGCTGCAGTATCCAGTAGTTATGTCGCATACTTTCATCTTCAAGCTAACAGCATCTATGTAGACGACTCTATCGACAGAAGGCCGCTTAAAATGTTGCTGGATACGGGTGCGATAAAAACAATAATTAAACCCGACTTAGCACGAAAAATATACAGAAAACATCTACTTCCAACAAAGTGGCAGATACGCACAGCGACAGGAAAACAAGCTACCACATCTGGAGAAACAGATTTGAGCATCGCCATTGAAAAAAACTGCATTAAAAATCGTGTGCTGGTAGCCGACGTAGAAGATGAGTTCATTTTCGGCATGGATATAATGAAAAAGCATGGATTCAAACTTGACCTGAAGAATGGAGTTATGATGGTCAATGATGAAGAACTGGTATTAAATCCACGATACGACAAACTCATGCGAGTATTGATAACGGAAGATGTAACACTCCCAGAACGGAGTGAATCGATTGTGGAAGCGCAGTTAAAGGGTACCTTTTCTGAGGGAAACATTTTCATGCTTCAGCTGAAAAATGATGATGCCAAAACTGGCACTGGAGTTGTAATTGGAAAGTCTTTACTCAAAACTGACAAAATAATCCCAGTTCGAATAATGAACATTAATTTTTATCCCGTTGTACTAAAAAGAGACCATAGTAGGTGAATGTTCAGTGGTATCATCAATTATTCGAACTATGATGGCCAAAGACAACACATCCTGTTCCGGATATTCTACTCAGAGAGCTGTCAACATCGTTCCAGGACTTTACCGCAGACCAGAAAACCAGGGCTAAGAACTTAATTGGGAACATTTAAGATGTGTTCCAATCTGATAAAAAGAACAAAGGAAGAACCAATGTAGTCCATCATAAAATAGACACCGGAGACCATTCACCAAACAACAAAAAGACTACCACTGGCTAAACGGGAATCAGCGGAAGGAATTATTGAAGACATGGGGACGGAAAGTGTAATCAAACCTTTAGGCTGTCCATGGGCTTCACCAGTGGTGCTAGTGAGAAAGAAGGACGACACACTGGACACATTGGCTAAATCAAAGATTTTCTTTACTCTTAATCTTAAGAGTGGATACTGGCAAGCCTATTCATTACCCAACAAGAAGCCGTAACGGTCGCTGAAGTCTTCGCAAAATATGCATCTGCCGATTTGGGGTACCGCGAGAAGTACATTTTGATCAAGGAACGAATTTCGAGTCTGCTCTATTCCAAAATATCTGTAAGATATTAGGAATCAAGAAAAGCAGAACAACTGCATTACATCCGCAGTCTGATGGCATGGTTAAACGGATGAATAGAACAATCAACCAGTAATTGTCGAAGGTAGTATCTAACCATCAAAGAGACTGTGACCGATATCTTCATCTATTCTTGTTGGCTTACCGTTCATCCAGAATTCAAGCTTCCGGCGATCGGACGAAGCACCAATACATCAAGGCTGAAAAAGGTGGATACCAACCTGGAAAATTAGTATGGCTTTACAAGCCACAAAGGCGTCATGGCTTGTCACCATAGCAGCAAAAGGATTGGGAAGGCCCCTACGAGATCGTAAAGAGGATAAATGATGTGGTCTACAAAATTAGGAAAACACCTCTTGGTAAGCCGAGAGTAGTCCACTTTACTACTACGATCATCGTAATACAACGGTTTCCCGGGTTAGAAATAATAATAGTTTTATAAATATTGACTGCTTCAATGTATTTAAGTTTCTACCCGATTCTTTGTAAAAATGAATCTTTCTTTTCTTTTAATATAGTCCACATGTTCATAAAATTTTAGTTTAGTATGTATTAGAATACGAAAGTATTTCACATTGTTAACTCTTTCTAATAAAAAAAGTTATATCTATTTAATACTAATTTATTTACATTCAACCATTCATGTATATTGTCTATATCGTTTTGTGCTTTATACATGTCCTCTTAAATATTCTCTACCGGTATAGCAAGGTGTCACCAGCAAATAAATTATTTTTACAATATTTTACAATTGTAGTAGTGTCGTTTATGTACAAAATGAATACAAACGCTCCTAATACTCGTGGAGGTAGTCCTATATATACATCAATTTCTCTGGATAATATATTGTTTAGTTTAGCACTTTGTTTCCTTTCACTTAGATATCTATTAAACGACTTAATACTAGTTTCACGAAATCCGTAATATATATATTTTTAAATTATCGACATATTAATAGTTTAAAAAGTCCTACGTAAATCAAAATTATTGCTACTACGACAATATGGTGGAGGACCCCATTGGAGACATTTACACAGATAAAAAAGAATAATTAGCAACTACTAAAACCTTAGGGTTACTGTAGAGTAAAATCTCCGACACATTAAATATAAAGTTTAACTTGGAAAACTCACTCACAACGGTAACAAAAAGTATTTTTATTATCAACGTTTCAAAAGATTTATGATCCATTGGGATTTTTGTCACCAGTAACTTTAAAATTCAAGTTAATGTTAGTGAAGGCCTAGTTACTAAAAACTGGATAGGAAGAAGAGTTACCCACGCATTCATTGAAAAATGTTATGGTTTGGTTAAATACTATATTAAAAATTTGTAAATTCCCAGAAAATTTAGCAATTGCCGATGGAGGATGATAATAGGACATTACATGTTATCTGTGATGCAAGTAAATAGAGGTAAATAGAGAGACTAAAACTACAATTACTTTTATCAAAATTGAGAGCTTCTTCAATAAAGAAAATTAATTTTCCTTGTTTAGAGTTACTTGCTTGTTTAATTGGGGCAAGGTTACAGAAAATTATAAAAGAAGCTGTGGGTTTGGAAAATAAAACATTTATGTGGTCAGATTCCTCCACAGGTATAACTCGGATCCAGCACACTGCAGAGTATTTGCTCAAAACAGAGTCTAAGATATGAAAAAACTTAACAAGTTTATTTGCATGGAACCATGTACCTGGCAGTTTGAATTCTGCAGATCTAGCTTACAGAGGGTGTGATATTGCAGAGTTAATTGTCAAGAGATGATGGGAAGAACCAAATGGAAGAATCATTGTGATCTATATTTAAAATACCTCCAATTGTAAAAATAATTTCATCTGAAAAGTTATTACAGTTATTATATCTTCTACATTAACTTCAAGAGAATTCTGATACGATTGGAAGGTATGCAAATATTCAGAGATTGCAGAGAAAAGTTTATTTCTTCTTGTTCAAAGGGATTTCAATATGTTCAAATAATATTAACCTTCAATTAAAATATAGATACATTAATATGAAATTCTGCGGGTGGAAACGGAAATAATTCAATGGGAAGATTCCGGAAGTTGGTAAAATTATTTATTCAACAAATTTATCAGAAATATTGTCTTGCAGGAGTCAAAATTTGTACGCGTATACTTCGAGAGAAATACAGGATTACTAATTTTACCAACAAAGCTTAAATTTTAAGTAACACTTAAACAAAAAAATTCTAATGGAAATTTTGACAGAAAAATTAAATACTTAGTTCATGACATTTTATTTCGATGAGATATTGTCCAATTATGTCAAATAATAAATAAAATAATAGCAGTATGTGGAAGATGTAAACGATTCACAGTAAGGAAATAGAATAAGAAATTGGAGTTTCACCTGCACTTTGGTCATGGATGTAGAAATTTTCCAAATTGTAGGAGTACATTTAGCAGCACCCTTATTTCTAAAATAACATTCCAAGGTAAGGATTGCACTGTTCACATGAGCAGTGTACAGGTGTGTACATAAAGAACTGGTTACATCAGTAAGTACTGAAACATTCTTGCCAGCTTTCTGAGGCTTTGCTTTAAGACGAGTTCGACATTCTCAGGTATTCAGTGACCAAGGAAGAAAAATTATGGGAATGGATAATATTTTGAAGTCATTTAATTGGCAATTTATAATAGAGCAGTGCGGTGTTCCAAATATCCAATAGAGATTAAAACCTTCTGCTGTATCGTGCTGGGGAAGATTTTGGGAACGCTTGATTCGAGTTATGAAAGGATTATAAGTTCGTGTACTTGAAAAAAGTTCTGTTTCGTCTAATAATATTAACTGGTATAAGATTTTCGCATACTATTTCGCAAAGAATAGATTAGTAGTTAAGTAATTTAGTTCAACGAGCAAAAGAAAATGAGAAAACAGATTTGAAATTAGGTCATATCGTTTTTGTGGGAAGCGATAACAAGAAACGTTTGGCGTGGTCACTAGCTAGAATTCTAGAAACCATTCCTGGAAGAGATACTTTCATTCAAATAGTTAAATAGAAAACTGAAAATGGAATACTAATTTGATCAATTCAAAAACTGTATCCATTAGAAATGGTGTTTAATGAAATACCCATTACTCTTGTGGTGTGGTTAATTAACAATAAAAAAATGAACGAGAAAATATATAAAATTTAATACAATAACGGAGGAAATATACCATACATCACATAAATAGAGTTGAGAATAATAATTGTTTTGTTTATGTATATGTTGTTTTTATATGTAACTATCTCAACCCTACATTTCCATTTCTGGAAACGTAGTGGGTGTGAGAGAATATGGTAGTGTGATTTTGTAAATGTATGTCACGGGTATTGTGATGTATAAAAAATTGGTGTGAAGTGACAGGTGTCAGTTATGATAATGTCAATGTATGTGAAGTGACAGGTGTGTCAGTGTCAGTGATATGATAATGTTTCGCCACAGTACCCCCCTGCCAGTGATGTAGCATCACGAAACTGGTAGTCGATCCGGGAAGTGAACACGGCGGCCTGATCTGGTAGTTCGTGGAGCTGGTGTCTCGGCTTGATGTGCCGCATGATGAGTAGAGTCATCTTCGCTCAGGATGAATGCAGGTTTCAACCTATCAATTGAAATTTTAGTAACTCGTCCTTTCATTTCTAGAACAAACCATTTGTCTGTTCGGTCTAAGACTTTAAATGGACCCTCGTATGGTTGTTGCAATAATGATTTTGGACCGTCACGTCGTACAAAAACATGACTGCTAGAGTTCATATTTTTGAATATAAAAGTCTTCTTCACACCATGTCGAGATCCATCAAAAGGACGCAAGTAATTGAACAACAAAGTCGGCTGGGTTTGAATGAATTTTGGAACCCCTGGATGTCAAGAATTCTCCAGGTAGTCGCAGTGGTTCACCGTAAATCATTTCAGCTGCTGTAGATTGGAGATCGTCTCTCCACGCTGCGCGGATTCCCAACAGGACAGTTGGGAGAACTTCCGTCCACCGATCATTCTGGTGACATCTGATGGCAGCTTTAAGCTGACGATGCAGTCTCTCAACCATACCGTTGGCTGCCGGGTGATACGCTGTTGTCTTGTAGTGACTCGTACCTGTTAAGCGATTCAATTGCCTAAACAGATGCGATTCAAATTGCCTACCTTGGTTGGTAGTAATTCGATGAGGTGTTCCAAATCGTGCAATCCAGTGAGTGTAGAATGCACGAGCGACACTGATGGCTTCTTGGTTAACAATAGGGATTGCTTCAGGCCAACGGGAAAATCTGTCAATACATGTCAGACAATATCGGTAGCCTTCTGAAATCGGCATGACTATAATGTCCAGATGTATGTGCTCAAATCTTGATGAAGATTGTGTAAATGAGTCAGGTGTAGTATTGACATGACGTGTTACTTTTGAACGTTGACATTCCATGCAACTTTGTGCCTATCTTCGACAATCTGATTTAATGGACGGCCAAATATAAAGTTGAGTCATTAATTTGACCGTTGCATTTGTACCAGGATGTGACAGGCGATGTACAGAATGGAATGCAGACTTACGGAAGCTTTTTGTGATGAAAGGACGTGCATTTGATGTTGATACATCACAAAAGATGCTGATGTTGGAGTCAGGTAGCACAATTTCTTTTTACAGCAGCGTTGAATCATTTTTTAGAAGCAGTTGTAATTCGGCGTCTGATTGTTGGGCTTGAGAAAGAGCCTCAAAATCAACTGTTGACGATTCCAGTTCATCAACGCGTGACAGGGCATCGGCAATAACATTGTCTTCTCCTGACACATGGCGGATATCTGTCGTGTACTGACCTATCAAATCCAAGTATCTGAATTGACGCGGAGTGACCTGATGATCCTTCTTGTTGAAGGCATAGATCAGTGGCTTGTGGTCAGTGTAGATAGTAAAATGTCTTGCTTCCACCATATGCCGGAAGTGTTTTACAGCGGAGTAAATGGCCAGAAGTTCTCTGTCATATGCCGAATACTTTCTCTGCGCCGAATTTAACTTTTGTGAGAAAAAAGCTAGTGGTTGCCAATCTTCATCTATCTTCTGCTGCAGCGCTGCCCCTATTGCGTGGTCTGATGCATCTGTGAATAGAGCAAGTGGAGCGTCGAGCTTAGGATGGGCTAGAAGATTGGCTTCTGCTAGACTGTTTTTCGCCTTGTCGAAAGCTTCTGCAGCTTCAGGAGTCCAGGTGATAGTAGTTTTTCCTTTCAAATCTCCTTTTAGAAGCTCATTTAGCGGAGCTTGGATTTGAGCAGCTTTGGGTAAGAATCTGCGATAAAAGTTTAACATACCTAAAAACTGTCTCAAACTCTTTGCAGATGATGGTTTCTCGTAGCTGGTGATGGCTTCGACTTTATCTGGTAGAGGGCGTGTGCCATCAGCTGACACAAGATAGCCGAGAAACTTAACTTCCGTCTGGCCGAAAACACATTTCGCGGGATTTGTAACTACACCGTAGTGTTTAAGTCTTTGAAAAACAATGTCTAAATGTTTTAAATGTTCTTCCTCGGTTGCAGAAGCGATTAAAATATCGTCTATGTAGACATACGCGAAATCTACACCACGGAGCACTTCATCCATAAAGCGTTGGTATGTTTGAGCGGCGTTTCTTAGTCCAAAAGTCATAAAAGGGAACTCAAACAAACCAAACGGTGTTGTTATCGCGGTTTTAACAATGTCTTCTTCTGCGACCGGGATTTGGTTAAAAGCACGCACTAAATCTATTGTTGAAAACAAACACTTACCACTAAGAGCTTGCAAAAAGTCTTGTATGTGACGCATGGGGTATAAGTCCGGAATAGTTCTATTGTTCAGTGCACGATAATCACCGCACGGTCTCCACTGGTCGTTCTTCTTTGGCACCATGTGTAGTGGTGTTGCCCAAGGACTTTTTGAGGGCCGAGCTACACCCAAGCGCAGCATGGCCTCAAATTCTTTCTTTGCCGCTTTGAGACGATCTGGAGCTAGACGTTGTGGTCTTTGCGCCATTGGAGGACCTGGCGTCATCTGAATATGGTGCCGCGTAGTGTGTTTCACTTCAGGCGAGGCTCCATCGGGTCGAGTGATCTCCGGATACCGAGATAGCATCTCGTGGTAAGGAGAGCTACCTGAAACAGTGCGTACACTTTGCACCTCACCTGTTACCGCCTCACCGTAGGCAGACAGGTGTGTTGTGGAGTCAAGCAATCGCTTATTACGAACATCTACTATAAGTCCATAAAAAGATAAGAAGCCAACTCCAATTATTGGTTTGGACAAATCAGCAACGACAAATTTCCACGTGAAATCACGTCTAAGTCCGAGGCTGAGTATCATCGTGATGGTTCCATATGTTGCTATAGTGGTGCCATTCGCTGCAGCAAGTTCGTATGCTGATCTTTCTCGTGGGCCGTGTAGAAGGCGTCGAGGGTAGACGCAGAGGTCAGCGCCTGTGTCAATCAAAAATTGAATTTTTGATGACTTGTCAGAAACAAATATGCGGCGTGTCGTCGGGCTGGAGTCGCTCGCCGCATTTAGTGACTGCCCGTCGGGTTTTCCTTTCGGAACTTGCAGGGTGGAGTACATTTGTGGGCATCAGCTCCAAATCGCCAGTGATACCAGCAAAAACCTGATCTAGAACGTGACCTGGATCGGCTACGACTTTCTCCTGAAAAATTTGTTCTAGACGACGCTTTTAATTCTGATACCTCTTGCCTCAAGGAAAAAATGTCTTCCCTTAGCGTAGCTGTCAGCTGCTGAAATTGAGCAGTCAATAATTCCATCGGTGTTGGAGTTGCGCTGCTAGTTGTTTCTGCAACTACTGCGCGTGGAGTTATTGAGTCTGTAACTGCGTCTGTGAGCTCTGCCACTTTGTCCAGGCTTACATCTTTTTGTGTGGCGAGTATGGCCTGCATGTTTACAGGAAGTCGCCCCATCCATAAGGTGCGAATAACTGAGTCCGGCATAGTAGATCCCGCAAGGCTGCGGAGATAGCGAAGAAACTGTGACGGTTTTCTATCACCTATCTCTTCATGTTCTAGCAGTCTTCGTGTTTTCTGCTCTTGTGAAGAATTTAGTCTTTTCACTAATTCACCTTTAAGTTTGTCGTACTCGCCCGTTGTCGGTGGATTTACGATTACATCGCGTACTTCCATCGCAAAGCGTCGATCTAAAGCCGCGATCACATAGCTGAATTTAGTAATGTCTCTTGTAATGCCCGCTGAAGCAAAACTGCGTTCCACTATCGCGAACCACAGCTCTGGGTCTTCTAAACAAAATGGAGGAATACGCACCGCGACTCGATTGACCAATGTGTGGTCAGTACCATTTGTAGCTGGTTCCATTTTAAGTCGGATAGAAATCACTTGGAACCACACACACTCGCGAATTTAAAAGATCGCGTAAACAAGTAATGTAAAACTGCGTTTTAAATCACGTCGGGGTCACCAATTGTGGTGTGGTTAATTAACAATAAAAAAATGAACGAGAAAATATATAAACTTTAATACAATAACGGAGGAAATATAACATACATGACATAAATAGAATTGAGAATAATAATTATTTTGTTTATGTATATGTTGTTTTTATATGTAACTATCTCAAACCTACATTTCCATTTCTGGAAACGTAGTGGGTGTGAGATAATATGGTAGTGTGATTTTGTAAATGTATGTCACGGGTATTGTGATGTATAAAAAAATGGGTGTGAAGTGACAGGTGTCAGTTATGATAATGTCGATGTATGTGAAGTGACAGGTGTATCAGTGTCAGTGATATGATAATGTTTCGCCACACTCTAAACTTTTATTGTTAATATATAATAAACTGCTGAGCAGCACGATTTTATATGGAACAAATTTGGGCAACAGAGGCAAGCCTCCGCCAGACAAGAATATTATGATATTATACAATACGGTACTCCGAACACAGATGGGAACAAAAAAATATTGTGTAAAATTGATATATCAAAAATATAGAGCTTGTTTAAAAAAAAGTGGGATAAAAATACTCCTACCGGTTTATAGAGAAATTCTTTCTCATCGCTGTTTACGGACTAGCATGGTAGCGGTAGGGAGCGCGTGCTGTGTTCATTACATTTCTGTACAGAAAGATTAGAGGTTGTGAATACCGGACGTGTACAGCACAATAATTTATTTAGAAAAACAACCCAAGAAGGATTTAAAAAATGAGCTGACAATTAAAGATTAACTCCAGATATTTGCCCAATACGATAAACAGAAATTTGCAATGTAAAACTATTATGTACATTATAAAATTTAACTTTTCGTTTATTAAGAAAACTTCTAGAGAAAAGAATCAAATACAACAAGGTATTCCTGTCATCTAATCCTTCTTGGCAAAACATTAATGCTAAAGGATGGTACTAGGACAGAATAAAAATTCAACTTGGATGGCTGAGGCAGCTCGGAAGATTGGAATTAATACTGAAAAGTTGAAATTTTGTAAATTATTCGGTTAGAGCAAGTAATGCTTCCAAGTTAGCAAAGCAAGGAGTCGCAGCAGAACAGCTTACCAAAGTAATAGAGCATAGTAATACTAATTCTATTCGACTATATCGAAAATGGATGCTAATTACCATAGAAAAATAATTGAGACCATCAGGAATGAAAATGGTTCGAGCAACATAAAATTTGCGTTTTTAACTTTAATTGATAATAATTTATTTAGCTGATTACGTTTCGTTAAAATAAAATAATACTGATATAAAACGAATTATTTATTATTTTTTAAACATATATTTTTAATACAATGATAATTCAATATATTTTTTACTGACATTTTTAACACAAAAAAAAAATAATTATCTATTTCCACTTGTATAGCAACCCACATATAAATGTCCTTATCCTCACACAATCTTCTCTGTCCCATAGCCACCTGTCGTCAACTAGCTAATCCTCTTAAAGATCTGTTTGTAATAAACAAATTCAAATATGTGTCTGGACTAGCAATAAACATAAACATCAATAAAACAAACAAAAAATCAAGAAACATGTTTAACAGAACTAAAATGATTTATTTACCAAGAAAATTCGCGTCATAATAATAAAAACATTAGACGACATAAAAAACATACACATTCTCTGAGCTATAAGAATAATTGTAGGTCTCAAAAACATTATATTTGTTTCAAGAATATCAAATAATAGGGTATGTATACAGGGTAGTTTTGTTTTGAGTGTCCAGACGATATTTCCTAAATTAAAACTTATTCCACATTATGTATCTTGCCGAAATTATCACGCCTTGAACTTCAGAAAATCGACCAAAGAGGTTACTTCCTATTTCGCGTCGACCTCGAAGAACTATGGATATCAAATTGATAATACCGTTCTCTAGTAACTCGATACCGATCCGATCTCAGTCATCTTGTGATTTCTCCAATCCTGTAGCATCGCCTGACAAGCGTCATTCACAGAAATTCGTGCTAAAGAAACAATATATTAAAATTTCGTCCATCTTCAATTAATGCAACGGTGCTGGTACATCTTCAATTTTCACTTCGAAAATTTTATATTTATGGATGCAAAAAAATTTATACTGATTGTTCAATAGTTTTAAACGCACTTGAATAAAGACGAATCAACTTTGAATAACTTTTTCAAAATTTTGTTTTAACAGTAAATAATAAATAATATCAAAATAATCGAATATACCGATCAAATTCAAAATTTTTATTTATATTTCAATTCAAATATACAGGGTGAGTCTGGGAAGACGCCCCCCCTTTAACTTTTTTATTATAAGTAATAGAAAAAAATGGCTCAAATAAAAGTTTTATTATTTTACATATACTATTTCCTGGCAGATGTAGACATTTTTTATAAAGTCAGGTTTACAAGATACGACTATCAACTTTTATTTTTCAAATGGTAACCTATAATTATTTTAATAAAATAGAAACCGCCATTTTTTCTCTTTTCAGCGATATATTCATTTTTATTAATGTATTTGAAAAATTTCCAGAAAAATGAGAATTTAGAAATATTAGAAATCATTTTTAAACAAATATTATAGGTGGCCATGTTTCTTGAAACCGGGTAAAAATCCTTCTCAGTGTTCTTAAACTCGGTTGCCAACGTCTAGGAAACAGCTCCCGCTAAATTATTTTTGCTCTTCTTATGATGCAAGTCGATTAACCAATTATTAGAATCATATCAATTAATTCGTTCTTTTGTGAACTTTTCAAAATGTTTTTTTTTTTGTTTACAAAATAAGTTAAATTAAGTAACAAACAAATGTATACATTTTTGACATTAATTTAATTGTTTTACATTGTTACGTTTTGTTTATTTTGTGAAAAAATGATTTCTAATATTTCTAAATTATCTCATTTTTCTCGAAATTTTTCAAATACATTAATAAAAATTAATACATCATTGAAAAGAGAAAAAAATGGCGGTTTCTATTTTATTAAAATAATTATAGGTTACCATTTGAAAAATAAAAGTTGATAGTCGTATCTTGTAAACCTGACTTTATAAAAAATATCTACACCTGCCATCAAATAGTATATGTAAAATAATAAAACTTTTATATAAGCCATTTTTTTCTATTACTTATAATAAAAAAGTTAAAGGGGGGGGGCGTCTTCCCAGACTCACCCTGTATACATAGAAACGACAGGAACATATATTTTTTTTAAATATAAATATCCGTTCTTTTACAGCAGTGAATATACCTCTCGATACATACTTCTAAACCAATTACTTATCCTATTAATATTCACTGGAGATGTAAACAATGCAACCCCAACATATCTATACATATCCACAAGAACATTCTCAACAAATGATCACACCCTTATTTATCCAACCATTGCCTTAAATTACATTAGGGATACTTTACCAGATTTGTATGACAGTAACCATTTCGCTATAAAAATAACTAACATTCTAGTTCCTAAAGGTAGGTAACTGGAATATGTGCTCATAGCAAATGAGATCAATGCCACAAGTACAAACTAGACCTGTGCGCCGCCGCGCCACGCCGCCGCCGCCGCTCTTTTCTGTACGCCGCCGCCGCCGAAAAATAAATAACGGCGCGCCGCTGACTTTAATTTCAATGAGCCGAGCAATCTCTTATTTTACGAATTTTGAGCGCCAAATTACTAATACTTACTAATTTAAAATTAAGATATTTGAATTAACCGCCAAATTTTTTGCTGTCAGTTGCTTGGTTGCGTTCGACAGAGCACACGAGCTCAGTTAAGGTGCTGTAGCGCGTGTGGCGCTGTAAGTAGCTGTGAAGTGTGAAGTCTGAACCTCTGAACGTACCCAAGGAAACTGTCGATGTCAAAATCATTTATTTAGTTCATGTGTTACTGATATTGAATAGAAATATGGCTGATTGGAGTAAAGAAATAATAAGAAATTTTCAAGTAAGTTGCCGGTCTAATCAAAAAAGTTTTGTTTGGCAATTTTTTGGCAACTTATACACTAAAAACAATAACGATGAATCTTTAACTTTTGTGAATAGCGACTATGTATATTGTAAAATATGTCTAGAAAATAATAAAAAAGACAATGAAAATTCTACATTTAATCAGTAAGTAATATTGTAAAAATACTTTATATTCTAGTATCAATTTCATTTTTGTAGTTGTTCCATTAAATGTTACAACAAAACAGTAAGCACTGGAAATTTAAAGACACATTTACAAAATGCACATAATATACGTGAAAAAGTACCTGATAACAATGTGAAAAAAAGGCTTAGTGATTTTTTTTCGGTAGAACCAAAAAAAACTAAACTGCCCACAGACAATAAATGGAAATTGGGAAGAGATATAGTCCTATGGCTGTGTAAAGATTTACTTCCGTTTTCTACAGTCGATAAAACTGGATTTCAAGATTTTTTAATGAAGTATAAGATAATAACATCTCCCGAAGATCTACCTTCACGTTCTGCAATATCTCGATCAGCTTTAGACGATGTATACAATACTATTTTACCTCATGTAATGCAGTTAATTTCAAACGGACCTAAATTTGCTTCTCTCACTTTTGATCTTTGGACTGATAATTACCGACGAAAGAGTTATATTACCTTCACTTTTCATCACATAACCAACAATTTTGAGCTCGAATATTTTACTCTCTGTACTAAAATATTTAGCGGACGTCACACAGGAATAGCTATAAAAAATGAAATTAACGAAATTAAATCTAATTTCAATTTACAAAATAAAGAACTGACTTTTGTTACAGACCGTGGCAGTAATGTAATATTAGCTCTGAATTTAAGTAATGCAGAAAATCATTTTTGCTTAGGCCATGGGCTACATAATTTGATAACAGTTGATGGATTTAATGTAAATATAGATGTTAGCCGATTTATTATCAAAATTAAAAAAATAGTTAGGGCGTTGAGATATAGGGCACCAGATTTGGAAAAAGAGGCTGATGAAATTCAAAAAAAAATTGTTAATGATATTGATAATGTTTATGAATTAATACAAAATGAATTGCTTGAAGATGTTGATTATGATTTTGAAGATAATATTCCTTTAAGTACAATAGAAAATATGAACGATTTGAATAATATAAACACTACGTCAGACGAAAATAGAAGGGGTCATAAAACATTGAAAACATCTTCAACAACTCGTTGGCACAGCATTTTATTCATGCTCGAAAGTATTGGTAGCCAAAGGAAAGCAATAAACACCTTACTATTAAACATTGACAAAGATGAATTAAAATTGAACTATAATGACGCAACGTTGTTGTTTGACTTAATTAACTTCTTAAATGAATTTAGAAATGCTGTAGAAGTTCTTTCAGCTGAAAAAACTTGTACAATAAATTACGTACTTCTGGTAAGATCCGAAATTAAGTCTATTTTAGAAGATACAAATAATGAAAATGAAAACCACCTTATAAAACAAATGAAACGTACTATGCTAGATAATTTTGAAAATCGTTTTCCTGTGAATGATCTTGTAATATTAGGTTCTTTATTGGATCCTAGATTTCAAAATTTATCGGCTGTTGACAATTATTTACAATTAAAAAGTATTACAAAAGTACAGTTTCTATTAAACCAAATAAAACATTTTATTTTGGGAAATATTGATTTGGTTAATTCAAAAATCGACATCAATGAAAATTCATCTAAAAAACAAGATTATATTGAAACATTAAGGCGAAAACACTCCACTACAAAAAATCAAAATGCAAATGAAACCGACATGGAAGCTGAATGTTTATTATATCTAGCTGATTCACAATATATACATAAACCAGAATTCCAGTTATTGAAGTATTGGCAAGAACAATCTTCTAAAATGCCATATTTATCTAAGTTGGCACAAAAAATATTATGTGTGCCTGCTACAAGTACTCCCAGTGAGAGAGTTTTCTCCATTGCAGGACTTACATTAACATCAAAAAGATCTTCGTTATCGCCAGCAAATGTCAATAAAATCATTTTTATACATGATAATTATGAAAAATGTACACAATTATAAGAATAATTTTAAATTTTTAATAATTCTAAACTTATGTGATTGATTTGTTGCTTTAGGGAACAAAAAATTCTTAATTAAATAATTAAATAACAATGTTTGGGCCATGGCAAACATGGAAACCACCATTTTATAGTAACTTGGTGTTGGTACTTAGTGCCGTAAATATTTTTTTTTCGTTATATTTAAAATCATACTATGGTTTAATGGTTTCGCTACTGAAACAATTACGTCCCAACACTGTTATTTAATTATTTAATAGTCTTATGTTATTATCATATTATAATAATATTTATTTTAACTTATACTTTTGTGAAATGTATATATATATATATATTTAAAACAAAACTAATAAAAATATATTATATCATATAATTTGATTGTTTTCAGCATTGTGAACATTATTTAGTAATATTTTTTATGTATATTAATATCGGCGCGCCGCCGCCGCCGTTAATGTAAAAGTCAAGCCGCCGCCGAAAAAAATATAGGCAAATACGGCGGCGCGCCGCCGCCGCCGCTATTTTTTTAAGCATTCGCCGCCGCCGATAAAAACATGAACGGCGCACAGGTCTAGTACAAACAACAAACGTGCACTAACTTGTAGAATTTTTTGTAATTCTAATTAATACAATTGCTGAAAAAATATAGCAAAGAAATTCAGCCCCAATAGAAAATAAGTTCCCAGATGGAATAAAACTTGTAAACTAGCAATCTATAATAATAATAAAGCACTGTTTAATTGCAAGAGGAATAAAACCACATAAAATTTTATATTAACGAACTATTAGAGAAAGCAAAAGAAGGTCCTGGAAAACCAAGTATCTAGCCTAACTTCTGATACACATTCCTCCATTCCACTGTTTGGATAAAAATAATAACAAGGGAAATAGCAAATCTATTGGCAAAAAAGTTGATGAAGGTAATTGACCCATTCAAACAGCAACTTTTCTCTAAGAGAACTCATGCCAGCTATAGTAGAAACAAAAAACAATAGCGCACCCGACATAGATAACGTACCTTTCCTATTGAAACACTAAAATATATTCTAAAAATTTACAATTATTTATTGACTGAAAGACAATTCTCAGACCAATGGAAAGATTACATCGTGTTTCCTATCTTAATGCCAAAAAATAAACATGAATCCAAATCCTACAGACCAATTAGGGTGATTGTTGGAACACCATCGTAAAAATTCTTCAAAAATTGTGTAATAAAAGATTAACCTAATACCTTAAAAAGGAAAGACTAAGACTAAAGAACAAAATGGATTTAGATAAAGATGATCTACAATGAATCATATAATGAAATTAACCTCAGAAGTTCAAAGTATTTTTTGACACAAATAGCAAATGATCGCCGTTTTCTTTAACCCAGAAAAAAAACCTTCAACACTGCATGGAGGTATAAATATATAGAAAAAATTAAAAGAATATAAGGCAACGTTACATTTTATTTAAAAAAAATTGAGACATACAAATTTGGAGTTAAATTTATGAATAAATTATAAGAGCAAAAAACAACCGATAATGACATCCAACAGGCATTCGTATTTAGCGTCACCTTATTTCTTGTCGCCATAAATAAACTAATGTACAAAATCCAAGAACCTGGACACTCATTACTTTATACTGTGGACTTGACAACATATAGCAAAGGAAAAAATATTAACTCAGTTACTAAATACATACAAGAAACAATAAACAATCTACAAGAATGGAAGATAGAAAGAGGATTCAAGTTCTATTTAGAAAGTCATACCGAATAAGAACATCAACCTTAGATTAAATGGACTACTTATCAATATTAGAGTCACTGTGAAATTTGTAATAATAATGCTAGATAGCAAAGAGCACAATAAATAACTTAAAAAAAACACTCCAAATACTAATGCCTATTTACACCACAGGCACTTAAACTTTAAGTTACATTTAATAGTAAAATTCGTTTGCATCGTTTTTTAATTTAAACTTATTTCGAGATAAGTTTCAGTTAAAATAAGTGCAGAAAATCTGTGACTTAAAGTCCAGCTTAATTCATTTACATGCTATAAATAAGAAAAATACATCTATTACAATGAATTTTGATGCGTTAGATGATGAAATGAATGCTGAATTCCAAGATAAGAAAATTTTATGCTTCATTATTTTGACAGTTTGAATAAATTAAGTTTTTACAGAAGATGTAGATTGTAAAAAGAAAATTTATTTATTTATCAAATCTATTATAATTTCAATTGAAGCATTATAACGTATATTATTGTTTGTACTCATCCCTCCATTGCATACATTTGTTGTTTCTCTTCGGCATATATTTCTCTTAATTATTTTCATAAACGTATTTTCGGATCTATAATACTCTTCTTCTATCCTGTCCCAAGTTTTTTTTATCTTTTCCTTTCCACGTAATTTTCTAATGTATATTTGGGGTCCGTGAAGTTAGCGACCACTATAAAGCACAAACAGAAAATCATGTATCAAAGGTTTGTGCTTTGTTTGTGCCGATTTGTGACCTACAAAAAAACCCAGCGACTCTTCGCGTTAATAAGTTATTAACAATTTAAAAGTGGCCGCCCACTTCACGCCTAGCGACCCCATATAAAGCACAAACGTCGAGTTATATGTCAAACGTTTGTGCTTCGTTTGTGCTATAAGAATATGTTAATAAAAAACCAGCGACCCCAATAATACAATAGTTATAAACAAATCAAAAGTGACCGCCCACTTCACGCCTAGCGACCCCATATAAAGCACAAATGACGAGTTATATGTCAAACGTTTGTGCTTCGTTTGTGCTATAAGAATATGCTAATAAAAAACCAGCGATCTCAAGAATACAATAGTTAAAATCAAATCAAAAGTGGCCGCCCACTTCACGGGACCCCATATATATATATATATATATATATATATATATATATATATATATATATATATATATATATATATATATATATATATATATATATGGATTTGTAATTTTATGTAGATTCCAAATATGTAAAAATATACAGATGTTCCATTTAAAATAAGAAAGTTGGGCCCCATATCTTGAGAACCACTGGTTTAAAAATTTTTTTTTGCTCATTGTGTTAGTCTTTTAAAATGGTGGTTCTTTGCTAATTTAAGCAACCTCTCAAAAACTGCCACTCTGCTATTGGAAGATAAAATTTAATAACAAAATTATTTGTCAACAACACATTTGATATATAGCATTGCATACCATAGCAATCGATCATGTTGTTTTCATATATGATATCACTATTGACTAGAATTATACCGAATATTTTTGGCAACATGATCATAATTATTTATTATGACGAAAAACCTGCAATAAGGAGGAGTGAACTAAGCAAAATTAGAGATAAATTTCTATGCCTTGTGTTTATTTATAAAACATTGGATTTTTTTATATCCGAATGTGACAGCAATGTAAAGCAACGATTATTTCAAATGAAACAGCTATTTTAATATTGAGGTTAAACAATTTATTGTTAAGGTTAAATAAAATAAAGGCTTGTGTGGTCCACGTATTTCTGAAAATTTTATTATGACCTTTCGGGCCTGGATCAGACCATCTTCAGCTAATATACATGTGTATTATAAAACTGCGTTACATTATTTTGATTTACATCTTTTAACAAAAACTGTTGTCATATATGTATAAAATGGTATCGTTAAGAGTCTAAAATCAGACATTTCGCATAACTTCCGAGACTCAGTCTTTCGCCAACTCCGAACTGTTAAACAGGATACAGTTACAGCAATCGGTGTTGAAATTTGGGCGATCGGAAAATGATTTTTTCCTTCAGTCGTACCATTTTTATTATAATTGTCAAACAATGCAACATTGATTACTTTTACACCGTGCGTACCAAGCGTTTGGTCCCAGTACCAAATGACGTCACAAGATGGCGACGGACGGTGTAAACACTCCGTACCAAACCCTTGGTACGCAATTGGTACACAACTTTAGTACGTTCCAAGAAGGGTGTACCAGACCCTACTGACTATGTTTACACCACGCGTACTATACTGGTACGCATACCAAATACGTACTAAATTTTATTTTAGTACGGTATGTTTACATCGGTGTATACAAAATAAGACCAAATATTTCTGCTACACTGTTTGGTCTCTTTGGCATCCTAACCTAAAATTATTTAATTATAAAGTTTATTGACCTTAGTAATGTTATAAATATTATTTAAAATAACTCCCAGTAGCCTGACACCGTCAAATGAAGTTTTATAATAAATGTCATTAATATTAACCTAAATATTACTACATAATTTTACTTCAATTGCGCATCACAGATGGCAGCATAATCGGTTTGGTACATTTGCTGTTTACACCGTGTGTGAGAAGGGTCTGGTACATCCCCCTTGGAACGTACTAAAGTTGTGTACCAATTGGGTTCCAAAGGTTTTGTACGGAGTGTTTACACCGTCCGTCGTCATCTTGTGACGTCATTTGGTACTGGGACCAAACGCTTGGTACGCACGGTGTAAATGTACTCACTGACACACGGTGTAAACAGCAAACGTACTAAACCGATTATGCTGCCATCTGTGATAGGCAATTGAAGTGAAATTATGCAGTAATATTTAGGTTCATTTTAGTGATATTTATTATAAAACTTCATTTGACGGTATCAGGCTATTGGGAGTTATTTTAAATAATATTTATAACATTACTTAGGTTATATCAATCAAGTTCAATAAACTTCATATTTAAATAATTTTAGGTTAGGATGCCAAAGAGACCAAACAGTGTACCAGAAATATTTAGTCTTGTTTTTTATACATCGGTGTAAACATACCGTACTAAAATAAAATTTAGTACATATTTGGTACGTGTACCAGTATAGTTTGCACGGTGTAAACGTAGTCATTAATTAACAGTTAACAACGACGAGAACTTGGCAAGCTATGTTTCATTTTAAAAAGAACGCTCTTTTATATTGCTGTCAAATTCATAAGCATCGATATAATAAATCCCATATTTCATGTTACAATAAAATCACGGTTTAAATGTGTTTGGATTCCTAAACCTAAATCCGAACCTAAAAAAATTTTGCTCCTTAACCAGTTTTTCATCTGAAGTTGCTAAATCGATATCGAAACCCATTGTTTTTTATGAATCCGAACCACTAATTAATTTAGTGCCAGGTTCATGATACAAAAGTAATAAAAAACAATGAAAGATGAAGATCCAAAAACACAGTTTGTTTACAGAGATTGAAATAGATGAAGGGAACAAGAATAGTAACCAATTTTAATTGGTTCACAATATCATTTTGTAGTATAAGAATATATACATAGATGCCAGAAGTGGCGCCAGAGGTTATTATATAAAACGTAGTTGCAGATGTGACTGTCAAGCATTAATTTAATAAATATAAAATATAAAACTAAGAGTGTTAATATTTATAATCACAATACAAATAAATAATATTACACATATGAAGTCACACCGTTTCTTATGCTGATCCTAGTGCCATCTCTTGACTCAGAAACAAAATAGTCCACCTATCCTCCAGACTTAATTTATTACCAACATCTAGCTCCAATCAGTTGAAAAAAAGAAACATCAGAGATACCTATTTTGTTATAATTCTTATTTCCATAAACACTTTGATCGGAATTAGTATTTTCTATGTTTGTATTGGCAAGAGCCAACAAAGTGTCTGACATCTAGTGGCAAAATAAAACATCTAAGACGTAGGGAAAACATTGCACTGCCACATAGGGTTATAAGTAAACAACAACCAACAATGACCAGCAAGTGGAAGAGATATTGTTCTGTATTTGTTTGCAGGTGTTGACATATCCCTTCATTACTTCCCAAAAAGAAAAATATTGAAAAATAAATGGAAAATCGCATTAAAAATCGGAAAGCATATATCACCGTTCGTGGACATTTATACACAATATTTTTTACCTAGCGATTTTATTCCATGTAAGTATTTATAATAATTTATGGTTCAAAACATTATTAGATTGTTTTATAGTCATTAAAAGAAAACCATAAATTACCGCAAAGAAAATTCAACAGAACCTCTGTACAGAGAAAAAAATAGAGAGACGTTACATGTAAGTAGTAATTATTATTCTTTAACATTAAATATTTATTTTAAATTGTTTATAGGAAAGATAGAGAAGAAGAAACGATAAAAATACCAGAAATTGAGCCACATCAGAAGAATGACGTGCAAAACAAAGAACATGATGTACATGTTTATATTTATGTAACTATCGAATAAAATCTGTAACATTAAAAAATTAGGAATTTGTATGTATTATGAAATTAATTTTTTATGGTGTATTTATATTAAAAATAAATAAATATAATAACAAAGCAACGATTGCTTGTACTACTCTCCATCTGCATTACAGACGCATACACATTTCTTCGAAGTGACAATTGTATTTAATGTTATTATTCCGTTTGTCTGCCTTGTAATATAAAATAATATGTCAAGCTAAAAATAATTAAATAAGTAGGTAACAAGCACCGCAATAGTGATTCTTATTTTTCTTTTATAATATGGTTCTATTTCGACCATAGACCGCACAGCATCATTTAAATAAATGTATATATCTGAAATTGCGATAAACAAATTTCAAAAGAATTAAAAGTAACAAAATATCCTCAAAACAAAGTATCAAAATAACACTAGCACTTATGTAAAATACGATGTTTTCCCTATAAGCCAGCCGGTAGTGCTGCCATTTCTAGGAAGTGGCTCTCGCGGATATTCCTGATTTATATATATATATATACTGTGTCCCAAGAAAGTGTTCTCATAAGCATTTAACATGGGAAAACAGTTTTTCGTAAATAAAAACTGTCCGGCTAACCATTAAATCACCATATTGTACAGGACAATACTACATATATTCCTACAGATAAAGATTACTTCATTTTAAGAGAAAAATTTAACGAAATTTACAAAAATGAGTTACATTTCTTGTCTGTTGTTTTTATTGCTTTACATACAAAATGACATCTGTCATATCATGGTCATGGGGATAGAATGGATAGAATTACGAGCTGCAGGTCTTCTGTTCGGTTCGAATTGTAGAAGTTACTTTTTAATGTTTTTTTCATAATTGTGCATTTATTAAATACATTTATATTTTTTTATTTATCCTGTTGACAAGTTATTTATTAATTAATTTGTTTAATGCATAGTTTCTCTCTGTCAATATGTATTAACACAAAAGATTCAGAAAGCATTATAAAAAAAACTCTCACGATTGGGAATCCCCGAATCAAGAAATATAAATGTATTTATTAAGTGAACAATAACGAAAAAAATATTAAAAAGTAACCCCTACAGTTGGAATAGACTTGATGACCTTCTAATCTGTAAGCCGTTATTCTAACCCTATGACCATGATTTGACAGATGCCATTTTGCATGTAATATCGTTGAATTTTGCCCTTAAAATGAAGTAATCTGTATTCAAGTAAATGTAGGAAAACAAGTAGTATTGCCCTGTGCAATAGACTGCATTAGTGTAACAATCAATTTGTAGCGCCAAATTCAAACTGAAACCCTACCTCGCTGCTGCCGATTTATACGCCCATGTTATTCTTATGGGAATAAAAATATGTTATCTTTAAACTGCTTGAAAGTGTTATAAAATGCAAATCTTAACTATTAAACTTTATAAATACTAAGCTGTAATATTTTATCTATCTTCTAATGTAATATACTCACTCAAAAAAAAACATAGTATTATTTAATAAACTTCAATTTAAACAGTAGGTGCAAATTTCTGAAAACGTATGTAGTAGCTGTCTTAGTATTCACTTGAACCTGTCACTTTAACTTAGCGTTTTTAACCTGCTGCACCAAGTAACGACATAATAATAATAATAATAATAATAGTAATAATAATAATAATAACAATAATAATAATAATAATAATTTGTTCTCACTTCAAAAGATACAAAGCATATGTATATAAACTGCGTTAGCAAGAGTAAATAAGATAATAAATTACAATTTTTGTAATTACAAAAATATTATAAATTTAACCACCGAGTAGGAATTGGTTTTTCGTAGGGATAAGAATCTGGATCCTAAAAAATTATTAGACTGCCGTAAAGAAGAATCAAAAAAATTCTTTTACACTATAAAAATTTATTTCAAAAGCAAGTAAGATTTTAGCTGTTTTTTGAAAGAATTAACGTTTGGTTGCGCGCTTCAGGTACAAGGAAGCGCATTAAAAATTTTTATACCTGCTGCACTTGAGCTATTTTTTCTAGTTTGGTTTTAATAATGGGATTTCTAATCAGATTTTTTGATCTAGTATTAAAGAAATGCACATCTTTATTCTGCGAGAAAATGTGTTTATGTTGAAAGATATATTTGCAAATTTCAATATATAAACTTGGCAGGGTGAGAATTTGTAGTGATTTGAATAAATGATGTTACTATTGCGATACTATTTTCTTTAAAATCAAATTTTTCTTAATTTATTCTTTTATTTGTACTTTTTCTGTATGGAAAGCAAAGACTAATGTTTTGGAATATTAAAAAACCCTATGTTATAATTAAGAATCGCCAAAATGATTTAATATCGTGAATTGAAAATGTACTGCCATAAGAAATGCGTACACTCAGATTTGAATTGGGGTTTCGCGCCAAATGTAAATCTTAAACTCACTATCGTGGTCTATATGGTGACGTAGTTTTTGGCCGGATAGTTTTTATTTACCAAAAACTGTTTTTCCATGTTAAATACTTATAACAATCTTGGAACACACAGAATATACATATATAAATAGAATTTTAACGCAGTAACATTACTCGTGAAATTATTGCATTAGCCAAGGCTCGTTTACTACTTTTCACTCGCATGAAATATGCTATTTACAATTAACATTCGCTAATATACTAGTTTCATTCCATTACCATATAGTTTATAATTCCCTGTCAATTTAGTTCAGATAAACAATAAAAGTAAATTATTTGCAACTTGTTCTAAAGGATCGCTAACGGTCTCTAGGCGTGACGTGGGCAGCCACTTTTGATTTCATTATAACTTTTGTATTCTTGGGGTCGCTGGTTTTATATTAACATATTCTTATAGCACAAACGAAGCACAAACGTTTGACATATAAGTCATCGTTTGTGCTTTATATGGGGTCGCTAGGCGTGAAGTGGGCGGCCACTTTTGATTTGTTTATAACTATTGTATTCTTGGGGTCGCTGGTTTTTTATTAACATATTCTTATAGCACAAACGAAGCACAAACGTTTGACTTATAACTCGACGTTTGTGCTTTATATGGGGTCGCTAGGCGTGAAGTGGGCGGCCACTTTTAAATTGTTTATAACTATTGTAGTCTTGGGGTCGCTGGTTTTTTATTAACATATTCTTATAGTACAAACGAAGCACAAACGTTTGACATATAACTCGACGTTTGTGCTTTATATGGGGTCGCTAGGCGTGAAGTGGGCGGCCACTTTTAAATTGTTTATAACTATTGTATTCTTGGGGTCGCTGGTTTTTTATTAACATATTCTTATAGTACAAACGAAGCACAAACGTTTGACATATAACTCGACGTTTGTGCTTTATATGGGGTCGCTAGGCGTGAAGTGGGCGGCCACTTTTAAATTGTTTATATCTATTGTATGCTTGGGGTCGCTGGTTTTTTATTAACATATTCTTATAGCACAAACGAAACACAAACGTTTGACATATAACTCGACGTTTGTGCTTTATATGGGGTCGCTAGGCGTGAAGTGGGCGGCCACTTTTAAATTGTTTATAACTATTGTATGCTTGGGGTCGCTGGTTTTTTATTAACATATTCTTATAGCACAAACGAAGCACAAACGTTTGACATATAACTCGACGTTTGTGCTTTATATGGGGTCGCTAGGCGTGAAGTGGGCGGCCACTTTTAAATTGTTTATATCTATTGTATGCTTGGGGTCGCTGGTTTTTTATTAACATATTCTTATAGCACAAACGAAGCACAAACGTTTGACATATAACTCGACGTTTGTGCTTTATATGGGGTCGCTAGGCGTGAAGTGGGCGGCCACTTTTAAATTGTTAATAACTTATTAACACGAAGGGTCGCTGAGTTTTTTTGTAGGTCACAAATTGGCACAAACAAAGCACAAACCTTTCATACATGATTTTTTGTTTGTGCTTTATAGTGGTCGCTAACTTCACGGACCCGTATATTTGCTATATTTTTTATAATATTCAGTGTCAGTAATTTATCATCGTTAATAAAATTTGTAGATTTTTTACTTCTTTTTCAACTTTGTTAAAAATATTTATTTGAGATTTAACAAATACAAGTTTTTACATTATATCAATTTTTTATTGAGAACAATACTTTATAGTATTAGTAAGAAAATTTAGTATAAAACAAATTTACAGTATAATTACCATTAGATTAAATAAGTCAATGATAATTCCAAACTGTAATAAAACTATCTAAAAAACATTAAAGGAAAAAGTCACTAGATACACATATTTAAATATGAGTTTATTAAGTTTCTACTTAATGTAAACGGTGCTATGCAATGATATTTTCAGTTGCACTTAATTTAATGAATAATTAATTAAGTGCAAATTTAAGTGTGTGTGACACAAATGGTTATAAATATACTAATGCCCGTTTGCACCGATCTTCCTTATATTTTGACTTATACAGGTGTTCATTTTATTTTGTCCACTATTGCTATCTCGGGAACTATAAGAGCTACGAGGTCGGTTAAATGAGCGAACAATTTCTATTTTATAATATTATAAACATGAGATAAACAAAATTTTTATTCAACCAGTGGTTCTCAAAATACGGGTCCCAACTTTTTTATTTTAAATGTGAACCTATTTTTTTTATATTTGCTTATTAAATAGACAATTTTATTCTGAATTCAATGATATAATATTATCATATTCTAACATAACGATTTTTTTGAGAAAAAAGCATTTGAAGTTTTATATTAATTTGATTAAAATATGTCAATAATAAGAGTGCCATGACGGGAAAAAACGGAATACAAGTCATTTTTTAACCTGGAATTAGAGTGCCTTGACAGAAAGAAGTGAATAAAAGTATATACCTTCGTTCAAGGCACTCTAATTCCAGGTATGTATGTATATAAATATATACATATATACATATATATATATATATATATATATATATATATATATATATATATATATATATATATATATATATATATGGCTGAACCTCGCCATTGATGAATCTATCAATAAAGTCTATTATTATTATATATATATAAGCTATAACGAAAAAAATAAATTTATTAGCACCAAACATGACAATTCGAAGCAAGAAGTCACTACAAAAATACTACGACAACAAGAAAATGTAAAAGTGGAATGTAGTAGTCAATAACAGGTTGGAAATAATGATGGTGGAAACCCAGAAAATTGTCGACGCGTCGCAGGATTTATTATTATTGTCAATAATTAAATCGGTTTTTTATATTGTAGAGTAATAAAAAAATGTTGTTTTCAATAAATACCGTATTGAAATGCTAGTGTACGATTTTAAAAATGAGAGAATGTAAATTTTCTGAAGAAATCCAAATTATTTAAGTTAATGAAATGATCGCGTCTATTACATATTTGCCTGGGAATTCCAAATAAAATTAAATTTATTGCATCAAAATTTTCACATTCAACAACACAAGTCATTTTTTACAGTAAACAAAAATAATGTTTGACAAGAAGATTAAGGTAAAGGTGAACCTTAACTTCTAAGTGGTACTTTATGTACCACTTAAAATATTTATGCAACCCGTATACTTAAGTATTGAGTAATCGGTTCAAATGGGCAAAAGGTCCTATCTAACCACGACTGATAAATATGTATATCATAATGACTATTTATACAGCTCTAATTTGAGGAAAACTAAATTATACATGCATTGTATAGCCCACGAGTATTACTTCGCAAAACCAACTACTTTAAAAACCCTAAATGTCATGCAGACCACAACTTTTAAAATAATCACTGGCGCTTTTAGAATAAGTCTTATGAAAAGCTTACTCATAGAAGCTCGAGAACAGTCACTAAAAAACCGCAGCAAACAACTCGCATACATGATAAATGTAGAAAGAAATCTATGCTACCAGAATTACCATACTTTTCTACAATTTAAAGATACTAACATTGTTGTAAAACAAGATATACTCTTTTATAAACATATAAACCAACTACCGGCAGATACTACGAATATTAAATAACCATTAATACTTACATCTATCCTGGACCACTCCTTGAATGAATTAATAAAAAAAATAATAACTAATTCAATATCGTAAAGAAGAGACAAACCCAATCATATACGAGTACATATATAAAAAATGTTAAGGAACATCACTAGTAAATATAAAGGATCTGACATCTTATATCAAAAACAGCAGAGCTGGGCATACTTGAAGTAAATTACTTAAAAAAAGTACTTCAAGTACTATTTTTACTTGAAGTACTTTTTAAAAGACTTACTTGGACTTGCATGTGCAAGTACAAATCTTAAATACTTGCACTTGGTACTTGAAAAGTGAGACAAAAATACTTCAAGTACTTTATAAATACTTCAAGTACTATAAAAACACTTGAAGTACATGAAAGTAATTGAAATACATTTGACGTACTTGAAGTATATAAAAAATACTTCAAGTACATGCACATGCTGAAAACTTCAAGTAAATTAAATTTACTTCAAGTACTTCTAAAGTACTTGAAGTAACGGGAAACATTTTTGTTTTGCAAGTTTGAACTCGTGTCAGTGGACTATTGGTCATATTCAGCCCATGCGCACTGTGTTTAGAATGTAATTGGTGGATTTGAATCATGAAAGGAAGACAGCACAGCAGTAGAGTAATTTGTACATGTAAAAAAGACATAGGTAGTTATGTTGTGATTTTTTTTCTGTTAAAATTGTAAAGCACGAGATATGGTTTGTGTTGCATTGTTGCATACATGCTGTGGTGTCGTGCTAACATATTTAATACGAGTATCGTTCTGTTTACGGCAGTATCTCTGATTTTGATATGCTTTGCACGTGACGTGCAGTGAAGAATTTTTTAGTTTCTACAAATAAGGCAAGTATTTCATTCAACTTAAAACTTAACTATTTTACTGTTTATTGTTATTTCAATTTTTTTGTGTAATCACTGAGTGCTATGAGATATGTTATTATATTCGATTTGTCTGATTTAATATAGTCTATGCTTTGCTTCTAGTATAATATAGTAAATTACTATTACGAGTACGACATGAATTACAATTTTTTTTATTTTAATCTGGAAATTCTGGCATTGATGCATTTCATTTTTATAAATATACAGTCGAACTGTTATAATGAGTACCAGAAAACCGACAAATCTTTTTCATTATATTTATGTTCTTATTAAACCATTGTTTACGTTATTGAATAAGTTAAATGTTAAATTTCTCTAAATTCTATATTTCTGCCCTGCGGTCTAATTTTTAAATCAGAAATAATTTTAATTGATCGCAAATCGCAAATCTAACTATCTAATATTCCAGTTTATGTGACAAGAAGATGGAAAAGAAAATAATTCGTACTGAAACTGATGAAGAATTGTTTTCTGGCTCGGATTTAGAAGATCCAGATTTTGATCCTTTAAAAGAGATACAAAAAAACAAATCAAAAATTCCTGACTACTTTAACTTAAGAACAGAAACCACTGGAACTGTATCTAGAGAGAATATTCCGTCTACGTCTACATCTACGTCCATAACAAATCTACTACATCACGAAGAATTAAGTAGTTCCTCTTCAAGTTGTAATACAATAGTTTCAAGTATAGCTTCAATTTCTTCTAATCTTGAAATAAATAGTAAATTTGAAAATTGTCCTTATTTAGATGGTAAATTTTTTAAAATAGTAGGTGATACAAGCAATGAAAAAAAAAATAAGCGCGCAGTGTCAATTATGCATTCCAAAAATAACCATTATTAAAGGGGGTTTGGGTGTTTCGACCAATTTTGTTAAACATTTGAAAAAAGTGCATGTTAGATCATTTGAAAAATACAATGAATATAAAATCTCTAAAAAAGATATAAAACGAAAATCAACGGAAGATCTATCACAACCACTAGCTTTACCAAAGAAAATCAATACTCAACAGGCTTTAGCATCGTACTTCAGAAATTCGCGAACAGTTAGTCAAGTGGAATTTGATCAACGACTAATATCATTTTTAATAAATACCATGTCAGCTGTATCAATTATAGAAAATAGTGCATTTATTAAATTATTTGACGAGTTTAATGTATCAATAATGAGCAGATCTACAGCGATGAGACGTATTCATGAACTCAATAAAAATTCTGAAAAAGATATTAGAGATAATTAGAGAACATAAATTACGTATGCACAACTGCAGACATCTGGTCTGCCGAAAGAAGAAGTTTTTTGGGGATCACGTGTCATTGGATTAATAATGACTTTTCAAGGGGCTCGGTAGCATTAGCTTGTAAGCGATTTTCGGGTTCTCACAATTACGAAAAAACTGCGGATCAACTAAAGGAAATTCACGCAAAATTTAATTTAGACAATAAAAAAATTATTGGTACCATAACTGACAACGGCTCTAATTTTATCAAGTGCTTTAAAGAATTTGGCATTACGTTAGAATATTTTGAGAATGACGTAGATTCACGCGAAGGCGAAGAAGAATCAAAAAGCGACAATGAAGATAGTGAATTAAGTCAATTTGGTTTTGCTGAAATTTGTTCTGAAACTACTAGAGCAGAAAATGAAAATTCCACGAAAAATAAAGTTTATATATCAATATCTAAACACTTACGATGTGCAAGTCACACTTTAAATTTAATAGCAACAACAGATATATTAAAAGCAATCAACAGTAACCAAACTTTGCGAAACAGATACATGAGTTCATTGAATAAATGCAATGAACTATGGAAAAAAGCAAGTCGTCCAAAATCTGCAGAAATTGTTCAGCAGGTTTTAGGACACACTCTTAGTTATCCCGGCATAACACGCTGGAATTCTCATTTCGATTCAATTACTCAAATTTTAAAAGAAAAAGATAAACTTAATATGCTATTCCAAAGACTTGAATTAAAAAATGGTTTTAAGGATACCGAAATTAAGTATCTAACAGAGTATTGTAAAATATTACTTCCGATTGCAATGACACTAGATGTACTTCAGGGGCAGAAAAATACTTATTATGGGCTCTTACTTCCATGTTTAGCATCATTAAAAAGTAAACTACAAAAAATTAAGTCCGAAATATCGCCCTTAACTACACCAATTCTGGATGCTTGTCTTTCTGGTCTGTTAAAAAGATTTTCTCGGTGCTATTTACTAAATGATGATGCCAATGAGGCAATTTTTGCTACATTTACGCACCCAAATTTTAAACTAAGATGGATAAATAAAATGCGTGATACCACTACGCGAGATTTTAAAACTATCCCAAATTTGGCAATTTTAACAGCACTACAATTATTTGGTGAAACCCAAAATGAGAGAGACTTTTATAAGAAAAAGCAACCATCTCTAGAACATGTATTTTTTGATTTTGAAGAAGATAATGGTGGTCAAGATCAAGATTCATTGCTATTAGGAGGAAACACCCAAATTGGAAGTAAAATTGAATTAGAAATTCTTCAATACATGAATGATAGTCGCACCAAATTAATAATGTTAAATGATTATCCCACTGTAAAAAAATTATTTATGAAATATAATACATATCTTCCTTCTTCTGCAGCTGTGGAGAGAATTATTTCATTTGCATCAATTATAAATTCACCAAGAAGAAATGCGCTTTCGGATACCAATTTTGACAAGTTGGTTCTTCTTAAAGCCAACGCCAACCACTAATTTCAGTTTAAATGTGAATCTGTTTTAATTTATAAAATAATTTATTTTCATTTGTATTTGCCAGGAAATTATTCAATTAAAATTTAAAAATTCCAAGAAAAGTGTTTTGTATGCCCATATTGCCGCATCCCATATCACTTATCACATAAACCATAACAATGGTGTTAGTATTGATTAAAATCGCTTCTATATATGTATGTTTCGTCATGTCATAACTAATAAATATCAATATATGGTAAAAAAATTTAAGGGGTGCAGAGACGTCATTGTTTTCTGAACTAAAAATAACCAGCATAATATCTGCTGCCTCTGTTGTATAACACATATACAACAGAGACAGCAGATATTATGCTTGTTATTTTTAGGTTAGAAAACAATGACGTCTCTGCATTACTTAAAATTTTTTACTATACTTTATGAATATGCATGTACTTGAAGTACCAGAAATTACTTCAAGTATTATACATGTATTTCAAGAACTTTATAGTACTTCAAGTACCATAAACTATACTTGAAGTAATTCACTTCCAATTTTTTAAGTACTTTTTTGAAGTACTTTAAACTTCAAGTACTTTTCAAAATTTACTTGTACTTGTACTTGCAACGTCAAGTACTCAAAGCATTACTTAGTACTTGGTACTTGAAGTACTTTAACTGAGTACTTTGCCCAGCTCTGAAAAACAGGCACAAACAGGAGCAACAATTGTCCACAATGGAGAGATCAAGTTGAAAGTACCAAAGTAAGACAGAATCTTTACCGTAGAAACACTCGTCATGTTACATTGTTTGCAAAATATTCGAAATAGTCACTGCAAATTAACAATATATACAGATACCTATAGAGTTCTGCAAAGCATAAAGTCCTTGAACATGAAAATATTTATTATCAATAACATCACTTAACAAATTCATCGTATCAAAAATGAACTAAATACTGAAATAATGTTTATATGGACACTAGGTCATATAGGGATACAAGGAAGTAAAACAGTAAACAGAGAAGCAAAAAAAGGCACAAGAAATAAACAACCACTTACGAAAAATCAAAGAAGATTCCACCATGGAAACCAATTGGTACACGAAAGGAACAAATCATATTAACAAGGTTGAGAATCGGGCGTGCAAAACTTATCCATCATCACCTTTTGTATAGAACAGAACCCACACAATACAATACATGTAACGTTCCTCTAACAGGCAAACACCTTAACACCGAATGCGACTAGTTCAAAAATAAAAAAATGTAATCTGTTACTTGAAAGATATTTAATTTATAGTTATCTACAGAAAACATTATTGTGATACTAATGACATCGTTGTTGATGTATGAATTTAAAAAAAAACTGGTACTGCAGCAACATTATTTTTTCTTTTCACTTATTTAATACGAAGAAGCTTAACAAGAAAAAAATCTAAAATTATATTTTTGTTGAAATTTGACACTTAATGTCAATACACATATTGAATACTTACATGCAGCCTGTTTGTAAATTTCACTATCTTGCAGTGGGATTTGTTGGTTGAGCCTGTAATACTTGTTATTTTAATATTTGTTAATGTCGATATCAATTCATCTGAAACAATAAAATGACAAAGTTAGTGGCATATTTGCTATCGATATGTAATGTACGCGTGTTTATTTCATATTCATATAATAAAATTTTTTTAACCAACGTCCCCCACAGTCAAGTGCATAAAACATCGCTTCATAAACAAACCTAAATGCATATTTGGAATTCATGACCACAACAGTCTTAATTTATCCTTTTCTGAGGAAACAGTAAGTAGTATTAAAATATTGCAGTTCACTGAGACAGAAAAATTTTACACTACTACAAGATGTGTTCACGATTCATAGGACATGGAGAAAAAATTTTAATTAATAGAAAAGTATTATACAGAATGTGCCCAAAAGTGAACCGTTTCAGAAATATAGAAGCTTTAATTTAGACTTAATTCTAAGTAAATACTGATAGCCACCGTTTTAGAGTTGAATAGTTGTTGCGTTGAAACGGACAGCCAAGTATGTGTAGAAGATGACAATGTTAAGTAAACAATAAACATTACATTTAAAATTAACATGAATTTGTTGTAACTGCAACGCCCTTTAGGCTCGTCGTCTTTGTGCCGAAACTTCCTCAAATCGCGCATTACCGTGTAAACAAATGTTTATAAGACTGCATCAGAGATTACTAGAGAATGGTGCATTTATAAAACGTGCATATGATTGTGGACGACGCAAGTCAATTTTTACGTCCTAGATAGAGAAAAAAATCTTAGAAGTAGTTGAAAAAAATCCTCGAACGGGAGTTCAAAATTGGGTGTTAGTGCACCTCTAGTTTGAAAAATAATTAATGAGAAATTGTAATTCCCGAACCATATTCAGGGTGTACAAGTTCTCAATTACCTTGAATATGGTGCAAGGTTAGTGTTCAGACAATGATTTTTACGTAAACATAGGAAGCGTTCAAATTTGATCGCGAATATTATTTTTACCGATGAGGCCGGATTCACAAAAAACGCAATTTATAATTTTCATTATAGTCACGTCTCCATAGACGAAAATCCCTCTACCGTTGTTGAACCGTTTCAGTTTAAATGTTTAAATTTTATACCGTTGTTGAACCATTTTAGTTTAAATGTTTAAATTTTATAAACGAAACGTCCGTTTTTCAACTAATTTTAGAATATAAAACAAACATTAATAATTAATATAAAATTACATTATCTATAACGACATGTGGAAAAATATGGATTGTTTTCCATATGTTACTACAGACATGAGAATTTAGACACATGATATCTCAATTCCAGAATCGACATGTGTTAGTTTTTGAAAATAAAGTTCAAAATTTATCGCTTCACAGTCATTCTGGATTCGTAAGACGTGTCGAAAAACTGAATATTTTTTATAAGAGATATAAGGGTTGAAGTCACAAATAGTACCTATTGTATGCTGACGAGTATTTTGTGGGTGTACTTTGTAAACTGCATACTTTAACATAACCGAATGATAATTATGGGGTTCACAATGATACTATATTTTTATCAAATAGGACAGATCGTATATTGTTTGTCTAACAATTTTAATTTAGAAGACTCTGCACGACTTTCAGGCCGTATCAGTACGAGCGCTGGTTTATTTAGTATAAATAAACAATATACAACCGAGGTACGACACAGGTATTTACGAAGATAGGAAGCCACAAAGTGGCAAATACATTAGATTTGCCAGCTCAGCTGGGTGTATATCCCAAAAATAACGGCCCTAAGGCAATGCCGAAATTAAATTTATTTCTGTTTATTATTTTTAAATATACAGGTGGTAACTCAAACACTGGAACTTATGGATTTAACAGATAAAGTCACATTATCCTAATTTCTTGCTTTCCTAATTATTTTGATTAAAAAATCTTCAAATTACAATTATAGAGCATAATATTCTGCATCTGCATAAATTAATTTACATATTAAAAAATAAATAAAAGAAAACTACTATATTTGTAACGTAACTTGATAAAACCACAGAATAGGTTTATAAAAAAGCGACAGTAAGACAGAGAAACGAAACTTAGAGAGAGATGGAGGCTGGGTACAAATTTAAAGGGCTCATTGTTTAAAATCGGAAAGTTCCCTGACATTTTAGAGAGAGATAGGGGAAGAGCACAAATTTAAAGGTCTACAAAATACTTCAAGGTCATAGAACTGGATAGGGGAACATGAAAGGTACCGACACGGAGTGTGTAACTATACTGTAACAAAACTGTAATTACAAATAATAACAAAAATAAAGTAAGGCAGCTGACTTGACACATATACCATGAAACATTTGTTGTTTTTTGTCTCAATTCCATGGCTAATATGACATTCGGCCTGATTTACGTGATATATATATATATATATATATATATATATACCGTGTGTTCCAAGAAGTGTTGCCATAGGCATTTTGTTGTAGGATCTAGGATAGGTAAGGTAAATAAATAGAATTAAATTCGGAACACAAATTACTCGTATATTATTCAGTCAAAATACAAAATGTAACTACATATATTTTTTAAAAACAACATCAAGTTTTTTTTTATGTCAAAAATATTATAATAATTAATTACACTAGATGGCGTTAGTGGTCAAAACGAATCGCTGCATTACCGACAGTGTATTTTCTCCAACACTCCCCCTCGATGAGAAGTAGAATAGAAATGCTTCATCCCGGAAAGATCTATGCATCTCTCCAGCTTCGGCTTGGGTAGAGCTTTGGTGAACATATCCGCAACATTGTCTTCGGATGAAACGTGTTCCACGCAAAGTTGCTTGTTGCTAAGTGCTTCACGAATGAAATGATGACGGATGTCGATGTGCTTGCTGCGTGCATGGAAAACTGGATTGTCAGCAAGTTTCATAGCTCCGCTATTGTCGATGTAAACAACGATGTTTGCCAGGTCGTCAAAATTTAGCTCGTGTAGAAATGCTGCCCAATAAGTTGCCTCTTTTGCTCCCTCCGAAAGACTCATGTATTCCGCTTCCGTCGATGAGAGTGCGACGGTCCTTTGCTTGCGTGAGTCCCACGAGACAGGACAACCACTCAAAGTAAAAACGTACCCTGAGTAAGAGCGTCTATCATCAGGACAGTTGCCCCAATCGGAATCGACGAATCCTTTCATAGGTCCGGTTCTTCTTGTAAATGATAAGCCAATACTTGAAGTTCCTTTTAGGTACCGCAGAACCCTTTTAGCAGCGGTCCAATGAGATTTTCCGTAAAAGTTATTGAAGGTAACTTGCGGCAAAATTTATGTCTGGTCTTGTCGTCAACGCTACGTACGTCAAACAGCCAACAAGTTCGCGATATGGAACATCTTCTTGAAGCTCGTCCGGGTTAGCTTCTTTTGTCAATTTCGTGTTAGGGTCTAAGGGTGTACGAACCGGTTTTGCGTCAGTCATGTTGCATCGGTTTAGGAGATCGGCAATGTAACCTTCCTGGTTCAGCGTGATAGTGTCTCCTTCTTGATTAAACTTCACGCCTAAACAAAAATTTACAGGTCCAAGGTCTTTAACATTGAAATTCCTGGATAGCTCCCTCCCAAATGAAGCTATCGACTCGGAATTTTTGGAGGCAACGAGTATATCGTCAACATAGACTGCAATTAAGACGATGTCCTCCCCCTGTCGTTTGTAGTATAGGCACGGGTCGCTAAAGCGCCGAACTTGAGTAAGACACTGCGTAACTTGGCATGCCACTGTCTTCCCGCCTGTCGCAGTCCGTAAAGAGATTTGTTTAACAGGCATACCTTGTCTCCTTTTCTCAAGTCTTGTAACATGCGCTCTGCTTTCGTCCTGTTTGATATGTTGAAAGTCTTCGCGATGTCTTCTAAAATGAGGCTCAGTTGCTTTGGCTGTTCCATCAAGACTTCTTCGTGTAGGTCTCCGTTGAGATACGCCGTGGTAATATCGAATTGCTGAATCTTCATACCATGCTGAGCTGCCAACGCTGCTATGAAACGAATCGGCCGCGCAACCGGGGCGCATGTCTCGGAAAAATGGATTCCTGGAATCTGTGAAAACCCCTGGGCAACGAGCCTGGCCTTCCTCCGCTCCAAATTTCCGTCAGACCGAAATTTGTTCGGCAGAACAATTCTGCTTCCGATGGTCTTGGCGCCTTTGGGACGATCTACGAGCTGCCATGTGTCATTTTCAATGATGGACGAAATTTCTTCGACTATGGCGTCCCACAATCCAGCAGCATCAGAGCCAGCCAATGCCTGTCGCATTGCTACTTCCGATAATAAGGCCCCCTCTGGAATTTCTGATAATAACGCCTCGTCTGGACACTCGGATTCCTCCATGTGTTGCGCGACTTCTCGATATACCTTTCGTGGGCGTCCTCGTTCACCTGACCGGACGATCCTAGGTCTTCCAGGTCCTCTTCTAGTAGCAGGTCGCTCATCCGCAGGATGTTTTTCTGTTGTTTCATCTGCCTGTTCATTATCAGATCCTATTTGTCCTCGCGGATCAACTTGATCAACGACAATGCGATCTAACATAACTTCGATAGATTCAGTCTCTTCGGTAACTCCTTTGAAGTTGTAGTTAGATTTATTTGTTTCAGAGAAAAATTCCTGGAATTCATCCGCTCTGGATAGCTTCTTCCTGGAGAATCGCACGTCGCGAGATATGATTACTGCTTTCTCGCTAGGCAACCACACTCGGTAACCTTTGCATTCTTTGGAAAAATCTACCAAAATTCCTTCATTACATCGCGATTTAAATTTATTCTTACCCGGCTTCCTCTCGAGGCAATAAACAGGCCATCCAAACTCTCGTATGTAGCTAACGTCCGGAGCTTCGCCATACCAAGCCTCATAAGGTGTTCTTCCGTCAAGACTCCTCGTTGGACATCGATTCCTAATATAATTTGCCGTGTTAACAGCTTCTGCCCAAAAACTTAGTGGCAGACCGGATTGGATTAGCAGACACCGTGCTGTCTCGAGAAGACTGCGGTTCTTCTGCTCTGCAACACCTTTCTGTTCTGGGTTGTAAGGAATGGTAAGACGCCTTGTAATTCCACGACTCTTCAAAAACTTCGTAAATTGGTTGCTAACGTAGTCACTTCCATTATCAGATTGTAAGCATCTAACCTTACACTTTTTCTGATTCTCCACGAGAACAATGTACTCCTTGGTAACCCTAAGGACTTCATCTTTCGATTTCAGGAAACGGATTTCGCACCATCGAGAACTGTCATCGATGAATTCGACAAAATATTTTGCGCCCGCATATGACGCGACTCGCATGGGACCACACACATCATAATGGATTATCTGTTACAAATCTGACTTACGTGTCGATTCTTTTGGGAACGGGCTCCGAGTCATTTTCCCTCTTAGACAAACTTCGCATTTGATGTCGATGCCCAGGTCCTCACGCTTCATTCCGCGCATGATTCCTCTGCGCTCAGCTTCCCGAAAATCTGAGAAATTAAGGTGGCCAAGTCGACGATGCCACGATAAATCCGGTACAAACTCGACTGCTGGTGCAGATGCCACTTGAGCAGACTCACCGTATTCCTGTACGTAATACAGCCCATCTATTTTGTCAGCTACTAGCTTTGCGTTGCCTTTTGAATCAATAACAGAGGCACTGTCTTTGTCGAACAGTACTTTAAATCCGCGTTCAGTGATCTTTCCCATTGAAGGACATGAAGGACGTTGTGCAACTTAATATCGGTAGCCGAACCAAACATGCCAGCCGTGAATTGTTGTTGTTCCTCTTCCAACGACTATTGTCGACTATTTGCCAAGTTAAGTATACCATGTTTTGATGAATCAAGGGTTTCAAAGTTTTGAACATTGTTGCACAAATGTGACGTAGCGCCACTGTCTAAACACCATTCCAGCGCGCACCCGGTCGATTTCGCGATGAGCGCTTCACTAATACACAATGACACTTGATCAGCTGTCTTAGCGGACTCGTTACTCGCATTTTTGTTTCGACATTGCGCGGCTATGTGTCCAAATAATTTGCATTTATTGTACCGAATGCGGGATTTCTGGTACGTGGGTTGAGTCTTGACATTTTCAGATTGTTCGTTTTTCGGGTTGTAATTCTTCTTTGGCAGAAATTTCTTATTTACAAACATTGCGTTTGACGATGAAGGATGTTCGTTGCGATGCGCGTCATACTCATCGACGATGTTTATGCGCAAAGCATCAGGCGCTAGCAGTTCATCTCGCGACTCGATTGCTACACAAAAATTCTCGTAGCTGGCAGGTAGACTGTACAGTAAAGCAATCGCGAGTACATCAGGGTTGACGTCAACGTCCATGTCTTTTAACTTATCGACGGCGTCAAAAAACTGCGCGACGTGTTCACGTACGTCACCACCATCCTCTATCCGATGAAGCATTAATTGTTTTAGGAGAGTCGCTTTCCTGGCTGGTCCCTTGAACTGATATATTGACTTCAACGTCAGCCAGACCTCGCGCGCCGTGCTACATCCTTTAATTTGTTTCAATTCCGTTGCACTTATAGCAAGTATAATGTTTGACTTAGCTTTACTATCGCCTTTATTTCAAGTTGCTTAGGCCGCAGCGTTCGCTGCGTCATTAGCGACTGGCTCGGGTTTAACACTCGATCCATTTACATATTTCCACTCGTCGTTTCTGATAAGAAGGGCTTCCATGTGAATTTTCCACGTGTCATAATTTTCGGGGTTTAAGGACTCGAATCGTGACACGTTCATGGCGTTCATAATGCTAACGGATTATTCTTGATAATGCAGTAACTTCTGGGCCCATAACCTGTTGTAGGATCTAGGATAGGTAAGGTGAATAAATAGAATTAAATTCGGAACACAAATTATATTATTCAGTCAAAATACAGAATGTAACTACATATATTTGTTAAAAACAAAATCATGTTTTTTTTATGTCAAAAATATAATAATAATTTATTACGTTAGATGGCGTTAGTGGTCGAAACTAATCGCTGCATTACCGACAGTGTATTTTCTCCAACACATTTAACGTGGGAAAACATTTTTTTCGTTTTATTTTAATAGTTATTATTTAGCACATTTGACAAATTCTAAATGTAGAAGCCGAAGATTAAATACACAACAAGATAATGCTGCAAGAAGCTGGATTATTGAAAAATATCCGTAATTTTTTCTACATTTAGACAAGTATGCTCCAAATTAAGAAATAGATTGAGTTCCGAAAAAAAGCAAAACTTGTTATAATATGTAGATATTTAAGGAACGAAAATATGAAAATAAAAGTGGAAGATTGAATAATAAGTTTTAATAAGTTTAACCAAACATTATATAATTATATATTCCCGTCTTTATATAGGGTAACTGACGAAAACTGAATTTAAGTATATGAGTTATAAAATGTAAAAACTAACATCAACTTCGTATGATCGTGGAAAAAAGCCGGTGCACTGTTTCTTATGCTCTTACTTTTCTTTCACGATTCTACTATGATGACATGACAGCCTCCCTTCCCCAAATTTTTAATAATTATTTTTTCGTAAAATAATGTATCGATTTAAAAAAATACTCGTATTTTATTTTTTTTGGTCTAGTATCATATATATAAAAAATCAAAATTTGGTCACATGTACTATTGAAACTGTAATTATCTTAAAACTGAGTTTTTATGTTGGTTTTATTGTGTTTTTGAGTAGGTTTTTCTAAAAAAAAAGTATGCTTTCAAGTCGTTTTGTTGAACAGCATACCATATTTTTTTTATAAAGCAGTTTGCTTGTTTGATTATATGAGTTTATGCTAACAAGATTTTCTTTAAGAAATACATATGTCATTTACAATATTTGACACAATATGTGTACTTTATATATTTGGACATGCTCGGTTTTCATAAATGAAAATAACTATTTCATAAATGTTAATATAAAGTGTAACGTTTTGAAACGTGAGTCAATTTTTAAAAGTGACATTTTATATATGGGAATTAAAAAGTTTTGTTTTCGATAAATGCATTTTCTTTGTTGTTTTTTTGCATTCATTATCAAACCAGTCTTTATTTGAAATTTTTAGAAGATTTTTGTGACACTTTAATAATGTTACTTTCCTGTATCCACCACTGCTCTTTTTCTATTTGTTGTAATTAATTTTCAATTTCTTTATCTTTTTCTTGTGCTGACTTCCAGGACTTTTTAAATTTTTATTTCTACCATGAAATGGATTGAATCAGCTGTTGCTATCTTCTACTTATAACATTTTTAAAAGATGGTAAATGTATTTTTAATGAATTACTGAATTAGCCTGACTGTTATAATTATTTTGAGTTAATAACTTGATGTTACATCACTGTTTATTTGATAGTTAATAGTTAGTTAATAGTTGTTTGCTATTAACACTCAACGTGCGCTCACTACGAGACACAGACAATAAATGAATAATGGCTAGTTGCAACAATATTACTTAAATTTTAATAACAGTAACATTTACATTTTACATTTAGTAACATAACTCAAAATGATTATTCGTAAAGTTTTGAAATTTTGTATATGAGACCACTATAACATCGAATTGTACACTTCACTTTTTCATTGCAATCAGCAGTACCGAAAGGTCTTTTTGCCTGTAGTGTTTTATTGAATTTTTCTCATAAGTCAAAAATATTAGTCGTAGAATATTAAAATTTTATTTACGATATTACTATAACAATCAAAGGGCAGTTTACTTTTGTAGAAACTTAAAAAAAAAAATTAATTGACTATCAATTTTTGGAGGAAACATTAAAAATAAATTGTCCCTGACAACTATCAGAATATATTTCGTGTGAAATATGTACAAAATAAGTGAAAACCATATCTCCTTCTTTACTAGATGATCCATTCCGAAGGGAAGTTCAAAGATATATGAAATGAATAGAATTTGAAGAATGACTTTTTAAGTGAAATTTAAATTAAGTGCAGCAAAAAATATGTGTAATTTAGCGTACAAAGAAGTCATGTGATGTCCACATCATATGTTTTAATTTAAGTTTTGCTTAAATTTAATTTAACTGTGTTTAATAATTTTAAAATAATGTAAATTTATTATTGTGAAAAATTTATGTAAAATAATGTTTCAATGATATTTGTTTGTATTTTAATTTTTCAATTCATTCATTACTACTAGTATATTCTACTGGCATGCAATTTATAATTTGCTGTCATGAATCCCTACAATGCATTTAATATTAGATATATATGAAGTCATGGTTTCTGATATACATATAATGAATTTATAGTTATAGAGTACATGAAAACAATAAACATGTCCGCAAGAAAAAGACATTTTTAAAGGAAAATATTATGAGATTTTTTTATTTCGTAGGAAAGAAAATTATTTAAAATTATAGTTTTTCAAAATAGAACCATTTCCTACAAGAGACGGATTGCACCGTCGGTATGAGGTGAGGAATTAGAAAAAGCGAATTTAGCGATACTGGCCATCACTGAGAAAAAAAGAATGCTGAAGTAATAGAAAAACTAAAGAATAACCTTCTATGAAGAGATAAAAAACTGGACGTATAATACACAATAAACAGAACAGTCCAAAACTTTAGAAATGTATAAGTGAAACAATACTAATAACACAAGACAATCATACCTTAACTACAGACACAATTATTGTATATAAGATGAACGAGGATGAGATTAAAGCAAAGAAAAATAAATTTTGAGACCAAATACAAATGGAATAAGACATACTAGAAGATCCAATTTGTGTTATGTATATATTCTTAAGTGGAAAATAAAAAAAGAGTTTGAAATAAATAAAAAATATAATGGAAATAACAATGATCAATAACTGGAATAGACTAGCAGATTTTGTATAATAAACCAAGATATTTTCGCAATATGAATATACTTAAAATATAGTACAAGTATATTCTATAAAACATCAAATAGTTTATTCGTGGAATATTCTAGTATTATTAATTATTGGTCATTACTATCTTATATTAACTTCAATGAAATAAAAAAAAATATTAATTTATTATTTCTACCAACAAGATTCAGATATCAATAGCTTCATGAATCAGTGATTTTATGTAAATTTAAACTATTTAACTAGCAAAATAATGACTAGTCATCAGTGACGTGCACTGCGTTGGATGCGGCGCGTCCCTCGTATTTTACTAACAAAATGTATTTTATCAGTAGAGCTTTATATTGTCAGCCAGTACGGTTGTGTGGTCGTGGCGTGTCTTGTCTGATCGTGTAGATAAGCAACATAGCCCGCCCTGTCCAATTGGATGGGTTGCCGCACAACGGCTCGGTGTGTGCTGGCCTTGCAGAGACTGTAGGCTGACAACCTGCATCTCTATAATGCAAGTAAAACATGTCTGAAACAAGTACTTCCGGTACTTGAGGCCTTGTTCCACGTAGGAATGTTGTGCCATTGATGATGATGAGAGCTTTATATTAATTTAAATTAAAAATATTATTTTAAATGAACTTTTGTTAAATTAAATCTAATCATTTTCCAAAGCTATTGCTTGTATAGCTGTATTTCATTAACAATATGTTTATCTTAGATTTTATACATGAAATAACACTTAACGCTTTCTTAATAGGAAAGTATTCAATATAGTCGGAGATCCAAGCCTCCGTATCGTACACTATACCCCGGACTTTTCCCCGTAGAAATAATATTTACATGTTCTTATAGGAAATTTTCCGACGGATGTAATGGTGTAGGCGCGACATTCCACCTCAATGCGAACATTACAAAATCCACATTTTTCCAAAAAATCACACGTTTTCTTGGAATTTACATTTTTTATGTTTAACTTGTTATATCTCGTAAGTTACTTGGAATATTTTCATTATTTTTGCAGGAAAATATGTCTGTATGTATTTAACTTATAAACATATAATGGCTTTGTTTAATTACACAAAAAAATTACAACTTACTGTAGAAGAAGCCAATTTTGCATTATGCAATGCACTTTTCAGTGATCAGGAAACTTTTCGGTTTGAATGAATAGACCCCCATATACTGTGAACAACTCAGAAAAGGTACCAAAGATGTTTTTCTATTTGCATTTAAAATAAATGTATTATTTTTGAGATACAGCGATGTAAAATTGAACCGTATATTCAGCTAATATGCGCGCAGGTCATATTGCTATCTACTGTGTGAAGCCGCTAAGCATATACACTGAAATAAGAGTGCTTTGGATAGAAAACAATTCATTTTCTTCTTAAAATTGACGGTTTAAGAAAATAAAATTTAACAAAAAATAATCAAACAATGTTAGACAGAACATTATGTCTATGATTTCTAACCATAGCACTTTTGTTTCAGCCAGATATAAATAAAATTCATATAAATCTAACATGCATTTTTCTCCATTATTTTGTTATATTAGTATATGATATGTTTATATCGCTGAATTTAGAAAAAATACTCTATCGAATAACCTAAAAATAAACATACGTTCCCATTTAAAATAAGAAAGTTGTGTCCCGTATATTGAGAACCACTTGTCGAAAAAAATTTTTTTTTTTGCTCATTGTACTAGTCTTGTAAAATGGTTGTTCTTTGCTTGTAACTCTTATAGTTCTCGAAATAGCAATGGTGGCACACTTAAATGGAACACCTGTATACGTATATTTTTTACAATATTTTTAAATCTGAATAATATTCAGAAATTAATTTTAATAAATATTTAATTTCTCAAACTGTTTTCGATAAGAAAAATCTTTATAGAATATTACAGAATTTTAAAGATTTACAATAAAAACAGTTAGCACTTTAAAAAGAAAAGTTTAAAAGGAAGATAAAATGTTAAAACATATATAAGAGAACTAAATGGTATTATTAAGTTATAAAAAAATTTACTGTATGAAATTTTATAACTTGTACAATACAAATGATTTTATATAGTATAAAACATCTAAAAATTGTCCTACAAATATTCAACCAATAATAACACTGGGAGATATTTTAAATGATATTATTCCACATATAAAAACCGATTTCTTGATTAATATTAACTTTATCTGATTTAAAAAAAAAATAACAATAACTGAGCAAAATATCTTATGTGGAGCGAAGAATAATTTAAATTATTAACACTAAAATCAATACAACTTGCTACAATTTATTTCTAAAAAGTTTAATACATATGTAGAATTGCCTAAATCTTCACTTGTTTGTAGAAAACACGAAAATTATTCAGAAGACGGAGAGTGTACCCAATTTTCTTCTCTTAATTGCATTTTAGTAGGTATGAAAGAAATAAAAGACATCAGCTAGTAAAAAATTAAGTTGTGGATGAGTGAACTGTTTAATTTCAACATTTCAATTTATTAAATGTATTCTAATGAATATGTTCTTTTGAAAATAGTGGCAAATTCAAATTATAAAAAAAAAGATTCAAAATTTGTATCAGGATATAAAATATGTAATTGCTGGCTTAATTTCACATAACTACAAATATACGTGCAGGTAACCGACAGGGTATATAAAATATTGATGCGATAGTAACTTTGAACAAATATTGTTTTCCGAAGTCGAAGTGTTATTAAAATTATCAATATTTTAAAAAAAAGGACACTATAAATTAAATTATTTAGCTCGTAATCGTACAAATGTATTTACCCCGAAGAATATAAGTAAAGGTATACTCTCACAATTTCTTTTCGTTAATTACTTGTAATGCATACACATACACTAAAACGGCAGAACTCATTTAATTATACAATATCCCAACGATGTTACAATAATATAAGGACATTATTTTACAAAACTATCCTTGCAGTCAATATTTTAAGAGTTATTTAAAATATTGAAAAATAACATAACATAATATTGTTCTACATTTGTGAAAAACATTCTTTATTTGTTCAACTTTGAAAGGAGCATTGTAAATATCTTGTAATTTTATTTATTATTTCATTGGGTACATCTTGACAAATTTGTTAATGTTGTTCAGATTTAAAAATAACATTTTTTGTAAGTCAAAATTGAACTAAATCACTTTCTACGGCCTTTGACTAGTTTAAAGTTTTGAAAATAAACTTACTACTTTATTCTAAGACTAAATGGCTTATGTTGATTCTAAAAATTTATAAATTAGACTGTTTATTGCTATAAAAGAACATGCTGTCGACTGAGCGTACAGTGTATATGGTTATGCGGCTTCACACAGTAGATAGCAATATGACCTGCGCGTATATTGGTTAAATAATCGATTCAATTTTACATCGTTGTATCTATAAAATTAAACATTAAAAAAATGCAAATAAAAAGACATCTTTATACATTTTCTGAAAGTTTAGCACAGTATATGGGTGTTAATCTATTCAGACCGATCACTGAAAATTGCATTGCAAAATGCTAAATTGACTTGTTCTACAGTTAGATTTAATTTTTTAAGTATATATTTATCAAAGCCATTGTATTTTTATATGTTAAATACACTCATAATACATATTTCAAGTAACTTTCGAGATATGTAAAAATAAAAAATGTAAATATAAAGAAAACGTATAACGTGTAAAAATGTAGATTTTTGATTGTTCGCAATGAGATGGACTGTTGCGCCCACCACTATTATTTCCGTCGGAAAATTTCCCGTAAGACCATGTTAAAATATTTCTACGGGAAAAAGTCCAGGGTTGCTCTTAAAAGAAGCGAACTACGAAGGTCTGGCTTTGCAACGAATATAGATGTGGCCAGGTAGGGGAACAGAAAACAGTATGCGCTTTGCACGTTTACTATTGCAACCTTATATGCAACGAAGATTCACAGACAAAATAATGATATTAACGCATCCACGAAAACTATTACTTTAGTGAACCGAGAGCTCGTTGATTTATTAAATTGTGATTTATTCTATATAGTTAACAACGTTATCATTACATTCTAAAGGTTGATTTTTTTATTTAATTCTTGTGTCAACTTCGCACAGTACACCCGATACATACAGCGTGTAGTCTGAAGCAAGTTAGTGAGCGTGTTATACGATTCAATTTTTGATTGTTTTTTTTACAAACACAAAACTTTTTATTGCGTTCGTTTTTATGTAAGTATTTACCATTTTTATTTAGTATGTTTTAACAGTTTATTATATACGATTACATGTTTCGAATTCATATACGTAATATAATATAGGTACCTAATCTAGCCTAACATGAACATAGTATACAGACAGAGGGTTTATAAAAATGGAATGGGCAAGATCTTGTACTGAAGTTTAGCCGTATTTTGCTTTATTGAACGATATTTATTTATTTATTTTTATGTAGCTAATTTATGAAATTATCTGATTTTATTTCAATAATTAATAAAGAAATAGTAAAAAAAGCTAGACTGCGAAATATATTTTACATAAAGTATTATTTTAATTTTGTGATTATTATAGTTAGTACTATTTAAATAATTTAAATAATATTTGAAACAAATGTTCTGAAGTATCCTACTCCCAAGTAGCATTTTCGGAGTACTATAAAGTTGTAGAAAACGATTTGAAATCTACATGGAAAAAGTAGGTTTTTATTAAAAACTGATAATAAAATTACTCAAGTAGAACTTTTTTCTTTGCTTCAGTTGATGTTGATTTCTTTGAGAACAAATTGTTATTTTTAACGAATAATTTCTTATGTTAGATGAAAATATTCTCTACATTGTTTACTTATAAATTTTAACTACTATTTTAAAAATTAATGTTAACGGCAAATTTAGGTATTATGCAAGTATAAAATTTATTCATGATAGAATACAATTACATAAGCAGGTATGTATAAGAGAGGGGCTATTTAATTATTTAGTCAGTTGTGATTTGATTGTTGACGCGAGCACAGTGGTATTTATTTCAATAGTGATAGTGAGTGTTCATCATTTGTAAAAGGTGGGTGTCAGCATTCAGTTTTTATATATGTGTGTGTGCTAGAATGGCCTCCCCTGAGGCGGGTGTTGAGTATAGGGTGTCGAGAGTTGAGAAAGGGCTATTCTGCGGTTTAGCTATCCCCTCTTCTGCGGTTGAGGAAGAGTCTACAGTGCGGCTGGGACTGCCACACTTACTGCGGGGGTGTGGGACAGTACTTTGCGGAGGCTGTCAACCTCATACCAAGTTTGGTTGAGGCGTGCTCACGCTGCGGTGTTGAGACAGGGCTATTCTGCGGTTTAGCTATCCCCTCTTCTGCGGTTGAGGAAGAGTCTACAGTGCGGCTGGGACTGCCACACTTACTGCGGGGGTGTGGGACAGTACTTTGCGGAGGCTGTCAACCTCATACCAAGTTTGGTTGAGGCGTGCTCACGCTGCGGTGTTGAGACAGGGCTATTCTGCGGTTTAGCTATCCCCTCTTCTGCGGCTGAGGAAGAGTCTACAGTGCGGCTGGGACTGCCACACTTACTGCGGGGGTGTGGGACAGTACTTTGCGGAGGCTGTCAACCTCATACCAAGTTTGGTTGAGGCGTGCTTACGCTGCGGTGTTGAGACAGGGCTATTCTGCGGTTTAGCTATCCCCTCTTCTGCGGTTGAGGAAGACTCTACAGTGCGACTGGGACTGCCACACTTACTGCGGTGATGATTACCTAACAACAGTCCTCAGTTTCAGTACGCAAGTTCAGTTAGAAGTTTATCACCGAATTTAAGTACGGAGGATAGTTTGCGGCAAATGTCAGATATCATGTTGCAACTTTCGCAGAATGTGCAGCGAATGCAATAAAAACAATTCTCAGTTGAACCATCTAATTACTCTGTCCATCCAGAAAGCCGTAAAACCATATCTTATTTTGATCCCTCAGATACAAGTCTTTCAAGCAAAAAATGGATTCAGAAAATACAGGATTTGCGCGCTATGTATAAATGGGATGAAGTAACTACCATTATGTATATGACATCACGATTGAAGGGGTATGCGCAAACGTGGTATAAAGGTCTGCAAGGAATAAATCATTCTTGGGAAACATGGAAGACTATGTTGTTAGAGGCATTTCCGTTACAGAAAAATTACTTTCAGTTGCTTCAAGAAATGATGGCTCGCAATAAGAAACCGGATGAACCGATGTTGTAATATTACTACGAGAAGCTGGCGCTACTCAATGCTTGTGACATCACAAGAGAAAGGGCCGTCTCATGCATCGTTGGTAGAATTCCTGACGAAAACACCAAAACTGCTGCTCTTTCTAGAGATTACAAGAAACCGGAGTCTCTTTTATTATTTTTGAAAACGGTCAAGGATAATCTATCTACACGAAGCCTGTCTGTTCCCCATAAACGCGATTTACATCGAGTTTCTCAAAAGAACAAGCGGCCTTTCTATACTACCCAGCATCACAATGATGGTATGGCAAACGTCCGTTGTTTTACTTGCGGAAAATTGGGACATACACGCGCACATTGTGGCATCAAACGGCAACGTACATCGAATTACATAGGACGAAATGGAGGTGAGTTCAGTGGAAATAGGAACCAACAACCACAACAACGTCAACATCTAAATGTTCAGCGTCAACAACAGCCACAACCACAATTTTCAGAAAGGAACATCGTAGTAACTTCTGCGGAGGTAAGTGGAAATTGTAAATTTTTTATGGATGTTGAATCAAATGGAACGGGAGTCAAAGCATACGTCGATATGGGGTCTGTTTGCATCACCATAAAGGAATCAGTAGCACAACTAAAATTACCATTCAACAAACACAAAACAGTTACTCTGCGTGGTTTCTGGAATGGATGTGTGAAGACTTTAGGGAAAACTGAATTTCAGAAGTTGAAAATTGATGAAGTAGAGCTAGATGTAGTATTCAACATAGTACCAGACACAGTTTAATCCATACATATAATTGTTGGACAACCTTTCACAGAATAACCGGAGGTAGTTGTTTACAAGGATTCAAATCGGCTAAGATTTTACAGGAAAAACGACTCACTATTCAGTGAAATCGAAGCGACACCCCGTAAGAAGGTAAACATCTGGACCAAACATGCAACTGTTATACCACCAGGACATGTAGGGTATGTGGTCTGCTATGTAGAGAACAAAGGATAACTTTTTGTAGATTTAAGCTTACGAACACCTGAAGGAAACGAGCATGTATACCCGCGAACAATTGTAGAAGCAGACCAGGATATGGAATGTGTTCTTCCAGTCGTAAATCTATCAGATACGAATATAACATTTCAGAAGGATAAAATTGTAGCAAGAAGATGGAAGTGTCAAGCTGATAATAATGAAGTGCAGAAAAATGAAAGAATTAATTTTACTGAGGATGAACTACATGTGGGAACGGATATAAGTGAGGATCAACGCGAACAACTGATACGTCTATTGCAGGAATACAGAAATTATTTTGCAAGAACTGTGAAGGATATTCGATGCACGAATACGATTGTAGTGGATATTTTACTGACTGATGACACACTCATTACGTACAGGCCGTACAGATTATCAATTTCAGAAAGAAAACAAGTTCAGGGAATAGTACAAGAGCTTCTGGATAGCGACATTATACGCGAATCAACTTCACCCTTTTCAGCACCGATTCTACTAGTGAAGAAAAAGAACGGAGAAGCACGAATGTGTATCGACTACAGGCATTTGAATAAAGTAACCGTGAAAGACCGATATCCCTTACCAAGAATTGATGACCAATTGGATCGGTCGCAAGGAGCGAAGTTCTTCACAACTTAAGATATGAAAACAGGAAACTACCAGATACCTATCGCGGAGAGTTCAAAGTATAAAACTGCATTTCTAACACCAGACGGACACTATGAGATTAATCGTCTTCCTTTTGGATTATCCAATGGACCATCAGTTTTTAAGAGGCTAATCAACAAAGTTCTAGGATCATGTCGTAACACCATCGCCATGGCCTACTTAGATGACATCATCTGTCCATCATCATAATTTACAGAGGGAATTCAGTGGATGACGACACTGTTCGACACTTTTAGGGCGAACAACTTGCCACTGAATATGAAGAAATGTTTCTTTTTTTCAGAGTAGCATAAATTATTTAGGAATTGGGATTGATCTAGATGGAGTTAGACCTGGAGCAGAGAAAATAAAAGCCGTCACCGGATTTCAGGCACCGAAGAATGTACATCAAGTAAGACATGTTGTAAGATTTTTAGAGCACTTCTTTAATACTCTTGGAGTCCCGACAAGATTAGTTTCCAATCGAGGAACAGCCTTTACATCGAAGCAATTCATAAACTACTGTCGGGAAAAGAGCATTAAACATATAATGAACGCTTTAGCTACACCACGCGCTAATGGTCAGTGCGAAAGGGTAAATTCCACAATCTTAGCGGTACTTGCTACTTCAATACAAGAAGAAAACAAATGGGACACAAAATTGGCACAAGTACAATTTTCATTTAATAATGCAGTAAACTCGTCAACTAAGAAAACACCAAGCGAGCTTTTATTCGGTTACCGACCTAGATCTACTAGTGACGCAATTTTGAGCACCGAAGTTCAACCAGAGCAGCCAGTCATAAATGTGACTGATACTGGGCAAGAAGTGGCACAACAATTATTAAACGAACAACAACGGATTCAAAGTAATTACGACAAACACAGGTGCAAGGGGCGACCATATAAAGAAGGTGATTTAGTATTAATTAAAAAATAAGTTTCATTTGAAGGGGGTAGTAAGAAACTTGTAGCCTCGTTTGACGGACCCTTTCAAGTGAGGCAAGTCCTACCAAAGGACAGATATTTAGTTGAAGAGTTACCTGGTTCTAAACGAACTAAAAGAGGCAAGTATAGTAATGTCATTGCAATAGACCGAATGAAGCCATATGTCGAACCGGAAGGAATATCAGCGGCGGCCAGTAGTGAAGTAAGCGAGGCAGATGACGACATACACGGCATCGTAGATTAGTCCGCGAGGACGCGGAAAAGTCAGGATGGCCGAACTGTTAACGGCAAATTTAGGTATTATGCAAGTATAAAATTTATTCATGATAGAATACAATTACATAAGCAGGTATGTATAAGAGAGGGGCTATTTAATTATTTAGTCAGTTGTGATTTGATTGTTGACGTGAGCACAGTGGTATTTATTTCAATAGTGATAGTGAGTGTTCATCATTTGTAAAAGGTGGGTGTCAGCATTCAGTTTTTATATATGTGTGTGTGCTAGAATGGCCTCCCCTGAGGCGGGTGTTGAGTATAGGGTGTAGAGAGTTGAGAAAGGGCTATTCTGCGGTTTAGCTATCCCCTCTTCTGCGGTTGAGGAAGAGTCTACAGTGCGGCTGGGACTGCCACACTTACTGCGGGGGTGTGGGACAGTACTTTGCGGAGGCTGTCAACCTCATACCAAGTTTGGTTGAGGCGTGCTCACGCTGCGGTGTTGAGACAGGGCTATTCTGCGGTTTAGCTATCCCCTCTTCTGCGGTTGAGGAAGAGTCTACAGTGCGGCTGGGACTGCCACACTTACTGCGGGGGTGTGGGACAGTACTTTGCGGAGGCTGTCAACCTCATACCAAGTTTGGTTGAGGCGTGCTCACGCTGCGGTGTTGAGACAGGGCTATTCTGCGGTTTAGCTATCCCCTCTTCTGCGGTTGAGGAAGAGTCTACAGTGCGACTGGGACTGCCACACTTACTGCGGGGGTATGGGACAGTACTTTGCGGAGGCTGTCAACCTCATACCAAGTTTGATTGAGGCGTGCTCACGCTGCGGTGTTGAGACAGGGCTATTCTGCGGTTTAGCTATCCCCTCTTCTGCGGTTGAGGAAGAGTCTACAGTGCGGCTGGGACTGCCACACTTACTGCGGGGGTGTGGGACAGTACTTTGCGGAGGCTGTCAACCTCATACCAAGTTTGGTTGAGGCGTGCTCACGCTGCGGTGTTGAGACAGGGCTATTCTGCGGTTTAGCTATCCCCTCTTCTGCGGTTGAGGAAGAGTCTACAGTGCGACTGGGACTGCCACACTTACTGCGGGGGTATGGGACAGTACTTTGCGGAGGCTGTCAACCTCATACCAAGTTTGATTGAGGCGTGCTCACGCTGCGGTGTTGAGACAGGGCTATTCTGCGGTTTAGCTATCCCCTCTTCTGCGGTTGAGGAAGAGTCTACAGTGCGGCTGGGACTGCCACATTCGCTGCGGTGATGTGGGGCAGTACTTTGCGGAGGCTGCCATCCTAATACCTTTATCCTTTCTCTCACCTATTCTCTCATTTAGGGTTTAGGAACTGGTACTGATCACTCACTGAGCGAAGAGATGCCCATATCTCTGTTTATTTCAGATTTCGAGTGTGTCCAGCCCAGAAGGCCCCCAGAACTAGATTGACCGAGAAGGAAGCGTCGACTGGGAGATATATTTATTTAACATTATGTTATTTTCTTACAAAATTGTAATTTAAAATAATTAATAAATAGGTATACTTTACATTAAATTCTCTATTTTAGAACATAAATTATCCGGTACTTTAAAAAATATTTTATTTATGTTACAGGATAATTCTTTTCAAGCATTAGGTAACAACTTACTTCACTCACAATCTTTCTTAATTAAATTTATTAGTTACAATGTGTTACACAGAGTTTATAACAGGCAGTTATTGTTTATTTGAATCAGTACTCTATTGGCAGTCGTAAGATAAGTGTCAGAGGTGTTTGATTCAATAGCTGAGACACAATACCTATGAGTTAATGAGTGTGAGACAGTATTGTAGCGATCCCAGGGTCGCGGCGCGGGCGGCGGCTGCTAACGGACAGGTTACAACAGGTCCGTCCGCTCCCCATTGTTCTGTTTACGAGAAGGCTGGAGAACATTCTAGGAATTAAGTGTTTTACTTTAAATACCCCGAGCAAGAAATCGCGAGGACAGTCTTATATTGGTACGTGTAGTGAACAGATGGTGATATAAATAAATAGATAGTGACACAAATATTGCTTAGTTTTAATTGTTTAAATAAATTACCTTAGTGTTTAAGTCTTTATTAATAATAATAATTAGTCTTAAATTAGTGTTTATATTTGTTTATGCATAGTGTTACTTATTTTTATTCTTTATAATTCATATTTCTTTTATTAAACATAGTTATATAAATATTAGTGTTTTAATCAATTTTACACTTCACCTAAATAAATAAAACGTTACAGTATATTTACTGTAGTGTGATCTTGATTTTATCCTGCCCCTATCCCCGGCGCGTAAACCCGTTAACACTGCATTGACAAGAGGGTGAAGCCGAGGCGCGACGCCCCAAGGTACCCTGGTGCCAACGGTGCCCTGCTGGAACAGGTGCCTTAGTTTCGCTTGCATCTCGGTGGGGAGGTGGAGTATAGATTTGTATTTGGCTTTCACTCATACTCCTGAAGCCTTGTTATAACTCACTGTGGGAGATGTCAAGTTGCTCGATGGATTTCGAGTGTTCTCCTGCTACCGTGGATTCGGTAGCCGGCATATCGTGGATTCGATATGTGACACTCCTTTTGAGAAGTATCCTTTTCAATTTTACCCGTCTTACCTGGTTTGTTGTTGACTGTGAGTGTTGTTGTGTGTGCGAATGAGATATAGTTGTGTGAGTAATGAAAAATCAGTTTGACTTTCCTTTTTTAAAAATATTTATTTATTAACAACGAAGTGTACAGTTTGATTACAAGAATGAGAATGAATGTTTATTATTTAATTACAGTATATATACAGTTCTGCAGGGATTACTCATAAGGTCTAAGATTTCTAGCTAGACATGTTTATAAAGCGTAGTATGACATATTTTGTAGTTACATAACTCCTCCCTTCTAAAACGGAGCTTTATCTCTTTTTTTCGGAATTTCCGTTAATTCTAATGTTGATTGCTTTACACGTTCTCTTTTCTTAATTTTATATTTTACAAGTATAATTATTGCTATTATTATAACAATAATGGTTAATATTATAGAATTTATAATAGAGTGATAATTTTCTGTTTCCAATTTCAATTTCTGAATTTTAGGGATTTCATTTACAATTATGTTTTGAGTATCAATTTGTTTTAATTTTATAGTTCTATTAGTTAAATGTTCGTTTTTGATATTAAAATTGTAGTTCTCGAAAATTATTTCTTTACTATTTGTTACATAATTTTCCAAATTATAATCATTTATTATACAATTATTGTTAGTTTTAAATTTGTATATACCAACAATTTGTTTCTGTTTTTCAAAATCTTTACACTTTATTTTTAAATTTTGGTTAACTATACTGGCTATTATTATAATGTTTGAATTTTCTATTTTAGTTATAACAAAAGTTTCGTCAATTTGGTGGTATCTACAATTATCGTTATTTTGTAGGTTAATAATATTACTTAAACATATATCTACTTCTAAATAATCTGTCTTACAATAATAATTATTTTTTATTTGAATACATTTGTTCATTAAAACTATGTTATCTTTATTTTTCATAATTAATTCTTTGCTTAAATCTAACATATACATTGTTCTATTTTTATATATTTGTATGGGTGTTATTTGAAAAAGTCTATTGGAATTGTTTATGTATATGGGTATTTCCAACAAATATTCTATTATGTTGTTTTCCAATTTACAATGGCTTGTTATAAGTGCTGATATTTCCCAAAAGTTTATGTCAGTTATTTCTGCAATAATTTTCTGCAACTCGTCTAAATTTATAATGGAGGAATGTAGTTTATTTATATTACAAAAAGTAAGGCTTGTTTCTATTTCCGATATAATTTCGATTAAATTTATTGTTAAAATAATTAGTTGCGTAAATATATCTTTTATTAATAATATATTATTCCAATCGATAGTTTTATTAAGAATTTCTTCACTTTGGATTATTCTAGATTTCAATACTTCTTCATTATGTTGTAAATTTCTAATTTGCAAATTAAATTTATTGATTATTTCTTTATTCATCTTAATATTTTCTAAATTTTGAGTTTGAAGTATGTCTTGATTTTTCTCAATTTTTGAGAATAATTCCTCGTATTTTTGGCCATCGTTAGCATCTAAATTTCCAGTGATAGTTTTAATTATATTTCCAAGACCATTAATTAATCCTCTTTTTACACGTTTTTTGTTAGAAATGTTTTTGATTTTATTATCTAAACGGTTTAAATTAAACTGTAAAATGTTAGTATATGTTTCAAATTCACGTTTAAAACGATTATTTTTTATGTTAGTAGTGTGATTATATATTTTAATATCTAATTCATTTTTATAGTAAATAATTTTATAATATTTATTTATAATACTACTAAGATTATATTTATAATAATTATAGCGTGAGTTAATATGCGTATATACATGTCCTAATTCTAAAATGTTTATGCCGGGATTTTCATTTATCTCTTCGAGATCTTCTTGTCCAGTAGTTATTGTGCATAATAAAATTATGCACACACTGAACACTGCACTTTTCATGGGCGTGTTAGGGGTTGTAGTATGTGGAACAGACAGGCTCTCGGTATACGGGCACTGGGTCTGGAAGGGGTTGGCTGCTGGCACTACGCTTGGTGGCTCTCTGCAACTGGGGTTGAACAGGGGTTGGCTGCTGGCACTACGCTTGGTGGCTCTCTGCAACTGGGGTTGACGATGCTGGCTCTACACTTGGTGGCACTCTGCACCGGATTCTCACTCTACTGCACTTCTTGATGAAAGAAAGATACGGGCACTCGCGTTGCGGGCTCTGGGTAACTTCTTTGATTCGAATAGCGAATTAACGTTTAAAAACGAACAAAATACTACTTCAACGGATTGATACTTTTGCACAGTATTCCGATAATAAATTTGTTTCGCTATCCTACCGACTGCGCCAGTAATGAAAAATCAGTTTGACTTTCCTTTTTTAAAAATATTTATTTATTAACAACGAAGTGTACAGTTTGATTACAAGAATGAGAATGAATGTTTATTATTTAATTACAGTATACAGGGTGTTTGGCGAAAGGCCGGCACCCAGAATATTTCGTTTATTATGAGAGATACAGAAAAATGTTACGGAACAAAATTAAACTAGTCAAAGGGACTCATAAAATGATCTTAGTAAGAATTTTGTGTCACTTCCGGTTTCAGCGGAAGTATGTACAACTTTGATTCTAGCATAGGGAATCGATATTATTATATTTTTTTTCGGATTTTACATAAAATTAGCTATACAATGATATCAAAATATTATAGTTTTACTTCAACCATTGCAAAATGGCGACAATTTATTTTCAAATTTATGTACTTAAAACTGCAGGTAATTAACGAAAAAAATTATGTTTAAAAAAGCTTATAACAATCAACACAATACAATAACTCTTACTAAATATAATAAACAAAATTCAAATTAAAATTACTCAAAATGGCCGCCGTCATTTTCTGCACAATTTGTCAAATATAACAAATTCTGCCATTACATCCTCAAGAAAGGTAATCTAATATTTTTTGACATTATTTGTTTGGTTTCATGTAACAAAATCTCAAATAGCTGGCTATGGTGTTTTTTTTCATGAATTTTTATTAGGAAATATTTTAAAAATAAAGTATCGCCATTTTAAAATGGTTGAAGTAAAACTATAATATTTTGATATCATTCTATAGCTAATTTTATGTATAATCCGAAAAAATATATAATAATACCGATTCCCTATGCTAGAATCAAAGTTGGATTTACTTCCGCTAAAACCGGAAGTGACACAAAATTCTTACTAAGATCATTTTATGAGTCCCTCTGACTAGTTTCATTTTGTTCCGTAACATTTTTCTGTATCTCTCATAATAAACGAAATATTCTGGGTGCCGGCCTTTCGCCAAACACCCTGTATATACAGTTCTGCAGGGATTACTCATAAGGTCTAAGATTTCTGGCTAGACATGTTTATAAAGCGTAGTATGACATATTTTGTAGTTACATAACTTGTGCAATGTGTTTCACTAAGCATTGGCTTACTCTTTAACTTTCATTTTCAGGGTGTTCCAAATTAGAAGACGTGATTGGCGTATTATATATTTATTGATATTTTCGTATCGGAGTGTACAATTATTTGGGTAATTATATTGATTGCTATTATTTCAGACTTTTATTTCAGCTACTCTACCTGATTAAAATATCTTCATAACATTTATAATAACATAAATTTAGAACATACTAATTTAGAACAAAAGATATTGCGTTGACTAATATTTTCTGTAAGACAGCGAAAAAAATTTCTGTGATAGTAAAGATCGTACCTTACCGTTATGACGCCGTATACAATTTGTTGCGACGCAGCGCATGTTCATTCATAGTGCGTGCTCGTAAATAATAGTATATAGGCTTTGTGTGCTAGATATAATAGAATATAGGCTGTTGTGTGCTAGATTATACATATATGCATTATTATAAAACAATTAGAAGGTTTGTTTATGATGTTTTATTATTTATATTTGACTATTCATAGTATATTACAAACTAGTATTAGAAAAATAATAATACATTTTGTATTTAAAATATGTATTAAAATTTGGTTATATAGTGTTTAGTAAATGTGCAGTAATCTATAAGTCATAAAAATTTGCACGCCTAGAAATGGAAATCTTTATATATAATTTGTCAGTGTATAGTACAAGACAAGATATTTGGTTAATCCCTTAAGCTTGGTAATGGATGCGGCTAACCCTCACAACGGGTGATGAGTCGTAAATATGTTGGGGGCGGTATTAACAAAAATTTCGTATTCTTAAAACTGTGATGAGAATCAAAAATGGAAAGAAAATTAACCATTCCCCATTAGGCTGAATTAGTTTTTACATAAATAAAATAAAAATTTGTTTGTTTTTGTACGTATAAACCAAACATTTTTACCTGTATTACATATACCTATTTAAAAATTTGAAATCAGTCTCTGCATTTCTGTACCATAAATTTGGGGATAATCCCATGTTTACGGTATGCTAGTAGGGGGTGATGTAATCCAATTCTCAATTATGTTGTCCAGCACTATACTCATAAATTTTTTGTAATTTATCATTATTTACCTTTTTGTTTCTTCAATGACGCGTTAGATTTAATTATATTTGAAACATAAATTTAAAACTTCTAATTCTAGTCAAACATTATAAGTAGAGAGAGTAGATACATATGTGGGTATCTCTATTTTCTCTGTCTGGCTTACCGAAAACATAACAAATTAAGCGAAGTTTTGTCTAATTATATTTTGTCATTGGGTGTAAGTATACGCACTAGTGTCCTCTACATTTCTGTATATTAGTCAATTTTTTCATGCAATGCCCACAAATTTTTAAGAGAAAAAAATATTTTTGATATAGTATAAAGTAAATTTAAATTTTAAGTTTTTTTTTTTATAAAAATAATTTTGTTTTATTAGATGAATGACATACATTTAGCTGCCCTTTATCGTATATGCACTTCTGCCCTCTTTCGGATATTGTTTTGAATACAGCGCTAACTATCTTAACTCCACAGATTTATAGTCAGAGAAAGTCGACTTGTGTCGCCAACTCACAGCGACACAAAAAAAAATGGAAAGCACATGCGTCGAGGCAAGTCAATTTCTGTCGACTTGAGTCGCTAAATGAAAAACACCCAATAAGTACAATACATATACAATAGAGATTACAAAAAATTATACTTTGCAGAAACAGTAATTTTATGTTTACATAGATAAAGACGCTTTCTTGTTATTAGAAGAAAGGCATTTAGAAAAATATAAGACTAAAATTAGTGAAATAAATTAAAGATTTACAAAATTTTAGAATAGAAACAACATCTTCTGATAGCACAATATCTTTAGAATCACTACCTACAAACATTTTTAATCAGATATTAATGCCTCCTCCTGCACCCATAATTTTAGATGTTCCAGAAGGTTGAGTTTTATATTCGTATGTTTATTTATATACAGATGTTAGTAATTATTATTTTGTACTACATCTACAAAACGTACAGCATCTCCAGCGAAAATAATAAAATTAGACTACAATTTAGAAGAACTTTTAAATGAGACCAATACAGGACAGTGGATATTAAATATCTTTTATAAAAAATTACATATATTATTATCTCTAAAGCAAATATAATTATCTAATAATGTTTTTCTACAGAAATTCCAGAAATAAATTTAACGATGTGGCAAGAAAAATAAAAAAAAAATTCCATCGGAAAATGAGGCAAATAGCCGCTAATTTAAAGTTTATTTACAATTTAATTAATTTTTTGTTCAGAGTACGTACTTCTTTGTGAATAAGTACAAATCTAATAACGGCAGCCCAAGAATACTAGGAAAAGGGAAGTTATTTTCAAAATATTACTCCCTAAGGGATAAATTTAAAAAATCAGGGCTAAATATAAAAAACACACCAACTGAATGGGAGTATTGTTACTATATAACATTATAAGCAAATAAACAAATACTAATAATAAAATAATATACTTCTTTTTTACTTTATTTCAGCTGTTGCAAAAGATAACCAAAATGTAGATGAAGAAGATTTTAACGACGTTTTAAATTGGTTAAAAAATAATATAGAACCATTTTCTACAGTTCTTGACAATTGGAAATTAACATTTAATGCTATATGTTCTGGTATATATTTGTAAAATTAAATTGTTTTTGAATAATTGTATATAATATGTATATTTTAGCTTGAAGAAGATTTCCAATTAATTTACCCAGATACTACTTTATCGTTATACGGCATCTGGAAAGTCGGTTTAGAGACCTTTTGAAATAGAAACTTTAGATGGGTTTTTGCTAGATGTAAAGGTAACTAATTTTTAATTATTTATTTTTCTTTGAAATAAATTCGACTAATATAATTTTGAACAATTTATATGTGGAAATTAAGTATGCATATATATTTTAAAATTTAGACTATTGGACAAATTGAATCCATTTAGGAAGCTAGAGTTAAAAAACTGGCAAAATACGGATAAACTTTTCAGCCACTATTAATAATAGTGGGATAAACGATTCAAGATATAGATTCAGTGTATATAAGAATAGATACCCATAATTGGGGATTATTCAGAGTTTGGCGCCAAAAAGGAAATTATATTTTCAACTACTAGTGTAGGTGTAATTTATCCGGGATCCTCTCGTAGAAAATATAATTTACTTTTTTTGGCGTCAAATTCTGAATAATCCCCAATTAAGTGTGGTCAAACTTTACTCTACATAAATAACAATGATAGTAATATCTCATAAAAATAAAATTTAACTTCTAACAGCAAAATCAGCCTACACACCTCGGCTGTGTCAAAGAACTATTTAATACTTTTTTTGCCGTAGCTAAGATTAACAAATAAAGACAATTTATTAAAATTATTCTTAAATATTCTTGTAAAACAGTCGTAGTGAAACCAGCAATGCTTCGCGATGCGAAAATTGCCTAACGCCAGCAAATAAGTTTAACAAAAATTAATAAATAAATAAAAAAAGATTTAATTATATTATAACAAATCTCCCCCTTTTCCCTTGAGGAAAAATTTCTAAAATTTTTACTCACCGCAATTAAAGTAATTGAAACCTAAAATAAGTAATAACACTAATATCTAATATATATATATATATATATATATATATATATATATATATATATATATATATATATATAATTCATATCTTCGTTAGCATTTGGTCCGGATTTCAGATCCTTTAAATGTCATATACCTCGTGGTATATGATCTTCATCCTCCAATTCGTAAGACGTGTTTGAAACTTGTGTTCGAATAATAAACGGGCCTATAAACTTGGAACTAGTTTACTAGCAAAATTTTCTGCCTGATTGGACAATTTAAAATTTCTTCGCCAGATAGTCTGTCCTACCTAATATTCGACAGGTCGCCTTCTAATGTCATAGCGCTGTCTGGCTCGATTCGAGATTCATCTAACTTTGCTCGAACCACAAAAAAAAATCTTTTCATTTTCTCCGGAATTTTCTTCTCTACTTGACTACGGTCGAAATCTATATCACCGTGCTGTTCAATTAAATCTACAACATAGTCGGATCCGGATAAAATATGTTCGTGTCCAAAGGTAGCAATATATGGGGTATACCCTGTAGTTTCATGAACTAACGTACGAACTGCGCAGGTTACAGATGATAGAAATTTGTCCCAATTCTTTTGATTTTGCTTAATGCACGATGACAACATGGTTTTCATGACTCTATTGACTCTTTCAGATGGATTACTTTGCGGATGATGAAAAGCGTTAAAAGGAATCTTCACTTTATGTCTTGTACACAAGTTGCGGAAATCAACACAGAGAAACTGCACACCGTTATCGCATATTAGATGTTGCGGAACCCCAAAAATTAAAAATACGTCGTCTTCGAAACGGCGAATTACCTTGTCAGATGTAGTTGATTCTAGAGGAAAAGTAATGAAAAATTTTCTGAAATAATCGCAAAAAAACCAACATATATTTATGGCCTTTAGAAGATCTTGGTAGTGGACCTATAATATCAGTGCTTATTAGTTGAAAGAGGCGGGAAACATGAGGACGAGTTCCCAATAACCCTGGTGGACCTCTCTGTTCTACTTTATGTTTCATGCACGTCTTGCAATGGGACACATACCTCACAACATCGGATTTCATCTTGGGCCAGAAGTATCTTTGTTTTAATTTCGCGTACGTCTTGGTTATGCTTGGATGTCCAGAAGTTGGTGAATCATGAATCCGGCACAAAATCTTCTTTCGCTGATCTTTTGATATGACTATTTTCCAATTTTCCTCCTCATCTACTAATTCTAGGAATTTATTTTTTATGTACTTGTATAATGTTCCATCATGAACTCTTCAATTACAAAATTTTCTGGGGCATTTAGTTACACTATCCATCATTAGTTCGTACCAGGTTGAACTACTTTATCTATCCAGGTGGCGTTCATTACATCAATTTTCGGTACGGTACGAGATAAACAATCTGGTACCACATGCTCCTTGCCTTTTCGATGAATCATTTCGAAATCATATTGCTGCAGTTTAACAGCCCATTGGCCTAATCTACCGGATGGATCCTGAACTCATGAAGCCACACCAATGAGTGATAGTCAGTGATAACTTTGAAATGAGTTTCTTCAATATAAAGACGTAGCTTTTCCAAAGCTCATACTACCTCTAAGCATTCTCTTTCGGTGGTGTGATAATTGCGTTCGTTTTTATTGAGCAAACGATTGACAAAAGAAATCACTCGTTCACCATCTGGAAATAATTGAGATAGAACGGTCCCCAAACCAAATGCACTCGTATCAGTTTGTATGATAAAAGGTTGAGAAAAAACGGGGCAAGTCAAGATTGGTGCTGAAATAAGTTTCTCCTTAAGTAGGTTAAACGCCTGGTTATATTCATCAGACCACACCCATTTTTGATTCTTTTTAAGTAAAGTTGTAAGTGGTGATGTAATTGTAGCAAAATCTTGCACAAAACGGAGATACCAGGATGCCATTCCCAAGAAGCTTCGCAAGTCTGTAACACACGATGGAATAGGTATATTCAATATAGCGTTGACCTTTTCTGGGTCAACTCTAAGTCCTTTATCGTGGACTACGTATCCTAAGTACCCCAGTTCCGGTCTACAAAATTGACATTTATCTCTACTTAGGGCCAGTTGCACATTCAACACTTAATTATAACTTAAGCTAAACCTTAAACTGGAGTTCAAGCAAATACTTAAGCTAAAAATGTTGCACAGTTCTAAATAAGAAAATATTTAGCTATAAAAGAAATTGCGGAAAAAAAAACTAGCTTTACTTTCCAAAAAACTTGAAGACAATGCAAAAAATGAGCTTATTTTGTATGTTTATAAAGAATTGCTTTATTTAAGATTTGGTTTTTAAGGGCCGGTACTTTTGTTTCTGATTAAAAGACTGATTAGATAATCTACTGTTAAATTAATCACATCTTTTGATCATGATTAAATAGAAGTGAGTACGTCTTGACAAATTTTTTAACTGATTAACTAACCAACGATTAACTCGAATTGGCAATACAATAAAAATATCCCTAAATTTGCATGAACTTATAACAAACGTACGCTTTTGATTATTTCTAAAATGTAGAAGAAGACAAAAAACAATTTTAAAGTGCAAACGTAAATCAAAGTTACTACCTGTCAGTTGAATTTGTTTATTTGTTTGTGTCAAATGCAAAAATATAGAAAATGGATAAGAAATTGAGAAAAAGCATCCAAATCATGAACTCTATAAATAATTATGATCACAATATTGTCAACGATTAAATAATTACTTTATAATTTGTGAACCTTTTTGAATTAATTCTTAGTAAGGGTTCTATGGCAGGTAAAATTTTATTCATCACTGTATTTTTTGAAAATCGGAATCTATGATAAAATTCTTCATCAGTGCATGTTTCTATATAATTTGGACAATCTCTTATTGTACACGATTTTATATTATATATAAATGAAATTATATCTTCGTCATCGTCATCAAATAAGTTATTTAATTCTTCAAGATTCATATTTGTTAGATGAATTGTCAAATTCTCAGTTATAGGTTACGGATAACGGCTGATTATTTATTTAACAGACTAGAATCGTGCTGTTAAATTTAATCAGTCATAAGAGTTTTTAATCAATGGTTAAATATTAATCGGTACGAAAAGTACTGAAAATGGTTGGTTAAATTTAATCGGTCGTTATTTTAGCTTAATCAGGAGTAAAAGTACCGGCCCTAATTGTATAATAATAATAAATTATAATAAATTAAAAAAATAAACATTTATCAAACTATCTCTGACACGATTGTTTACATTATATCTTCTATTTTGATTGATAATAACATTCGGAATGTTATTAACGAGATTAACAGCTGCTTCTAAATCTTCATTGCGATGCGGTACTTTTTCACCTGCATCAATTGCTATATTATTTAATATTGCTGTAGCTACAATTATGCTTTGCACTGTATTAATATTTAATTTTATTTCTAGAGCTAAAACTGAAAATATTATTTTTCATACACCATAGGATCGTTCAACTACATTTCTAGTTCTGATTTGACTTTCGTTAAAAATAATTTGAGCTCGGGTAATCGGGTCAGATAAAGGTATACTAATGTAATGTTTATTTTGATAACCACTGTCTCCCAGCAAAAGGTTATTACCCATTTCATTATTTTCGAATCGAGCCCTTATTAAGGAATTTCGAAATATGTTTGCATCCTGAGCCGAACCAGGCCAGCGTGCAACAATATCTCTAATACGTAATCGTGCATCAAATATAGTTTGCACATTAATGGAAAAGGAAGATTTTCTATTTCGAAATAATGCAGGGTTTTCGCCTCCTAAAATTTTTTTTTTAGATAATACAGTAATATCATCGTCGAATACTCTAGAATAAAGTGTTTTAATATAAATACCCCGAGCAAACGATCGCGAGGACAGTCTTATGTTGATACGGGTAGTGAACAGATGGTGATATAAATAAATAGACAGTGATATAAATAGTGTTGAAATAAATATTGCGTAGTTTTAGTTATTTACATAAATTATCTTAGTGTTTAAGTCTTCAGTAATAATAGTTAGTCTTAAATTAGTGTTTATATTTGTTAATTCATAGTGTTAGTTATTTTTCATTATTCTTTATAATTCATATTTCTTTAATTAAACTTAGTTATATAAATATTAGTGTTTTAATCAATTTTACACTTCACCTAAATAAATAAAACGTTACAATTGGTGTCAGGTGTGAGGGTTATTAAAAACTGTGAAGTGTAAATTAAAATAAATAAAATGGCTACTAAACAAGTAAAATTAGGCGAATTAAAAGTGGCCGATCTCAAGAGGGAGCTAGAAGAACGAGAGTTGGAGACATCGGGAACCAAGTCTGTTTTACAACATCGTGTACGGCAAGCTTTGGTAGAAGCTGGTGAAAATCCTGATGACTTTTTATTCGAAATTACGGGTAGCTTGCCCGATTTTGGTAAAATTATGGAGGAAACGTTAACAGAAAGTTCTAAAAAATCTGATGAAAACTTACAAAAACTGGTAGAAAATTCTCGAACTTTAGAACAAAAATTAGAAGAAATAAAAGAAAGTTCTAGAACTTTAGAACAAAAATTAGAGGAAAATTCTAGAAAACTAGATGAAACTTCTATTACTTTAGAACAAAAATTGGAAGAAAAATTAACAGAAAATTCTAGAACTTTAGAAGAGAAATTAACAGAAAATTCTAGAATATGGGAAGAGAAACTAATGAAAAATTCTAGAAGTTTGGAAGAAAAATTGAACGAACGATTGAAAGAAAGTTCTAGAAATTTAGAAAATAAATTGGAAGAAAAAATAGAAGACAATTTAAAAAATCTGAAAGATGAATACGATATGAGGATTGCTGATTTACAGTAAAATTTCTCCAAAATTACGTTACCATCAATTTCAAATTTTAATACAGCTAAGACTGATGAAACTCAGGAAAAGAAACCAGAAAGTAGTTCTAGACTGCATATAAAAACACCAGAATTTGACGGCAAGACTTCGTGGCCGAATTATGTAAAACAGTTTAAAGCTGCTGCCAAAGCGAATGGCTGGATTTCCAAAGAAAAAGCTATAGCGTTGACAGTTTCGCTGCGTAGAGAAGCCATCGATATACTACAAACGCTAAAAGAAGATGAACAAGAAGATTACGAACAACTTGTTAAACGATTGGATATGCGATATGGCAATGCGCATCTGGAGCAAGTGTACCAGACGCAACTGAGGAACCGATATCAGAGTTCTAAAGAAAACCTTCAAGAATTCGAAGCAGATATAGCTCGTTTAGTTCGTCTTGCACATCTCACAGCTCCTGACAGTGTTTTGGAATGTCTGGCCACTCAAGCATTTATCTATGGGGTCAGAGATAATGAAACTCAGCAAGCACTACTATTAGCTCGACCAAAAACTGTAGTTGATGCACTGTCATATGCCTTAGAGTATGAAGCAGCTAAACAAGCTTCACGTAACCTATCACAAGTGCAAAATATCGATGCTGAGGGAATTGAAGACAAGATAAAGCGAGTTGTATCTGAAATTCATGCTGAAAGAAAGATACTTCATTGCTGGAAATGTGGAGAGCTAGGCCACCCGCAAAGGCTGTGCGGGAAACTGCAAAAACAGAATACTGCAGCGAATACTGAAAATAAGTTTAAAAAGAAAACGGGTGAAAAAGTAGCAACAGCTCCTCTTGCTGTTGAAGAAGTAGGAGTGAAGAAAGTAGTTCACGGTGTAAGCCTGGCGAGAGAGAAGACCCGTGAAGAAGAGTGCAAGCACTCTTGTCATTTGGAAGCGAAACTTGCCACCGTCAAAAGGACAACGGTAGTGGACGGGAGATGGCAACCTGAAGATTTACGGAGGGACCAAGAGAATGATCCGGACTTAAAGATCATACTTGATTGGAAGCATGGCGATAGCAGGCCAGTTTGGAAAGACGTTGCACGACACTCACAAAGTGTAAAATCGTACTGGGCGCAATGGGATTCTATTGTGGTTGAAGAAGGCCTCCTGAAACGTGTCGTAGAAAATACGGATGGTACTGAGAGTAGAACCCAGTTGATAATTCCTAGAAACAGAGTACCGGTATTGGAAGAGATCCATGACGGATCTGGTGGAGGACATTTTGGAGTGAATAAAACCCTCGAGAGGCTACGCCTACGATTTTACTGGGTAAATTGCAAGGAGGATGTTAAAGAGTGGTGCAAGAAATGTGTGGTCTGCGCGGGAAGTAACGGGCCACATAGGAAAAGAAGAGCTCCTATGCGCCAATATAACGTTGGAAGTCCCTTTGAACGCATTGCAATTGACGTGGCCGGACCATTCCCCGAAACTAATGATGGAAATAAATACATAGTAGTAGTAATGGACTACTTTACTAAGTGGGTCGAAGCCTATCCATTACCCAACCAGGAAGCCGTAACGGTCGCTGAAGTCCTGGTAAAATAATGCATCTGTCGATTTGGAGTACCGCGAGAGATACATTCCGACCAAGGAAGGAATTTCGAGTCTGCTCTGTTCCAAAATATCTGTAAGATATTAGGAATAAAGAAAACCAGAACTACTGCATTACACCCGCAGTCTGATGGCATGGTTTAACGGATGAATAGAACAATAAATCGGTATTTGTCAAAGGTAGTCTCTAACCATCAACGAGACTGGGACCGACACCTTCATCTGTTCTTGTTGGCTTACCGTTCATCCGTGCATGAGACAACAGGGCAGACACCAGCTAACATCTTATTTGGGCGGGAGTTGCGCTTACCATGCGACCTGGTATTTGGCAGTAAACCCGGTGAAGATCTAGCCGGGGAGGACTATGTAACGGACTTACGAAGAAGAATGAATGATATCCATGAACAAGTCCGTACAAATATTTAAGGTGCCAGCGATTGGATGAAAGACCTGTACGATGTCAAGGCTGAAAAAGGTGGATATCAACCTGGGAATTTGGTGTGGTTGTACAATCCACAAAGACGTCGTGACTTATCACCGAAGCTGCAAAAGAATTGGGAAGGTCCCTACGAGATCGTAAAAAGAATAAATGATGTGGTCTACAGAATTAGGAAAACACCTAATGGAAAGCCGAGAGTAGTCCACTTCAATCGGTTAGCCCCTTTCGCTGGTGATAATTTTGAAGATCATCGTGGAGCGACGGTACGCCGGGTTGTAGCTGAGGAACCTACATTTGAAGACTTCATGGAAAGTCATTCTACTGGTCATAAGGCTCGGTATGGCGTGACACGAGAAGAACAACGAGATCTGTTTACCGTGTCCCCAGAGTATTCCCTCGCACATTGTGTAGCGAAAGATATTAAAATGTCCCGCGGCATCGCTTAAGTTTTTAAAAGAAAATTTGGACGAATACAAGAACTGGCCAACCAACGTCCAACTGTCGGAAAAACGCTACAACTGAAGGATGATAACCTAGAAAACAAGCGATACCTTTACTACCTGGTTACCAAACAATACTCATATCAGAAGCCGTCATACCGCAGTTTATGGGACTCGTTGTGCGATATGAAGGACCATATTTTGAAGAACGACATCATGAAGCTGGCAGTACCGAAGATAGGCTGTGGACTAAATGGTTTGGATTGGAGGATTGTTAGAAGCATGTTAGAAATAATCTTCCGCTTTACTGGAGTGGAAATTCTAGTCTGCAGCTTCAACTCTACCGGCCAAGAAGAGCTCAAACGGACCGTCGACTGTTATTTCTTCAAGACTTCCAGATGCACCAAGGGTGATGCATGCAGATTTCATCATAACGAACTGTTCCGGGACGAAACAGTCTTAAGAGGCTGTTGTCCAAAAATGAACTTTTTCGGTCTAAGATTGTGAACTTATTTTACATACCAAACTGTTGAAATTTTACATGATGAATAAGAAAGAATAACTCTAGCCCGCTAAAGAGCTTTTTTTTATAAATTGTACAAAATAAGTGAGTAATTTGTAATTAAAATTGGACAATTTTTCGAAATTTACTAATTTCAATCTAATCCTCAGAAATTATTATTGAACTTATATTGCTCAAATTTTGTATACTACATAACTAAACATATCTAAAGACCGCAAAATGAAAATATTTTAAATATGTTTTGTTATTTCACAACAAATAAATATTAAAGTTTCTACTTTTACAGTATCAATTTTTAATTATTAAATTAATTAATTAAAAATATGACTAGTCAATTCAATAATATATGTGTTTCTAAATTAATTTCTAATTTCAAATTGTTAATATATAAATTTGTTTAAAAGTTATAGCAATTTAAAGATCTGTAAAATTCATGAAATTTAGTTTATAGTTTCCGCACTAGATGTCTCTCGCAGACTACTCAAAGCCAAGTCCGCCCAGTTCATATTCTCTATTTCCTGATTGGTTTACTCTCCCCACTGCTAGTTTCCTTGTACAGAAGTACATAAATTTTTGTGTAGCTTAAATGGGATATGAGCATTAGAATAAAAAATATTGTATATTCGGGTGCACAGCTGTACCACAGTTCGGTAGAGGGGGTAGTATGATGGGACAGCCCACTGGCTACCTCGTCTCTCACGTCGCGGCCAGGCTTACCTCACCGGGATTACGACAACAGCCTCTTAAGGAGGGGGCAATGTAGCGAACCCAGGGAAGCGGCGCGGGCGGCGGCCGCTAGCGAACAGATCAGAACACGTCCGTCCGCTCCCCATTGTTCTGATTCACAGAATCGTCGAATACTCTAGAATGAAGTGTTTTAATATAAATACCCCGAGCAAAAGATCGCAAGGACAGTCTTATGTTGATACGGGTAGTGAACAGATGGTGATATAAATAAATAGACAGTGATATAAATAGTGTTGAAATAAATATTGCGTAGTTTTAGTTATTTAAATAAATTATCTTAGTGTTTAAGTCTTCAGTAATAATAGTTAGTCTTAAATTAGTGTTTATATTTGTTAATTCATAGTGTTAGTTATTTTTCATTATTCTTTATAATTCATATTTCTTTAATTAAACTTAGTTATACAAATATTAGTGTTTTAATCAATTTTACACTTCACCTAAATAAATAAAACGTTACACCTGTATACAGTATTACGACGAGGTCCTATAAAAATGTCTATATATAATATTTCTTCGTCTTTGTCATCATCAATTTCAATCAAATTTAAAAGTTCCCTGTTATGAAAGGTAATAACTTTGGTTTAAACGGTACCACACGTACCACTTTAATATTTTGATATTTAAGTGACATTTTAAACCAAAAGCAAGTGCTGTGCAACAACTAAACCATAAACTAAAACTTAATCTTAAAAAAAAAACTTAAGTGATAACTGTGCAACTGGCCCTTAATGTTAAACCGGCATTTCGGACGCGTTCGAAAATCTTCTCTAAAATCATAAAATGTTCCTCAAAAGTTTCCGACAAAACTATATCATCGTCTAAATAAACAAATAGATAGGGTTCAAGTTCGGGTCCTAAGACTCTATTAATTAATCTCTGCCAAGTCGCTGGAGCGTTTGTGAGACCAAAGGGCTTTATTTTAAATTGGTACAGTGCTCTTCCCACAACTGTAAAAGCAGTATATTCCCGACTGTTTTTGCTTACTGGTATCTGCCAGTAGGCCGACTTGATATCTATTGAACTCAAAAATTTGGCTCCTCTCAATCGATCAAGAATGCTAGACACAAAAGTTGAAGGATATGCGTATTTCTTTGAAACTGTATTCAATTTTCTATAATCTACACAAAACCTATATTCTCCGTCCTTTTAGGTACTAGTAATGACGATGACCATGGACTATTGGAAGGTTCAATAATTCCGTCATTTAACATAGTCGCTAGTTCAGTATCAATGTGTTTTTGCATGGCCGATGAAACAGGATAATATCATTGCTTTATAGGGTCTCATTGAATATTGAATAACAATTTTGTGCTCTACTAAAGACGTGCATCCGATTGTATTTTCCATACCACTCCATTGCTCACTCAAAAATTTATATAGTATTTTCTGCTCCTCTTCGTTTAACTGTGACGTCCCACCGCTGGAAATCTGGATTGTAGCCATGTTGCTGAAATTCCAAACGTCTCTCCGCAAATCAGGTACATTTCCCATTGTACAAAAAATATCCATTTCTAAGATAATACTACTAGTGACATCAGGAACTACGAAAAACGAAATTAATTTCAACTTGTCTTCGAGCACAACCGGTAGTGTCGCTGATCCCAAACACTTGCATTTCGATCCATCGGCAACTATGCACACTGGACCATCAGTCAAATCTAACGTAATTTTACTATACTGTAATAGATTCCAAAAAAAATTATTTTTAGAGAAGGTCGTTGGTCTTTTCCCAAATGTGAAAGAATGTAGCTAATAATAGCGGTGTTTTTGTTCAGCTCTAAACTTTTGGCCGATAAGCGTGTGTCTGGAGACTATGCCGGCCTATTTTTGTCTCCGCGATCCGTTTCCTGAGCACTTAGGACAAGTATTCTTTGTAAAACCTACCTCACCACATTTAAAGCAATATGTACGACATGGATAAGAGCAATTTGCCACTTTATGTTCCTTTTGCTGTCAGTTCCAGCACACAAAAGTTGATTTCGACGTTGGTGGTGTATTGGTTTCAGTTGCGTGAACTGCAGTTTCTCTAGATCGCCCTTGGTACGCCAAATCAGAATTGTTCAGCCCTCCATCGATTAATGTCCATTCCTTTACAAAGTGTTAACAGTTCTTCGAAAGAATTGACCGGTTCAAATATCATTCCTTTACTGTAGTAAGGCAACACGTTTCTCCGTAATATCCGGAGCTTTTCCTCTTGTGAGGTCGGCTTTGGCAATCTTTGGAAGAAGTTTATCATACAGGCAATATACAACCCAATTGTTTCATCTGCTCCTTGTGTCCGTCCACGAGTTTCATCCCATAGATTTAAATCGTAGTCATGAGGCTCATATTCTTCCCTTAACAATTTTATAAAATCGTCCCAAGACTTTACCGTTTCAAGAAAGACATTGTCACTGACGTCATGTCGTTGATAGTCGTATCTTGTAAACCTGACTTTATAAAAAAAATCTACATCTGCCATCAAATAGTTTATGTAAAATAATAAAAATTTTACATGAGCCATTTTTTTCTATTACTTATAATAAAAAAGTTAAAGGGGGGGGCGTCTTCCCAGACTCACCCTGTATAATAGTTTTACCATAAAACGTTATTATATTTTAATCTCACGTCATTTAAGGAATAAACAACTCTTTAATTAAAAGTAAAATATTTTTTTAATAATTTGAAATAATAGTACATTTAAAATTTACCGTATTAACATAAACAATTTTATATCTTATTATATAATACAAATTTTATAGGACAAGGTTTTAGAGAATATATATTTTTTATATAGCAGATGTTAAAGTGCAATTTTAACAACTCAAAATAGTGGATAAAGTAGCACTTTAACCGCAAGGGTAGATAAAGTAACACTTTAACAGCAAGGGTAGATATTTGAAGTATATTTCCATAGCAACTCAAACTACTGACATTTTAAAATTGTTTTCAAATAAAAATTAAATTTTTCTAATTTCAATTTCCTTTTTTATATCTTATATGAGATTCATGTACATCATTGAGGAATTTTGTTTCAAACACAGGGACTACTATCGGCGAAATAATTATAGTCAGTCGGAAATAAACATCAATAAGATTTACAGTAGGAGTTCGATTTTTAAAATTCATACCTCACATGAAAGCCTGAACATTCCTCTTTAACTTATGTAAAAACAAAGCTATGTTTTAGTAGATTATTTATATAACATAAATAAATATTCAAAATGATCAGCATTTTATACAGCTTTTTTGTTACATGCATATTAAACTTAATATTGCTCTTAAACTATATGGCAAAAAAAAAAATTACATATATTATTCTTTATACAGTACACTTTTAGACAGTACATTAAAAATGATATATTTTATTATAATAATTGTTTATTTGACATAATTATAAATAATGTCTATTCACAACGGTTTTATTTGAAATTAAAATATGTTATATAAAACATTAAATCTAAAAATATTTTATTAATTTCACGAAAGAAAACGACATTGTTTTGAAAATATTAATAATTTTCAAGGCCGGCGCGTCTAAAATGTTGCCATATAACCTTAAAAAATTATTATACTCGTAAGTAATGTACATTTTTTATATTTTATGTTTAAGTATTAATAAAAATGTGCATATTAATAAACTATTCATGTTTAAAAGCGATATCACGGACAATAAATGAAATGCTGTCATTTTGTTTTTATTATTATTTAAACAATTCTATGGCAATTTTTTACTTTCTGTTTGTACATTCCTTTTCTAGGAAGATGCATTTATAATATTCTAAAATTTGAACGTAATAGTACATCCTGTTTATTAGTAATTTAAAGTTGAACTTTCTCCTATTCGAATTTATATCAAAAATGCTGTCTTTTTATACATTTATTCTATTGTCTTTTAAATGGCTGTACTTAAAAAATCCTTATCTATCATCAAGAAATGAATGATGATCATTTTAAAGTTTACAACAATTTTTTATATGGATTATTATAAAAAATATTCACGTTCAAAGTGAACTGACTATAATTATTTCGCCGATAATAGTTTTGTTTAAAGAACAATTCCTTAGGAAACAACTGAATGTAAATCAAATTGTTCATAACGATTCGTGTAGAAAATGCAGCTTAGTTGTAAAACGATGGTCACCAGAAACTAATACTTGTAGATTCTGATTCTGTTAGACTCTTCTGGAGGCATAACAGGCATCACCAACAACAATTTAACAATATCTGTGCTTTATATGAAACACAATCGTATATTTTTATTCAAATTGTTTGCCAACACAACTATAACAATTACATATAGGGATATATTTATCTTTTCACATACAGAAAGACGAAATTAAAGAAAACTTAATTAATCAATTTTAATAAAATAATTATATCAACTTTTAGTACTACATCGAAATTTTTGTGTGAGTGTACTTGAGAAAAATACTTATAATTTACCGTAATGCACTCTGTAAGGTAGTAGGGGATATTTGAACATTACAGTTCTCAGCAAAGTTGACCTGAGAACATTGGAAATCATTTCAGCCTTTGGCCTTTCCTATTTCAACCCGGATTCGGTGCTATGGCACTAACTTGATTCTACGTTATGGCATTGGTGGTGGGGGTACCTTTCGGTACTAAAGCGATTCTACGGCATGCTACGTACTCCGCCGGACCATAAACAGCGACTCTGCCAGGAGCGTACTTAAATAAATTTACGCTACAAAATTTTATTTTATTATTGTTTATATCACAAAATTTACAGCGTTTTCTTTTTTCGGGACATGAAGCACTAACAATGTAAACAATTAGTAGTTTCGAATTTAATTGCTTTTAGAGTGTTAGTACCCAATTGGCACCCAGTAAAAATGTCAATTTTATAATATTATTGTTTATATTCCAGAAGTTATAATAAAATGTAACAGTATAAGGTAATAGAATTAAAGTAGACTTGATTACAATTCCTAATGGCTGTCTGAAATTCCAAAGATTCTAAGAAGTGCATTTTTAGTCTATTCCAACAAAAATGTATAACATCTAAATGGTTAACATCATTGTTACGATAATTTCAAAATCAATATTAATATTTTTAAAATTCCAATGTATGTTTCGGATTATGATGCCATCAAAGGAACATATTTATAAAAGTCCGTTTTTATATACGGACTTTTATAAATATTTCATATAATGAAAAAGTTAAGGAGAGGGGGATTCATCTTCGCTGATTCACCCTGTATATTTGGATACGATAATTAAGAAAATAAAAAACAAAACAATTACCAGTGGAATAAAAATTAAATAAGCAAATATGAACATAAAAATAAAAATAAAATAATGGTAATATAAAAAAAAATATTAACGGTAATAATAATGAATGACTACTTAGTTTTATAAATACCTGTCAAATTATGTATTGTAACGTTCAAAGCGACGGAACCAATGCTATGCACATCTGTATGATAATAGGCTTGAGTTTCAATATACAGTTGCTTCGAAGTTTCTGAAACAAAAATATTTATACATAAATAATTAATTATTACTATGTTCGACATGGTAATAAAGTATATATCATGGCCCGCTTTTGAGTGCAAAATGCTGTATTTTACTGCGCAGTGGCACCTTATAATAAAAATCCGCGTCGTAATAAGTTACATATTGTAGCGATCCCAAGGTCACGACGACCGCTAGTGAACATGCCACGACAGGTTCGCTCGCTTCTATTGTTCTGTTTTCCAGAGGGTTGGCGAACATTGTTGATTATATAAATATCGTATATATAAATAGTGCGTAGAGTTAAATGTTTAAATAAATAATCTAATTTTTTAAGTTTTTCATAATAATTATTATACCTAAATTAATGTTTATATTTGTTAATTCATAGTAATAGTTATTTATCTTATCTTTTTATAATTTATTATTCGTTTATTAAACCTAGTTATATAAATATTCGTGTTTCAATTATTTTAATCATTTTTTACACTTTACCTAAATAAATAAACGTTACAATTAGTATCAGGTTTGGGGTTAATAAAACTGTGAAGTGTGAAATAAAAATAAATAAAATGGCGACTAAACATCTAAAATGAAGTAAATTAAAAGTGGCCGATCTCAAGAGGGAGCTGGAAGAAAGAGAGTTGGAGAAATCTGGAACCAAGTCTGTTCTACAACATCGTCTACGGCTAGCTTTAATAGAAGCTGGTGAAAATCCTAATGACTTTTTATTCGAAATTGATGGTTTTGTTAAACCATTAGAACAAAAATTGGAGGAAAGTTCTAGAAAATTCTAAAGCATTTAAAGAACAAATGATAGAAAGTTCTAGAACTTTGGAACAAAAATTAGAGGAAAATTCTAGAAAACTAAATTAAACTTCTGTTACTTTAGAAGACAAATTAATAGAAAATTGCAGGAGTTTAGAACAAAAATTAAAAGAAAAATAACAGAAAAATCTAGAATTTTGGAATAGGATCTAAAAGAAAAATTACATGCATGGCAATCTCAATCTCATCACTCCCCCTTTTTCCCGTGCGAAGAAACGCCCATGTTTTATTTAACGTACTCCCATTTCACGCTTACACCAAACAAACTTTTGTCGTGGCAACGCTTTGGTAAGTATGTCCGAATCTTGGTGCTCAGTTCCTATCCACTGGATTTTAATTTTATTTTCCTCCAAAATGATGCTTCACATCTATGTGTTTTGTTCGTGCATGGTATACATAATTTTTTGAAAGATCAACTGAGCCCTAATTATCACAATAGATTATTGCAGGCTTTTGTAGGTCTAATAACTGCAGCTCTTACAGAAAGTTTCTTAGCCAAATAGCTTCTGTTGAAGCCGCAGATAACGCCATGTATTCGGCTTGAGAAGTTGAAAATGCGACAGTAGGCTGCTTTTTTGATGTCCATGAAATTGCACCTCCAGCCAATTTGAACACGTAACCTGTAAATGACTTGCGGTCGTCCGTACTATTCGCGTAGTCTGCATGAAAGTATCCGATTACATTTATTTCTTTGTTTCAACCTTTTGAAAACGTTAGCTTCATACTTGTCGTTCCGCGCAGATACCGCATTATCCTCTTGACCGCATGCCAATGTGCTTTGCCAGGATTTGAATTAAATTGACTTAAAACAATGACAGCATGTGCTAAGTCCGGTCATGTTGATAATGCTGCATACAACAATTTACCAATTGCTGATTGATAAGGAATATTTGCCATTTCATTTTCTCTTTTTCCGTGCTGGGTGCCATGAGCTTTGATAATACTTGATTTAGATCCATTGGTATACCACCTGGTTTCGAGTCATGCATCGAGTGGATTCGCAATAAAACTTCAATGTAGGTATTTTGATCAAGAGTAATCTTTCCTCCCCCTCGATCGCGAATTATTCGAATGCCAACAGTATAATGCGCATCACCTAAATCCTTCATTACAAAATTTGAAGATAATTCTTATTTAATCCAGTCATTACTTTTTTTCTTTACGATAGTACACGCAAGAATCAAACGAAGATCTAGTCATTCCAATTTGAAGTAAAGTAACATCCAATTTAGCATACCATGTTCGACCAGCTTGTTTTAGCCCATACAACGCTCTTTTCAAACGACAAACAGGAATAGTTTTTTCATATAACGGTGGTTGCTTCATATAAATTTCTTCCTCTACTTCACCATTAAGAAACGCAGTGACAACATCCATTTGGTCTATATCCCAGTCGTACATCGCAGCCAAAGCAATTAAAATACGTAAAGATACATATTTAACAACTGGTGCAAACGTTTCTTCGAAGTCTACTCCATGAAGTTGAAAACAACCTTGTATTACTAAACGCGCCTTATATCGAACGATTTTACTTCGTATTCCTTCTGAATCGCTTCTTTCCATTTTACTGCATTCTGGCAGAACAATGCCTCTTTGAGCGATTTTAGATCAGTCTTCTCAAGCACATTATCACCAGCAAACATAGCGTAGTCGTTGAAACGTACTGGAGGACCACAGCTTCGTAGCGGATTTCGTCGAATGCCTAACTGTATCTCTGGTATCGGTGATGGTTCATTTCCATTATCAAGCTGTTCCAGTTTTTTTATCACTTCATTTTGTATATTTTTTACATCATCTGACATTCCTACTTCTTCATTAGCGAGTTCGGTGCATGAAGTAAACGTATTTACGTCAATGGCAGGTGCTGGTACGATTTTTGACTCTGCTTGGCAGATCATATCACTCTCGATGAATATTACATCACGCGAAACTAGTTCTAGGTTCAATCAGTCGATGCCCTTTTGATGTCTCGCTATATCCAGGGATCATCATCTCGACGGCCTTTGAATCGATTTTTTTTTTCTTTTTTCTATTGGTATATGTACGAAAGCTTTACAGCAAAATACCCGCAAGCTGCTGATGTCGAGCTTCACTCCTGATCATGCTTCGATCGGCGTCATGTTCTTCACAGCAACAGTTGGAGAACGATTTTTTAAATAACTTGCTGTATTGATGGCCTCTGCCCAATAACATTTTGACAAATTCGCATCAGCTAACATTGAGCGCATCCGTTCTACGAGAGTCCGATTCGTTCTCTCCGCAACACCATTCTGCTCGGGAGTATATGGCACACTCGTTTGATGAAGTATACCTTCGTTCTTCAAGAAGTCTATCATTTTCTTGTTAACATATTTGGATCCATTATCAGTCCTAATCGCTTTTATCTTTTTCTCGGTTTCTTTTTCTACGCGTGCTTTGAATTCGCGGAAACAACCATATACCTAGGATTTTGATTTCATAAACATTGTGAATGTCATCCGAGACAAATCATTAATGAAACACAACATGTATATCGCACCGCCAATCGATTTTTCTGACATAGGACCGCACACATCGGAGTGAACCAGCTACAAGACTTCTGTAGCTCTAGTTGCCTTCTTCGGGAATTTACTTCTGTGATGTTTACCTGCAATACAAGGCTCACATATGCAGTTTTCGCTTACGGTGTAACTGGCTCCTTCAGCCATTTCCTTCAATCGCTTCATTCCACCAAGGCTTAAATGTCTGAGTCGTTGATACCAAAACATAAGCGATTCAGCCGACACGAGAAAAACGTGCTCCCGCGCTAGGTTTATGTGGAAAAGTCCATCTCTTTCAGATGCATAGGCCACAACTTTATTATCCCTTTTACGTTTGATGTTCATTTCATCAAAATCCACCTTCATTCCGTCTTTTTTTAACTTAGAGGCCGAAATTAGGTTGTCACTAAGATTTGGTACATATATCACACCTCTCAGATCTAAATTACGCACCTGTCCGTCAACTCGTACCGGTAACACGACGTTTCCTATTGAATTCATCTGAAGAATTCCATGGCCTGTTTGGATCAATCGCGGTGGTTGAGGGGTCAACAATTCAAACCATTCTCGTTGCGATGTCATATGTGAGCTAGCACCTGAGTCTAAGTACCATTCGGATCTTGGTCTTTGACTTGCATTCACTTGTTCTACGTTGACAAGCGCTCGTTCAGTCTTCTGGTCCATTTTTCTTTCTGATTTTTCATTTTTGAAAGAGTATTCTTTATTCTTCAGTACTTTTGATCTACAGTCGGCTGCTTTATGACCGCAATTATGGCACTTTACCGCGTACAATAAAAGCTGTGTTCTTTGATTTCGAAGAATTGTACGTTTTATTGGCTTCTTGCATTAATTTTGTCACTACTAATTCTGTCATCTCTTGGCCACAATTTTCCAATGCCATAATCAGTGGTTTATAGTCCTCTGATAGACTTGCGAGAATAATACCAGCCAAAAGTTCATCGTCGATTTTCGTTTCGACAGCTTTTAGCTTCTGCGCGGCGGTTTGCTTTTTGTTTAAATAATCGGCCATGTCTTCACACTCGTCAAACCGAATATTCGTCAATTCCGCTATTAACGTTGCTTTTCTCGAAAACCCAGTATCTTCAAACCTTCGTTTTAGCATATCGGACGCAGCTTTTCCAGTTTTTTTTTTCAGGCAAATCCCGAATTTCGGTACATATGTGTGGCTTCATACTAAGACCGATTGCCGATAATGCCTTGCGAGTCTTCCCTGCATCGTCAGTCTTTGTACCGTCTACATAATCCCACAAATCTTTTTCAACTAAATAAAGTTCCATTGCGAACTTCCAATCATTGTAATTGCTTTTCCCTTTTAATTTTTCAAAACTATGGAGCTGGTTGTTCACACCGGTTGCCTTAGTCGTGTGTGACTGATACATAAGCTCAACGTAAATGAATAAGTATGTAACAATGATGTTTGACGGCAAAAATTAATGCTGCTGGATGAAAGAAACTCCGCTGTGGGAATTGCGGTGTAGTAGGCCACCCGCAAAGGCTCTGCAGAAAAAAGCAGAGAAAAGTATAACCAAGAAAGGAAGAAAAGGAGTCGGGAAACTAATAGGCCAATTCTGAACAAATCTGTAAGTCTTACAGATCTGAAATCTGTAAATAATGAACAAAATCGCAACGAAACCAGTCGCTCTTATGCATAATTTTACATTAATCAACAAGAATTGATGCGTTTTTGACAGTTTTTTTACAGATTTACAGATCTGTAAGACTTACAGATTTGTTCAGAATTGGTCAATAAGTCGGGTTGATACGAAGGGGCAAACGTTGACCCGTAATCCAGTAGCCCCAGAATCCATTAGTTATGTCGCATTCCTTCATCATGAAGCTCACAGCATCTATGTAGACGGCTTTATCGACAGAAGGCCGCTTAAAATTTTGCTAGATACGGGTGCGACAAAAACAATAATCAGACCCGACTTAACAAGAAAAATATGCAGAAAACATCTAGTCGCAACAAAGTGGCAAATACGCACAGCCACAGAATCTGGAGAAATAGATCTGAACATCGCTGTTGGAAAAACTTGTATTAAACATCGCGTACTGGTAACTTACGTAGAAGAGAAATTCATTCTCGGCATGGAGATAATGAAAAAGCATGGATTGAAATTTGACCTGAAGAATGGACTGATGATGGTCAATGATGAAGAAATGGTAATAAATCCACGACACGACAATGCCATGCGAGTGTTCATAACGGAAGATGTAACCCTAACAGAACGTAGTGAATTGATCGTGGAAGCACAGCTGAAAATTGATGATGCCAAAACTGGGACTGGAGTTGTAATTGGAATAGCCTTGTCAAAACCGACAAGATAATCCCAGTTCGAATAACAAACATAAATTTTTATCCTGTTGTAATAAAAAAAGGGACCATAGCAGGAGAATGTTCGACGGTATCATCAATTATTCGAACTGTGAAGACCAAAGACAGCACATCCTGTGAAGTTCCGGATATTCTAATAAAGGAGCTGTCAATATCGTTCCAGGACTTGACCGCCGACCCGAAAAACCAAGGCTAAATACTTAATTGGGAACTTTCAAGATATATTCCAATTTGACAAAAAGGACAAAGGAAGAACTAATGTAGTCCATCATAAAATAGACACCGGAAACGCAAGACCTATCCACCAAACAGCAAGAAGATTACCACTGGCGAAGCGGAAAGAAGCAAAAAAAAATATTGAGGACATGAGGACCGAAGGTGTGATTGAACCTTCAAGCAGTCCATGGGCTTCACCAGCAGTGCTAGTGAAGAAGAAGAATGTCTCTACAAGATTTTGCGTTGATTATCGACAAGGTGACAAAGAAGGATAGGTACCCGCTTCCCCGAAAAGACGATACACTGGACACATTGGCAGTATCAAAGATTTTCTCTACTCTTGATCTAAAGAGTGGATACTGGCAAGTACGTTTAGACCTAAAAGACAAGGAAAAGACAGCGCAACCTTTATCATCGGTACCGGTCTTTGGCAATTTACTGTTATACCATTTAAGCTCGCAATGCTTCTGCAACGTTTTAACAACTTATGGAAACGGTGTTGACTGGACTGTCGTGGAAAACATGTTTAGTTTATCTCGACGATATTATTGTGGTAGGAAAAACGTTCGAGGACAAAATGAAGAACTTAGAAGAGGTTTTCCAAAGATTGAGGAAGGCTAATCTAAAGCTCAGTCCAAAGAAGTGGCACTTATTTCAAAGAAAAGTTCATTATCTTGGACACGTAGTTTCTGATAAGTGTATTGCAGTTTATAACCTACCCGGAGGGGGGTTATATAACCAAACTTACTACAGGGAGTTCCTGAACGAGGTTTGGGCTCCGGCCAGCTTTTATACAGTGGAGACAGGGGAATCCGACGAAGCTGAAATATAGGGGCGGTAATGTGGGCGCCAGAGCCTGCAAACGACTGAGAGACAAGCCCTCAGGAACGGGAATGGGGCGGTAATTTCAGGATGCAAGAAAGGTAATTATGACACTCAAAATTTAAATAAAGATGTGGACTATATTGCTGAAGTTGTTACAATACACGTGTAGAGTTGAAACACTAAAGCGGTCTAGCGCAAGTAAATATCCGGTAAGTGACTGAAGGTCGATGGTACTTGCCTAAAGGGCGGTACGTCGCGGAGGGGTAATGTTCACAGCGACGGTTGCGTAATACAAGTGATTGGCGCAGTAATAGTACGTAGCCGCAGTTGATCGATCAATTACGTTTGTGCGCAGAGAATGACAATTATAAACGCTCATAAACTCGCAGGGTGAATACTTATTACCTACCCGTGGAAAGCGCAAGAGTACCCTAAAAATAAACTTACTATGGCCCGCGGAAACCAACCTATGCTTCGTACATCAACTAAGAGTGGTCCACAATACATAAATCGAATCGTGTACAATGTACAATAAACAAACGTAAGTACACGCAGAATAGATAAATAAAAAGGCAAACAATAGAAATAATAATAAAGCTCTTATCTGACACAGTGGTGGGGAATTGGCAGATGGCCAGGTGGATCGTCAAGATGGCGGACGTGTCCTCGTGGTTCGTGTTTTATCCCACGACGCCAACAATGATCTTTCTTCTCCACACCCAATGCTCCGAATAAGCGGGAACGATGAAATAAAGATGCAGTGGAAGTACGGAAGGCGAAATAAATTAAAGTTGAATATCGTGCGCAAGCAAAATACGTAGAATTAATGCACGTAAAAATAAGTAATTGAAGTACGTGAACGGTAAAATGAAACGAAAATAAGAAAACGAATACGAAAAAGATAAGGCCTGAAAAGGAAAACTCAGTCAGCACGTGGTTCACTATCCAAATTAAAAATGGCGACTCAAAAGAAAAATTGTAGTACATGTAATTTTACTTTATAATAAAATTCTAAATGTACTTGATATTAACATTGACTTTAAATTGCATTATTTAAATATTCCATGTGCTATTTACCTAGGTTGTTATGTGCCCTTAAAGTGTGGCAGTTAGGAAGACTGTCTAATCCAGGCAAAAACAATCCTGCGAGAATCCCAAATTCTCAAAGATCGACGGTGTATGTTTTATCCTCAAACTTGAGCACTCCAATCACAAAACTAAATCACACAGATCTGGAGCTAGCACCTAACACGTCTTAAGCTTTCAATGACTAACTTGCAAGAGGAAAGCTCTTTTTTTAAACTGCAAAACTCGACTTAACTTAAGTCGGTTCAATTAGTGGGTAATTCATAATTGACTCCGCAAGTGTGATGTCACGACGCCATTTTGATTGAGGTAGGTCATGGGTTGCGTTCCAAACAAACCAAACTGAACGTGCATTTCAAATATACTAAAGTTTTAAAGTTATCTTTCCGTGTTGCGAAAAAGAATTGGGACAATAAAATGAATACTTTCATAAAAGCAATAATAAAAAATGTATTCAGGAATAGAACAATAAAATTAATACTCTCAAAAAGGACACAGACTACTTTGTACAGGTTAGAAATTTTATTGTGTACAAATTTATGGCACTTGTCAGACATCTAGGCGCTCATTTTAATGACAGCAGACACAATCTGGAGTATCTTGGAGTTGGATATTCCAGAATTACGAAGTTCTATGCTCTAATTGGTCACTAATCAGCCAATTAAAGTATATTTCTTCCACCCCCAGACCTAACATAGTGTTTAGTTTTTATATGTAAATTTTAAAATATTCAGAAAGATCAGTTGATCATTATCATATATTACTTAATGTAATACATATTTTTTTTAAATATTGTGGTCATACTCATAAATAAAGTGCAAACAAAGTGTACATTACATTTCGGTGTCGGTGCCACTGGAAGATTCCAATAAGAAACGCGGCTCAACCAACGTATGTAGTTTATGCTTTTTGCGTAATGTAAGTACATTTATATTCTAATAAAGATCTAAACTTTTAGATAAACGATATTTTAATTTTATTGTCATCGTTGTGTACAAAAATTCAATATTTTATATAGTAAATTTTGAAGAGAAAAAAAAATACCTTTTTAGGCGGCTGGTACATAAATTGTTGTTTTTCGTATCTGCTGGCAACCTTAAAGTATCAATTTTTATTTGACATCTGTCAAAATCAAAATTCTTGGCCGCTTGTTTGTTCATTATTGATTTACATAGTTCATATTAATGGGATTAATTATTTTAGAATATAATAACAAATGTAAGTAAAATTTTAACTATTCCTTTACAAATATTAATGAAAAAGTAATGAATTTTCGAGTAAAAATAGCGGCCGTAAAGTAAATGCGGCCGTAAGGTAAATGCGGCCGTAAAGTAAATGCGGCCGTAAAGTAAATTTTGACAGATGTCAAAAATTGATTTTGAATGAAAATTCATAATTTATTGTTGTAATCGCCTAAAAAATGTTGTGTGCACCTCGGCTAAAAGTTCTATTTGTGCCTCATCTGATTTGTAGCCTCGGCTTTGCCTCGGCTGCAAACTTCGGTTTCGGCCCAAAAAGATTACTTTTAGAACCTTGATACACAAATAACTATTTTAAGAACAATTTTAAAATCTCAGTAGTGTGGGTTGTTATGGAAATGTTATTGTAATAAATATAAATTAAAAATTCTTTATCTATTTTTGCTGTCAAAGTATTACTTTATCTAACCTTGCTGTTAAAAATTAGTTTTTCTATAGCCCTGCTGCTAAATTGCTGCTTGATCAACTATCTTAAGTTGAACAAAGTACATTTTAAGATATCCTGTAGAAAAAAAGATATAAAAAATGAAATTATATAAATATTAAGTTCAAAAAAGTTAATGTAACATATAACCTCCAAATTAAATTATTCGTTTTAAGTATCAGATGTATTAAAATTGAAAAATTGTTTGCGCTAGCATTACCTCACATCATATCTATATTTAAATATATACTTATCTATAAAATAAACTAATATTTTGATTGAAAACGATATTTTCACACTTCCCTTATGTACAGTTCCATAAACCTGTCGTTTGTTTGGAACGCAGACCTTAACCTATCTCAACAAAATGGAGGTCGTGACGACATCACTTGCGGAGTCAATTACTGGGATATGTACCAAAATAGGATAGTATATTTTTTTCCACATGACTGCCAAGTTCTCGAGTAATATAAACCAAGGGGCATTTTTGCGAATGCGCGAAGTAGACATTCGAAACGATCACAGCGCTACAGTCATAACGTGGTTGACAGGTGAACTGGTGATGTAAACAAACGACCAGCAAAAGTTAGGTTAGGATAAAGAAACACATGGAAAATGAGTTATGAAAATATGAACTAGATTTGAAGGAACACTTAAAGGATAGCGAAGAGTAGTCTAAGAAAGATAGGACATGAAATATGTATACTATAAGAATCATAAACTAGCGATAATGTTTCAGATAAGCAAGAGTAGCGGAAAAAGATGTATGAATGGGTTGAAAGTAAATGAAATGAACCAAATAATTTGGAAGGCGGAAAAATATCGTTACAAGTTGATCAGGTCCAGTACCGAGAGATAAACAAGAATTGAAAAGTTTCCTTGGTCTCTCTGCATACTACCGACGCTTTGTACTTGGATTTGACAACACAGCGAAGAATAGACAAGGCTTACTGACGAAGACAGAAGATTTATCTGGGAGATGGACTGTCAAGCCGCGTTCAAACAACTTAAATATTCCTTGACAAGCGCACCTATCCTAAGTCATCCTTTACCAGAAGAAGAATTCATTATAGATACAGATGTCAGCAACGTTGGAATTGGTGGCGTTCTTTCCCAGATACAAGACGAACAAGAGAAAGTTATTGCCTACTTTAGTAAGACCTTGTCAAAACCAGAGTAGAATTATTGCGTCACTAGAAATAAACTTTTGGCAGTTGTGAAATCTGTGGAGCACTTCTACAAATAGTTGTATGGTAAAAGATTTCTTATAAGAACTGACCATGCCGATCTTAAATGGCTCCTACAAATTAAGAATCCTGAAGGTTAAGCGGCTAGGTAGATTGAAAGATTGCAAGAATATAACTTCTTTAACAAGCATTGGACAGGTACAAGCCATCGTAATGCAGACGCATTATCCAGAAGACCTGGCCAAGAGGAATGTAAGCATTGCAGTCGTCCATAAGAAAAAACTCTCGACCGTCCCAGAACAACAGTATTTAATGATAGTTGGCAAACGGAAAATCTTCGCAAGGACCAAGAAAATAACCTGGACTTGAAGATAATACTTTATTAGAAACATGGCGATAGCAGACCAGTTTGGAAAGATGTTGCACGATACTCACAAGGTGGTGTAAAATTGTATTGGGCGCAATTGGACTATTGTGGTTGACGAGGGCCTCCTGAAACGTGTTATAGAAAATACGGTTTGTACTGACAGTAGGACCCAGTTGATAATCCCTATGAATAGAGTACCGGAAGTATTGGAAGAGGTCCATGACAGATCTGGCGGAGAAGTATTTGGAGGGAATAAAACCCTCGAAAGATTATGCCTACTATTTTACTGGGTAAATTGTAAGAAAGATGTTAAAGAGTGATGCAAGAAATTTGTAATTTGCGCGGAAAGTAACGGACCAGATAAGAAAAGAAGAGCTACAATTCGCCAGTATAACGTTGGAAGTCCCTTTGAACGCATTGTGATTGACCTGGCCGGACTATTCCCAAAAACTGATGAGGGAAATAAATATATAGTGGTAGTAATGGACTATTTTACTAAGTGGTTTGAAGCCTATTCATTACCCAACCAGGAAGCCGTAACGGTCGAGGAAGTCTTGGTAAAAGAATGAATCTGCCGATTTGGAGTACTGCGAGAGATACATTCCGACCAAGTGAAGGAATTTCGAGTCTGCTCTGTTCCAAAATATCTGTAAGATGTTAGGAATCAAGAAAACCAGAACTACTGCATTACATCCGCAATCTGATGGCATGGTTGAACGGATGAATAGAATAATAAATCGGTATTTGTCGAAGATAGTCTCTAACCATCAACGAGATTGGGACCGACATCTTCATCTGTTCTTGTTGGCTTACCGTTCACCCGTGCATAAGGCAACAGGGCAGACACCAGCTAACATCTTATTCGGACGGGAGTTGCGCTTACCATGCGATCTGATATTTGGCAGTAAACCCGGTGAAGATCTTGCCGGGGAGGACTATGTAACGGACTTACGGATAAGAATGAACAACATCCATGAATAAGTCCGTACAAATATTCAAGGTGCCAGCGATCGGATGAAGAACCAGTACGACCTCAAGATTAAAAAATGTGGTTCATCATTGTTAGCTCTACAGCCCGGGGTGGGCTTTGGCTTCCTCCACAATCTGCCTCCATTCCTTTCTGTCCATCGCCTTGCTTCTCCATCTTTTCACATTCATCTTGATCAAGTCGTTTTGTACATCATCAATCCATCTCAGTTTTGGCCTGCCTTTCTTCCTTCTATTGTATAGTTTTCCTTTTAGTATTCTCAATGGCATCCTTTCTTCACTCATTCTTAATACGTGTCCGATCCACCTTATTCTCTGAGACTTTACAAATCTGATGATGTTTTGCTTTTCAATAAGTTCCTCAATCTCTTCGTTGTATCTTCTTCTCCACAGATCATCTTCCTTAACTCCTCCGAAAATTTTTCTCATAATTCTTCTCTCCAATATCTGTAGTTTGTTTATATCCGATTGTTTCAATGTCCACACTTCACAACCATATGTGACCACCGGTCGCACTAATGTTTTGTACAATCGTAGCTTGGTTCTTCGTGATATGTATCGGTTTTGAAACGTTCTTTTATTTGCGAAGTAAGCTCGGTTTCCTTGAATTAACCTTTCTTTTATAGTTAAACTTATATCGTGATTATTAGATATTTTTACTCCCAAGTATGTGAAGTTGGGTACACCTTCGAAATGGTTTTTGCCTATCTCTATATTTCCAATTGTTCTTCTAGTCTCGGATACTGAGGTTTTCATATACTTTGTCTTATTCTCGTTTACGTGCAACCCTATGTTGTTTGCTGCCATCTCCATTTCTAGGTAAAGCTCTTTTAATTTTATTAGGTTTTCAGATACGATTAAAATATCATCCGCATATGCGCATATCTGGCTGGACATTGTGAAGATTGTGCCATTTCTAGTAACTTTTGTTACAGCCTCTTGCAATATCAGGTTAAACAACGTTGTTGAAAGGTTATCTCCTTGCTTAACTCCTGTTTCTAGCACAAAACTGTCACTTAATTTTTTACCAAGTTTTACTTTCGCTTTCGTGTCGTTCATAGTCATCTTTACTAATCTTATTATCTTCTGAGGTATTCCTTGTTTTTCCATAATTTCGTACATTTTTACTCTATTTATACTGTCGAATGCCTTTTTAAAGTCTACAAACAACATATGCAGATCAATGCCGTGTTCATAGTGTTTTTCTAAAATTTGTGTTATTATAAAAGTTTGGTCTGTAGTACTTCTGTTCGGGCGGAATCCGCATTGGTATTCCCCTAATATGTTTTCGGCATATGTCCTGATCCTGCCGTTGATGATTACGTTAAAATCTTGTATGTTTCGTTCAGGAGAGTAATTCCTCTGTAGTTATTGCAGGATAATTTGTCTCCTTTCTTGAAGATTGGGCAGATAAGTCCTGTTTTCCAGCTTTCAGGCATTCTTTCTTGTTTCCATATCATTGTTATTAGTTGGTGTAATGCATCAATAATTTCTTCTCCCCCGTATTTAATTAATTCAGCGACTATGTCATCTTCCTCAGGCGATTTGTTATTTTTCAGTTTTTGTATGTTATGTTTTATTTCATGACGTGATGGTTCTTCTATCGGTATTTCAGTTCCATTATAAAGTGGGGTGATAAATTGTTCCTGTTGTTCTGCGTTTAACAAATCTTTAAAATATTCAGCCCATCTTTGTAATACCTTATTTTCTTCTCCTAGTACAGTCCCGCTCTTGTCTTTGCATTCATCTGTCCTTGGTTGGAATCCGTTTTTGAATTTAAGGACATTTTCATAAAATTTCCTTGGGTGCTGGCTACTTAAGAGCTCTGTTTCTTTAAAGTGGGCTTTATACATTTGTTTCTTCTTTCTTTTACATGTTTTATTCGCTTGTCTTCTTAGTTGCTTATATTTCTCTTCATTCCCCCTTGTTCTTCGCTGCAGCAATAATTGTCGTACTTCATTTTTCTTGACTATAGCTTCTCTGCATTCATTGTCAAACCAGTCCACGTCTTTCCGTTTCTGTTTTTCACCGATTGTTTCCTCGGCTGCCTTCTTTATAGCTCTTTCTATGCTTTTCCATGTTATCTCGATGTCTTCTTTGGTTTCGGTTTCTTCATTTAGCTTTACATGCAATGCCTCCTGGTAGGCCTTCACTTCTTCTTCATTTTGAAGTTTCTCCAGATCCCAATATTTTCTTTGGATACTTCTTGCTCTCGGAGCTGCGATTAATCTTTGTTTTAGCTGGGCTCTCACTAGGTAGTGATCTGAGTCACAATTTGGTCCTCTATAAGTTCTTATATCTGTAATCGATGACGCGTGCCTTACTTTTATCAAAATATGATCAATTTGGTTAACAATGTCCGTTCCCGGCACCTTCCATGTACCTATATGGATTCTTTTGTGATTGAAGCATGTACTTTTTATTACCATATTATTTCTTAAAGCGAACTGGGCTAACAACATTCCGTTCTCGTTTGTAGCGTCGTGTAGTGTAAATTTACCTGCTATCCCTTTTAGAAAATCTTCCTTACCAAGCTTCGCATTGAAATCCCCCATCATTAATAAATTGTCATACTTTTGTACATTTGTGGTTGACGAGGGCCTCCTGAAACGTGTTATAGAAATTACGGTTTGTACTGACAGTAGGACCCAGTTGATAATCCCTATGAATAGAGTACCGGAAGTATTGGAAGAGGTCCATGACAGATCTGGTGGAGAAGTATTTGAAGGGAATAAAACTCTCGAAAGATTACGCCTACGATTTTACTGGGTAAATTGCAAGAAAGATGTTAAAGAGTAGTGCAAGAAATTTGTAATTTGCGCGGAAAGTAACGGACCAGATAGGAAAAGAAGAGCTACAATTCGCCAGTATAACGTTGGAAGTCCCTTTGAACGCATTGCGATTGACCTGGCCGGACTATTCCCAAAAACTGATGAGGGAAATAAATACATAGTGGTAGTAATGGACTATTTTACTAAGTGGTTTGAAGCCTATTCATTACCCAACCAGGAAGCCGTAACGGTCGAGGAAGTCTTGGTAAAAGAATGAATCTGCCGATTTGGAGTACCGCGAGAGATACATTCCGACCAAGTGAAGGAATTTCGAGTCTGCTCTGTTCCAAAATATCTGTAAGATGTTAGGAATCAAGAAAACCAGAACTACTGCATTACATCCGCAATCTGATGGCATGGTTGAACGGATGAATAGAACAATAAACCGGTATTTGTCGAAGGTAGTCTCTAACCATCAACGAGATTGGGACCGACATCTTCATCTGTTCTTGTTGGCTTACCGTTCACCCGTGCATAAGGCAACAGGGCAGACACCAGCTAACATCTTATTCGGACGGGAGTTGCGCTTACCATGCGATCTGATATTTGGCAGTAAACCCGGTGAAGATCTTGCCGGGAAGGACTATGTAACGGACTTACGGATAAGAATGAACGACATCCATGAATAAGTCCGTACAAATATTCAAGGTGCCAGCGATCGGATGAAGAACCAGTACGACCTCAAGATTAAAAAATGTGGTTCATCATTGTTAGCTCTACAGCCCGGGGTGGGCTTTGGCTTCCTCCACAATCTGCCTCCATTCCTTTCTGTCCATCGCCTTGCTTCTCCATCTTTTCACATTCATCTTGATCAAGTCGTTTTGTACATCATCAATCCATCTCAGTTTTGGCCTGCCTTTCTTCCTTCTATTGTATAGTTTTCCTTTTAGTATTCTCAATGGCATCCTTTCTTCACTCATTCTTAATACGTGTCCGATCCACCTTATTCTCTGAGACTTTACAAATCTGATGATGTTTTGCTTTTCAATAAGTTCCTCAATCTCTTCGTTGTATCTTCTTCTCCACAGATCATCTTCCTTAACTCCTCCGAAAATTTTTCTCATAATTCTTCTCTCCAATATCTGTAGTTTGTTTATATCCGATTGTTTCAATGTCCACACTTCACAACCATATGTGACCACCGGTCGCACTAATGTTTTGTACAATCGTAGCTTGGTTCTTCGTGATATGTATCGGATGAAGGACCAGTACGACCTCAAGACTAAAAAATGTGGTTATCAACCTGAAAATTTAGTGTGGCTTTACAATTTACAGAGACTTGTCTCTGCAAAGCAATTGGAAAGGCCCTTAGGAGATCTACAGAATTAGGAAAATACCTAGTGGAAAGCCGAGAGTAGTCCACGTCAATCGGTTGGCCCTTTCGCTGGTGATAACTATGACGATCATCGTGGAGCGGCGATTCGTTGGGTTGTAACTCAGGAAACTACATTTGAAGATTACATGGAATGCCATTCCACTGGTCACAAGGCAAGGTATTGCGTGACAAGAGAAGAACAACAAGATCTGATCACCGTGTCCCCAAAGTATTCCCTCGCTCATTGTGTAGCGAAAGACATTTAAATGTTCCGCGGTATCGCTTCAGTTTTTAAAAGAAAATTTAGACGAGTACAAGAACTGACCAACCAACGTCCAACCGTCGTAAAAACGATACAACTGAAGGATGATAACGTAAATCACAGCGGTACATTTACTATCTAGTTACGACACAATACTCAAATCGGAAGCCGTCATACCCTTCATGGGGTCGTAGACTAGATGGTTTAGATTGGGGAATTGTTAGAGACAATCTTCCGCTTTACCGGAGTGGAAATTCTAGTCTGCAGCTTCAACGCTAGCGGACAAGAAGAGCTCAAACGGGTCGTCGACTCTTATTTCTTCAAGACCTCTAGATGCACCAAGGGTGATGCGTGTAAATTTCGTCCGCCGCTAGCGGACATGTCACACCAGGTTCGCTCGGTATATATATATATATATATATATATATATATATATATATATATATATATAATGGTACAATGAAAGTTATCATGAAATTGTAACAAGAAAAATAAAAAAAGACTTAAATGGATCAAAAATAATATAGAAGATAAATTAGAATACGAAATAATAAGAAAAGGGAGTAACAATAAGAAAAAGAAAAGAAAAAAAGAAAATGAAATAAAGAATATCGAAAAATAGTAATAATAATAATAAAGAATTTAAATATACAAAAAAAATGAACAGAAAATGACCAAGAGAATAAACAAGCTTGGGTATAATATAAGGAGTGACTAACTGAATTATCACACGAACACACAGAAATCGAAGAAGAAAGTAACCTAGAAGATACTTTGACAGAATCAACATAAGAAGAGGCCATAGAAGTAATTAATATTAGCCGTAATGGTAAATCCCCTGGAAAAGATGGAATAAATATAAAATTAATTAAATATGAAGGTGAAAAGCTCCAAGAACATATATTCAAAATCATTCAGAACATTTGGAGAAAAGAAAAACTCACTTTATTGAGTATTACTTATAAAATATTTAGCACAATAACACAAAAAAGAATAGCTAATGAAACGAAAAATATAATTGGACAATATCAATGTGGATTCACGCGAAGAAGATCTACTACAGATGCTACACATACGATAAAAAAAAACAAGGAAAGGGCACATGAACCCGAAATAAAAATGGTAATGCTTTTTATAGACTTTAGACAAGCATTCGATTCCATTAAAAGGGACAAGCTAATATCAGATTTTAAAGAACTGGGAATAGGAACTTAGCTAAGAAAACTGATCCTAAGGACAATGAACAACACAACAATAAGCATCAAAATACAAAAAGAAGAAACAAAAGAATTTGAAATAAATAAAGGAGTACGACAGGTGACTCATTATCAGCAATATTATTCAATCTCGCTCTAGAACTATATTGAGAAAAATAAGCACAGAAATATTGAGAACTAGAGGAAGCCAAATAATAGCTTATGCTGCGGATAGAGTTCTAGTAACAAAAAACAGAAATATAATGATAGAAATGTTAAAGGAGATCCTATCAAACGGCGATAAGATAGGACTAAAAATAAACGAAGATAAAACTAAATTTATGAGAGTTGGGAAAGACACAGAACAAAAGGTTAAAAGATTCAAATATTTAGGAACAATGCTAGCAAATAATGGAGAAAGAGAAACAGAAATAAAGGAAAAATATAGCATTAAACAAGGCATTTCATGCAAATAAAAACTTACTGCAAAATAAACTTATTTCAAAGAAAACTAAAATAAAAATTTATAAAACAATATTAAGATCCATTGTAATGTACTCCGCAGAAACAATGATTGACAAAAAAGATGAAAAAGATATAATAATAGCAGAAACTGTACTAGGACCAGTAAAATTGCAGAAAATGAATATAGAGTTAAAAAGAATAACAAAATTGAAGAAAAATTAGAAGATGAAGCCATAGCGAAGAAAATAAAGCAGCTGCGAATAAAATGGATGGGATACGTATGGAGATCAAAAGAAACAGATATAATATACTATGGGAACCAGGAGGAAAGAGAAGACGCGAGAGATCAAGGCGATCTCCATTGTACCAGGCGGGAACATTGAAATATGGCAACGCTGTATAGCGGACCGCTAAAAGGATTGTTCAATGATCACTCGGTGTAGAACACTTATGCCGATTTGCACCGCATACACTTAAATTTGCACGTAACTAAGTAAACCTTTTATATAAGTGCAACTTAAAATATCGGTACGTTGCACCGTTTAGTCGTTTACATTAAGTAAAAACTTAACAAAGTCTTACTTAAACATATATATCTAGTGACTTTTTTCTTTAATGTTTTGTAGATACTTTCATTATGGTTTTGAACTGTCATTTACAATGTTTTGAGCTGTCATTCATGTCATTTACTTCAAAGTATTGATCTGAATAGAAAATATATATAACGTAAATACATAAATTTGCTAAATCTTAAATATTTCTGTATAATGTCGAAAAAAAGAAGTAATATAGAGAAAAAATCTATAAATTTTACCAACGATGATAATTTACTGGCACTAATATTGTAAGAAATATAACAATATATATATATTAGAAAAGAAAATAAAACGTGCCATTACATGGAAAAAAAGATGGAACTTGGGATAGGATAGAAGAAGAATAATATCGTCAATCATGAAGTACATTTAGCTCCAAAGATAAATAATAATAATAATAATAATAATAATAATAATAATAATAATAATAATAATATAACGTTTATTTTAGCACAATTGCTATATAGCTACAATATATATTACAAACAGAAATTATCAATAAATCATTTTACATGTAAATAGGTACTAAATATATTTGTGACAAATTTTTAACAATATTCATTTCTAAAGTAACAAAAGAAATATTACAATGAATTGTTTTAATATAATTGTTTAATGTCTGTACAATTTTTTTTTAGGTTACAAGTTTAATATCCTTAGGTAAACAGTTATACTTTATGAATGATTTAAAGAATACTGAGTTTTGAGATCTTCTATAGGATTTATGTTCTAATACAAAATTACTTGCATTCCTAGTATAGTACTGATGATGACCACAATTTTTGTTTAATATAGTAGAGTAATATTCAGTTGTTAATCCAAGTTTTATTTTATGTATAAAAATTATACTTCTCATTTCAGAAAATTTATCGATTTTAACTCATTGCAAATTACTCAACATGGAGTTAATACTGCAATACCGATTTCATTTAAGTATTATACGCATGGCTCTATTTTAGACATTGAAGTATATTCTTTGCACTATTATTGCTTAAGTAAATTATTGTTGCAGAGTTGTTAAATTATGACTAATTCTATGAAGAAATCCTTACTTTTTTGATATTTTTTTACAAATATAGTCAATATATTCATCAAATTTTAACATCTCGTCTACAATTATACCCAAATATTTTATTTTGAAACAATCTCTATTTGCGAGTCATTTATTTTCATAGTAAAATCACTACTTATCCAGGTCTGCTTAACACCTCTTTTCCCAATTATCATATTTTTTGTTTTATTGACATTTAACTTTAATCTATTTGTTGTAAGCCAATTTGCTACATTTTCAAGGTCATTGTTAATTATTTTTTGAATATCTAACATATTTTTACCCGCATAATAAACAAAAGTGTCATCAGCAAACAAATGAAATTTGCAGCGGGTTAGTATATAATACATGTCATTAATAAACAGAATAAACAAAATAGTGCCTAATATGCTACCCTGTGACACTCATTTATCAATTGAAATTTCATTTGAAACAGTAGTAGAACATTTCAATTATTGTTTTCTATTATACAAATAATCAATAAACCAATTTAAAACAGTACCTGACAGTCCGTATTTTAATTTTTTTTTTCAATAATGATCTGTCTATTGTTTCAAATGCTCATTTTAGGTCCAGAAATACAATTACTGTTGTCAGATCTCTATCAAAATTTACTTGCCAATCATTCAGTAAGAAATGAAGAGCAGTTTCACAACTATAGAGTTTTCTGAATCCTGACTGATATGGAGTTAATATATTATTATTTTTAACTTATTCTATTATCTGTATATAAACAACTTTTTCTAATATTTTTGCTATCGCAGGTAATATATTAATTGGTCTATAGTCTTCAGCAGTTTTTGCAGAACTTACTTTCTTAATAGGAACAGTCGGAGAGGTTTTAATCATATCAGGTATCTTGCCTAATTGTAATGAGCAGTTAATTATAACTAACAAAGGATCTGCTAAGGAATCATAATAAGTTTTAAATATATCTATAGTTATATCATTTAGGCTTCCTTTATTAGGCATAGAAAAAACAACACTTCTTACCTGATCCTTGTCTAGTAATTTAAATTACTTAAAACTATTATATTCGTTGGAAATATAATTATAATTATTTGTATTATGATCTGTTGCACTTTTAATTAATTCTTTAATACTGTCTACATAATAGTTGTTAAATTTGTCAGGTATTATGTTAATATCAGTTTCTAATTTTCCACAAAAAAATATTCCTTTATATTGTTCAGCATTGGTTGGGGACACAAATTCTTTTAATGTTTTCCACATTAATTTAGGATCATGTCTGCAATTATCTATATTATTCTCATAATAATATTTTTTAGCATCCCTAATACTGGTTACCACCGAGATTCTTTTACATTTATGTAACAAGTCTAAGTCAGCACATTCTAGTGGCACCAATAAAGTATATTAATAGGTCAATTGATGTAATTCGTAACTAGTATTGTGTACAGGTAAAACTAATATTTGCTGACTTAGTACTTGTTGTTCATAGTATATATAGTGTAAGGTAATGGTTGTAAAAGAAGAGAAAGAAAAGAAGAGAAAGGGAGAATCAAGTAAAGAAGTAGTGTGGTATAGTTAGTGGTAGACGGCGGTGGTGGACAGAAGTGTAAAACATTTATTATTATATTATTTATATTTTTATACAAATGTGAGTATTCTATATAATTTAATATCCATCTCATAATTCTTTCTCCGTATCCGGTCTGACAAAGAACCCAATTATATATATTTTGTAATACCTATCCTTTCGAGGAGGGTCACAAACTGGTAGCAGTGGTCCTGTAAGAGTGTTTCAAGTTGGTAGTAATGAAAATTATTGAAAGGACGTGCTACAGTTTGATGGCGCCATCTCATTCGAAAGAGGTGTTACATTTAAAATCTAACCAATCATTAGCTTCTTTTGTATATACAAATTTCTTATATGCTAGGTCACGAATTTATTAAATTTTTACAAAAATATTTATATTTATTATTATTTATTCCTTGCATCCTATAATTATTGTTGCAATTAGATGCATTACATGCAAGGGTAAATACATCAACATTAACATTTTTTTTCCTGCCATTATATACTAATTCATTTTTTACTGTACTATTTATTTTAAGTTCTGTTAATGAAATTTTATGAAAATAAATTAAAGAATTAAAGGACAACATGTTCCGAAAAGAAAAAAGAAATCTATGCAACAGGGCGAGGATTACAAACAATAATATAAATAATAATGCTTCAACTGAATAATAAAAGGTATGATGAATAAATTAAATATAAAACAGTTTATTTTGTAACCTATATCTTAATTTATCCAAACTGTCCAAATAATGAAGTCAAAAATTTACTTGCCTTGGACTTCTGTACCAAATTAAATTAAAAGCATTCATTTCATCATCATCTAACACATTAAAATTCCATGTAAATGATACATATTTCTTATTTATAGCATATAAACGAATTAAGCTGACCTTTAAGACACACACTTTCTACGTATATTTTAAGTGAAACTTAATTCCAAATAAGTTTAACTTACAACGCGGTGCAAATGGCTTTAAATGCAGTTGATGAATTAATTGAAGTAGATGAAAATTTTGAATTCGTTAGTAACAAATTATTACAATAATTTAAAGAAAACTATGCCAGATCAAAGGAGCATTTTATAATTCATGGAATCAGTATTACTGTATATTTGTGGTTATACTGTTTTCAAAATATGAAAAATCGTAAATTGTAATTTTTGCGAACATTTTATTATATCTGAATCACAACAAAAAGATGATCAATATTTTAATTTGTTAAATAGTGATGGTTTAACACTTCCTTCTGATTCAGTTAAAAATATAGGAAAACATACATTATTTGTTATGCACGAATTAGTTTCCAATTAATGTGAACGTGTTTTTTTAAAATAGCAATAACAATCAAAAAAATAATTGCATCCAATTCAGAACTCTGTCATATTTTATAAGATATTTGCTTTTATAAAGAACCGATTGCCAAAATTATTGATAAAATTTTAAATATAATAAGTAGTAAGTAACATATTGTTAAATAATTACAGAAAACAAAATAATGATTTATTGAACATTAGTGAAATAAAAAAAACTTCAAACTTTATCATAGGTGTCATATTTTGTTTGTATTCATTGTTATTTGACGATTTAATTACATTTTGTATAATTTTTTGTAAATTTAATTCAATTATACCAATTATAATTTTTTTTTTATTGAGAAATTAATTTACAACTGGCCAATATGACCAATCAGTAAATCTGATATAAGATTATTAGCATGCATGAAGGAGACACCCATCGATGTTCCTTCGTTACATTGTATTTTTGGTTTCCAGTGTTATTTACATTTTATTTTGAGCATAAATCTCTTCAGTCTTCTGACTTCGTTTCCATTGTTTAATAGGTTCTCTGCTAAATTATTAGGGTGGTAATTCAGTCTCTTCTTATATTTTGAGGCAAATGTTTTTATTTGGTCATTAACACACTTTATTTGTAAATTATTGTGTAATGTCTCATTGTGAACATACCATGGAGCATTGGCAATAACACGCAGTGTTTTGTTCTGGAGGCGTTGTATTAGATTTAAATTGGATTGTTTTGCGCAACCCCAAAGTTGGATGCCGTATGTCCAAATGTTTTTGTATATAAGTATTTTGTTATGTAATGAGAGTTTAGAATAGCGTCCTATGAGCCAATACATTTTTTTAATTTTTATGTCCAATTGTTTTCTCTTTGTGGATAGATGTTTTTTCCATGTTAGTCCTTTTTCGAGGTGCACCCCTAGGTATAGTACTTCAGTTTTTACAGGTAGGGTTGTATTATTTAAAGTTACCGTAGGGCACGTGTCCCTTCTTGTAGTAAATGTAATGTGAGCCGATTTTACTTCGTTTATTTTTATCCTCCATTTGTGAGCCCAGGACTCCATTTTGTTAAGAGATTGTTGAAGGAGTTTTGAAGCTTTTATTGGATCGCTGTGAGATGCGAGGTATGCGGTGTCATCTGCGTACGTGGCTGTTGGTACATTGTTTTTAGTAGGTAGGTCCACGGTGTATAGTTGATAGAAGAGTGGGCCTAGGACGCTTCCTTGTGGAACACCAGCATTTATGTTATGGAAACTTGAACGACTGTTTTCATGGATTACCTGAAAAAATCTGTCTTTTAAGTAGGATTTGAAAAGTAATTAGTATGGATGAGGGAGGTTGAGTTTGATTTTATATAACAGGCCTGTATGCCATACTCGGTTAAAAACTTGACTTACGTCCAGGAAGGCAGCTGAGCAGAATTTTTTTCTCTTTGAAGCTTGTTTCTATTTCTCTTACTACCCTGTAGACTTGTACTAAAGTCGGTTGCTGGTTCCTGAATCCGAATTGGTGTTCAGGGATTAATTTGTTATTTTTCACGATTGGAGTCAGGCGTTTTAGGATTAGCTTTTCGAGGAGTTTAGATATGGCGGGAAGTAGAGAAATAGGTCTGAAGGAGGATATTTCATAAGGCGGTTTACCTGGTTTGGATATCATCAAGATTTGAGCAAATTTCTATTGCACTGGAAAATATTGAATTCTAATGACTGCATTGTAAATTTGCGTTATTGCAACTATTGCTTTCTTAGGAAATTGTTTGATAACGGTGGCAGTTATGAGATCATATCCGGGAGATTTCTTATTGTTGAGGTATTTGATTTCTTCCTTAACTTAACGTACTGAAAAATATTTGATCGAATTGGAAAGCTGCAGTGGCGCGTCTAAGTACGATAGTATTGCTGTTTCTTCTTCTTCTGTTGATTGCGATGCGTGAGGATTAAATGTGTTTGTTAAATGTTCGGCAAATAATTCCATTTTATTCTCATTTGAAATTGCCAACGTACCGTTTTCTTTTCGTAAGAAAAGAATGTGTTGGATCGGCCTCTTTAATTTTTTAGTTGCTCTCCATAATGAGTGTTTTTTATGGGCGCTGGGGTCAAAGGTTATTAATATGTTTTTCAAAAGATTCATTTTTTAAAGAGTGTAATAAGCGTTTTATGTCCTTACTTAATTTATTTAGTATACTTTTGTCGTTAGGGTGTCTAGTGTATTGCCATATTCTTCTAGCCTTCCTTTTTTCAGATATTTTGTCTTTGACATATTTTGGATAATTTACTATTGTGTCTTGATTCCGTCTTACCTTCAGTGTTGATTTCCAGGCTGCTTGTTGTATAAGACAAGTTAATTGCTCTACCGCAGCGTCTATTTCATTTTCGGATTGTAGTGATATATTCAGGTCGATGTTATCGGTCAAAATTTTTTGAAATATAGACCAGTTGGTTTTCTTGTTTGTAAGGGTTGGTTTCTGTTTTTTTTAATCATTGTTGTACTTATTGTCATTATTATACGAGAATGGTCTGACGAAAGGTCGAAACATTCCGACACGTCAAGCCTGATATTTGATTGCATAGAATAGAATGGAATAGAATAGAATAAGGAATGGAATAGAATAGAAATATGAAACAATGTAAACGCATGGAACCATTTATACATGCACAGAATGGAATAGAATAGAATAGGAAATGAATCATTTTTATTTCCTATTCTATTCCTGTTCCATTCGTGTTACTCCGGCGATATTCGTGAAGTTACGTCTGCTGCTTGATTACGCATCTGCGCTGTTTCCAGCTTTATTTCTTTGTTTGGCTTGCTTTTGTTTGTTAGTTTTGTTTATCCGCCATCATAGCCAAGCCATCATAGCCAAGCCATCATTATAGACGATATTAAATTAATACCTCTAATAGAGAAATATCCGGTATTGTACGACACAGTGTCGGACTGGCCAGTTTTGGCCCACCGGGCAAAATACAATTTTTGGCCCCATAAGAATGATATATGAAAATATAAAAAACAATTATATTTTAAAAATATTTTTTTTATTGTTCAACGTAAAAGAAAACATATTTTTACTTAAATAAAGTTTTTGATACAGGATATATATATATATATATATATATATATATATATATATATATATATATATATACAGGGTGTTCCATTTAAAAGTGCCACCATTGCTATCTCGAGAACTATAAGAGCTACGAGGTTGGTTAAATTAGCAAAGAACCACCATTTTACAAGACTAATACAATGAGCAAAAAAAAATTTTGCTGGCCTTGCAGAGACTGCAGGCTGACAACCTGCATCGCTAAAATGCAAGTAAAACATGTCACGAAACAAGTACTTCAGGTACTTGAGGCCTTGTTCCATATAGGAATGTTGTGCCACTGATGATGATGAATATAACAAAATAACTGAGAAAAATGCATGGTAGATTTATTTGTATGTTATTTATATCTGGCTGAAATAAGAGTGCTTTGGATAGAAAACAATTCATTTTCTTCTTAAAACTGACAGTTTAAGAAAATAAAATTTAACAAAAAATAATCAAACAATGTTAGACAGAACATTATGTCTATGTTTTCTAATCATAGCACTCTTGTTTCAGCCTACGACGGCGTAGAAGGGTCAGATGTGTTTTTTTAAACTCGGTATCCCGACTTTTTAAACTCGAGATCCCGACTTTTAAAACTCGGGATCCCGACTTTTAACACGGGATCCCGCCTTTTTAGACTCGGGATCCCGACTTTATAAACTCGGGATCCCGACTTTATAAACTCGGGATCCCGACTTTATAAACTCGGGATCCCGACTTTTTAAACTCGGGATCCCGACTTTATAAACTCGGGATCCCGACTTTTTAAACTCGGGATCCCGACTTTTTAAACTCGGGATCCCGACTTTTTAATCTCGGGATCCCGACTTTTTAAACTCGGGATCCCGACTTTTTAAAGTTAGGATTCTTTCTTTATACAGGATGTTCATTTTATTTTGTCCATTATTGCTATTTCGAGAACAATAAGAGCTACGAGGTCGGTTGAATTAGCAAACAATTTATATTTTACAAGACTATTAAAATGAGACAAACAAATTTTGTTTTAAACCAGTGGTTCTCAAGATATGGGGCTCAATTTTCTTATATTTAATGGAACACCATATATATTTTTACATATTTGGAATCTACATCAAATTACAAATCCAACAATATGGTTAAAGTTAAATTTTCGTTAAAAAAGAAAATCCCTATGTAGGCAATAAGTTTCTATGCTTATATCTGAAAATAGCAGTTGCCATGAATAAATAAAAAAATAAACGTCAAATTCTGCGTTCTTATTACGCTAATTCTATCTTTGAATTAAAAATTCTCGGTAAAAGAAATTTGTATTTGTACCTGCAATGATATATATTTTTATATTTTTTATATTATTATTCATATTATATTCTTTTTATGTATATATAATAGCTTATTATTGCTAAATAAATACTATTATTATTATTATTTCTTAATAGGTTTGAATAATTCAGAAATACTACTGCATTTGGCAGTAAGAACTATACAAATTGAAGTTATATAGAAGAAAATTTTATTCAACAATTGAAACCGTTGAACAGTTTATCAAAAGTCAAATTCAATTATCTGGACAACTACATGGATACAAGTGGATGCATTTAAAATGTATACAAAATGGGCTTGTTGCAAAACAAGAAACTGTACGAACTCTATTAAAAACTTTAGATCCTGTAGGCATCCAGATTCGAAAAGGACGACGACTTCGACGAAGGCAATATTATAACAAAGGGCCCAATTTTTTGTGGCACATACCTATGATGACTCTTATGATAAACTGGTTAAAAAGTCGGGATCCCGAGTTTAAAAAGTCGGGATCCCGAGTTTAAAAAGTCGGGATCCCGAGTTTAAAATGTCGGGATCCCGAGTTTAAAAAGTCGGGATCCCGAGTTTAAAAAGTCGGGATCCCAAGTTTAAAAAGTCGGGATACCGAGTTTAAAAAGTCGGGATCCCGAGTTTAAAAAGTCGGGATCCCGAGTTTAAAAGTCGGGATCCCAAGTTTAAAAGTCGGGATCCCGAGTTTAAAAAGTCGAGATCCTGAGTTTAAAAAATCACATCCTGACCCTTCTACGCCGTCGTATCAGCCAGATATAAATAAAATACATATAAATTTAACATGCATTTTTCTCAGTTATTTTGTTATATTAGTATATGATCGGTCGCGGCGCGGGCGGCAGCCGCTAGCGAACAGGTCAGAACACGTTCGTCCGCTCCCCATTGTTCTGATTTCGAAGGAATCAAAGAATATTCTAGAATGAAGTATTTTAATATAAATACCCCGACCAAAAGATCGCGAGGACAGTCTTGTATCGATTCGTGTAGTGAACAGATGGTGATATAAATAAAGAGTGATATAAATATTGTTGAAATAAATATTGCGTAGTTGTAATTGTTTAAATAAATTATCTTAGTGTTTAAGTCTTTATTGATATATGTTAGTCTTAAATTAGTGTTTATATTTGTTAATTCTTAGTGTTAGTTATTTTTAATTATTCTTTATAACTCATATTTCTTTTTATTAAACATAGTTATATAAATATTAGTGTTTTTAATCAATTTTACACTTCACCTAAATAAATAAAACGTTACAATTGGTGTCAGGTGTGAGGGTTGTTAAAAAAACTGTGAAGTGTAAATTAAAATAAATAAAATGGCTACTAAACAAGTAAAATTAAGTGAATTAAAAGTGGCCGATCTCAAGAGGGAGCTGGAAGAACGAGAGTTGGAGACATCGGCAACCAAGACTGTTTTACAACATCGTCTACGGCAAGTTTTAGTAGAAGCTGGTGAAAATCCTGATGACTTTTTATTCGAAATTACGGGTAGCTTGCCCGATTTTGGTAAAATTATGGAGGAAAAGTTAGCAGACAGTTCTAAAAAATCTGATGAAAACTTACAAAAACTGGTAGAAAATTCTCGAACATTAGAACAAAAATTAGAAGAAAATTCTAGAACATTGCAACAAAAATTGGAGGAGAGTTCTAGAACTTTCGAACGGAAATTAGAACAAAAATTCGAGGAAAGTTCTAGAAAATCTGAGGAAAATTCTCAAACATTGAAAGAAGAATTAATAGAAAATTCCAGAAGTTTAGAACAAAAATTGGAAGAAAAATTAACAGAAAATTCTAGAACTTTAAAAAAAGAACTGACAGAAAATTCTAGAATATGGGAAGAGAAACTAATGGAAAATTCTAGAAGTTTGGAAGAAAAACTGAACGAACAATTGAAAGAAAGTTCTAGAATATTAGAAGAGAGAATAGAAACTTACGAGAAAAAAATTGAAGAGTTACAGCAAAATTTCTCTAAAATTACGCCAGCGGTTTCAAATTCTGATGTGGCAGATATTATTCAAGTAAACAAAACAGTAAAAGCGGAACATAATTCAAAACTGCACATTAAAACCCCCGAATTCGATGGCAAGTCATCATGGCCGAATTATGTAAAACAGTTTGAAGCTGCTGCCAAAGCAAATGGCTGGACTTCCAAAGAAAAAGCTACTGCGCTGACAGTTTCGCTACGTGGAGAAGCCATCGATATCCTACAAACGCTAAAAGAAGATGAACAAGAAGATTACGAACAACTTGTTAAGAGATTGGATATGCGATATGGCAATGCGCATCTGGAGCAAGTGTACCAGACGCAACTGAGAAACCGATATCAGAGTTCTAAAGAAAACCTTCAAGAATTCGAAGCTGATATAGCTCGTTTAGTTCGTGTCGCACATCCCACAGCTCCTGACAGTGTTTTGGAATGTCTAGCCACACAAGCATTTATCTATGGGGTCCGAGACAATGAAACTCAGCAGGCACTACGATTGGCTCGACCAAAAACTCTGGTTGACGCACTTTCATATGCCTTAGACCATGAAGCTGCGAAACAAGCTTCACGTAACCAATCGCGAGTGCGAAATATCGATGCTGAGAGGCCCGAAGACACCGAAGATCTAGAAGACAAGATAAGACGAATTACGTCTGAAATTAATGCTGCCGGAAGAAAGAAACTCCGCTGTTAGAATTGCGGTGAATTAGGTCACCCGCAAAGGCTCTGCAGAAAACAACAGAGGAAAGCAGAACCAAGAAAGGAAGAAAGGGAGTCGGAAAACTAAGCCGGGTTGATGCGAAGGGGCAATCGTCGACCCGTAAACCAGTAGCCCCAAAATCTATTAGTTATGTCGCATCCATTCATCATCAAGCTAACAGCATCTATGTAGACGGCTCTATCGACAGAAGGCCGTTTAAAATGTTGTTGGATACGGGTGCGACAAAAACAATAATCAGACCCGACGTAGCAAGAGAAATATGCAGAAAACACCTACTTCCAACAAAGTGGCAGATACGGACAGCCACCGGAGAACAAGCTACCGCATCTGGAGAAATAGATCTGAGCATCACTGTTGGAAAAACGTGCATTAAACATCGTGTGCTTTTAGCTGATGTAGAAGATAAATTCATTCTCGGCATGGATTTAAACTTGACCTGAAGAATGGAATGATGATGGTCAATGATGAAGAATTGGTATTAAATCCACGAGACGACAATGCTATGCGAGTACTAATAACGGAAGATGTAACCCTCCCAGAACGAAGTGAATCAATCGTGGAAGCACAGCTAGAGGGTAGCTTCTGTGAGGGAAACATTGTCATGCTCCAGCCGAAAAACGATGATGCCAAAACTGGGACTGGAGTTGTAATTGGAAAAGCCTTGCTCAAAACCGACAAGGTTATCCCAGTTCGAGTAATGAACATAAATTTTTATCCCATTATACTGAAGAAGGGACCATAGTAGGAGAATGCTCAACGGTATCATCGATTATTCGAACTGTAAAGGCCAAAGACAACACATCCTGCGAAGTTCCAGACATTCTAATCAAAGAGCTGTCATCATCGTTCCAGGACTTGACTGCCGACCAGAAAACCAAGGCTAAGAACTTAATTGGGACCTTTCAAGATGTGTTCCAATTTGACAAGAAGGACAAAGGACAAACCAATGTAGTCCATCATAAAATAGACACCGGAGACGCAAGACCCATCCGCCAAACAGCAAGAAGATTACCACTGGCGAAGCGGGAAGAAGCAGAAGAAATTATAGAGGATATGAGAACGGAAGGTGTGATTGAACCTTCAAACAGTCCATGGGCTTCACCAGTGGTGCTACTGAAGAAGAAGGATGGCTCTACAAGATTTTGCGTCGATTATCGTCAACTTAACAACGTGACGAAGAAGGATAGCTACCCGCTACCCCGAATCGACGATACTCTGGACACATTGGCAGGATCAAAGATTTTCTCTACTCTTGATCTAAAGAGCGGATACTGGCAAGTGGATTTAGACCCAAGAGACAAAGAAAAGACGGCATTTACCATCGGTACCGGTCTTTGGCAATTTACTGTTATGCCATTTGGGCTCTGCAATGCCCCTACAACGTTTGAACGGCTTATGGAAACCGTGTTGGCTGGACTGTCGTGGAAAACATGTTTGGTCTATCTCGACGATATTATTGTGGTAGCAAAAACGTTCGAGGACCACATGAAGAACTTGGAAGAGGTTTTGCAAAGATTGAGACAGGCTAACCTGAAACTCAGTCCAAAGAAGTGTCACTTATTTCAAAAAGAAGTGCATTATCTTGGACACGTAGTTTCTGGTAAGGGCATTGCAGTTGACCCGGAGAAAATAAGGGCTGTGAGTGACTGGCCAGTACCGAGGGATAAACATGAATTGAGAAGATTCCTTGGTCTCTGTACATATTACCGACGTTATGTACCTGGATTTGCCAACATAGCGAAGCCATTGACAAGGCTTACTGAAGAAGGCAGAAAATTTATCTGGGAGATGGACTGTCAAGCTGCGTTCAAACAACTTAAATATTCCTTGACAAGCGCACTTATCCTAAGTTATCCTTTACCAGAAGGAGAATTCGTTCTAGATACAGATGCCAGCAACGTTGGAATTGGTGGCGTTCTCTCCCAGATACAAGAAGGACAAGAGAAGGTTATTGCCTATTTTAGTAAGACATTGTCAAAACCAGAGAGAAATTATTGCGTCACCAGAAAAGAACTTGTGGCTGTCGTGAAATCCGTGGAGCACTTCTACAAATATTTGTACGGTAGAAGATTTCTTATAAGAACTGACCACGCTGCTCTCAAATGGCTGCTACAATTTAAGAATCCTGAAGGTCAGGCAGCTAGATGGATTGAACGATTGCAAGAATATAACTTTGTTATTGAGCATCGAGCAGGTACAAGTCATCGTAATGCTGACGCATTATCAAGAAGACCTTGCCAAGACGAATGCAAGCATTGCAGTCGTCTAGAAGAAAAACTCTCTACCGTCGCCAGAACAACATTAGTGAATGATAGTTGGCAAACGGAAGACCTTCGCAAGGACCAAGAGATTGACTCGGACTTAAAAATCATACTGGATTGGAAACGTGGCGATAGCAGACCAGTTTAGGAAGATGTTGCACGACACTCACAAAGTGTAAAATCGTACTGGGCGCAGTGGGACTCTATTGTAGTTGAAGAGGGCCTCCTGAAACGTGTCATAGAGAATACTGAAGGTACTAAGAGTAGAACCCAGCTGATAATCCCTAGGAATAGAGTACCAGAAGTATTGGATGAGATCCACGACGGATCTGGACATTTTGGAGTGAATAAAACCCTTGAGAGAGTGCGCCAACGATTTTACTGGGTAAATTGCAAAGAAGATGTTAAAGAGTGGTGCAAGAAATGTGTGGTCTGCGCGGGAAGTAACGGGCCACATAGGAAAAGAAGAGCTCCTATGCGCCAATATAACGTTGGAAGTCCCTTTGAACGCATTGCGATTGACGTGGCCGGACCATTCCTCGAAACTGATGATGGAAATAAATACGTAGTAGTAGTAATGGACTACTTTACTAAGTGGGTCGAAGCCTATCCATTACCCAACCAGGAAGCCGTAACGGTTGCTGAAGTCTTGGTAAAAGAATGCATCTGCCGATTTGGAGTACCGCGAGAGATACATTCCGACCATGGAAGGAATTTCGAGTCTGCTCTGTTCCAAAATATCTGTAAGATATTAGGAATAAAGAAAACCAGAACTACTGCATTACGCCCGCAGTCTGATGGCATGGTTGAACGGATGAATAGAACAATAAATCGGTATTTGTCAAAGGTAGTCTCTAACCATCAACGAGACTGGGACCGACATCTTCATCTGTTCTTGTTGGCTTACCGTTCATCCGTGCATGAGACAACAGGGCAGACACCAGCTAACATCTTATTTGGGCGGGAGTTACGCTTACCATGCGACCTGGTATTTGGCAGTAAACCCGGTGAAGATCTAGCCGGGGAGGACTATGTAACGGACTTACGGAGAAGAATGAATGACATCCATGAACAAGTCCGCACAAACATTCAAGGTGCCAGCGATCGGATGAAGGACCAGTATGATGTCAAGGCTGAAAAAGGTGGTTATCAACTGGGGAATTTGGTGTGGCTTCACAATCCACAAAGACGACGTGGCTTATCACCGAAGCTGCAAAAGAATTGGGAAGGTCCCTACGAGATCGTAAAAAGAATAAATGATGTGGTCTACAGAATTAGGAAAACACCTAATGGAAAGCTGAGAGTAGTCCACTTCAATCGGTTAGCCCCTTTTGCTGGTGATAATTTTGACGATCATCGTGGAGCGACGGTTCGCCGGGTTATAGCTGAGGAACCCTCATTTGATGACTTTATGGAAAGCCATTCCACTGGTCACAAAGCACGGTATGGCGTGACACGAGAAGAACAACGAGATCTGTTCACCGTGTCCCCAGAATATTCCCTCGCTCACTGTGTAGCGAAAGACATTAAAATGTCCCGCGGCATCGCTTCAGTTTTTAAAAGAAAATTTGGACGAGTACAAGAACTGGCCAACCAACGTCCAACTGTCGGGAAAACGCTACAACTGAAGGATGATAACGTAGAACACAAGCGGTACATTTACTATCTCGTTACGAAACAATACTCACATCAGAAGCCGTCATACCGCAATATATGGGACTCGCTGTGCGACATGAAGAACCATCTGTTGGAGAACGACATTATGAAGCTGGCAGTACCGAAGATAGGCTGTGGACTAGATGGTTTGGATTGGAGGATTTTTAGAAGCATGTTAGAAACAATCTTCCGCTTTACCGGAGTGGAAATTCTAGTTTGCAGCTTCGACTCTACCGGTCAAGAAGGGCTCAAACGGACCGTCGACTGTTATTTCTTCAAGACTTCCAGATGCACCAAGGGTGATGCATGCAGATTTCGTCATAACGAACTGTTCCGGGACGAAACAGTCTTAAGGAGGGGGCAATGTAGCAAACCCAGGGTCGCGGCGCGGGCGGCAGTCGCTAGCGAACAGGTCAGAACACGTTCGTCCGCTCCCCATTGTTCTGATTTCGAAGGAATCAAAGAATATTCTAGAATGAAGTATTTTAATATAAATACCCCGACCAAAAGATCGCGAGGACAGTCTTGTATCGATTCGTGTAGTGAACAGATGGTGATATAAATAAAGAGTGATATAAATATTGTTGAAATAAATATTGCGTAGTTGTAATTGTTTAAATAAATTATCTTAGTGTTGAAGTCTTTATTGATATATGTTAGTCTTAAATTAGTGTTTATATTTGTTAATTCTTAGTGTTAGTTATTTTTAATTATTCTTTATAACTCATATTTCTTTTTATTAAACATAGTTATATAAATATTAGTGTTTTTAATCAATTTTACACTTCACCTAAATAAATAAAACGTTACAATATGAAGGTAGATAAGACTAAAAAAAAAAATTTAACTATTACCTACTTCTTTAAAAATAAAAACAAATTTATTGCTAACAAAATAATAAATTACATTAGTAACTTGGATTTAATTATGAGTGATTTCATAGCAAAGATGTCTATCATATACTATTTTGATAGATTCACTATCTATATATCTATCTATCTATCTATCTATATTTGGATTCATCACGACGATCAGGCATCGTTTGTCCAGCTCAAACTCCTAGACCATTCGAGTAATTGCTGTAATTTTTTTTCCAAGTTGTAGTGTCTATTGTGCCGGAGTGCCTTTTGGGGGTCTCATATTTTTACTGTGAGTGGTTTTTGTTTAAAAAAATAAAAACTGCGTAAAATTGGTACACTGAAACAATGGATCCCAGAGGCCATGTCTACATTTAAGAAGAATCACGGTTCTCATCCGTCAAATTTGACAATTCAATAAGAAACTTTTATTTGATTTTTTTGGAAAATGTGAAGAGATATTATGAATTGAATTATGTTTTCATATATTATAATAGTGAGCGAAATATATACAAATATACTGAATGTTAAATGTGGTGTATTTAAAATATTTCTTTTTTGACATTTCACGTTTATCATACGTTAGAGCCGTCAAAAATTCGTGGTACAAGTTTTATATTTTCAAAGACACATATACAGAAATAAAAGTAATCTATGTTTCAAAGAATATGTACAATACACTTTGTGATGTAAGTATATCATTTTAAATTTGTTTCACTGTATTTAAATATGTATTTTCATTTCAGTTACAATTTTTAATTGGTTACCCAAACAAGAGTACATTTATAGAAGAGAAATAACATAAAATTACTGATAATAACACTATTGAAATGTAACTGATTATCATAAAAGTGCATTGTACATAATAATTTACGGCAAATCTTATTTACAATATTTAAATTTTCATGACTTATGACGTTTGTCAAAACGTCAGTTCTAATCATACTGACAAACCTTTCCTTCATACCCTTTTGAAAGAAATGTTTAACAATTTATTGTACAATAATTATTTTGAATTTTGTATCTGGATTATATTAAACTGTAAGTAACTGCATTTTATACATTCTTTATGCATTTCATCAAATTGAAATGATGAAATTGATTACAACAAAGATTAGATTTTTAAAAATTCTATTATATTTTGTTATGGAGTGAGATGATTTTTTAAATGAAAACGTTTAAAAAAATAAAGTATCTATCCAATTATTCATTTTAATTGATATTTCAAACAATAAACACTTTCTGAAACCAAATATTAATCGAGAAATAAGTTTGATGACATACGCTCTCAGTCGAATGTGACTGTGAATGAATTGCATGAAAATTACTTTAAGGTTAATTTTGGATGATGAAAGTTGCGAGCAGGGTTTGCAAGTTCTCAGAGTTAGTTTTAATTATTATTCTGTAGTTATAAACATATATCATTTTAAAATATATTATTATTCTTTTATATTCATTGGATAGTAAATGAAAATTACTTTATGAACATTATTATTTCATATATTTTATTCAATTAAAATTTGTCGAACGAAGTGTCCCTATTTAAATTATAAGATATATTTTAAAGAGATTTATTTAGAAACAAAAAATATTTAAAATTTAACAATGAGCCTTTAGGTTACCGAAAATTTAAAAGAAAACGGACAACTTTGATTGTTAGCTGCTAATTTGTAAATTTTCGGGATCCTAAAAGCCCATTGTTAATTGTTAAGATATATTTATAATATTTTTATTAAAAAAATATTGTGTTCTAATTAAATTTATTAGTGTCTTTAAATTTTAAAATTTACCCTTAATGGTTACATTCAGAGTAATCTGACTGTGTAACACATGTTTGAACGCATCCAAAATATAGTTGTCAAATTATCTTATCATTTTGACATTGCTGAAAATATAAGTATTAGACTTTATTATGCGTTTAAAATCAATAAGACTAGATATTCATTCTGCTGTATTATCATAAAGAGACTTCATGTTATTAAGAAATGTAAAGAAGTTAGCAATGTATGTGTATCACAACTTGTACAAATGAAACTACTGGAAGAAACAAAGTTGTTGTTTATCATAGGTGGTATTTCTATAATTTTGTCTTTAACTATAACTGTGTAGTGAAGTCACATTTAAATAAAAATTCAAAAATACAGTCCAAAACTAATCAGTCTATGATTTGGAACAAGCCTTTACAAGTGCAGTTTAGAAAAATATCATAAAGTTTCAATAAAATCATTCTACATAAAAACGTCTGGAAATTGTTTTGATATTCTTTTTACATTTTCAGAACATAAGCAAACAAATTTTGTCTGAAACTAGAGCATAAAGTATTATACTTATAGCGAAATTGAAAGCACATTAAATAGGGCTGGAAGTGCAAAAATAAAATCAGTAGAAAGAAGAAATCAAAAAATAAAAACCGTCATAAATATTTCATACGATAGAGAAATTCGCAATAATACTATATATTCTGTAATGAACTCTTTCATTGTAGATGTACATATGTACCAATAGAATTAGATTGGTACAGAGAAAATATGACAATGATTATTATAATGAAAATGTTGATAAGAATTAATGGCTACAATTTTTATTGTAATCAAGCTATGCGTTATGGCTTGGAAACCGAAAGTAAAGCGAAATCAGTATTTCAAGCTTCAACTAATTATATTATACATGAAATTGGACTTGTTGTGTTGTAATATTTTCTAACCAACCATACTTAGCATGTAGTGATGATATTTTTATCAAAACAGAAAACGGATTTGAACTTTTGGAAATAAAATGTCCTTATTCCTGTCAAAAAAAAATTCACTTTAGATTTACAAAATAAGAAGTTAGCTGTAAATAATTTGCTTCTTTTCACATCATACTGGTGATTTGTAAATAAATAAAACAACACTAGCACCACCAGTTAGTTTGATATGTCACAAAGTATTCAAAATATTATTATGTTCTTGTTTTTGCTTAGAATAATAAATTTCATTTATGCCTAAAAATAATATTTTTATTCATATACATATAAAATTAAATATAAACATATTTAATTGTTGAATAATTATATCGATTCCTTCTTTAGCAGATGCAATGAAATTCATAAATAGTGACATCTATGTGATTTTTTTTAACTATTAAAATATTGATTTTTTTCTGATATACACAGAAACAAATTTTACAAAGACTGGTTTAAACGGTATTGTTAAACCTATAAAAATTATGTGTATATATTATTTAAAAATATAGATTTATTAATTCAAAAATATTATTGTATAGTAATTAAATTTATAAACAAAGTTATAGTTATTTTTAATATAAGAATGCATTAATTTTAAATAAAATAATAAATTATCAATGAGCGGAAAGTGTAAATAGAAAATTTATTCAAAAATTTGTTTCATTTATCAAGGCAATCTTAATTCATTTTCTAAAAAACCTTAAATTTTATTTCATTAATATATCATTAAATATGAATAACTATAAAAGTAAGTTGACTTTATAGGATGCCTTTTTAATTTTTGAACAACTTATATTCCTAGGCTTTTAGCGCTAAAATGAATAGGTAAAGTGATACAGAAGTATGAAAAAAGTAACATTAAAATCTACACTCGGTATACAGCTGTGCAATAAAACAAAGAACATAGGACTTAAAAATGCGATTTCAAAAAATTTTGAATACTTTCTCTCCTGATATATTTAGAGCAAAACTATAAAAGTACAAAGTTGTTCCAATTTTAATTGTACATCAGATAAAATCATAATCGATTGTACCGCACGTCTATTGTATGAAATATATTAAATATAAAATATAACTTTTTCGCTAAAAATCAGACAGTTATCTGGGAGTTTATTATTGTTATTATATCATTCTAGTAAATGTTATAATTGATATTAATTATTAATTTTTGCTTAAGTCTAAAATTATCTTAAAAATGATTGTTTTCTATGTAAACGTTTTCTGTCTTGAATAAATGACAAATATATTGTACGTTGACCGGCTTTTGTTCTTTTCAAAAAATTGTTAGAAATATGTCATGTTTGGTATCAAATGAAAGGTCTCGTTGTGCGCTAGCGTGCAGAAATGTAAAAATAATACATGTCGATCGACTTTTGTTTTGTGCAAAAAGTTGTCAGAAGTATGTCGTGTTTGGTATCAATTGAAAGGTCTCGGTTAAGGCTGGTGTGCATAAATGACAAAAATGTTTCATGTCGATCGGCTTTTGTTTTTTTGCAAAAAGTTATTGGAAATATATCGTGTTTGGAATCTAATTTTGACGTTTCCAATGTCAAAAGGCAATGTTGCCAAATGTGTAATGAAGGAACTAAATTAAAACCAAATATTCATAAACTAACTTCACTGAAGACGGTGGCAGTTGTATTAGGGTTGACAATATTAATTTATAAATTTAAAAATTAACTACTATTTTTTAATACAAACAGTGTTGCCAAATTATGAAGTAACTAAATAAAAATCATATGAACCTAATTAAATGGAACACTTTGCTGTGTTTGATATCAAAAGAAAGAAAACCATAATGGCCGGTTTTGAAATGACAACAAAATGTGTCATGTCGATCTGCATCTGTTTTTCGGAAAAAATTGTTAGAAGTAGGTTTTCTTTGGGTTTTAAGAAAACGACAAAATGTAGACGGGTGTGCACGAATGACAAAAATGTTCTACGTAAATTAGAATTTGTTTTTTTTGCAAAATGTTGGCATGTAGAATTAACAAAAATGATCAATGTTGATCGGCTTTTGTTTTTTGCAAAACTTTCTCAAAGGTACGTCGAGTTTGATTTCAAATGAAAGGTCTCGTTGACGGCTAGCGAGCAGAATTGACAAAAATGTTCCATTCCGATCGGCTTTAGTTTTCTGCAAAAAGTTCTCAAAGGTATGTCGAGTTTGGTCTCAAATGAAAGGTCTCGTTGAGGGCTAGCGTGCAGAGTTGACAAAAATGTGCCAAGTCAATCGGCTTTTGTTTTTTGCAAAAAGTTGTCAGAAGTGTGTGGTGTATGATCTCAAATGAGAGGTTTCGTTGAGGGCTAGCGTGCAGAATTGACTAAATTGTTCCATGCCGATCGGCTTTTGTTTTTCGCAAATAGTTGTCAGAAGTATGTGGTGTTTAGTATGAAAATAAAGGTCTCGATGAGGGTTTCTGTGAAAAATTAACAAAATTGCTTATTGTTGATCGGCTTTTGTTTTTTGCGAAAAGTTCTCAGAAATATGTCGAGTGTGGTCTCAAATGAAAGGTCTCGTTGAGGGCTAGCATGCAGAATTGACAAAAATGATCCATTACGATCTGCTTTTCTTTTTTACAAAAAGTTTTCAGAAGTTTATAGTGTTAGGTATCAAATGAAAGTTCTTGGTATGGGCTAGCCTGTAGAAATTTCATAAATGTTCCATGTCGATTGACTTTTGTTTTATGCAAAAAAAAATGTTAAAAGTATGCTGTGTTTGGTATCAAATGAAAGGTCTTGGCGAGGGCTCGCGTAGAAAATTGACCAAAATGATCTATGTCGATCGGCTATTGTTTTATGCAACAAGTTGTCAGAAATATGTCGTGTTTGGCACTGAATGAAAGGTCTCGTTGAGGGCTAGCGTGCAGAATTGACAGAAATGTTCCATTCCGATCGGCGTTTGTTTTCTGCAAAAAGTTCTCAAAAGTATGTCGAGTTTGGTCTCAAATGAAACGTCTTGTTGAGAGGTAGCGTGCAGAATTGACAAAAATGTGCCATGTCGATCGGTTTTTGTTTTTTGCAAAATATTATTAGAAGTATATCGTGTTTGCAATCTAATGAAAGGTCTCGGTGAGGCCTGACGTGCAAATATGAAATAATTGTTTCATGTCGATCGGCATTTGTTTTTTGCACTGACAGCGGAGCTCTAGGGAATGCTCGGCGTAGCCGAGAATTCGCTAGTCTCCTATACTAAACGATTAGATTCACTATTAATATATCTCACTCTCTATAGATTCATCACGACAAACGATTAATTTTTATAAGTAGCTACAGCCTGAACCATACAAGAGACTTATGTAATTTTTTTTTTAGATTGTAGGGAATAATGTAAATTACGATCCTCTTGGGGTCTCATATTTTTACTGTGAGTGGTTTTCATGTAAAAAAATAAAAACTATGCATAATTAGTACCTAGAAACAATGGATCCCAGAGGCCTTGTCTAACTTTAAGAAGAATCACGCCGTCATCCGTCACTTTTGACAATCTGTCTATGATCTTTAAATGATTATATCTTTTAATAGAACATTGATATCAAAGATTTAAAAACAGTATCATTAATAATAGACTTGAGCAAATGTGTTACAACTAATTTAAGTTTAAAACATAACGTATTTAATTAATATAAATTTTGACGTTTCCAATGTCAAAAGTCAATGTTGCCAAATGTGTGATGAAGTAACTAAATTAAAACCAAATATCCCTAAACTAACTTCACTGAAGACGGTGGCAGTTGTATTAGGGTTGACAATATTAATTTATAAATTTAAAAATTAACTACTATTTTTTAATACAAACAGTGTTGCCAAATTATAAAATAACTAAATAAAAATCAAATATTCCTAAATAAAATAAATTGAATACTTTGCTGTGTTTGTTATCAAAAGAAAGGAAACCATAAGGGCCAGTTTTAAAATGGCAAAAAAAATGTGTCATGTCGATCTGCATTTGTTTTCCCTAAAAAGTTGTTAGAAGTAGGTCGTCCTTGGGTTTTAATGAAACGACACAATACGGACTGGTGTGCACGAATGACAAAAATGTTCTATGTAGATTAGAATTAGTTTTTTTGCAAAATGTTGTCAGAAAAATGTTGTGTTTGGGTATTTTCGAATTACAAAAGTCAATGTTGCCAAATGTTTAATAAAGTAACTAAACAACGAACAAATATTCCCAAATGTAAGGATACTGAAGACAGTGAATGTTATATTAGGCTAGGTCACGATGAGGGCTAGCGTGAAGAATGAATAAAAATGTTCTATATCGAACGGCTTTTGTTTTTTGCAAAAATTTCTCAAAGATTTGTCGAGTTTGGTCTCAAATGAAAGATCTCGTTAAGGGCTAGCGTGCAGAATTGACAAAAATGTTCCATGTCGATCGGTTTTTGTTTTTTGCAAAAAGTTGTCAGAAGTATGTCGCGTTTGATATCAAATGAAAGGTCTCGGAGAGGGCTAGCGTGCAGAATTGATAACAATGTACTATGTCGATCGGTATTTGTTTTTTGCAAAAAGTTGTCAGAAGTGTGTGGTGTTTGGTATCAAATGAAAGGTCTCGATAAGGGCTGGCGTGTAGAATTAACAAAAAAGGTCAATGTTGATCGGCTTTTGTTTTTTGCAAATTTCTTAAAGGTATGTCGAGTTTGGTCTCAAATGAAAGGTCTCGTTGAGGGCTGGCGTGCAGAATTGACAAAAATGTTCCATGTCGATCGACTTTTGTTTTATGCAGAAAGTTGTCAAAAATATGTCGTATATGGTACCAAATGAAAGGTCTCGGTGAGAGTTGGGGTACATAAATGACAAAAATGTTTCATGTCGACCGGCTTTTGTTTTTTGCAAAAAATTATTAGAAGTATATCGTGTTTGTTTCATGTTGATCGGCATTTGTTTTTTGCACTGACAGCGGAGCTCTAGGGAATGCTCGGCGTAGCCGAAAATTCGCTATAGTAATCTATTTTTGTACATAGTAATAAAGTTTTATGCATTTTGATCAAATATTTCATAATTTTATTTTCAATAATAAATATTATAAAAGCCCTTTAGAATTACTCTGGAGATTCAGTTTTTTTATTTTCACATCATACTGGTGATTTGGAAATAAATAAAACAACACTAGCGCCACCAGTTAGTTTGGCATGTCGCAATGTAACCAAAATATTATTATGTTCTTGTTTCAGCTTAGAATATAAATTTCATTTATGCCTAAAAATAATATTTTAATGCTTATACATATAAAATTAAATATAAAAATATTTAATTGTTGAATACTTATATCGATTCCTTCTTTAGCAGATGCAATAATATTCGTCCGATATACACAGAAACAAATTTTACAAAGACTGGTTTAAACGGTATTGTTAAACCTATAAAAATTATGTGTATATATTGTTTAAAAACATAGATTTATTAATTCAAAAATAATATTGTATGGTAATTAATTTTATAAACAGAGTTATTGTTATCTTTAATACAAGAATACAATAATTTTAAATAAAATAATAATTTATCGATGAGTGTAAAGTGTTGACAGATAATTAAATCAAAAATTTGTTTTATTTACCAAGGCAATCTTAATTCATTTTCTAAAAAAACTATAAATTTTATTTAATTAATATATCGTTAAATATGAATAATTATGAAAGTAATTTGAATTTATAGGAAGCCTTTTTAATTTTTGAACTACTTATATTCTAAAGCTTTTAGCGCTAAAATGAATAGGTAAAGAGATACAGAAGTATGAAAAAAATAACATTGAAATCGCTATGTGCCACTTTTCATTTCTACACCCGGTACCTATACAACTGTGCAATAAAACACGGAATATAGGACTTTAACATGGGATTTCAAAAAATTACGAATACTTTCTCTCCTGATGCATTTAGAGCAAAACTACAAAAGTACAAAGATGTTCAAATTTCAATTCTACATCAAATAATATCATATCTGATGGAACTGCACGTCTGTAGTATAAGATATATTAAATAAAAAATGTAACTTTTGCGCTAAAAATCAGACAGTTACGGAAATAAAAAAATATTTACCTGAGAGTTTATTATTGTTATTATGTCATTATAATTAATGTTTTCTGACGTGCAGAAATGACAAATATGTTTTACGTCGGCCGACTTTTTTTTTTTTTAATTCTTTATGTATGTTATTAAATTACTGATGAAATTTTCCGATTACAAAACGGTTAGATTTTACGATATTCTATGATATTTTAAAATGAAATAAGATGATTTCTCATAAGTAAATAGTGCAAAACAAAGCTTAAATTATGATTACATTTAATTTATAAAATTTAAACCTTGATCACTACAATCATAAAGCATGTTTTAATTAAGTTAATTTTTAACAACAATGATAAACGGAGATATCCTCAAAGTTTCCTACGTGACGTCACATATCCCCTCTCCAAAATTTTATTATTGTTTTTCTCCGGAATTATCAATACTAGAGCGATTTAAAAAAATACGGGTATTTTATTTTTTGTACAGAACCATAAAATGGAAAAAAAGAAATTAGGTCATATATACCATTAAGGTTTACAAACAACACATTTGATTATATCAACTAAAAAACTTGTAGTAACTTCCTTAAATGTAAGCAAAATTACTTTAAAGTGAAGCAAGTAATCTACTTTGTTGAATAATAACTGTTTTATTAAGGAGGTATGTCGGTAAATATTATAAATTCTTCTTCAAATTATTATAATTTGATCCCCAAAATTATCCATTCAAAAGGTTTGTTCGTTAAATGCAATAGTATAAAACGAAGTGAAAATTTTGAGTAAGATAATAGAAGAAAATGTAATCAAATTTTATAAAATTTTAATTTTGATTATATCAACCACAAGGCGTATTTTAATTAATCCTTTTTTTAACAAAAATGAACTTGTAATTAAGGTTTACAGCCTAAAAATTTGATTATAGCAATGAAAAATTTGTCTAAGGTATACCGTGCTTGATATTAATTGAAAGCACTGGACAAGGGCATAGCTTGCAAAAATGATAAAATAGTCCCAAGTTGTCAGAAGTATGTTGTGTTTGGTATCGTATGAAAGGAGTCGATAAGAGCTGGCTTGCAGAAATCAAAAAATTTTTGATCGGCTTTTGTTTTTGTGAAAAATTTTTAGAAGTATGCCATGTTTGGTATCAAATGAAAGCACTCGAGTAGGGCAGCCATACTGAAATAACAAAAATTTGCCAGGTCGATCGGCTTTTGTTTTTTTTGCAAAATTTGTCAAAAGTATGTCGTGTTTGGTATCATATCAAAGGTCTCGTCGAGAGCTGGTGTACAGAAATGAAATTAGACGTCAACTGGAAATATTTCATTGATGCCGGAGGCCTAGTCAAGCTCGGCGTAGCTGAGCCTTCGCTAGTCCATATACTAAACGATTACATTCACTATATATCTATCTATCTATAGATTCATCACGAGCATAGAGTAACTTTTGTAATTGCCTACAGCCTGAACCATGCAAGTGATTGTTATAATTTTTTTTTAATATGTGGGGGCTAATGAGATCTGGTGCCTTTTGGGTGTCTTATATTTTTACTATTAGTAGTTTTCGTGTAAAAAATTAAAACTTTGCACAAATGCTGCCTTGAAACAATGGATCCCAGAGGCCATGTCTAACTTTAAGAAGAATTACGCCGTCATCCGTCACTTTTGACAATCTGCCTATGAACTTTAAATGATTATATCTTTTAATAGAACATTGATATCAAAGATTTAAAAACAGTATCATGAATAATATACTTGAGCAAATGTGTTACAACTAATTTAAGTTTAAAACATAACGTATTTAATTAATATAAATTTTGACGTTTCCAATGTCAAAAGTCAATGTTGCCAAATGTGTGATGAAGTAACTAAATTAAAACCAAATATTCCTAAACTAACTTCACTGAAGACGGTGGCAGTTGTATTAGGATGACAAAAATGTACTACGTCGATCGGTTTTTGTTTTTCGCAAAAAGTTGTCAGAAGTATGTCGTGTTTGATATCAAATGAAAGGTCTCGGAGAGGGCTAGCGTGCAGAATTGATAAAAAGGTGCTATGTCGATCGGTTTTTGTTTTTTGCAAAAAGTTGTCAGAAGTGTGTGGTGTTTGGTATCAAATGAAAAGTCTCGTTGAGGGCTAGCGTGCAGAATTGACAAAAATGTTCCATGTCGATCGGTTTTTGTTTTATGCAAAAAGTTGTCAGAAGTATGTCGTGTTTGGTATCAAATGAAAGGTCTCGGAGAGGGCTAGCGTGCAGAATTGACAAAAAATGAGCTATGTCGATCGGCTTTTGTTTTTTGCAAAAGGTTGTCACAAGTATATAGTGTTTGGTATCAAATGGAAAGTCTGGGTGTGGGCTAGCGTGTAGATATGATAAAAATGTTTCATGTCGATCGACTTTTGTTTAATGCAGACAGTTGTCAGAAGTATGTCGTGTATGGTATCAAATGAAAGGTCTCGGTGAGAGTTGGGGTACATAAATGACAAAAATGTTTCATGTCGACCGACTTTTGTTTTTTGCAAAATATTATTATAAGTATATCGTGTTTGCAATTTAATGAAAGGCCTCGGTGAGGCCTGACGTGCAAATATGAAATAATTGTTTCATGTCGATCGGCATTTGTTTCTTGCACTGACAGCGGAGCTCTAGGGAATGCTCGGCGTAGCCGAGAATTCGCTAGTCACTATACTAAACGATTAGATTCACTATATATCTATCTATCTATACATCTATAGATTCATCACGAGCATCGAGTAACATTTGTAAAGGCCTACAGCCTGAACCATGCAAGTGATTGTTATAATTTTTTTTTTAATATGTGGGGGCTAATGAGATGTGGTGCCTTTTGGGTGTCTCATATTTTTACTGTTAGTACTTTTCGTGTAATAAATTAAAACTTTGCACAAATGCTTCCTGGAAACAATGGATCCCAGAGGCCATGTCTAAATATTAGAAGAATCACGCCGTCATCCGTCACTTTTGACAATTAGACTATGAACTTTAAACGATTATATCTTCTTATAGAGTATTGATATCAAAGATTTAAAAACAATTTCATGAATAATAGACTTGAGCAAAGGTGTTACAACTAATTTAAGTTTAAAACATAACGTATTTAATTAATATAAATTTTGACGTTTCCAATGTCAAAAGTCAATGTTGCCAAATGTGTAATGAAGTAACTAAATTAAAACCAAATATTCCTAAACTAACTTCACTAAAGACGGTGACAGTTGTATTAGGGATGACAATATTAATTTATAAATTTAAAAATTAACTACTATTTTTTAATACAAACAGTGTTGCCAAATTATAAAGTAACTAAATAAAAATCAAATATTCCTAAATAAAATAAATTGAATACTTTGCTGTGTTTGTTATCAAAAGAAAGGAAACCATAAGGGCCAGTTTTAAAATGACAAAAAAAATGTGTCATGTCGATCTGCATTTGTTTTTCGTAAAAAGTTGTAAGAAGTAGGTCGTCCTTGGGTTTTAAGGATACGACACAATACGGACTGGTGTGCACGAATGACAAAAATGTTCTACGTAGATTAGAATTTGTTTTTCACAAAATGTTGTCAGAAAAATGTGTTTGGGTATTTTCGAATTACATAAGTCAATATTGCCTAATATTTAATAAAGTAACTAAACAAAGAACAAATATTCCCAAATGAACGTTAGTAAAGACAGTGAATGTTATATAAGGCTAGGTCACGATGAGTGCTAGCGTGCAAAATAAACAAGAATGTTCTATATCGAACGGCTTTTGTTTTTTGGAAAAAGTTGTGAGAAGTATGTGGTGTTTGGTATCAAATAAAAAGGCTCTATAAAGGCTGGCGTGTAGAATTAACAAAAAATGTCAATGTTGATCGGCTTTCGTTTTTGCAAAAATTTCTCAAAGATATGTCGAGTTTGGTCTTAAATGAAATGAAGGTCTCGTTGAGGGCTAGCGTGCAGAATTGACAAAAAATGTTCCATGTCGATCGGCTTTTGTTTTATACAAAAAGTTGTCAGAAGTGTGTGGTGTTTGGTATCAAATGAAAGGTTTCAATGAAGGCTGGTGTGCAGAATTAACGAGAATGGTCAATGTCGATCGGCTCTTGTTTTTTGCAAAAGGTTGTCACAAGTATATAGTGTTTGGTATCAAATAAAAAGTCTCGGTGTGGGTTAGCGTGTAGATATGATAAAAAATTTTCATGTCGATCGACTTTTGTTTTATGCAGAATGTTGTCAGAATTATGTCATGTATGGTATCAAATGAAAGGTCTCCGTGAGAGTTGGGGTACATAAATGACAAAAATATTTCATGTCGTCCTGGTTTTTGTTTTTTGCAAAAATTTCTCAAAAGTATGTCGAGTTTGGTCTCAAATAAAAGATCTCGTTGAGGGCTAGCGTGCAGAATTGACAAAAATGTTCCATTCCGATCGGCTTTTGTTTTTTGCAAAATGTTTTTAGAAGTATGTCGATTTTGGTCTCAAATGAAAAGTCTTGTCGAAAGCTAGCGTGCAGAATTAAAAAAAATGTGCTATGTCGATCGGTTTTTATTTTTTGCAAAAAGTTGTGAGAGGTATATGGTGTTTAGTATCAAATAAAAAGGCTCGATAAGGGCTGGCGTGTAGAATTAACAAAAAAGGTCAATGTTGATCAGCCTTTGTTTTTTGCAAAAATTTCTCAAAGGTATGTCGAGTTTGGTCTTAAATAAAAGGTCTCATTGAGGGCTAGAGTGCAGAATTGACAAAAATGTTCCATGTCGATCGGCTTTTGTTTTATGCATAAAGTTGTCAGAAGTATGTCGTGTTTGGTATCAAATGAAAGGTCTCGGAGAGGGCTAGCGTGCAGAATTGACAAAAAAGTGCTACGTCAATCGGTATTTGTTTTTTGCAAAAAGTTATCAGAAGTGTGAGGTGTTTGGTATCAAATGAAAGGTTTTAATGAAGGCTGGTGTGCAGAATTAACAAAAATGGTCAATGTCGATTTTTGCTTTTTGCAAAACGTTGTCACAAGTATATAGTGTTTGCTATAAAATGAAACGTCTCGGTGTGGGCTAGCTTGTAGATATGATAAAAAGGTTTCATGTCGATCGACTTTTGTTTTATGCAGAAAGTTGTCAGAAGTATGTCGTGTATGGTATCAAATGAAAGATCTCGGTGTGTGTTGGGGTACATAAATGACAAAAATGTTTCATGTTGCCCGGCTTTTCTTTTTTGCAAGAAATTATTAGAAGCACATCGTGTTTGCAATCTAATGAAAGGTCTCGGTGAGGCCAGACTTGGAAATATGAAATAATTGTTTCATGTCGATCGGCATCTGTTTTTTACACTGGCGGAGCTCTAGGGAATGCTCGGCGTAGTCTTATATACTAAAACGATAGATTCACTATCTATATACAGGGTGGCTGATTTTTCATTGTCCAGGCCATATTTCCTAAAATATTAAATATACAAGAAAAATCTGAATAGAAAACTTGTGTAACAAGACCTGGTCTATAAAATAACGTTAACAGATGTTTTCCATGGCCTACTGATTTGGCGGAAATATATTTAACTTTGGTTTTTTAAATGGAACACCCTGTATGTTTTATGGAATAAGGTTCTACATCAATTTCTCTTTACAATTATGTATAACAAGTGGGGGTTTGCCTTTAATTTATGCTTAATAATGCAAAAAATAAAATGATATAAGTTGGCTGTGTTTCCTCATTTTTATTCACTATTTTTTTTTATAAATCTGATACAAGTGTTTATTAGAAGAGTTTTATGGTTTTTATTTAATAAGTAACACAAAACAACACAACAAAATTATGAATTGACATTATTTTTCGTATAATATGCTCTATAATCAATAAAATTAAAACAACCTTAATTTAAGTTTCAAGTTTTTCTTTTGTAATTACGAAGTACAACAATTACGTAAAACAAATGGAGGTTCGCCATTAATTTATGCTTAATAACGTAAAAAATATGATCCGGCTGTGATTTGCAATTATTTTATTGTTTATACCTGTAGACAACTCCTAAGAAACAGACAGAAGTGATTTTTAGTTAAAAAGGTGTTTTAATTTTATTGATTATAGAGCATATTATAATAAAAATAATGTCAACTCATAATTTTGTTTTGTTGTTTTATGTTACTTATTAAATAAAAACCATAAAACTCTTCTAATAAAAACTTGTATCAGATTTATAAAAAAAAATAGTGATTAAAAATGAAGAAACACAGCCGACTTATATCATTTTATTTTTTGCATTATTAAGCATAAATTAAAGGCAAACCCCCACTTGTTATACATAATTGTAAAGAGAAATTGATGTAGAATCTTATACCGTAAAAAGATACAGGAAGTTCCATTTAAAAAACCGAAGTTAAATATATTTCCGCCAAATCAGTAGGCCATGGAAAACATCTGTTAACGCTATTTTATAGACCAGGTCTTATTACACAAGTTTCCTATTTAGCTTTTTCTTGTATATTTAATATTTCAGGAGATATGGCCTGGACAATGAAAAATCAGCCACCCTGTATATTTGGATTCATCTCGACGATCACCGATCCTGTGTCCAGCTTAAACTCCTGGCCCATTTAAGTAATTGCTGTAAATTTTTTTCCAAGTTATAGTGTCTATTGTGTCGGAGTGCCTTTTGGGGGTCTCATATTTTTACTGTGAGTGGTTTTTGTTTAAAAAAATAAAAACTGCGTGGAATTGGTACACTGAAACAATGGATCCCAGAGGCAATGTCTACATTTAAGAAGAATCACGCCGTCATCCGTCACTTTTGACAATCTGTCTATGAACTTTAAATGATTATATCTTTTAATAGAACATTGATATCAAAGATTTATAAACAATTTCATGAATAATAGACTTGAGCATAGGTGTTACAACTAATTTAAGTTTAAAACATAACGTATTTAATTAATATAAATTTTGACGTTTCCAATGTCAAAAGTCAATGTTGCCAAATGTGTGATGAAGTAACTAAATTAAAACCAAATATCCCTAAACTAACTTCACTGAAGACGGTGGCAGTTGTATTAGGGTTGACAATATTAATTTATAAATTTAAAAATTAACTACTATTTTTTAATACAAACAGTGTTGCCAAATTATAAAATAACTAAATAAAAATCAAATATTATTAAATAAAATAAATTCATTACTTTGCTGTGTTTGTTATCAAAAGAAAGAAAACCGTAAGGGCCAGTTTTAAAATGACAAAAAAAATGTGTCATGTAGATCTGCTTTTATTTTTCGTAAAAAGTTGTTAGAAGTAGGTCGTAATTGGGTTTTAAGGAAACCACACAATACGGACTGGTGTGCAGGAATGACAAAAATTTTCTACGTAGATTAGAATTTGTTTTTTGCAAAACGTTGTCAGAAAAATATCGTGTTTGGGTATTTTCGAATTACATATGTCAATATTGCCAAATGTTTAATAAAGTAACTAAACAAAGAACAAATATTCCCAAATGAACGTTACTGAAGTCAGTGAATGTTATATTAGGCTAGGTCACCATAAGGGCTAGCGTGCAAAATGAACAAAAATGTTCTATATCCAACGGCTTTTGTTTATTGGAAAAAGTTGTGAGAAGTATGTGGTGTTTGGTATCAAATGAAAAGGCCCGATAAAGGCTGGGGTGAAGAATTAACAAAAAAGTTCAATGTTGATCGGCTTTCGTTTTTTGCAAAAATTTCACAAAGGTATGTCGAGTTTGGTCTCAAATGAAAGGTCTAGTTGAGGGCTAGCGAGCAGAATTGACAAAAATTTTCCATGTCGATCTCCTTTTGTTTTATGCAAAAATTTGTCAGAAGTATGTCGTGATTGGTATCAAATGAAAGGTCTCGGAGAGGGCTTGCGTACAGAATTGACAAAAATGTGCTATGTCGATCGGTATTTGTTTTTTGCAAAAAGTTGTCAGAAGTGTGTGGTGTTTGGTATCAAATCAAAGGTTTCAATGAAGGCTGGTGTGCAGAATTAACGAAAATGGTCAATGTAGATCGGCTTTTGTTTTTTGCAAAAAGTTTTTAGAGGTACGTCGAGTTTGGTCTCAAATGAAAGGTCTCGTTGAGTGCTGGCATGCAGAATTGACAAAAATGTTCCATTCCGATCGGCTTTTGTTTTCTGCAGAAAGTTGTCAGAAGTATGTCGTGTTTGGTCTCAAATGAAAGGTCTCGTTGAGGGCTAGCATGCATAATTGACAGTAACGTTCCATTCCAATCGGCTTTTGTTTTTTTTTGCAAAAATTTCTCAAAAGTATGTTGAGTTTGGTCTCAAATGAAACGTCTTTTTGAGGGCTAGCGTGCAGAATTGACAAAAATGTGCTATGTCGATCTGTTTTTGTATTTTGCAAAAACTTGTCAGAAGTGTATTGTGTTTGGTATCAAATGAAAGGTTTCAATGAGGGCTAGTGTGCAGAATTAACAAAAATTGTCTATGTCGATCGGCTTTTGTTTTATGCAAAAGGTTGTCACAAGTATATAGTGTTTTGTATCAAATGAAAAGTCTCGGTGTGGGCTAGCGTGTAGATATGATAAAAATGTTTTATGTCGATCGACTTTAGTTTTATGCAGAAAGTTGTAAGTATGTCGTGTTTGGTATCAAATGAAAGGTCTCGGTGAGGGCTGGGTTACATAAATGACAAAAATGATTCATGTCGACCGGCTTTTATTTCTTACAAAAATTTCTCAAAAGTATGTCGAGTTTGGTCTCAAATGAAACGCCTCGTTTTGGATTTGCAGTCTAATGAAAGGTCTCGGTGAAGCCTGACGTGGAAATATGAAATAATTTTAATATAACATTGATACCAAAGATTTAAAAACAGTATCATGAATAATAGACTTGAGCAAATGTGTTACAACTAATTTAAGTTTAAAAGTAACTAAATAAACATCACATATTCCTAAATAAAATAAATTGAATACTTTGCTGTGTTTGTTATCAAAAGAAAGGAAACCACAAGGGCCAGTTTTAAAATGACAAAAAAAATGTGTCATGTCGATCTGCATTTGTTTTCCGTAAAACATTGTTAGAAGTAGGTCGTCCTTGGGTTTTAAGGAAACGACACAATACGGACTGGTGTGCACGAATGACAAAAATGTTCTATGTAGATTAGAATTTGTTTTTTGCAAAATGTTGTGTTTGGGTATTTTCGAATTACAAAAGTCAATGTTGCCAAATGTTTAATAAAGTAACTAAACAAAGAACAAATATTCCCAAATGAAAGGTTACTGAAGACATTGAATGTTATATTAGGCTAGGTCACGATGAGGGCTAGCGTGCAGAATGAACAAAAATGTTCTATATCGAACGGCTTTTGTTTTTTGGAAAAAGTTGTGAGAAGTATGTGGTGTTTGGTATCAAATGAAAAGGCTCGATAAGAGCTGGCGTGTAGAATTAAGAAAAAAGGGCAATGTTGATCGGCTTTTGTTTTTGCAAAAATTTCTCAAAGATATGTCGAGTTTGGTCTCAAATGAAAGGTGTCGTTGAGGGCTAGCGTGCAGAATTGACAAAAATGTTCCATGTCGATCGGCTTTTGTTTTTTGCAAAAAGTTGTCAGAAGTATGTCGTGTTTGGTATCAAATGAAAGGTCTCGGAGAGGCCTAGCGTGCAGAATTGATAAAAATGTACTATGTCGATCGGTTTTTGTTTTTTGCAAAAAGTTGTCAGAAGTATGTCGTGTTTGATATTAAATGAAAGGTCTCGGAGAGGGCTAGCGTGCAGAATTGATAAAAATATGCTATGTCGATCGGTATTTGTTATTTGCAAAAAGTTGTTAGAAGTGTGTGGTGTTTGGTATCAAATGAAAGTTCTCGTTGAGGGCTAGCGTGCAGAATTGACAAAAATCGGCTTTTGTTTTATGCAAAAAGTTGTCAGAAGTATGTGGTGTTTTGTATCAAATGAAAGGTTACAATGAAGGCTGGTGTGCAGAATTAACGAAAATGGTCAATGTCGATCGGCTTTTGTTTTTTGCAAAAGGTTGTCACAAGTATATAGTGTTTGGTATTAAATTAAAAGCCTCGGTGTGGGCTAGCGTGCAGATATGATAAAAATGTTCCATGTCGATCGACTTTTGTTTTATGTAGAAAGTTATCAGAAGTATGTCGTGTTTGGTATCAAATGAAAGGTCTCAGTGAGGGCTGGGGTACATAAATGACAAAAATGTTTCATGTCGACCGGCTTTTGTTTTTTGCAAAAAATATTGGAATTATATCGTGTTTGCAATCTAATGAAATGTCTTGGTGAGGCCTGACGTGCAAATATGAAATAATTGTTTCATGTCGATCAGCATTTGTTTTTTGCACTGACAGCGGAGCTCTAGGGAATTTTTACTGTAGTGGTTCTTGTGTAAAAAAATAAAAACTGTGCAAAATTAATAACTTGAAACAATGGATCCTAGTAGCCATGTCTAAATTTAAAAAAAAAACCCGAGGTCATCTGTCACTTTTGACAATCTGTGTATGAACTTTAAACGATTATAACTTTTTATAGAACATTGATATTAAAGAAATATATACAGTATCATGTATAACACTCTTGAGCAAAGGTGTTACAATTAATTTAAGTTAAAACATAACGTATTTAATTAATATAAATTTTGACGTTTCCAATGCCAAAAGTCAATGTTGCCAAAGGTGTGGTGAAGTAACTAAATTAAAACCAAATATTCCTAAACTAACTTCACTGAAGACGGTGGCAGTTGTATTAGGATTGACAATATTAATTAATAAATTTAAGAATTAACTACTACTTTTTAACACAAACAGTGTTGCCAAATTATGAAGTAGGTAACTAAATAAAAATAAAATATTCCTAAATAAAATAAATTGAACACTTTGCTGTGTTTGATATCAAAAGAAAAAAAACCATAACGGCCGGTTTTAAAATGACAAAAAATGTATGTCACTTCGATCTGCATTTGTTTTGCGCAAAAAGTTGTTACAAGTCGGTCGTCCTTAGATTTTAATGAAACAACACAATGTGGATTGGAGTGCACGAATGACAAAAATATTCTACGTCGATTAGAAATTGTTTTTTGCAAAATGTTATCAGAAATATGTGTTTTGTATCGAATGAAAAGTCTCGGTGAGAGCTGGTGTACAAAAAAGAAAATTTTCCATGTTGATCGGCTTTTGTTTTATGCAAAAAGTTAATAGACGTATGTCGTGTTTGGTATTTAATGAAAGGTCTCGGCGAGGGCTCGCGTAGAGATTTGACAAAAATGATCTATGTCGATCGGCTAAGTAGTATAAAGTATATCATGTTTGGTCTCAAATAAAAGGTCTTGTTGAGGGCTCGCGTGCAGAACTGACAAAAACGGTCTATGTTGATCGGCTTTTGTTTTATGCAAAAAGTTAATAGAAGTATGTCGTGTTTGGTATCTAAAGAAAGGTCTCGTTGAGGGCTGAAATGAAAAATTGACAAAAATGTTCCATGTCGATCGGCTTTTGTTTTTTGCAAATAGTTGTCAGAAATATGTCGTGTTTGGTATCGAATGGAAGGTCTTGGCGAGGGCTCGCGTAGAGAATTGACAAAAATGATCTATGTCGATCGGCTTTTGTTTTATGCAAAAATTTCTCAAAAGTATGCCGAGTTTGGTCTCAAATGAAAGGTCTCGTTGAGGGCTAGCGTGCAGAATTGACAAAAATGTTCCATGTCGATCGGCTTTTGTTTTTTGCAAAAAATTATCAGATGTCGTGTTTGGTATCGAATGAAAGGTCTTGGCGAGGGCTCGCGTAGAGAATTGACAAAAATGATCTATGTCGATCGGCTTTTGTTTTATGCAAAAATTTCTTAAAAGTATGCCGAGTCTGGTCTCAAATGAAACGTCTTGTTGAGGGCTAGCTTGCAGAATTGACAAAAATGTGCTATGTCGATCGGTTTTTGTTTTTTGCAAAAAGTTGTCAGAAGTGTATGGTATATATATATATATATATATATATATATATATACATATATATATATATATATATACATATATATATATATATATATATATATATATATATATATATATATATATCTCATATCTCAGCGCCCAACGGTTAGTTCTAGACAACAAAATTAACAAAAAAGGGAGAAACCTTGTCGAGATAATGGAAAGCGAAAATCTTTATCTTTTAAACGGTAGATCAGTTTCAGACTCCCCGGCAAGCTATACGTATATAGGAACGCAAGGGAAGAGTATAATCGATCTTGTTTGGGTTAATATCAATGCAATAAATCTTATAATAAACTTCGAAATTCAAAACGAAATTTCGATCTCAGATCATTTGATCTGCAATGTATCCCTACCCAATATTATAGGAACTCGAATGAACAACACCAGCATGAAAAAAAAAATCAATTGTCATCGAAAAAACAACATGGGAATCAGCCAAAGCAATAGACTATGCAATCGAATTAGAAGACAAATTAACTAATCTTACAACCTTAAAAGAGGAAGAACACTCATACAATGATCTTATATCGGCAATTGATTTAGTAACGACGAATCTCGGTATGAAAAAACAAATAACAATATGTAATGAAAACAAATCGTGTTCCAAACCATGGTATACTAAAAATGTAGAGAATTAAAGCGAACTATGAGAAAAAGCTTAAGAGTAAGCAAAAAACACAACTTTGAAACTGAATATGTTAATAAATTCCTAATAGACAAACAAAGCTACAAAGCTCAAATAAACTTAGAGAAAAAAATTGCTAAAGAAAAAATAAATGAAAAGCTACTAAATATAAGAGACCAACGAGAGTTTTGGAATACTTTTAAGTCGCTACATCCAAAGAAATTCACACCCTCGGAAATAAATATAAATACTTGGACTCAACATTTGAAATCGTGGTACGCACCGAAAATTAGCTGTGACGTCACTTTTATTGACGTTCGTCATCCATTCCTTGATTACGATATCACAATGACAGAAATAAACTACACCTTAAATAAATTGAAATCCAACAAAGCACCGGGCCCTGATGGCATTTTAAACGAACAATTAACTAATTTACCAGAGACTGGGAGAATACACTTGAAAGATCTACTGAATAAATATCTAAACAATGAAACGCTACCTAAAACACTTACCAATATAAAACTACGTATGATACACAAGAAAGGTAATTTGACCAACCCAAATAATTACAGAGGAATTGCACTTGTAAACACCGTCACAAAAGTGTTTACTTTTATCATAAACCAAAGAATTCAAGTTTGGTCAGAAAGCCACAACATCCTTCCAGAGGCTCAATCAGGCTTCAGAAGAGGCAGATCGTGCATTGACAACTTGTTTGTATTTACATCAATAATAAATTACCGCTTTCTTACTATAAAACAAGGCACATACGCCATCTTCGTTGATTTCAAACAAGCCTTTGACACAGTACCGCATGACAAACTTTGGGAAAAAATTTACAACACCGGCATCAGCGGACGTTTAACTAGATTACTAAGAAACATATATCTTCAAGCTACTTTACAAATCTCTATAGACAATGAGCTTTCCAACGAAATAAATATAACAGAAGGCCTTCTCCAGGGGGAATGCACAAGCCCACATTTATTCGCAATATATATATATATATATCTGATATGGAGAAAAAATTCAGAGAAAACAACTTGGAAGGTATCTACATAAACCATAGAACGGATATATTATCCTTGCTATATGCAGACGACCTAGTCATCTTTGCTACTTCTCCTGCGGACGTCCAAAAGAAGCTAAGTGCCTTAGAAACTTATTGCAACGATCTAAATCTAGAGATAAATGCTAGTAAAACCAAAATAATTCACTTTCACCTTGGAAGACCATGCAGAAACAAAAGAATATACACCTGCCAAAATAATCAAATAGAAACTACCACTTCATACACATATTTAGGTCTATTATTCAAAACTACGGGTCTTTTCAACAGCCACCTACAAATTACATTGAATAAGGCAAATAAAGTAGCAGGAGGTATAAAACAAACCATGACTAAAACTAAAATTTTCAACTGGAACACCATTAATACCCTGTACCAGGCAACAGTTGTACCAAGCATCCTATACGCTTCAGAAATTTGGGCTAACAACCACCACGATGCAGTAGAGAAAGGACAAGTAACATTCTTAAAAAGCATACTGGGTTGGCAAAAATGTACACCCAATTACATCGTAAGAAGAGAAACAGGCCTAGATAAACTGGAACTAAAGATCGTCAAACAAACGCTAAACTGGTGGCATAAAATACTACAGATGCCAGATACACGCTATGTAAAAATTTGCTACAACAAATTAATGAACTTCCACCAACAAACCCGTTTACAAAATCAACACAAATACAATTGGATCAACCATATACAAGCAATTCTACAAAAAGCCAATTTCAGCCATATCTGGGATCAACAAAACCCCACTATCCTAAAACAAGAAATGTCAAACATCCTATTATCCTACAATAACATCCTGTACAATACAGATACCCAAAAAATTGCCAACTCTACCCATAATCCGTTTTACAAACTATATAATCATAACTTCAACTTACTTCTATTAGACATCCCTTATAAAGTAAAAAGAATTTTAGGCCAACTGCGCACAGCGAACACGAGAACCTGCCGTATCTACCACAATGGATCCCTGTCCTCCCTCGACTTGGACACAATCTGCACTTTGTGCAATAAACACGAAGAAGAAGATTTACAACACTTCCTATTCAAATGCCCCGTCTACGATGCCCCAAGACAAAAATTTCTTGAAGACTTTATAACAAGTACACACAACTATAACCATGTCCAAATGTTACTAGCAGAACCACCTCTAAATTTAATATACAATATTTACAACTATGTAAACACTGCCCTTAAAATTAGAGCATTCATTCTTAATGTATAGAGTATGTATGTATGAACAGTGCAAACTTATTATTAATTTAAATAGCATGTACCAATCCATTTGTATGAGAATTTCTCGTTAACAAATAAATGTTTATTATTATTATTATTATTATTATTATTATATACATATATTAAAGCAAGGTTTGCATATTTTTCAGAACCACGTCGAACCTTAGTATGCAGCAGGACAGGGAGCCGAGTCCAAGCGTCCACGAGAGCGCTTTACTGTGAGACTCTTTACCAATCATAATGTCCCCCAGTGAAGAGTTACCGATGGACTCACCGGAGGTGGAGGCAGCATCCGGTAGCAGTGTTTCCTACGCTAATGATAGGAATCAGCCTAGCTGCTCCAGGTCTGCGGATGTAGCTAGCTGCTCCAAGAGCACAGACGCAGCTAGCTACTCCAGAGCTGAGATGACCTCCGAACCCGAGGTCTGTCTCACCCCAACGGCTGGGCCTTCAAAGAAACGGAAAAGGACGAAAGAAGACAGCCTTGAGTCAACGTTGAAAAACATCGGGGATGTTATTGGGCGGATGGCTGCTGACCCGACGGAATTAGTTTACACCAATTTTGGTAAATTTGTGGCTACATCATTAGCCACAAAACCAAAAAAAAATTGTTAACCAGATGTTGAAAATAACCGCGATTTTAATGGAAGAAGATGGAGAATATTTTTTTTTGCACATTTTTTTGTTAGTAAGTAAGTTTGTATTTTTAAAATTGTTTTTTTTTTGTACATTTTGTTTGCTAATAATTAAGTTTGTATTTTTATAATTGTTTTTTTTTTGTACATTTTGTTTGTTAGTTTGTAAGTTTGTATATATTTTTGTAATTGTTTTTTTTTATACATTTTTTTGTTAGTTTGTAAGTTTGTATATATTTTTATAATTGTATAGTTTCATTTTATTTGTGTTAGAGTAATTTAAGTTGTATTTATAATATATATTTTTTTATTATATTTCTTAAGGTGGATTTATGCAGCCAAACTAAAACTTACATTAAAATTAACATTAACATTTTCACTAATATTAAAATTAAAACTAAGAAGAGGTATTTATGAAGACTTGCAAATACTTGAATTACGCCTGTGCAATTGAAACATTTTAAAATGACACATCTATAGGTTAACGTATGTTTTTTGTGTTCATGATTGTTATTTGTATTTATTGTTTCTTATATTCATTTATCTATTATTTATTTGTCAAATGGATAACAAGAAGAAGACCGGATACACAATTAAATTTAAACTATCCTCAAACCTCTTTAAGTGACATATGCTGCGTTCGCGCAGTAGCGTAATCAACTAACATTAACATTAAAAAGTTGGAAGTTGGTCATCTTTCTAGTTAAGTTTTAAAGTTAATTTAATGTTAGTTGCTTGCGTAAATCACTCTGTCCATTATTGTGTATTCAACTTCTTAGTGATAATGTAAATGTTAATCTTAATTTTAATTTTAATTTTGGCTGCATAAATCCACCTTAAACTATGTAATTTTATGAATTCCCTACTTTTTTCATAAATTAATAGACAAGTTACATGGTAATTATTTTATATTCGTAAAAAATAATATACAAAACCTTAGAAATACTATATACACGTAAGTAATAATAAATACAACTACTATACTATATTCATAAAATAGAAACATAGAAAACTATAAAAGAGAAACATAAGAGAACTATTCTACACATAAAATAAAAAAAAATCTAAAACAAATATATACATATATATACAAAGTTAAACAAAACCCTCAGTTATAACTTTATGTTGCCACGGGAGGGCCCCCAGATCAGACATGAAGTAGTCCTTCAAAATGTCCCTCGCAGCGTACAAATCTCTGAAGTCTCGGTTGGCGGACATTCGGCCGACAGATCTCAACACTCTTGTGTTGTCTCGCCAAGTTCCCGGCCCAGCGTCTGTATCCACAAAACCTGCCGGGCAATATTGTGGATTGCCACTTAATTTCACAAAATTGTGAAGGCACACAACAGCTTTCACATACAAATCAGCATTCTCTACTTTTGCATTTATTTCGGTTTGTAGTAATCTCCAGCGACTTGCCGCAATACGAAAGGTATTTTCTATACACCGTCTTGCCCTGGATAACCGGTAATTAAAAATCATTTGCTCATCCGGCAAGTTGCGACCAGGATACGGCCTTTGGATGTATGGTCGCAAAGGAAAGGCGGCATCTCCAACAAACGCAAATGGCTGGTTTATTGTTGTTCCTGGCAGTGGTGCTGGAGCAGGAACGCGCATTTGGCCGTCTTCCAGCATTCTTCCGAACGAGCTGCTTCTGAAAACACCGCCATTGCTTTGCGAACCATACGCACCGATATCTACAAGCGTAAACATGTAGTTAGCATCACATGCAGCTAGTAGAACGGTGCTGAAGTAGCTCTTGTAATTGTAATATTTGCTACCAGTTTTGCTTGGAGCTCGTATCCGTATATGCTTCCCATCCAAAGCGCCAAGACAATTAGGGAAATTCCATTGGTCATAAAAACCTTTGGAAGTTTGCAACCATTCATTTTCAGATGATGGTGGTTGCAAAACTTCTGGTTGCAGGACTTTCCAAATTGCTTCACAGGTCTCTGTAATTATGCAGTGAACTGTAGCATGGCCCATGGCATACTTCCAGGCAATAGTCTGCATACTACTACCTTGTGATAGATAACTGTAAAATTAATTAGTTTATAAACAAACAAATTAATTTTCAAAAAGTCAACTTACTGCAAAGTCACCGCCAGTCTTTCCTCCGGACAAATACCTTCTTTTATTTGTCTTTTTTTAATAAGCGGTGCGATTTTTTCCAACAACGTTGTGAACAATTCTACACTCATCCGCGTGTATTTAAAAAATTGCTCGATGTCTTTTGATTTCATTTTTATAAAATATTTCTCGTAGAAACCGCTTATTTTTCTGTCTCTGTTAATTTCTCTAGTCCGCCAACGACGATTTCTACTATTCCTTCTGCTTCTTTCTAAATAAACGCAGCCAGCAATAAATGCCATACTGGCCAATACAATTTCTAATTCCGTTTATTAAAATAGAAAAAAACTACTCTTACGAAAAACAACAAAACACAACAACGTGACAATAACCAAACAATCGAAAAACACAACTCTGAACTTAAGAATGCTAGCATCAGTGTGAAAACAGCTAAATTTAGTGACAAAGTGAGGTTATTCTATTCCAAGTTATTCTGTTCTATGCAATGTATAAATGGGTGTGGCGTATTTCTGTGCCTATTCTATTCTATTCCTTATTCCATTCAATTCTATGCAATGTATAAATCAGGCTTCAACGTAGTTTCCGGATATTCCCTTTGTTATGTAAAAGTCTAGTAAGTCCGGAGTTTTCATTGGGTCAGTGGGCCAATATGTGGGTTTTCCCGTGCTTAAAGGATTATAGCCTTTGTGTGTTATGGCATGTTGGAGTTGTCTACCTTTAGGGTTAATTAATCTAGATCCCCGTTGAGGATGCTTACAGTTATAATCTCTTCCTACTATAAATCTTTTTCCTAAGAATTCAAAGTAGTTTTCGAAATCGGTTTTTGTTACTGCGTGCTTTGCAGGGCAGTAAACTGCAGCTATGACTAATGAGCCGTCTGTTTTTTTATTTTAATGGCAGTTGCTTGTAAGTATTCCTTTTCGTAATTATTGATTTCGAAATGAACTATTTTATTGCTAACTATAACCGCTGTTCCCCTGTATGCAGTTCCGTCTGGATGGTTGGTGCAATAAGTTTTGTATTTGTGTATATTAAAGTAATTTCTGCTTGTAAAGGTGTCTCTGATATGAGAAGAATGTCTATTTTTTGCTGGATTAGAAATGCCTCTACTTCTAAATTATGTGATGCTAGGCCATTGGCATTCCATAATGCTATTCTTAGACTAAACATTGCATAATTTTCTGACTAGCGTGGATAGTATGTTAATGATAATGCTGTTTTGGCTCATAAGCTGGCTAAACATTGTTTTAAACTTATTTAGAAAATACGATAATGATATATTTTTATTATTTTCATTATTGCATGTCGTGTGATTCGTAGTATGATTTGCAGTTACGTGGGCATAGCTTTCATTGGTATTTGTAGTTCTGGTTTGTCTCTGATAATCAGTTGAATTTTTATAAGATTGCGCATTCGTTTGGTTTCTTGTTTCATTAATGGTTTACCTCTATTTTTCTGTAGATCTCTATAAACTGTGCATCCTTTGTAGTTGGCGGGGTGGGGGCCATTGCAGAGTACGCACTTGGCTTGCGTATCTCTTGGTTTTAAGCAGCTGGTTGTTGGATGGTTGTCTGCGCATTTCACACAGTAGTACGGTTTATTGCAATACGTCTTTGTGTGGCCGTACTCCTGGCATCTAGTACATTGGGGAATATCCATTATTTTTCTTGGTGGTTCTACATCAATTTTGGTATCTAGAAGATATTGGATTTTGTATATTTCCTTGTTGTTATCGTTTGGCGCTTGGTCAACAAAGAAGAGTGGTAACGATTCCTTTGTTCTCCAGCTTTTTATGTTTGTGACGCTACGGATCCTATCCTAGCTCTTCTAGGGCCTCTTGAATGTCTTGTGGTGGGACCGACTGATGGATGTTATTTATTACCACTTGATAGGATCTATCTTGTCTGAGCTGGTAGGTGTGATACGCAACTTTGTTTACTTTCACTAGCTGGACAAGCCTGCGATAGGCGTCTTAATTATTGGTGTTGACTTTTATTACGTTGTTTATTTTTTTTTTGTAATGTAATTTGGTTTGGATAGTTGCTAGCATATCGCGATAATTTGTTACGTTCGGTATGTACATTGGAGGTGGTTTGTGATCTGTTTTACTTTGCGAGTTTTCTTCTAGATTTTCGTGTTCCATTATATCGCTATCGAGAGGTGCAAACCTGTTTGAATGAATTATTCGGCTACTTTTGTTAGGGTTATAGTTTGTCTTTTTGCTGGTCGGTGTTTGATTTTTGTCATCTTCCCTAGCTCTTTTTTGCGTACCTTTCTTTCTGATAATTTGCCATGAACAGCTTAGGTCTTCGTTATGATGATCGTTTGTTCGAAAACTACGACTTGACTGAAATGATGTAATAATCGGGCTTGTCGTAAATAGAGTTGTCATACTTGTTATTGGCTGAGTGTACAGTGTCGATGTCGTAGTAGAAGTTATCACTTTTGTTATCCCTAGAGGTGTAAGGTTTGCACCCATTGTATTATTCAACTCGTATGTTAATTAATTATATTTAAATGGTTATAGGTATTATACCGCACTTGAAGGTTAAATTGTACCGCACAGAGAAGCAGACACGTCCGTTCGGTTTGCCTGCTCGGATACAACTAATTATAAAATATTGACTACAGTTTTATTCTCATTAGTTAGTAAATTAATTGCACAAATATACTAAATAACGGTAGACGGATTTTTCTTGACTGGTCAATTGATGAAAGGAAAGAAAACTACTGGAATTCAGTCAATGGGATAAAATTTTATTTCCTCTCCTACCGGTTTCGACCCCACATGGGTCTTCCTCAGGGACTATTGATATATCATATTGTTAGTTTACATGTAATTTACAGGTAGGTTCTTTACTTACGTGAAAGTCATTTTATACATTAATAATGTTTTGTAAATACATTTGTCTATAATTGTAACAGTACAGTTAAAAATCAAATCGTGATGTTTTATAAACTCACAAGTCAAACATATGTAAAACTATTTTATAAATGCAGATATTAAATATATAGTAATTTAATAATTTTATTTTTCACAAAAACGTGGTTTCGTGCATCTACGGTAAAAACCAGCTAAGCATTGTAACAAAGATATACTTGTGTAATTAAGCCTTATTAAGGACAGTTGAGTTAATTGAAGATAGGTATAATTTGATATATTTAGGGGATAGAATAATTATCAAAATGATTTAAAAATGATATCTAGTTGTGTTAAATTTGTTATTTTATGTATTTATTTTATTTATTTTAATTATTAATTTTTAATTTTTTTATTGTAATCAATTTTTTTATTTATTATTTTTATATTTATATTTTAAGATGTTGTTATATATTTTACTTAAATACATTGTGTCTGATCTTAAATTTATATTTTTATCATCGTTATTAATGTGAAGCATTTCTAACGTGAGGCGTTTATTAAGATTTGTTTCTGTTGTTAATATTTTAGTGTTTTCAAAATCGAAAGTGTGATTTTTAGATTTGCTATGTTCTACTAGTGCACAATTCCCGGGATTTTTACTGTCTCTCATGCAATTTCGTTTGTGTTCGTTCAGTCTCGTTTCCAAGTATCTTTTAGTTTGCCCAGTGTATTGAGCTTCGCAATTGTTGCATAGGATTTTATAGACTACATTTGATCTAGAGTTTTTGTTAATTTTTGATTTTAATTGTGTGAATGTACGACCAATGTTTTTAATAGTTTTGTATCCTAGTTGAACGTTTAAATGGGTTTTTAATAGTTTTGAAATTTTTGAAGCGACGCCATCTATGTATATGTATGATGCGTAAGTTGGTAAGGTAGATTGTTTTGTTTCTGGTTGTATTATGTTTACGTTATTCTGAGAAGTTATTGTATTGTTTGTAATTTGTTGGTTATTATTGTTTTTATTTTTTTTGTAATTGTTATATATACTGTTTATTATACCATGTGGATATTTGTTTGTTCGTAACAACCCCTTAACCTCATTAATAGTTTCGTTTTGTAATTCAGACGAGAAGTTCGTCCATCACTAAGTTTGCTATGACGGGGGATAAGGAGGACCCCATGCAGGTTCCCCAAACTTGTTTGTAAAATGTGTCGTTGAATTGAAAATACCCTTCATCTAAGTAGAACGTTGTCAGTTCGATTAAGTCAGATTGTGGAATTTTTGTACGTGAACTAATTATGTCCCAGTGTTTTTTTTATAGCTTCAATAACTAATGCAGTTGGTATGTTGGTGAAAAGTGAAATTACATCTAGTGATATGAGTATGTAATCTGATGGTAATTTTTGTTGAATAATAAACTGTTGAAATTCAAAAGTGTTCTTAATGTAATAATTCTCATGTTCTAAACCTTTAAAAAGGTTAGCTAAAAACTTATATAATTTTAAAGTGCCATTTGTAAAAAAATACGTAGACGATCTGATACTAGCAATTCCCGCAGATCAACTAGATAAAACAATTAGAATTTTTAATAGTTACAACAGTCATCTTCAATTTACGGCAGAAGTAGAACAAGTAGGTAAGATACCTTTCCTGGACATCACACTCCTCCACCAGGACAACGGTTTCATTCTCACACAATGGTACAAAAAACCAACTGCTAGCACCAGATATCTTCATTATTTTTCACAACATCCCACTACACAAAAAATAAATATGGCAACTAATCTCATACACAGATCCATGAACTTAACCTCGTCTGAATTACAAAACGAAACTATTAATGAGGTTAAGGGGTTGTTACGAACAAACAAATATCCACATGGTATAATAAACAGTATATATAACAATTACAAAAAAAATAAAAAAATTAATAACCAACAAATTACAAACAATACAATAACTTCTCAGAATAACGTAAACATAATACAACCAGAAACAAAACAATCTACCTTACCAACTTACGCATCATACATATACATAGATGGCGTCGCTTCAAAAATTTCAAAACTATTAAAAACCCATTTAAACGTTCAACTAGGATACAAAACTATTAAAAACATTGGTCGTACATTCACACAATTAAAATCAAAAATTAACAAAAACTCTAGATCAAATGTAGTCTATAAAATCCTATGCAACAATTGCGAAGCTCAATACACTGGGCAAACTAAAAGATACTTGGAAACGAGACTGAACGAACACAAACGAAATTGCATGAGAGACAGTAAAAATCCCGGGAATTGTGCACTAGTAGAACATAGCAAATCTAAAAATCACACTTTCGATTTTGAAAACACTAAAATATTAACAACAGAAACAAATCTTAATAAACGCCTCACGTTAGAAATGCTTCACATTAATAACGATGATAAAAATATAAATTTAAGATCAGACACAATGTATTTAAGTAAAATATATAACAACATCTTAAAATATAAATATAAAAATAATAAATAAAAAAAATGATTACAATAAAAAAATTAAAAATTAATAATTAAAATAAATAAAATAAATACATAAAATAACAAATTTAACACAACTAGATATCATTTTTAAATCATTTTGATAATTATTCTATCCCCTAAATGTATCAAATTATACCTATCTTCAATTAACTCAACTGTCCTTAATAAGGCTTAATTACACAAGTATATCTTTGTTACAATGCTTAGCTGGTTTTTACCGTAGATGCACGAAACCACGTTTTTGTGAAAAATAAAATTATTAAATTACTATATATTTAATATCTGCATTTATAAAATAGTTTTACATATGTTTGACTTGTGAGTTTATAAAACATCACGATTTGATTTTTAACTGTACTGTTACAATTATAGACAAATGTATTTACAAAACATTATTAATGTATAAAATGACTTTCACGTAAGTAAAGAACCTACCTGTAAATTACATGTAAACTAACAATATGATATATCAATAGTCCCTGAGGAAGACCCATGTGGGGTCGAAACCGGTAGGAGAGGAAATAAAATTTTATCCCATTGACTGAATTCCAGTAGTTTTCTTTCCTTTCATACTAAATAACCCATTCTTAGCCTGTTAAAGTCGGCCCACTGACGTCACAGTTTGCACTGTTGCCGTAGTTAACATTCCCGCCTGGTAATATAGAGAGCGCCTTGGAGAGACCCAGATCTAAATGGCTACGAGAAGTAGAAGAGATAAAAAGAATATGAATAACAAATTGGAAGAAGAAAACAAAAAATAGGAAGACACGGAGAAGAATCAGCAACCTAACCTAAAGCAACGGGGATCGATCCACCCTAATAAAAGGATCTAGAGAATTTCAAAGAAGCAGCATTATCCCACCAAGGGGTGTCTTAAGCCAACATATTACTTTTATGTTCCATTTTGTAGAGAGAATGTAGCGTAGCAAATAAAATATAAATATTTATTTAATTGTATTGTCTCAAATTTTGACACTAAAAGCAATTGTAGTTTAATTTAATTAGTCTTCACAATATTATATAAAAAAGAAACTGATTGTTAAATTTTATTTGGTTGAGTTACTAAATCTACGACATGTTCGTGTCATTCGAAAATATTATATTATTCAACTTTGCAATTCGAATGCCAGTCGTGCATACTAAATTCTATTCGTATTGGAAAATTTTTACTATTCGATTTTACCATTCGAGCTGACAATTTTTCGATGTTTCTATTTTTATTGATGGCAAGTTTTCTTTATAATATTACGTATTCAATGACAGATTTATTTTTAATTATGTAACCTGCTTACACGCCTGCCTTGTACGTTGCCTTACCTAAATCATTACTGCTTGTGTCCGTATTTTCCTGAAAATAAAATCAAACATTTAGTAAAATATTAGTTACTTATTGTTCTTTTTTTTAATAGTATTTATTTATGTTTTAAGTACCGCTGATAGCAGTGACATTGTGTGAAATTGGAAGAATTGAAAGAGAATATTTTCCGAAAATGTACTGTTTAAATATATGAAAAGTAATTAGAGATAATATTTAATGTAAGTAAAGAAACGATAATTATATTTTGTAACATGTCAATCAAAATGTTGGCATTTTGAAACTGTCACTACAATTGTTATGGTATTAAAAAATATTTTTAAACTGTGTGCAAATAAGATTTTTCTTGCACAGTTTTTATGTTTTATTTATTCTGATTTGCATAGTTATTTATGTTAATTTCAGATATGAACTTTTTGCTCCAATTCACAAAGCATTGTTTTTGATTGTTAGAAATTGCTCGAGATTTTTCGCGAAGCAAATTTCTAGTAACAAAAATGGCTTTTCTTCTTACTTCATCCACGTTGTAATATTTCACTTGAATTTATTTTTACCACAAAACAACAATAGCTTTTTTTCTCCAAATGTCATAAAAGGTGATATCTTTTGTGACATGAATGACAAGGTTGAAGATTAATTTCGATACAGCCAGTGTAGAATCTTTTACTTCTACGCCACCGGTAGTACAAGGAAAATAAATAAATATCCGTAGAAACTGTAGAACCAGTGAATAAGAAACAACTTGTACAATAGAGACCAGTAATGTCGCACTAAAAGTTACTATAATTGACCTATTTAAATTTATACTCTAGTAATTAAACGTCAAGTAGTATATTATTTTTTAAAATATAGAAATAAAAATTAGTATTTGTCATTCAAAGTAAGTGTCTTTGTGTAGAAAGTATCAGGCAACGCTAGACGACGATGTATCTGACTGCGAAGAGCATCCCAAAGATGTTGTATTGGATTAACATCCTGATGGAATGCTAGTCAATCAAGTTTTCGAATATCGATCTTATTTGGTTATTTATTAACGACTCGTGCAATGTGTGGTCTGTTATTATCGTGCATTAAACGAAACCATTTTTATTGAAATAGGAAAATAAGACGACTGCATCTTGAAGCATGTCTTCTAGATATCTGTGGGACTTCAAAGCACAATTTTTAACAAATATGAGCGAAGTATGTTCTTTCGTGGAAATACCTGCCCATACCATAATTAAATATATGGTGCAGTCAGCATATCGTTCGTTTCGTCTTCTCTATATTGTTCTACAAAAATTAGAAAAAATATTCATTAACTCAGCAAATAAATACAACATTATGTATTACAGACGTTATGTAGATGATTGTTTTCTTATAATTAAATCTGATTCAATTCCTGAACTATTAACTACTGTTAATAATTTCCACCCACGTATACGTTTCACCGTGGAAATGGAAGTTGAATCTAAAATTAATTTTCTCGACGTTACTGTCACTCGTCATTCTAGCAACACATTCTCCACGAATTGTTACAGAAAAAGTACACACTCTGGAAGATACCTTCATTTCCACTCGTTCACTTCGATACAATACAAAAGAAGCGTAGTTAACTCCCTTGTTGACCGAGCAATCCTTCTTTCACAGCCACAAAACCATAACAATAACCTTAAATACATCATTGATACACTCCATACAAACGGTTATCCCATTAAATTCACAACAAATATTATTAATAAACGATTAAACAAAATAACTAACTTCAATACAACTAATAGACCCCCACCTAACACTGAATTTGACACATATTTTTGTAAAATACCTTTTAACGTAAACCTCATAAACAAATTAAATTTTATTCTTAAAAACCTTAGCATAAAAATAATTCCCACACCCCAAAACACTCTTAAAAATCATTACACCAAACTTAAAGATAGTGAAAACCCAAATAATAAAAAAAAACATAGTATACGAAGAAAAATGTCTTGGTTGTGACTTATCATACATTGGTGAAACCACTCAAAAAATTTATTCCCGCCTTTACCAACACGAATATCACTGTAATTTATTAAACCCATCACATAGCGCACTCTGCAATCATCATCAAACCACTGGACATAAATTTGATTTTAATAACCCGACTATTTTACATACAGAATCAAATAAATTCAAAAGACTAACTTATGAAACAATATATATATTAATATTAATAAAAATAAACATGTTAACCACAAAACAGATTTCCATAATTTTGCACAAACTTCAGCACCCATCCTTCAACTCTTCCGATAGATGACATTGACATTCAACCTTCGCAATAATTTGTGGATTATTACTTATTTTTACAAAATTATTTTTTACTACCAAGTCAGAACTTGTCCTTGACGCATCTTCTTAGATGTAATTTTTTTTTTTATATTTAAACTTTATATTGTTACATTTACTGTGTTGTTATTTTTATATCACTTGTTCTGGTAAGAATTATTTCATATTTTGTATTTAAAATTTATTTTTGTATTTACCAAAACATTGTAGAGCTGTAGATGACGCTGGTTGCGTCGAAACGTCCTCAATGACAAAAAAAATTGTTTAAAACCATTCCTCACGTTTCTTCTGATCCTTCGCCACACATTTACCTACAACATATATTTTCGGATCACTATAATACACAACAATAATTACATGTCCTAAACATTGTGTTTACACTGATTTCGCTAAGGCCTTCGATAGGCTCGATCACTCGATACTTATAAATAAACTTAAATTTTTTTCTCTCTCTCCAGCTCTCGTAAACCTTCTTTCCTCATATCTTTCTAACAGAGAATTATTTGTGCAGTTTCTTGGGCATAATTCTAGTTCATTCTTAGCAACTTCAGGTGTACCCCAAGGCTCTAATTTAGGACCACTCCTTTTTCTTATGTTTGTAAATGATATCACCAGTATTATTCAATGCCAGAAATTATTGTTTGCTGACGATCTAAAGATCTTCCATCCTATTGGATGTTCTTCAGAAAGATTTAAATAATTTACAGGTTTGGTGTTCCGATAATAATCTTTATCTAAATTTAAATAAATGTTACATTCTTTCTTTCACTAGAAAAACCTCTCCAATTCATTATCCTTATTCAATAAATGGTATTATATTAAGCCGAACTTACTTACACACTGATCTTGGAGTCAAATTTGACCAATTTCTCACTTTCATCCCTCATATTAATTCTATCTATCAATCGGCTGTTCGTATGTTAGGGTTTGTTATCAGGAACACACGCTCTTTTTCTAATATTTCTGCAATATTAACGTTATATTACTGCTATATTCGTTCCAAACTGGAATATTGTTCAATTATTTGGAGTCCTTTTTCTGAAGTCCATCAACTTCATGTCGAGAGCGTTCAAAAGAAATTTTTAAAATATCTGCACTACAAAGTATATAGCTCCTACCCCGATCGTTCAATATCTTATACAGTTCTACTTAATACATTCAATTTTCGCAGCCTCATTGAACGACGTGAAATCAATGCAGTCTATCACTTATCAAAACTCATTCACAATGAAATTGATGATCCTGTGTCTCGTGGTCTTATTAACGTTCATGCTCCTTCGTATCATACTCGACATATTACTACATTTCATCTTCATACTGCACGCACCAATATATTCTACTGTTCTCCAATAAATAAAATGTGTTTCTTTTACGAATTAAATTATACATCAATTGACATTTATCAACTTTCTCCTAAATTATTTCGTCAACGTTTATTTTCATTATAAATTGTCTTTTTTTGTTGTTCTTATTCTTTTTTGTACTTATTCATTTTTCTTCCTCCAGTTTTCCTTTATGTTGTTATTGGACCTTTGTCTGTTACATAGAGTAATCTAATAATAATAATAATAATAATAAAAATAACATTGAACGGTTTTTTGAAGAAATTCACTTTTGTCAAGTTGAATTTTGAAGTTACTGATTCGTAAAAGATTAAAGACTGATTTTAGTCTTTCAATATGCTCCTAAAGAGATGAACTAAAAATAATGATATCATCGAGATACACTAAACATATCTCGTGCTGAAGACCGCGAAGTATATTGTCCATGACTCGTTGAAATGTTAATGGGGCGTTTTTTAAACCGAATGGCATGCGTTTAAATTCATAATGCCCGCTTTCTACAGAAAATGCAGTTTTTTAAATATCATTAGGATCTACTTCTATCTGATGGAAGCCGCTAGCTAGGTCTAGAGTCGAAAAGTAGGTTGCTTTGCCAAGTTTGTCTAGTATGACAGAAATGTTTAGTAATGGGTACTTGTTGTCAATGGTTTGTTCGTTCAATTTTAGGTAGTCTATAACTACGCGCCACTTCTTCTTACCAGAAGCGTCAAGTTTCTTTGGTACTATCCAGATAGGACTTAACTTCGTTTTTGTGAATTTCGGTGATTCGATATGATTTTACGTGGATTGGTGTATCGTCTTTCAATTTAATTTTGTGAGTTATTTCAAACTCAAAGGCGTTTTCTCGTAATAAAATATATGTCTATATTTGAAACATAATTTTCTAATTGCTTCCTTTTCTTCTTTATTACAATGATCTATTTTATTATTATTTTTCAAATTTTGTTTTTAAAGATTGTCGTATTCTATATCGGGTTCTTCATCAATTTCCATTTTTTCAACAAAATTAGGTTCAATTTCTAATGGTTCTAATATGTTTATCTGAACAGGGTCCTCGTTAATATATGTTAATGTAGTTATAGCAAAATTGTGTGAAACGTTTACAACTGCTTTCGGCATTAGTACGCCATTTTCAAAATTTGTATGATCTAAAATTCCTATACCGTTTCTCATTTTAACAGGTAATTTTACTACAAATAAGGTTCGAGGTGGTACAATAATGGAATGTAAAACGGCTGAATTATTATGAACTTTTCTTTCGTTGTCGGGATTGAAAATTATGGGTATTACGGCATATGGTGTTGTTAGTTGTTTGTTTGTGACGTTTACGTTTGCGTCTAATTGTCAACACCAATGAGGCCATTATATTTGTTACATTTAAACAAATAGAATTTATGAGTTTCGGGAATATTAAAAATTTCGAAAATAGGGATTTCTGCAACTTCATTGTGGTATGATACATTATGTGCTGTTTGAATATTAAAATTTTGATTATCAATGTAATTTGGATAAAATGTGTATGCTAATTCCGGATTTATTAATTTTTTTGTGCTACCAGTATCTATCAAAAAATTGGCATTTAATTCGGGGATATATATGTGGGGCAAATTTGCTTTTATTGTATTTAATTGTACTAGGTCAGATTGTTGGCATTGTTGGCCATAGGAAAATTTACATTTGATTCAGCATTATTGATAACGGGTTCTTCATTGTTATAATAGGAATCGTCGTAAGGTAAAGTGTCATAATACGTGTCATATTCATAGTCTACGGGATTGTTCTCATAGGTTTCATATTCGGTGTTATAGGATATATCTTGGGAAGTTTGGGGTGGTTGTTCGGTATCAGACTGGATGTTTTGATTAAATAGTTGAGTTGATGTGAATGTTTTTTGAGGCTTACTTCTTCTGGAATGGATTGATGAGGTGTCTATCGGTTCGGGTTTAAATGGTTGGGGTTGATTTGGACGTGTAAAATTTTGTTGGAAATTAAGACGGAAAGTATTTTGTTGTATATTTGGACGTGAGAAATTCTGTGGGAAATTTACTGGTCTCTGTATATATTGAAATGTAGGTGGACGCATTGGATTTGTGGTTGTCTTTGTACATAATGCACGGGTCTGTAATTGGGTTGAGTAGTATTTTGAAAAGGATTCATTTTTGGAGGTAAATGTAATGTAGGACATTGTTGAGAGATTTAGTAATTTGGTGTAGGAATTGGATTTAGTCGGTATTGGTAATTTTGGCTATAATTGGACGTTATTTATTGTCTGGCTGGTAAAGTTCTATGTTAGGGTTTAAAATTTGATTGTGAGTTTAATGAACTTTGCCTCTGTGTAGAATAGAGGAAATTTTCTTCTTCAATAACTAAACTCATCGCTTTCTCTAAACTGTCAGGGTTCCGTAATCTGATGTTTGTCTGTATGCTTGATGGTAAGCCGCGAAAAAATGTTTTTAGTGCTAAGTCGTTATAATTTTCTTGTTTTATCTTTCTTTCTTCGGCAGTAATTTAAAAGCTATTTAATTTAGACATAATTAAGCTACGTGAATCTTGACATCTCATACCAAAGTTATAGGGTGGTTCATTTTTATTTGGACGAAGCGATATCAAATTCTGAACGAGAAAATAAATGTTTCTTTGATCACCAAAACTTAATCTTAGAGCATTTTTTACTTCCTCTCATGTACTAAGTTCTGTAAGGGATCCAATTGTGTGAGTGCCAAAAGTATTAATTAAATTTTGACAAGAATCGAGAAATATGTTTAACTTGTGGGGATTGCCTTCATAATGTGGAATAGAATCATATACTATTTTGATAGATTCACTATCTATATATATATATTTGGATTCATCTCGACGATCACCGATCCTGTGTCCAGCTTAAACTCCTGGTCCATTTAAGTAATTGCTGTAATTTTTTTCTCAAGTTGTAGTGTCTATTGTGCCGGAGTGCCTTTTGGGGGTCTCATATTTTTACTGTGAGTGGTTTTTGTTTAAAAAAATAAAAACTGCGTAAAATTGGTACACTGAAACAATAGATCCCAGAGGCCATGTCTACATTTAAGAAGAATCACGCCGTCATCCGTCACTTTTGACAATCTGTCTATGAACTTTAAATGATTATATCTTTTAATAGAACATTGATATCAAAGATTTATAAACAATTTCATGAATAATAGACTTGAGCAAATGTGTTTTAACTAATTGAAGTTTAAAACATAACGTATTTAATTAATATAAATTTTGACGTTTCCAATGTCAAAAGTCAATGTTGCCAAATGTGTGATGAAGTAACTAAATTAAAATCAAATATTCCTAAACTAACGGTGACAGTTGTAGTAGGGTTGACAATATTAATTTATAAATTTAAAAATTAACTACTATTTTTTAATAAAAATAGTGTTGCCAAATTATAAAGTAACTAAATAAATATCTAATATTATTAAATAAAATAAATTGAATACTATGCTGTGATTGTTATCAAAAGAAAGGAAACCGTAAGGGCCAGTTTTAAAATGACAAAAAAAAAATGTGTCATGTCGATCTACTTTTGTTTTTCGTAAAAAGTTGTTAAAAGTAGGTTGTCCTTGGGTTTTAAGGAAACGACACAATACGGACTGGTGTGCACCAATGACAAAAATGTTCTACGTGGATTAGAATTTGTTTTTTGCAAAATGTTATCAGAAAAATGTCGTGTTTGGGTATTTTCGAATTACATAAGTCAATATTGCCAAATGTTTAATAAAGTAACTAATCAAAAAACAAATATTCCCAAATGAACGTTACTGAGGACAGTGAATGTTATATTAGGCTAGGTCACGATGAGGGCTAGCGTGCAAAATGAACAAAAAAGTTCTATTTCGAACGGCTTTTGTTTTTTGTAAAAAGTTGTGAGAAGTATGTGGTGTGTGGTATCAAATGAAAAGACTCGATAAGGGCTGGCGTGTAGAATTAACTAAAAAGGTCAATGTTGATCGGCTTTTGTTTTTTGCAAAAATTTCACAAAGGTATGTCGAGTTTGGTCTCAAATGAAAGGTCTCGTTGATGGCTAGCATGCGGAATTGACAAAAATGTGCTATGTCGATCGGTATTTGTTTTTTGCAAAATGTTGTCAAAAGTATGTCGTATTTGATATCAAATGAAAGGTCTCGGAGAGGGCTAGCGTGCAGAATTGACAAAAATGTTCCATGTCGATCAGCTTTTGTTTTATGCAAAAAGTTGTCAGAAGTCTGTCGTGTTTGGTATCAAATGAAAGGTCTCGGAGAGGGCTAGCGTGCAGAATTGACAAAAAATGTGCTATGTCGATCGGTATTTGTTTTTTGCAAAAAGTTGTCAAAAGTATGTCGTATTTGATATCAAATGAAAGGTCTCGGAGAGGGCTAGCGTGCAGAATTGATAAAAATGTCCTATGTCGATCGGTTTTTGTTTTTTGCAAAAAGTTGTCAGAAGTGTGTGGTGTTTGGTATCAAATGAAAAGTCTCGTTGAGGGCTAGCGTGCAGAATTGACAAAAATGTGCTATGTCGATCGGCTTTTGTTTTATGCAAAAAGTTTTCAAAAGTATGTCGTGTTTGGTATCAAATGAAAGATCTCGGAGAGGGCTAGCGTGCAGAATTGACAAAAAATGTGCTATGTCGATCGGCTTTTGTTTTTTGCAAAAGGTTGTCACAAGTATATAGTGTTTGGTATCAAATGAAAAGTCTGGGTGTGGGCTAGCGTGTAGATATGATAAAAATGTTTCATGTCGATCGACTTTTGTTTAATGCAGAAAGTTGTAAGAAGTATGTCGTGTTTGGTATCAAATGAAAGGTCTCGGTGAGGGCTGGGGAACATAAATGATAAAAATGTTTCATGTCGACCGGCTTTTGTTTTTTGCAAAAAAATATTAGAAGTATATCGTGTTTGCAATCTAATGAAAGGTTTGGGTGAGGCCTGACGTGGAAATATGAAATAATTGTTTCATGTCGATCGGCATTTGTTTTTTGCACTGACAGCGGAGCTCTAGGGAATGCTCGGCGTAGCCGAGAATTCGCTAGTCACTATACTAAACGATTAGATTCACTATATATATATCTATAGATTCATCACGAGCATCGAGTAATATTGGTAAAGGCCTACAGCCTGAACCATGCAAGTGATTGTTATAATTTTTTTTTTAATTTGTGGGGGCTAATGAGATCTGGTGCCTTTTGGGTGTCTCATATTTTTACTGTTAGTAGTTTTCGTGTGAAAATTTAAAACTGTGCACAAATGCTGCCTTGAAACAATAGATCCCAGAGGCCATGTCTAACTTGAAGAAGAATCACGCCGTCATCCGTCACTTTTGACAATCTGTCTATGAACTTTAAATGATTATATCTTTTAATAGAACATTGATATCAAAGATTTATAAACAATTTCATGAATAATAGACTTGAGCATAGGTGTTACAACTAATTTAAGTTTAAAACATAACGTATTTAATTAATATAAATTTTGACGTTTCCAATGTCAAAAGTCAATGTTGCCAAATGTGTGATGAAGTAACTAAATTAAAACCAAATATTCCTAAACTAACTTCACTGAAGACGGTGGCAGTTGTATTAGGGTTGACAATATTAATTTATAAATTTAAAAATTAACTACTATTTTTTAATACTAACAGTGTTGCCAAATTATAAAGTAACTAAATAAAAATCAAATATTCCTAAATAAAATAAATTGAATACTTTGCTGTGTTTGTTATCAAAAGAAAGGAAACCATAAGGGCCAGTTTTAAAATGACAAAAAAATGTGTCATGTCGATCTGCATTTGTTTTCCGTAAAAAGTTGTTAAAAGTAGGTCGTCCTTGGGTTTTAAGGAAACGACACAATACGAACTGGTGTGCACGAATGACAAAAATGTTCTATGTAGATTAGAAATTGTTTTTTGCATAATGTTGTCAGAAAAATGTCGTATTTGGGTATTTTCAAATTGCAAAAGTCAATGTTGCCAAATGTTTAATAAAGTAACTAAACAAAGAACAAATATTCCCAAATGAAAGGTTACTGAGGACAGTGAATGTTATCTTAGCTAGGTCACGATGAGGGCTAGCGTGCAGAATGAACAAAAATGTTCTATATCGAACGGCTTTTGTTTTTTGTAAAAAGTTGTGAGAAGTATGTGGTGTTTGGTATCAAATGAAAAGGCTCGATGAGGGCTGGCGTGTAGAATTAAAAAAAAAAGGTCAATGTTGATCGGCTTTTGTTTTTGCAAAAATTTCTCAAAGATATGTCGAGTTTGGTCTCAAATGAAAGGTCTCGTTGAGGGCTAGCGTGCAGAATTGACAAAAATGTTCCATGTCGATCGGCTTTTGTTTTGTGCAAAAAGTTGTCAGAAGTATGTCGTGTTTGGTATCAAATGAAAGGTCTCGGAGAGGGCCAGCGTGCAGAATTGACAAAAATGTTCTATGTCGATCGGTTTTTGTTTTTTGCAAAAAGTTGTCAGAAGTATGTCGTGTTTGATATCAAATGAAAGGTCTCGGAGAGGGCTAGCGTGCAGAATTGACAAAAATGTTCCATGTCGATCGGCTTTTGTTTTATGCAAAAAGTTGTCAGATGTATGTCGTGTTTGGTATCAAATGAAAGGTCTCTTTGAGGGCTAGCCTGCAGAATTGACAAAAATGTACTATGTCGATCGGTTTTTGTTTTTTGCAAAAAGTTGTCAGAAGTATATCGTGTTTGATATCAAATGAAAGGTCTCGGAGAGGGCTAGCGTGCAGAATTGTTAAAAATGTGCCATGTCGATCGGTATTTGTTTTTTGCAAAAAGTTGTCAGAAATGTGTGGTGTTTGGTATCAAATGAAAAGTCTCGTTGAGGGCTAGCGTGCAGAATTGACAAAAATGTTCCATGTCGATCGGCTTTTGTTTTATGCAAAATGTTGTCAGAAGTATGTCGTGTTTGGTATCAAATGAAAGGTCTCGGAGAGGGCTAGCGTGCAGAATTGACAAAAAATGTGCTTTGTCGATCGGCTTTTGTTTTTTGCAAAAGGTTGTCACAAGTATATAGTGTTTGGTATCAAATGAAAAGTCTGGGTGTGGGCTAGCGTGTAGGTATGATAAAAATGTTTCATGTCGATCGACTTTTGTTTAATGCAGAAAGTTGTCAGAAGTATGTCGTGTATGGTATCAAATGAAAGGTCTCGGTGAGAGTTGAGGTACATAAATGACAAAAATGTTTCATGTCGACCGGCTTTTGTTTTTTGCAAAATATTATTAGTAGTATATCGTGTTTGCAATCTAATGAAAGGTCTCAGTGAGGCCTGACGTGGAAATATGAAATAATTGTTTCATGTCGATCGGCATTTGTTTTTTGCACTGACAGCGGAGCTCTAGGGAATGCTCGGCGTAGCCGAGAATTCGCTAGTCATATACTATTTTGATAGATTCACTATCTATATATATATATATATTTGGATTCATCTCGACGATCACCGATCCTGTGTCCAGTCTAAACTCCTGGCATATTTAAGTAATTGCTGTAATTTTTTTTCCAAGTTGTAGTGTCTATTGTGCCGGAGTGCCTTTTGGGGGTCTCATATTTTTACTGTGAGTGGTTTTTGTTTAAAAAAATAAAAACTGCGTAAAATTGGTACAGTGAAACAATAGATCCACGAGGCCATGTCTACATTTAAGAAGAATCACGCCGTCATCCGTCACATTTGACAATCTGTCTATGAACTTTAAATGATTATATCTTTTAATAGAACATTGATATCAAAGATTTATAAACAATTTCATGAATAATAGACTGGAGCAAAGGTGTTTTAACTAATTAAAGTTTAAAACATAACGTATTTAATTAATATAAATTTTGACGTTTCCAATGTCAAAAGTCAATGTTGCCAAATGTGTGATGAAGTAACTAAATTAAAATCAAATATTCCTAAACTAACGGTGACAGTTGTAGTAGGGTTGACAATGTTAATTTATAAATTTAAAAATTAACTACTATTTTTTAATAAAAACAGTGTTGCCAAATTATAAAGTAAGTAAATAAATATCTAATATTATTAAATAAAATAAATTAAATACTATGCTGTGATTGTTATCAAAAGAAAGGAAACCGTAAGGGCCAGTTTTAAAATGACAAAAAAAAAAATGTGTCATGTCGATCTGCTTTTGTTTTTCGTAAAAAGTTGTTAAAAGTAGGTTGTCCTTGGGTTTTAAGGAAACGACACAATACGGACTGGTGTGCACGAATGACAAAAATGTTCTACGTGGATTAGAATTTGTTTTTTGCAAAATGTTATCAGAAAAATATCGTGTTTGGGTATTTTCGAATTACATAAGTCAATATTGCCAAATGTTTAATAAAGTAACTAAACAAAAAACAAATATTTCCAAATGAACGTTACTGAGGACAGTGAATGTTATATTAGGCTAGGTCACGATGAGGGCTAGCGTGCAAAATGAACAAAAAAGTTCTATTTAGAACGGCTTTTGTTTTTTGTAAAAAGTTGTGAGAAGTATGTGGTGTGTGGTATCAAATGAAAAGACTCGATAAGGGCTGGCGTGTAGAATTAACTAAAAAGGTCAATGTTGATTGGCTTTTGTTTTTTGCAAAAGGTTGTCACAAGTATATAGTGTTTGGTATCAAATGAAAAGTCTGGGTGTGGGCTAGCGTGTAGATATGATAAAAATGTTTCATGTCGATCGACTTTTGTTTAATGCAGAAAGTTGTCAGAAGTATGTCGTGTATGGTATCAAATGAAAGGTCTCGGTGAGATTTGGGGTACATAAATGACAAAAATGTTTTATGTCGACCAGCTTTTGTTTTTTGTAAAAAGTTATTAGAAGTATATCGTGTTTGCAATCTAATGAAAGGTCTCGGTGAGGCCTGACGTGCAAATATGCAATAATTGTTTCATGTCGATCGGCATTTGTTTTTTGCACTGACAGCGGAGCTCTAGGGAATGCTCGGCGTAGCCGAGAATTCGCTAGTCCTATATACTAAAAAGGCATGTGTCGTGATGTTTATTTATTTTCATCATGACGATCGCCAAATTTTGTCACAAGCCTAACTGCCTGAACCATCAAAGGGATTGTTGTAAATTTTTTTTTAGATTGCAAGGAATAATGTGTAGTTGTGCCTTTTGGGGGTCTCATATTTTTACTGTAAGTGGTTCTTGTGTAAAAAAATAAAAACTGTGCAAAATTAATAACTTGAAACAATGGATCCTAGTAGCCATGTCTAAATTTAAAAAGAGTCACGAGGTCATCTGTCACTTTTGACAATCTGTCTATGAACTTTAAACGATTATAACTTTTTATAGAACATTGATATTAAAGAAGTAAATACAGTATCATGTATAATAGTCTTGAGCAAAGGTGTTACAATTAATTTAAGTTTAAAACATAACGTATTTAATTAATATAAATTTTGACGTTTCCTATGTCAAATGTCAATGTTGCCAAATGTGTGATGAAGTAACTAAATTAAAACCAAATATTCCTAAATTAACTTCACTAAAGACGGTGACAGTTTTATTAGGATTGACAATATTAATTTATAAATTTAATAATTAACTACTATTTTTTAATACAAACAGTGTTGCCAAATTATGAAGTAGGTAACAAAATAAAAATCAAATATTTCTAAATAAAATAAATTGAACACTTTGCTGTGATATCAAAAGAAAGAAAACCATAAGGGCCGGTTTTAAAATAACAAAAAAATGTGTCATGTCGATCTGCATTTGTTTTGCGCAAAAAGTTGTTAGAAGTATATTGTCCTTGGGTTTTAATGAAACGACATAATGTGGACTGGTGATGATGACAAAAATATTCTACGTCGATTAGAATTTGTTTTTTACAAAATGTTGTCAGAAATATTTTGTGTTTGGAAAAAGTTGTGAGAAGTATGTAGTGTTTAGTATCAAATGAAAAGGCTCGATAAGGGCTTTTGCGTTTTGCAAAACTTTCTCAAATGTACGTCGAGTTTGGTCTCATTGAGAGCTAGCGAGGAGAATTGACAAAACTGTTCCATTCCGATCGGCTTTTGTTTTGTGCAAAACGTTCTCAATGGTATGTCGAGTTTGGTCTCAAATGAAACGTCGCGTTGAGGGCTAGCGTGCAGAATTGACAAAAATGATCCATTTAGATCGGCTTTTGTTTTCTGCAAAAATTTCTCATAAGTATGTCGAGTTTGGTATCAAATAAAACGACTAGCTGAGGGCTAGCCTGCAGAATTGACAAAAATGCGCCATGTCAATCGCCTTTTGTTTTTTTGCAAAAAGTTGTCAGAAGTGTGTGGTGTTTGATCTCAAATAAAAGGTTTCATTGAGGGCTAGCTTACAGAATTAACAAAAATATTCCATGCCGATCGGCTTTTGTTTTTCGCAAATAGTTGTCAGAAGTATGTGGTATTTGGTCTCAAATTAAAGGTTTCATTGAGGGCTAGCGTGCAGAATTGACAAAAATATTCCATGCCGATCGGCTTTTGTTTTCTGCAAAAATTTCTCATAAGTATGTCGAGTTTGGTATCAAATAAAACGTCTAGCTGAGGGCTAGCCTGCAGAATTGACAAAAATGCGCCATGTCAATCGCCTTTTGTTTTTTTTGCAAAAAGTTGTCAGAAGTGTGTGGTGTTTGATCTCAAATAAAAGGTTTCATTGAGGGCTAGCTTACAGAATTGACAAAAATATTCCATGCCGATCGGCTTTTGTTTTTCGCAAATAGTTGTCAGAAGTATGTGGTATTTGGTCTCAAATGAAAGGTTTCATTGAGGGCTAGCGTGCAGAATTGACAAAAATATTCCATGCCGATCGGCTTTTGTTTTTCGCAAATAGTTGTCAGAAGTATGTGGTGTTTGGTATCAAAAGAAAGGACTTGATAAAGGTTTCGTGAAAAATTAATAAAATTGCTTATTGTTGACCGGCTTTTGTTTTTTGTGAAAAGTTTTCAGAAATATGTCGAGTTTGGTCTCAAATGAAAGGTTTCATTGAGAGCTAGCTTGCAGAATTGACAAAAATATTCCATGCCGATCGGCTTTTGTTTTTCGCAAATAGTTGTCAGAACTATGTGGTATTTGGTCTCAAATGAAAGGTTTCATTGAGGGCTAGCGTGCAGAATTGACAAAAATATTCCATGCCGATCGGCTTTTGTTTTTCGCAAATAGTTGTCAGAACTATGTGGTATTTGGTCTCAAATGAAAGGTTTCATTGAGGGCTAGCATGCAGAATTGACAAAAATTTTCCATGCCGATCGGCTTTTGTTTTTCGCAAATAGTTGTCAGAAGTATGTGGTGTTTGGTATCCAAATAAAGGACTTGATAAGGGTTTTGTGAAAAATTAACAAAATTGCTTATTGTTGACCGGTTTTTGTTTTTTGTGAAAAGTTTTCAGAAATATGTCGAGTTTGGTCTCAAATGAAAGGTCTCGTTGAGGGCTAGCATGCAGAATAGATAAAAGTGTTCCATTTCGATCTGCTTTTCTTTTTACAAAAAGTTGTCAGCAGTTTATAGTGTTTGGTATCAAATGAAAGTTCTCGGTGGTGTGGGCTAGCCTGTAGAAATTGCAAATATGTTCCATGTCGATTGACTTTTGTTATATGCAAAAAAAATGTCAGAATTATGTTGTGTTTGGTATCAAATGAAAGGTCTCGGTTATGGCTGGCGTGCATAATTGAGAAAAATGTTTCAGGTCGACCGGCTTTTGTTTTTTCAAAAAGTTATTACATGCATATCATGTTTGGAATCTAATGAAAGGTTGGTGAGGGCTGACATGCAGATATGAAAAAACCGTTTTATGTCGATTGGCATTTATTTTTTTTGTACTGACAGCGGAGCTCTAGGGAATGCTCGGCGTAGCCGAGAATTCGCTAGTCCTATATACTAAAAGGCATGTGTCCGTGATGTTTTTTTATTTTCATCATGACGATCGCCAAATTTTGTGGACAGCCTAACTACCTTAACCATGAAAGAGATTGTTGTAAATTTTTTTTTAGGTTGCAGAGAATAATGTGTAGTTGTGCCTTTTGGGGGTCTCATATTTTTACTGTGAGTGGTTCTTGTGTAAATAAATAAAAACTGTGCAAAATTAATAACTTGAAACAATGGATCCTAGTAGCCATGTCTAAATTTAAGAAGAGTCACGCTGGTATCTGTCACTTTTGACAATCTGTCTATGAACTTTAAACGATTGTAACTTCTTATAGAACATTTATATTAAAGAAGTAAATACAGTATCATGTATAATAGTCTTGAGCAAAGGTGTTACAACTAATTTAAGTTTAAAACATAACGTATTTAATATTAATATTAATTTTGACGTTTCCAATGTCAAAAGTCAATGTTGCCAAATGTGTGATGAAATAACTAAATTAAAACCAAATATTCCTAAATTAACTTCTCTGAAGACGGTGACAGTTTTATTAGGATTGACAATATTAATTTATAAATTTCGAAATTAACTACTATTTTTTAATACATACAGTGTTGCCAAATTATGAAGTAGGTAACAAAATAAAAATCAAATATTTCTAAATAAAATAAATTGAACACTTTGCTGTGATATCAAAAGAAAGAAAACCATAAGGGCCGGTTTTAAAATGACAAAAAAATGTGTCATGTCGATCTGCATTTGTTTTGCGCAAAAAGTTGTTAGAACTATATTGTCCTTGGGTTTTAATGAAACGACACAATGTGGACTGGTGTGCACGAATGACAAAAATATTCTACGTCGATTAGAATTTGTTTTTTACGAAATGTTGTCAGAAATATGTTGTGTTTGGAAAAAGTTGTATGCGGTGTTTAGTATCAAATGAAAAGGCTCGATAAGGGCTGGCGTGTAGAATTAACAAAAATGATCAATGTTGATCGGCTTTTGCTTTTTGCAAAACTTTCTCAAATGTACGTCGAGTTTGGTCTCAAATGAAAGGTCTCATTGAGAGCTAGAGAGGAGAATTGACAAAACTGTTCCATTCCGATCGGCTTTTGTTTTGTGCAAAAAGTTCTCAAAGGTACGTCGAGTTTGATCTCAAATGAAACGTCTCGTTGAGGGCTAGCGTGCAGAATTGACAAAAAATATGCTATGTCGATCGGTTTTTGTTTTTGCAAGAAGTTCTCAAAGGTATGTCGAGTTTGGTCTCAAATGAAAGGTCTCGGTGAGGGCTAGCGAGCAAAATTGACAAAAATGTACCATTCCGATCGGCTTTTGTTTTCTGCAAAAAGTTTTCAAAAATATGTCGAGTATGGTATCAAACAAAACGTCTGGTTGAGGGCTAGCGTGCAGAATTGACAAAAATGTGCTATGTCGATTGGTTTTTGTTTTTTGCAAAAAGTTGTCACAAGTGTGTGGTGTTTGGTATCAAATGAAAAGTTTCGATAAGGGCTGGTGTGCAGAATTAACAAAAATGGTTAATGTTGATCGGCTTTTGTTTTTTGCAAAAAGTTTTCAGAGGTATGTCGAGTTTGGTCTCAAATGAAAGGTCTCGTTGAGGGCTAGCGAGCAGAATTGAAAAAAATGTACTACGTCGATCGGTTTTTGTTTTTTGCAAAAAGTTTTGAAAAGTATGTCGAGTATGGTATCAAACAAAACGTCTAGTTGAGGGCTAACGTGCAGAATTAACAAAAATATTTAATGTTGTGCGGCTTTTGTTTTTTGCAAAAAGTTTTTAGAAGTATGTCAAGTCAAATGAAAGGTCTCGTTCAGGGCTAGCGTGCAGAATTGACAAAAATGTACTACGTCGATCGGTTTTTGTTTTTTGCAAGAAATTCTCAAAAGTATGTCGAGTTTGGTATCAAACAAAACGCCTGGTTGAGGACTAGCGTGCAGAATTGACAAAAATGTTCCATGCCGATCGGCTTTTGTTTTTCGCAAATAGTTGTCAGAAGTATGTGGTGTTTGGTATCAAATGAAAGTTCTCGGTGTGGACTAGCCTGTAGGAATTGCAAAAATGTTCCATGTTGATCGGCTTTTGTTTTATGTAAAAAAAATGTCAGAAGTATGTTGTGTTTGGTGTGAAATAAAAGGTCTCGGTAAGGACTGACGTGCATAATTGACAAAAATGTTTCATGTTGACCGGGTTTTGTTTTTTTCAAAAGTTAATAGAAGTATATCGTGTTCGAAATCTAATGAAAGGTCTTAGTGAGGGCTGACGTGCAGATATAAAAAAACTGTTTCATGTCGATTGGCATATTTGTTTTTTGCACTGACAGTGGAGCTCTAGGGAATGCTCGGCGTAGCCGAGAATTCGCTAGTCCATATACTAAACGATTAGATTCACTATCTATATATCTATCTATATATCTATCTATATATCTATCTATAGATTCATCACGAGCATCGAGTAACTTTTGTAATCGCCTACAGCCTGAACCATGCAAGTGATTGTTATAAATTTTTTTTTAATATGTGGGGGCTAATGATATCTGGTGCCTTTTGGGTGTCTTATATTTTTACTATTAGTAGTTTTCGTGTAAAAAATTAAAACTTTGCACAAATGCTGCCTTGAAACAATGGATCTCAGAGGCCATGTCTAACTTTAAGAAGAATCACGCCGTCATCCGTCACTTTTGACAATCTGCCTATGAATTTTAAATGATTATATCTTTTAATAGAACATTGATATCAAAGAATTAAAAACAATTTCATGAATAATAGACTTGAGCAAATGTGTTACAACTAATTTAAGTTTAAAACATAACGTATTTAATTAATATAAATTTTGACGTTTCCAATGTCAAAAGTCAATGTTGCCAAATTTGTGATGAAGTAACTAAATTAAAACCAAATATTCCTAAACTAACTTCACTGAAGACGGTGGCAGTTGTATTAGGGTTGACAATATTAATTTATAAATTTAAAAATTAACTACTATTTTTTAATGCAAACAGTGTTGCCAAATTATAAAGTAACTAAATAAAGTCAAATATTCCTAAATAAAATAAATTGAATACTTTGCAGTGTTTGTTATCAAAAGAAAGGAAACCATAAGGGCCAGTTTTAAAATGACAAAAAAAATGTGTCATGTCGATCTGCATTTGTTTTCCGTAAAAAGTTGTTAGAAGTAGGTCATCCTTGGGTTTTAAGGAAAGTTATATTAGGCTAGGTCACGATGAGGGCTATCGTGCAGAATGAACAAAAATGTTCTATATCGAACGGCTTTTGTTTTTTGGAAAATGTTGTAAAAAGTATGTGGTGTTTGGTATCAAATGAAAAGGCTCGATAAGGGCTGGCGTGTAGAATTAAGAAAACAGGTCAATATTGATCGGCTTTTGTTTTTGCAAAAATTTCTCAAAGATATGTCGAATTTGGTCTCAAATGAAAGGTCTCGTTGAAAGCTAGCGTGCAGAATTGACAAAAATGTTCCATGTCGATCGGCTTTTGTTTTATGCAAAAAGTTGTCAGAAGTATGTCGTGTTTGGTATCAAATGAAAGGTCTCGGAGAGGGCTAGCCTGCAGAATTGACAAAAATGTACTATGTTGATCGGTTTTTGTTTTTGCAAAAAGTTGTCAGAAGTATATCGTGTTTGATATCAAATGAAAGGTCTCGTAGTGGGCTAGCCTGCAGAATTGACAAAAATGTACTATGTCGATCGGTTTTTGTTTTTTGCAAAAAGTTGTCAGAAGTATATCGTGTTTGATATCAAATGAAAGGTCTCGGAGAGGGCTAGCGTGCAGAATTGATAAAAATGTGCTATGTCGATCGGTATTTGTTTTTTGCAAAAAGTTGTCAGAAGTGTGTGGTGTTTGGTATCAAATGAAAAGTCTTGTTGAGGGCTAGCGTGCAGAATTGACAAAAATGTTCCATGTCGATCGGCTTTTGTTTTATGCAAAAAGATGTCAGAAGTATGTCGTGTTTGGTATCAAATGAAAGGTCTCGGAGAGGGCTAGCGTGCAGAATTGATAAAAATGTGCTATGTCGATCGGTATTTGTTTTTTGCAAAAAGTTGTCAGAAGTGTGTGGTGTTTGGTATCAAATGAAAAGTCTCGTTGAGGGCTAACGTGCAGAATTGACAAAAATGTTCCATGTCGATCGGCTTTTGTTTTATGCAAAAAGTTGTCAGAAGTATGTCGTGTTTGGTATCAAATGAAAAGTCTGGGTGTGGGCTAGCGTGTAGATATGATAAAAATGTTGCTTGTCGATCGACTTTTGTTTAATGCAGAAAGTTGTCAGAAGTATGTCATGTATGGTATCAAATGAAAGGTCTCGGTGAGAGTTGGGGTACATAAATGACAAAAATGTTTCATGTCGACCGGCTTTTGTTTTTTTGCAAAATATTATTAGAAGTATATCGTGTTTGCAATCTAATGAAAGGTCTCGGTGAGGCCTGACCTGCAAATATAAAATAATTGTTTCATGTCGATTGGCATTTGTTTTTTGCACTGACAGCGGAGCTCTAGGGAATGCTCGGCGTAGCCGAGAATTCGCTAGTCCTATATACTAAACGATTAGATTCACTATATATCTATATATCTATATATCTATCTATAGATTCATCACGAGCATCAAGTAACTTTTGTAATCGCCTACAGCCTGAACCATGCAAGTGATTGTTATAATTTTTTTTTAATATGTGGGTGCTAATGAGATCTGGTGCCTTTTGGGTGTCTCATATTTTTACTATTAGTAGTTTTCGTGTAAAAAATTAAAAGTTTGCATAAATGCTGCCTTGGAACAATGGATCCCAGAGGCCATGTCTAACTTTAAGAAGAATCACGCCGTCATCCGTCACTTTTGACAATCTGCCTATGAACTTTAAATGATTATATCTTTTAATAGAACATTGATATCAAAGATTTAAAAACAGTATCATGAATAATAGACTTGAGCAAATGTGTTACAACTAATTTAAGTTTAAAACATAACGTATTTAATTAATATAAATTTTGACGTTTCCAATGTCAAAATTCAATGTTGCCAAATGTGTGATGAAGTAACTAAATTAAAACCAAATATTCCTAAACTAACTTCACTGAAGACGGTGGCAGTTGTATTAGGGTTGACAATATTAATTTATAAATTTAAAAATTAACTACTATTTTTAATGCAAACAGTGTTGCCAAATTATAACGTAACTAAATAAAAATCAAATATTCCTAAATAAAATAAATTGAATACTTTGCTGTGTTTGTTATCAAAAGAAAGGAAACCATAAGGGCCAGTTTTAAAATGACAAAAAAAATGTGTCATGTCGCTCTGCATTTGTTTTCCGTAAAAAGTTGTTAGAAGTAGGTCGTCCTTGGGTTTTAAGGAAACGACACAATACGGACTGGTGTGCACGAATGACAAAAATGTTCCATGTAGATTAGAATTTGTTTTTTGCATAATGTTGTCAGAAAAATGTCGTGTTTGGGTATATTCAAATTACAAAAGTCAATGTTGCCAAATGTTTAATAAAGTAACTAAACAAAGAACAAATATTCCCAAATGAAAGGTTACTGAAGACAGTGAATGTTATATTAGGCTAGGTCACGATGAGGGCTAGCGTGCAGAATGAACAAAAATGTTCTATATCGAATGGCTTTTGTTTTTTGGAAAATGTTGTGAGAAGTATGTGGTGTTTGGTAACAAATGAAAGGTCTCGGAGAGGGCTAGCGTGCAGAATTGATAAAAATGTGCTATGTCGATCGGTATTTGTTTTTTGCAAAAAGTTGTCAGAAGTGTGTGGTGTTTGGTATCAAATAAAAGGTTACAATGAAGGCTGGTGTGCAGAATTAACGAAAATGGTCAATGTCGATCGGCTTTTGTTTTTTGCAAAAAGTTGTCACAAGTATATAGTGTTTGGTATCAAATGAAAAGTCTCGGTGTGGGGTAGCGTGTAGATATGATAGAAATGTTTCATGTCGATCGACTTTTGTTTTATGCAGAAAGTTGTCAAAAGTATGTCGCGTATGGTATCAAATGAAAAGTCTCGGTGAGGGCTGGGGTACATAAATGACAAAAATGTTTCATGTCGACCGGCTTTTACTTCTTGCAAAAAATTATTAGAAGTATATCGTGTTTGGTCTGAAATGAAAGGTCTCGTTGAGGGCTAGCGAGCAGAATTAACAAAAATGTTCCATTCCGATCGGCTTTTGTTTTCTGCAAAAAGTTCTCAAAGGTATGTCGAGTTTGGTCTCAAAAGAAAGGTCTCGTTGAGGGCTAGCGTGCAGAGTTGACAAAAATGTGCCATGTCAATTGTCTTTTGTTTTTTGCAAAAAGTTGTCAGAAGTGTGTGGTGTTTGATCTCAAATGAAAGGTTTCGTTGAGGGCTAGCGTGCAGAATTGACAAAAATGTTCCATGCCAATCGGCTTTTGTTTTTCGCCAATAGTTGTCAGAAGTATGTGGTGGTTAGTATCAAAATAAAGGTCTCGATGAGGGTTTGCGTGAAAAATTAACAAAATTGCTCAATCTTGATCGGCTTTTGTTTTTTGCGAAAAGATCTCAGAAATATGTCGAGTATAGTGTCAAAAGAAAGGTCTCGTTGAGGGCTAGCATGCAGAATTGACAAAAAATGTGCTATGTCGATCGGCTTTTGTTTTATGCAACAAGTTGTCAGAAATATGTCTTGTTTGGTATCGAATAAAAGGTCTCGTTGAGGGCTAGCGTGCAGAATTGACAGAAATGTTCCATTCCGATCGGCTTTTGTTTTCTGCAAAATGTTCTCAAAAGTATGTCGAGTTTGGTCTCAAATGAAACGTCTTGTTGAGAACTAGCGTGCAGAATTGACAAAAATGTGCTATGTCGATCGGTTTTTGTCTTTTGCAAAAAGTTGTCAGAAGTGTATGGTGTTTGGTATCAAATGAAAGGTTTCAGTGAGGGCTTGTGGGCAGAATTAACAAAAATTGTCAATGTTGATCGGCTTTTGTTTTTTGCAAAAGGTTGTCACAAGTATATAGTGTTTGGTATCGAATGAAAAGTGTTGGTGTGGGCTAGCGTACAGATATGATAAAAATGTTTCATGTCGATCGACTTTTGTTTTTTTTGCAAAAAAATATTGGAAGTATATCGTGTTTGCAATCTAATGAAAGGTCTCGGTGAGGCCTGACGTGGATATATAAAATAATTGTTTCATGTCGATCGGCATTTGTTTTTTGCACTGACAGCGGAGCTCTAGGGAATGCTCGGCGTAGCCGAGAATTCGCTAGTCTACATACTATTTTAAGAGTTAGTAGTTGACTGGGGCAGTTATTTGGGGTTGAGCTTGGATCAGTGGTGGTGACATTTCTGTATCTGTGTCTCCCAAATTAAATTGAGTTAATATTTCAAATAAATTTAAGTCGTTATTAGACATAAATATTTGGGTTGTGGCTTATTTTAAATTATTTTTATTTTAGTTGACTGTTGCTAAGGTATGTAGGAATAGTTTTGTTTAAGATATGAGCTTTGTAGTTACATAAATATTTCTATTTTCATTCTTCTTAACCTAATGCCTATAGGTTTGAACGATTTTTGTTCCTCTCCCAGGTCTTCCTAGTATCAGGTTTGGCTCTGTAAGACTCGTCTCCCGAATTCGGCTGTTGGGCTCGTGGTAAACCGATATGCGCTCGATTTTTGCTCCCGTACCGAAATGTGATACTCGATTAACTGTTAAGACAGAAATTACCTGTTCGATACGAATCATTTCGAGTATCCTACCGACTGCGCCAATTTTGTCTGTTCTCCGGGAATGTGAGTTTTTAAAAAGAATAAAAATTATAACGGGTCTAATCTACGTTCTTTATTCGTGTGTTAGAAGTAACAAAAGACAAGATACATGTTAATACAATCTGTTTTATAATATTTCTTATCTATACAAGGAGGTTTCATGTTAATATCATAGTAAACAGGTTGTGTTTCTTAACTATATAGTAAATATAACAGGTAGAAATAGATGAAAAGAAAAACAAAATAATTAACAATTATACTTATAAATACAACATTCTTTTATTTTTTTACTTCTTCTAGCCATTTCAGAAATAATTCCTTCGTTGCTAATGGAACATGGAATGTCTTTTTCTACCTTCATTGTTACAAATTTTTCTAAATTTTCTTGTGTCAGTCGATTTCTGAATCTGTTTTGAACATATTTTAATCTAGAAAATGTGCGTTCACAAGAAATTTGAGAACAAGATAATGGTAAAATATATTTATAGGCTATAAAAAAACTTTTATAAGCGTAGTATGCAAATTAAATTTTTTTAGTGTATTATACAATATACGACACAATTTTTACAAATTCTGCAATCTTTCATTTCTTCACCATTCTCTTCGTCATCAGTTTCATCATTTATATTACTAATATTGCTAGTATCATCTAATATATTATTTTTTAAAAGTTTCCATTAACTCATTAGAAAATACAACTTTTTGAAACTTATAGTTATTTCCTGAAAATTTATTGATGAGCATTTTTATTGTCAGAAAAATTGTTCGGGTCAAGATATGTGATATTTTGGTATAATTGTTTATGGGTTTTAAACCTATATTTCAAACTATTTATAATTCTATCGTATATAACATTATACACATTTATTTTATATCTTTCTTCGTAGTTTATAGGACTTTCATCATGAGTTTCTTCGCCAGACATTTTCTTTTTCGTATGTAATCTTTTGGTGGGTATTTTGTTTTCTATTAGATCTTTACATTCGTAATCTTGTTGTAATATATTATTTACAACTTTCATAAAAGACTGTGATGTTTTTGATGTCTTCAAAATTTCTTGCGTCGTTTTGAAGAGTTAACATAGTTGATTGCACTATTTTATATGCCTATATAATGTTCATTCCTTTTGTTTGAAAATATTTTGATAAAGGTGTTGTTGATCGAAACACTTTTAAAAATATATGGGCAGTCAAAACTGTTCTATATTTTAGTAATGAGTGTTTTGAATTTTGCGCCCTAAATCTGATATCAGCTGCAAATTTATTTGATTTTGATATTTTATTCATAACAATAACGATATCAGTAAATAAGAATTATTGTGGTTTACCGTACGATCCAAAAACCTTTGTAAGTGCTTGATCTTTAGCCCACCAGCGTGTTTCTCCTATGATAGATACAAATTTTAATTTTCTAATCTCGTCCCAAGCAGCCATTCTTAAATAAGATTCACGTACAAATACTCCACATGAATTTAATAAACCGAATAAAGAAACGCCCTATATACAAATGTTTGATAAATCTACAATGACTAAATTAAGTTCGAGCGCTTAACACCACACTTGGATTTGATCAGGAACTTTTTTATTCAGCCAGGATGAAAAGCCATTATATTGGCCCTGCATATTTGCAGCACCATCCGTAGCATTTCCTATATATCTCGCAATATACCGGGTGTCCCAGATCGACCGACACATGAGAGATTTAAATATGAAATCAGTTAATTATGAATAGTATCTCCCCAGTGCAAGATATTAACTTGAAATTTTGTATGCTTATTTGGGAATATTATTTCTATGGATTACAGTTATTTGAAATATGTAATTTTGTCTGCAAGACGAGATTTATTAAATTATAAAATCTAATATTTTCGTTCAAAATCAGTCAGTCATGGAAATAAAAGAAAATATCTATGTGACAGTTCTGACAGTTAATGACATGCCATTGTATATATTTACATTTTTGTAACATTGGTATATTATTTAACATAAAGAAACTAAATTCAACTTAAATAATATTAAAATACAGGGAATAAGAATTAAAATCAGTGATACTTCTCTAAACTGTCAGATAAATATTTTCTCTTATTTCCATGGCTCTCTGATTTTGAACGAAAATATTAGATTTTAAATTTAATAAATCTCGCCCTGCAGACAAAATTGCATATTTCAAATAACTGTGATCCATAAAATTAATATTCTCCGATAAGTATACAAAATTTCAAGTTAATATCTTGCACTGGGGAGGTACTATTTATAATGGGGTATTCCAAGTTTTTTTCATTTTTTAATATGTTATTCTATGCATAAAAATATTAGACCCGTATTTTTTCTTTTCGCCGAAAGGTTTCAAACACGCCAGCAATAAATTTTTAAAGTTTCAATAAATTACACACTAGAAAATCGGCCGTGCGTGTGACGTCACAGGCACTGAGAATCAGCTGAGAACATCATTCGTAGGTCTGAGTCAGAGGCGTGGCGCGTTCGAACAAGAGCCAATAGGCTGACGCGAGTTCCTTCTTCGTCACAACAAGGCTGATACTGAATTTTACGTACTCGATTCAAATGCATTACAATTTCATTTTGATATTATGGTATTAAAAATCAGCGAAATAATGATTATATTCACTTTAATATTACTTATATATGGTAAACAATGATATCCAATAAGAATTTCTTTAAAAGCCATAGGCTTGGAATACCCCATTAACTGATTTCCCATGTAAAACTCCCATGTATCGGTCCAACTGGGATACCCGGTACCTATATATATACCGGGATTCACAGCTCGACCGACACATGGGAGATTTACATAGGAAATCAGTTAATTGTGAACAGTATCTCCCCAGAACAAGATATTAACTTAAAATCTTGTATGCTTATCGGAGGCTACTTATTCTATGGATTACAGTTCAATCAGTCATCTTACACATGTAATAACAGAAAAAATTAAGAAAAATTGTAAAATTTCCAGGATTGTTTGTTGTCCCGAAAAAAATGGCCTCTTAGCAACGGCGCAAACAGCACAGTGGTGGAGTGTGCTTGATAATAAACTAAATTTGGAAATATGGGTTCGAACCCAGCTGACAACAGTTTTTTTTATTTTTTACTTTTCAGAAATTTGGGATCCCACATTATTGGCCCATACACTATTGAAGGGACATTGAACGGCCCAAAATATTTAGATATATCACAGTTCTCCTTATCTATAAATGGAGTGTAAGAAATTAATATAAATATAATACACACTATTATTATCAAAATTTCAGAAATATGTTTATCACTAATACCTATCAATTTTTTCCAGTATTATTAAAACTTCCACCAGACATAACTACGCTTTTTTTTTAGTTTTTAATTACACATAATGACAAGCTAATAGTAATAGTGGGACAACATTCTACTAGAAATAGATAAAGTATAAGAATAACATAATATAAAATTTGAAAAAGCTCATTTCTTATTATAAGACGATGAATGATATGTGTTAATGTGTTACAGTGACTGTAAAATAGAAAGAGAACACTATCCAAGATTTATCTTTGTCTTTATGTAAAGCACATGCGCAGGCGGGTTAATCTCGTGTTGATCTGTAGACAAGCCAACAACACGACTTTTTAATCTAGACTTAGACCTTAAAAAAAGGCGGAGGAAGAGAAATAAAGCAAATGTGATAGTGAACTAATAAAAATATTAAAGAAGTGAAAGACTTTAGATACATAGAGCATAGGATATACATTCCAGAGAAACAATCAACCTACAAATCACTTGGAATAAATACCAAACAAACAAGGCAATGGCCGCTATGAAACAAATATAGAGTTAAGGAGAATGAAAATTTCAATGAAATATTAAAGTAGATGCATAATGTTTGAAGCCATAGTTAAAATAATTTGCTATACGGTGCGGAAATATATGGATGGACAGAATACAAACAAATGGAAGACATGCAAGTAAGGAACATGAAATGCATCTTAGACCAGAATAAATAATAAAAATACGAGGAATGAGTAAAAAATATCCAAAACTCAATTTTGCAAGAATGCTGGCGAGTAATAAGAAGAGAAATTGGTATGCTACGATGCATACAGAAACGAGACGCATGAATGGATAAAACAAACTATGAACTGCATAAGAGAGACTGGCACATATAACAACAAGAACAGCAAAGAAACATAAAAAAATCCAATTATACCAACAGATATAAACTGGTACAGACAAAGTCAATTCCACGGTTTCTACTGGACGACAAGAAAAACATCAAGATGATTGCTAGTATCAGATGTAGTAATAAAGAAAAAAGCAAGAACAATATATACTGGCTATCAAGTGGCGAGAGCAGGTGTAGACTTCGCGGAGGGGAAGAGGAATCTTTGAAGCATCTAAGGACATCGTGCAGGGAAGTTCGGAGAAAAGCAAGATTTAGGGTCAGGACAAGAATGGATGAAAAAAGTAATTAAGTATAGAAAGGTTATTATATGATGTATGAATGTGTATCACCATGTATATATTTTATATTATAAACAAATTGTAGTCATAAAATATAAATTCTAAACCATTTGGCAGAAATAAATTAATAATAAATAATACTACACTGCAGTTTAAAGAAATATACATGGATAACAACCTGAACTATCTACAAAACGAGATCAACATATCATCAGAAAACGTACATAACGCACATGTATGCATAAATGGACAACTTAAAAATTAAATAGTAAGTAATATAAAAAGAGCCATGAATTTATTGGAAAAATTTACGAATGTTGCCTAGTAACAGAGTTGTCGTTACTATGGAGAAATTATGAGCAAATTTTACCACTTGAATTCATAGCTCGAATTATATTCGCTTGATTGTTTCACGAATGATAACAGTTCAAATATATATATAATAGCTTAAAACCCCCATAAACTTGCACCGCTTCTTCAGAAGCTTTCTACATCGTACTTTTATTAGAGTGGATTAATATCTTTTACTTTTCCTTAGATGTTCGTTAAAATCTTCTTCCATAACTCCTTATTTCTTGTTTTGCTCTTTCAATTGTTAATTCCTGCTGCTTTTAGGTTTTCTTCCATTTCTCGTTAGTCATGTTGATCTGGGTCTGCCTCGTCTTTTTCCGCCTGGGCTCTACTTGACTATTGTTCTTATTATATCCCTTTCTCCTGCTCTCCATGCATGACTAAGCCATCTCATTCTTTATTGTTCTATTTTTTTCACTATATTTTTTCTTCGTAATTCTTGTTTTATTTAATGGTTAATTTTTATTCTTTATTCATTTTCTTATATCTTGACTGGTTCTAATATTGTTCGTATTATTTTGCGTTCTATTATTTTTAGACTGTTTACTCTTAATGTAGAAAAAAAAAATTTTTGCTCATAACTTCCAAAATGAAAAAAATAAGTGATTTTGATATACATGTTCTTCAAAAACTTTTTTATAATAAATTTACGAAGGTTTTATCGCGTACCATTTTTAAGGTATCTGTGTCAACGTTAATTTTTCGTATTAGTCTGAAATCCACGTTTCCGTATAGTACAGTATTGTATTGTATTGTATTGTATGTAGACGAGGGCTGCAGTTCCACACTAGCTTTGATTTACATGTGAAGGCATTGAGTGCCTTTAAAGCTGCCTGGCTAATCGTGCAGTATACCCCGGACTTTTTGCCGTACAAATAATTTTTACATTCTTATAGAAAATTTTCCGAAGTATCTAATGGTGGTAGGCCAATTTCGCATTTTACAGTGCAATTTTCAGTGATCAAGAAACCAATATGCTCGCGGGTCATATTGCTATCTACTGTGTAAATCCGCTATACTTATACACTTACACGCTCAGCCGATAGCATGTACTTTTATAGCAATAAACACCCTAATTTATAAATTTTCTAAATCAATATACACTTTTTAGTCTTACAATAAAGTGTTATGTTTATTTTCAATATTTTAAAGTACTCAAAAAGTCTACGGACTGTAGAAAGTGATTTAGTTCAGTTTTGATTTACAAAAAAGGTTATAGATTATACATACTTGTAACAAAGTTATAAATATATTTATGTTATTAAAACAATTAGAAGAACGAAAAGTGTGATAAATATATACTCCTTTCAAAATTGAAAAAAGAAAGACTATGAAAATTTTTCACAAATGTAGAACAATATTACATTATGTTATTTTTCAATATTTTAAATAAATCCAAAAATATTGACTAGTTTAGTGAAATAATGTCTTTCTATTATAGTAACATCGTTGAGATATTGCATCATTAAATGAGTTGTGCCGTGTATACCGTATGTGTATGCATTATAAGAAGAATAACTAAAATCTAAGATGCCAAAAAAATATACCTTTTGTTCTTTATGCGATGCGATTAAATATGCTATAATGGTTGAAACTAGATTTATTTATTGATTGATTGTACAATATTATGTTGTTTCATTGTAATAATATAACAACTCTCATTTTCTATACAACGAAAATTTAAATAATTTTGTACCTACATATTTTTAACCAGTACAATTTTAAAAAATATTGATAATTTTGATAACATTACTGCTTCGGAAAACAATATATGTTAAAAGTTTCTATCGCATCAGTATTTTAAATAACCTATCGTTTAATAATTATATACTCGTATTTTATATCCTGATATATATTTCGAATCTTATTTTTTTTTGATAATTTTAATTGCTTTTATTTTCGAAATAACATCTTCATTAGAACACATTTGATTAAATAAAACTGTTGGAATTAAACAGTTCACTCATCCAAAATTTAAATTTTTACTAGCTACTGTTTTTTATTTCTTTCATACCTACTGAAATGAGATGAAATATGATATAATTTATTATTAAAATTTACGGAAGAAAATTGCGTACACACTCATTCTTCTGAATAATTTTCTTGACAAACTTATTATTCTAAAATTTCTTTTTAATTTTTGTTTTGTACATACGTATTAAAATTATTCGTTTTGAAAAAAATTCTAGTAAGTAATATTGATTTTAGTGTTGTTGATTTAAAATATTCTTCGCTCCACATAAGATATTTTGCTCAGATATTGTAAAATTTTGAAATCAGCTAAAGTTAACATTAATAAAGAGATTGGTTTTTATATGTGGAATAATATCATTTAAAATATCTATCATTGTTATCATTAGTGGAATATTTGTAGGACTACTTTTATATAATTAATAGGTACATGTTTTAGATTAAATAAAATTATTTGTATTCTGCAAGGCATATATTTTCATATAGTTATTTTTTTTGTAACTTATAATACCCTTTAATTTAAATTTTTCCGTTTTACAATACTAACTGTTTTTTATTGTAAATCGTTAAAATTAAATAATATTCTATAAAGATTTTTTAACGAAACATTTGAAGAAATTAAACATTTATTAAAATGAATTTCTGAATATTATTCAGATTTATAAATATTGTAAAAAATAGACGTATATATCAGGGACCCGAACCGTAACGAAACCGGAACCGAAAACCGCACTGATATTTGACTTTTTATCAAACCGTAACCGAAAACCGAAACCAATATTTTATTTCTTTAAATATGGAAACCGAAAACCGAGACGAAAAATAAATTTATTCTGCAACCGAAAACGTAGCCGAACCGAAAAAATATCGGTACTAAAACCATTATAAATATAAATATTAGATAACTGAAAATATTAACCATAAATTTATCTTATTTTTGTAAAATTCTAGTGTAATTCTCAGTCGCACTAGTAGCTTAATTTAGCTAAAATGTAAATTATACAATTTTCTGGCAGTTAAATACATAAAATTTAACTTCTTAAGAATTCAAAACTAAAATAAGTCAAAACAGTTTCTTCAAAACATTCTTTATCATATTATAATATTTTTTTTTTTGTTACAATTTTGTACAAATAGTTTTTTATAATAAAATTTAAGGCAGTTTATTCCGTTTTTTTTTTATTTTTTGCATTTATAATTTAAAACATTTTTCAACCACTTTTTTAGTTAAGTATTAATATTCGAATTTTGAATAGTTCATAGTTCATAGTTCATTTATTAAGGTATACCATTTTACAAAAAAAAATGTTTATAGCAAGTAAAAAAACAACGTTAAATATTGTCTGTTCCAACAAAGCTGTTCAAGTAGTCGTCACAAGAATAGAAACCATGTTCTAAAATATAGTTTTTAATTTTTGCTTTAAAAGAATTACATGATAAATTATTAAATGAGGCTGGTAAAGCATTATATAAATTTACGTTTAAGGATTTTTTTTGTGATCGAGTTAATTTACATTTATGTACACGAATTAAATTTGCGGACCTAGTATTATAGTTGTGGGTACTGGATACTATAGTATACTATAAAATAATTATCAATAAAACAAAATGAATTTTAATAATTTACGTAATGGATTTAAATTATGTTGCTTAAATAAACGTACGAACTTTAATGTCAAAACTTTAACTTATACCTAATTATATTTTGAAGCGCAATTTTAATTTTTAGATCACAAATTCAAATTAAAGTGACTATACTTTTTACTTCCATACAACTCACAATTTTAACTGAAACCGAAACAAACCGAAACCGTAACGAAACCGAAATTTATTGGTTTATTTTAACCGAAACGAAAACCAATATAACATTTTCAAAAAACCGTGACCGATAACCGAAACCGAATTTTTATTAATGTAAAAACCGTTAACCGTAACCGAACCCCAATATATATATATATATATATACATATTTTATAAACGGTAGGTATTTTATTAGTTTTTACATCACATTACCTTGGTACGAAGAACGTTTTAATATACTTCAATTCGATTTTTATGATAATGGCGGGTCTAAAATAACCAATTGAAAAACAAGATAAAAGGAGACAGTTTGCAGCAAAACATTTTGAAAATACATATATTTAAAAAATTTTAATAATAATAACAAATAACAGAAAAAAAATTAAATTAATTAAAAATAAATTATTAACAAACAACGAAAAAATGTACTGATAAAGGTTATGCAATAGTAATAATAAATATGAATATATCCATCGAACAATTTTAACCAATCACTATTTTTTGAATGTCATAAATGACATATATACACATGATGTATATATATATATATATATATATATATACATCATGTGTATATATGTCATTTATGACATTCAAAAAATAGTGATTGGTTAAAATTGTTCGATGGATATATTCATATTTATTATTACTATTGCATAACCTTTATCAGTACATTTTTTCGTTGTTTGTTAATAATTTATTTTTAATTAATTTAATTTTTTTTCTGTTATTTGTTATTATTATTAAAATTTTTTAAATATATTTTCAAAATGTTTTGCTGCAAACTGTCTCCTTTTATCTTGTTTTTCAATTGGTTATTTTAGACCCGCCATTATCATAAAAATCGAATTGAAGTATATTAAAACGTTCTTCGTACCAAGGTAATGTGATGTAAAAACTAATAAAATACCTACCGTTTATAAAATATGTTAAGAAGTGTATAGATTAGTTATAATTTTGTAAACTATGACGTGAATTGGTAACTCCATGAATACTCTATAAATAAACAGTTCAGTAAGATGTTTCTGAACAGAATCATTTTGAATGTATAAAAATAACTTATCGAAATATTTAGATATTTCACAGTTAAAGTAAATTATTATTTTAGCTTACGAACAGTTTATTTATAGTTTTATACATGTGATGAAATTTTTATTTTGTCTATTGCTTTCAATGAAGACTATGTACACACTTAAGTTGAGACAAGGCAATGAATTTCATATATCCCGCACACAGACTTTTATATCGTAATATACTTGTCTCAGTAGGTGTGCTACTACCGGAGACTAAGGAGTGCATTCAGTAGAATTTTAATTTGCCAAGATTATACCATACATTTGATTTTTTTTTGTTTCTCTTAGTACATTCTTGATTATGACATACGAATATTATGCTTGAAAAAATCCTGTAACTACCCGCCACTACGGTCCTTCGGAACCCTAATAAAACTTTAGCGTATTTAAATACTGACATACTGAAAATAAACTATTTACGTGAAATGCAAATATTTTCACAAAAAAAAAACGTTTTTCTTAATTTTTCATGTTATGTATTAAAATAAAATAGGACTTTTTAATATGATTGAAAAGCAGCTCTATTCACAATTACCACAACCTACTACAAGCTCCATATGAAAAAATTAAATTTGTCACCGATAACTTAAAAACGGTATGCGATAAAAAAATTAAAAGTTCCGTAAATTTATTATAAAAAATGTCTGAAGAAGGTGCACACCAAATATTTTAATTTTGGAACTTATGAGAAAAAATTGAAAAACCGTAAAATTTACATTTTCGTTCATATCTAGTAACATAAGTATTTTTTCAAGAAAACAAAGACATCTTTAAAAAGTCCCTTAGTGCGACAATTTTCTAATTTTACCAACCTCGTATCTCTTACTGTTCTCGAGATCTCCATGCTTAACAAGCTATTTGGGACACAGTATATAAATTTCTTTAAATGTTAATTTGCGGCCTTTAATTCAATTTATTCTACAACTTAAACTATTAGTTTTTTGCAGATCAATCATGGTACAATCTAAAATTACTCTAACGTTCTTATTTTTTTTAAACATTTTGATATATTTAATATTTGCTGTGCTGTTCTCAGTCTAAAATAAAAAAAATTGGTTTTAATGTTAAGAATATAATTTGCAATGTTACAAAAATATATGTACCATTTATTTTATTGATAAAATTAATACGAAACCTATGTTCTTTATGGGATTATTAAGTCGCATACTACCGCAAATAATAAAAAAATTATAGCAACACTATTTTTATAATATAATTGTTATTGCTACAGTAGCTACTTCTTTTCAAAAGCAAACCAAGTCACTAATTAAAAGTTAAGTCAATTGTTTTATTACTGGAATTAATAGACAGATTGTATACATTTCTGTTAATATTTAAACACCAATTCAAATTGTTTGTCAATACAAGGGTCTGAAAATCGGTACTACACTGAGAAATTCATTGAAATAAAGTGTATTGAAAACTCTGGATATTACTCGAAATTATTCGTATCGAACTGGTAATTTCTGTCTTAACAGTTAATCGAGTATCACATTTTGGTACGGAAGTGAAAATCGAGCGCATATCGGTTTACCACGAACCCAGCAGCCGAAATCGGGAGACGAGTCTTGGAGTGAAGAAAATACAACGCCCTGGTCAAGGACAACATCGGCAAAGCCAGACCTAGACTAGAAAGACCTGGGGGAGGAACAAAAATCGTCCAAACCTATAGGCGTTAGGTTAAGAAGAATGAATATAGAAATATTTATGTAAGTACAAACCTCATATTTTAAACAAAACTATTCCCACATACCTTAGCATCAGTTTCAACTAAAATAAAAATAATTTGAAATATGCCACAAACCAAATATTTATGTTTCAAAACGAAATCTTAAATTTGTCCAAAATATTAACTTAATTTAATTTGAGAGACACAGATACAGAAATGTCACCACCACTGACTCAAACTCAACTCCAAATAATAGCCCCAGTCAACTACCAACTCTTAAGATTGTATGTATATTCTATTCCACATTATGAAGGCAATCCCCACACGTTAAACATATTTCTCGATTCTTGTCAAAATATAATTAATAGGTACTTTTGGAACTCACACAAATATAACATTAAACAATTTTCTTGTATAACATTAAACAATTTTCTTGTATGAGTTATATCAGGAAAATTAACAGGTAGAGCTCTTATTTCAATTGGATCCCGCACAGAACTCAGTACATGGGAGGAAGTAAAAAATGCTCTAAGAATAAATTTTGGTGATCAAAGAAACATTGATTGTTTTGTTCCGGATTTGATATCGCTTCGTCCGAATAAAAATGAACCACCCTATAATTTTGGTATGAGATGTCAAGATTCACGTAGCTTACCTCCAAAATGAATCATTTCCAAAATACTATTCAACCCAATTACAAACCCGTGCATTATGCACAAAGACGACCACAAATTCAAATGCGTCCACCTACATTTCAACATATCCAGAGTCCATTAAATTTCCCACAGAATTTCTGACGTCCAAATATACAACAAAATACCTTCCGTCCTAATTTCCAACAAAATATTACACGTCCAAATCAATCCCAACCATTTAAACTCGAACTAATGGACACCTCATCAATCCAATTCATTATTGTTGCAGTTTGTTAAAATTTATCTTGTAATTAAATTTGAATAAAAAATTGTTTTCGACAGATCGAAAAAAAATGTTTCACGCATATGTTAGTAGATAGTATAAGGATTTTTATAAATGTTTCATTTTCAAAAATCGATTGAGTGGTTTTCAAAATATCTTGTTTTGAAATTTTTGATCGGCCGCCATTTTGTTATTTGATAAAATAGAAAATAATTGTAAATACAAAAGTTTTAGAGAACTAAAAGCAAATGCTGAAAGTTTTTGTATTTTTTCAATATCTCTGAATATAAGGGAGTAATGACGATTTTTCGAAAAACAAAAGAACGCCAATAACTATGAACTGGGGCTCCAAATCAAAAATTTGAACTAGGAAAAGTTGTTTATCTCAATGAGTTCTAACTGCCGTTTTCGGATGGTATAACTTAGTATTAACACCCAGTATAGTAGAAATTTTTAAGCAGTAGAGAGACGGCATAGACCTGAAAAAACGTTACAAAATGAAATAAAACTTTTAGAAATTTTCGAAAGTTTTTTTTTATTTAGAAAACCGAGTAATAAAAAAAGGTATCATAAAAAATTATTTATTTATGATATTTACTATTATTTTAAATTAAAATATAAGATATTTAATGCCATTTCAATTTATTTATAATAATTGCAGTGTATTTTTTTTAACACACGTGGGCTACGACTCAAATAAAATATGTTTACATATATTTGTTTCTTGTCACGCCGATCGATTGAATTGTCAAATAATATAATATAAAATCTTTGTTTGTTCGCTTAAGTTGTATTGTTCTTTATTATTGTTCGTATTCTTGTTCTCTGTTTCTTGTTATATGTTTATTTTATTAGCGTAAGTAATAATGCTTAAAGCATTATCGAAGCAGTCGCAAGTGCTAACTGCAAATTCGATTGCATATTTTGAAAAAGAACAGGGCACACGGTGGACCATTACTGCCGTTAAAAGCAGTTCGAGAGGTATGTTATCATTTTATTTCTTGTTATTAAATTTGACATTGCCATATGCAACACGCAACACATTTTCTAAACTAATGCACATATAAACTTTGTAATTCGTGACGTCATAATCTAGTTACAAATATTGATGACCTCTCTCTACTGGTTTACAATTTCTACTATAGGTTTGTGTTTTACATTATAAAATCCTACGGGAATCTAACGGCATATTACATCCCTTGGCTTTTGTTGCCCTCGCTCACTACGTTCGCTCGTGCATCAAAAATCTTCGGGATGTAATATGCCCATATCTTCCCTTATGACACAATATACTATTATATGTAAATAAAATTAAAATTGTTCTAGAAAACAATACATTCGTCGCCTACGCCGATGACGTGTCAGTAATGGTTCTGTATGCTGACATCCATGAGCAGTCAGCTTCGTTCTCACACCTGACCTCTAAATTATCACAATAGTTTTCTTCTTTACATTTAGTCTTAAGCGTGTCAAAATCTGTAGCTGTAATTTACACCACTCTTAAAAAGAATCAGAGTATTTTAATAAAGTGTCACAATCAGTCATTACCTTAAGTCGAAGGTGAAAAAATGTTAGGGGTATTAATAAATGAAAATCTAACCTGGAGTGATTATGTCAATAGTAAATGTAAAAAATTATGTTATGCAATTAAATGATCATCACAAATTGCCGGCATAAAAACGGATAAATTGTTCTATTTAGCTAAGTTTAATTCTGTTGCAAATTATGGCATAATTTTTGAGGGTATTCTCCAGCTGCCCTAAGACTGTTTAAATTACAAAAAATTGCCATCAGAAATATGTTTAATCTTGGCTATAACACATCATGTAAAGATAATTTTAAACAAGAAAATTTTTTAACATGTTTAACATACATATGTAACATATAAGAAGCGTAAAGTCCAATAAACTTTTCAAATAACATCTAAAATTTTATCTTATAAATAAATGTTATTACAGTGTTGAAGAATACATGAATGACAATGGGGTAGGTGACCAAGATAGAATTTTAATGAAAAAACTATTGAATTATAGAAAGTACATTTATTTATGAACGTTGACATTAAAAAAGTTAAATATTTATCAGCAATTGTTTAGTAATTTGTGTGAAATAGAAACAGCGTCCATTACTCTGACGTTTACTAAGTTCGCACGCTGATTGGTTAAAATTTGAAGGTGTGGCAATAAACCACGCGGTCTTTGCTTTCATACACTGGCATCACACTCACACCACCTATTTCCGTCTCTGTCTACCATCGCTCCTCTCATGAACTTAGATGACGTCATAATCCCCTCCCAAGTACTATTTTATTTATTTACTTCATAACAACTTATAATTAACAATTTTTAAAAAATACGGGTATATTATTTTTGTACAAGCTATCACATATACCAAATTCAGAAATTGGGCACCTACCCCATTGTTAATATGTGCTTGTAAAACTTTTTATGTATTTTATTGTAATATGTCATATTTCTTGTAAAGATCGACTGGCAAAATAAATTACTATACTATACTATATTATACTACACTATGATTTAAACAACATGGAAATTATTAAAACTTGATTTATTAGGTTATTTCATTAATTTACTTATGTGACTTGTCGTAAGTATCTTTATTTTTATATCCCTGTACATAACCTTTATCTTCGCTTTGATCTTCTCTGCCATCTTTCCCCTTTCCTTTCCCTTCTGCATCGAATCGTTCTTTATGAGCGCCTGTGTACTTGCTCGTGTCTGTCAGTCTATCCACGGCTCCAGCGGCCACAAACTGCGTAGCATTGCTGGTGCCTGGCGCTCCACAACTAACCATTTTAGACACAATATCATTATAGTTCTCATTTTTATACTTCGCTAAATCTTGCAGATATTTTTCATAGTCTGCAAAGTTTAAATTTTTGGATTTGAGTTTATTGAAACATATCCCAGTGTCGGTGGTCGTGATCTTTTTTCCAATGACACCCGCTTGCTTCATCCATTTGTCACTTTGACTTAAGGTTATTGTTTTCCCGTCGGACTTGGTGTCGCCAAATTTAGAAAAAAGAGCAAATATTTCCTGTAATGTTTTAGACCCGGACGCCATATTATGATTGAGAAACAATAAATTTTAAAACTTACGTCAAGAAAATATATATTTTTTAATATTCACATGTCAATGTCAATTATGTCAAATGAAAAAAGAAACAAAACTTACAGCCCGCTTAATATTAAAATATAATATTCTGCTTCTTAGCGTAGAAGTTAATGGTTATATAAGTGTCAAAGCTGACAATTTTATATACAAATATAATAATGGATGCAATATACAAAAAATATATCAACACAGAATAAAGCACAAGTTGTCGACACTAAAATCAACATAATAAATTATATAAATGAAATATAAAATTTTTAAAATATTTTTTGTGAAAATCCGTTACCGCGTTTACATTACTGTTTGTATTTCATTGTCGTCATTTTTAGACACAGGTAACATAATAGCATATACAGTGGCGGATTTACGCACGAGCGTTGAAAGCGGCCTCTTCAGGCCCCACAAGTCAGGGAAGTCCATAGAACGAAAAGTGAATCATGAAATAGTTCACATCATCAAGTCAACACATATACCTATTATCTATCTATATACTGCTGATACTCGTATTTTACTATACAGAATAGCGACCACGATGAAGGGAGATAAAATATATGTTCTTCTCTCTTGGTTGCGTCATATACCTAATAACTATATACTGCCGATGAAGAAGATTTAGCGACCACTAGGAAGGGAGACAGAATATATTTTTCTCTCGCTTCCCTCTGGCTCCTTCAAGTTATGCGCATACCTAATATCAGCAAAACTTTGAAAGATGTTTCTATGCAATTCCCGTCTTTTTAAAATTATTCTTTGTACTTCATTGAGAATAGTAGTTAGATATGAACGTTATTGAATTACATATTTACGGTGTTTTATATGTCACGCCTTCTACAAGTTCTTGTTTATGTATTTATTAAATTGTAATTTTTGGTATATTTAGTTTCTATTTCTTTCATTTACAAAATGTTTAAATAACTTTTTATAAAAAAAAAAAATTATCACCTAATAAGATATTAAAATTTTATTGTGTATAATTTTGTTTTTCTATAGCAGATTTTAAAAAGTACTTCAATGAAATAAAAGTCCGATTCTCAAGAGTGTTCACTAATTTTGAATTTATTTATTTTTATACGATCGTGCAAAAAGTTAATTAATGATTAATACAAAATGTTTCACTTAAATGCATTGAATGCAATGTATCAATTTTATAACTATAGCGTAATAGGCAGTCTCCTAAAAAAATTGCGCCCATGAAAATATATCTTAAAAACGCCTATGAGTTAATAAGTTCGCAACGTGCCATAAACTAAATATTCAGTACGTGTTATAACCACTTTTATTTAATTTAATTCCCTTATTAATTTAGGAATGTATTTACTATTTTTTTATCTATTGTCTTACGTAAATGGTTACGGTACACTATTACTTCAACTCCGTAAGTTAATTTTAAATAATTCCGTTTTGATACTCTAGTAGTAAAGAACGTGAAGTGATTTCTTTGTGAATTCTTATTAAGAGAGCGTGTTGTGACAACAGGTGAGAGGGTTTTTATCTTATACTTAACGCGTAGTGTGAGCAGTTTTATTTTATATTTAAAGCGTATTGTGGGATATTTTATTTAATGGTTAATGCGTAGTATGGAATAGTTTATTTTATAGTTAACGTATAATGGGAGATAGTATATTTGTGGGTTAACGCTTGATTTGAGATGCTTTATTCGACAGTCAACTCGTAGAGCGATATAGTATGTGATACGTTTGGCGCGGATGGAGCCTCTTGAGTGTGTCTCGGGGTTGCCTGATATACGGAGCCTCTTGAGTGTGTCTCGGGGTTACCGGTGCGTTTGAGTCCGTCGCGGATGGAGCCTCTTGAGTGTGTCTCGGGGTTGCCTGATATACGGAGCCTCTTGAGTGTGTCTCGGGGTTACCGGTGCGTTTGAATCCGTCGCGGATGGAGCCTCTTGAGTGTGTCTCGGGGTTGCCTGAACATGGAGCCTCTTGAGTGTGTCTCGGGGTTACCGATACGTAGAACCCATCGTGAGTGTGTCTCCGGGTTGTAGGACCGCGGATGGAGCCTCTTAAGTGTGTCTCGGGGTTGCCTGATATACGGAGCCTCTTGAGTGTGTCTCGGGGTTACCGGTGCGTTTTAGTCCGTCGCGGATGGAGCCTCTTGAGTGTGTCTCGGGGTTGCCTGATATACGGAGCCTCTTGAGTGTGTCTCGGGGTTACCGATGCGTTCGCATCCGTCGCGGATGGAGCCTCTTGAGTGTGTCTCGGGGTTGCCTGATATACGGAGCCTCTTGAGTGTGTCTCGGGGTTACCGGTGCGTTTGAATCCGTCGCGGATGGAGCCTCTTGAGTGTGTCTCGGGGTTGCCTGATATGAGGAGCCTCTTGAGTGTGTCTCGGGGTTACCGATACGTTGTTTGAATCCGTCGTGAATGGAACCTCTTGAGTGTGTCTCGGGGTTGCCTGATATATGAAGCCTCTTGAGTGTGTCTCGGGGTTACCGATACGTATTAACTCGTTATGAGTGTATCTTCGAGTCGTTAGCAGTTGAATCTTCCTGAGTATGTTTCGGGGTTATCGATGGAAATTATTTATCTATTATGCTTATTTAAGCCCCTAACGGATGCGAAATAAATATCGTGTAATAATGTTTTATTTTTCAGATAAACCACTCACTGAGTTTATTTACTCATAGATTCTTTCTTTTCAGGAGCTTGATTTTTAAACCTATCCCAGGTGTTATCTGCCCTGCTGACAATCCCTGCCACATTGATTATATATATATATATATATATATATATATATATATATATATATATATATGTATTCTGTATTTTGGGTTTATAATAAATTTTTGCAGAACAGGTTCAACTTTTATTTTCATCTCTAACATACGGCTTATACATCCACGCCTGTGCATAAATATGCTGTTACACTAGGAAGAGAGAAGAACATATATTTTATCTCCCTTCATCGTGGTCGCTATTCTGTATAGTAAAATACGAGTATTAGCAGTATATAGATAATAGGTATATGGGCGCAACAGAATAGGCAAGCATTCAGGGGGTAAGTAAAATTTTGTAATAGTATTTTTCCATATCCATGGTATGTAATTGACAAATTCTTTACTTCATTTGAGGTTAACAATAAGTGAAAGCGGGATGATATGAATAGCTGTGGGTTTTAGCGGTACATGCATACGACGTGACATCTACCGATAAAATTTAAAATAAAAATAATTTGATTTACAACAAAATACTTTTTAAGTTAACTCTAAATTATTTTTAAAAATACAAATAGACGAATGTAATTACAATTGTCGCATAAATTTATTATAGAAATAATCATTAATACCAAAATTAGACGTTTATAAATAAAGGTTATATGTCAAAAAGTCTTGGAAAAAATATTTTAAGTATTTATTTATCTGTTGCCATGGTTTCAGAATTGAGTAGGAAAATGACATAGGTTTGTGTTTTACATTATAAATTTTTTTTTTATTTAATACAATCTTCTCAAGGATACGGAAAAATAACTTGTGCCCTACGGGAATCTAACTGCATATTACATCCCTTGGCTTTTGTTGCCCTCGCTCACTACGTTCGTTCGTGCATCAGAAATCTTCGGGATGTAATATGCTCATACCTTTCCTTATGACGCAATATACTATTATAACATTACTGATTTCTGTAATGCAACTGGTGAACGATCAAAACCGAATTACCATATCTAGTGTCCCAAAGTCAGTGCTAAAATTACGCCCCTTAACATAATTATATAATGCAGGATTGGTTTGATCGACTAAATATGAATAAAAGGAAAATACTTTTTTGTACTTGCAGTCATTTAAAAAAATCCACTAATACACCGACGTTTCGACTATAAATCAGTTTTCTTCAGGGTGCTGATGACGAATATGTACTTAAGTTCAACAACAGATACTGAATCTTTAATTTGCGAGCTAATGTTACAAACACTGATATCTATATAATATCTAGATAGGGTATAGCATATGAAAAATGAAGATTGTGGCAGCCATTTTTTTGAGGCTTGAATCTAATCCAATTGGCGCGAAATATGAATAAAGTCGTTATTATCTACAACGAAATATGAGAAAACTTATAAAATTTGATTTGTTTTTTACTTTATTAAAAAAAGGAATATATTCTTATCCTAACTACAAAAATACAAAATAAAAAAATTCATTAAATAAAAAAAAATTACATGATAATAACTACATTGATAATATCACAAAAACAAAACTAACACAAGACACTACTGCTGCATCAAAAATCTTTCTCCTTCTAGGACCTATTGTTTCCGGCATCAACATCTAACCTCTCCAAATATCTTTCTGGTTTACTTAGTTTGCTAGAAAATGACGATTACTTAGTGAAAAGATCTTTCGAGTTCACTACGTTCAAATCATCTGTGAAACTGGACCCTGCATATATATACTGATTTTACTTGGTTTCCGTATTCATTAATGTTCCTCTTAACCTCATTCTAGAAGAACAGCTTCTTCTACTTCAATGGCAAGTTCTATTTACAACTATTCTTATAAAAATATGTATGCATAGTGATACTACTGCTCAATAACAAAGACCCTTTGCGTTCTTAATATAAAAATAACTGTTCAAACAAAACTCCTTGCTGATATATGAAAATATTAAAAATATCAAGCTATATATATATATATATATATATATATATATATATATATATATATATATATATATATATATGTATATATATATAAAATCTGTTGTCCCGAATGATTTCAAAAATTACACAATCCATTTAGAAGCGGCACAATTTTAGCAACTTCACATGTACTCAAAGGTCACTATCTCTTTTAAACTTCAATAAACAAGGGATTTTCGATACTTGTGTATATTAAGAAATTAAACAAAAAAATACTATTTTGTGAATGAAAACAGGGAAACTGTAGTGTTTCCCAGAATAAATCAAAAACCCAAAGAAAAATGAAAACACAGTTTCCCCAAGAGAACTAATGTTTCTCAATAGAACTCAAAAAACCAAAAAAAAAAAATACTGAAATCACTTTAACTACCAAAATTACTCAAATTTGCTACCAAATAGTCAGACGAAGTTGAAATAAAGTCAGAGGGGAAATATAATTTCTTAAAAAATTGTAATAAAAACACTTCTTGTAATTACACAAGCTGCAATATTATATCACAGCGCCTCTATTATATGATCAAGAAGCTAACAATATTCTGGAGACTTATAGCGAAAACATTGAATTTTACATAAATGCTAGTGCTATTTTGATACTTTGTTTTGAGGATATTTTGTTATTATTAATTCGATTAAAATATTTTTATCGCTATTTCAGATATATATACTTATTTAAATGACGCTGTGCGATCTATGGCCAAAATAGAAGCATAATATAAAAGAAAAATAAGATTCACAACTGCGGTTATCTGTTTGTTAACTACATGTTTAGATTAGCTGGACATATTATTTTATGCGAATACAAGGCAGATAAATGGAATTATATTTATTTATTTTTTATATAAATATACTATAAGAAATTAAACAAAATATATTTCATAATACCTATATATTCCCTATTTTTTTTAATGTTACATATTATATTCGATAGATACATAAATATAAACATGTACATCATGTTTGTTTTGCACGTCTTTCTCCTGATGTAACTCAATTTATGGTATTTTTATCGTTTCTTCTTCTCTATCTTTCCTATAAACAATTCAAAATAAAATAAGTATATAATGTTAAAGAATACTACTTACTACTTACATGTGACAATTATATCTATTTTTTTCTTTGTCCAGAGGTGCTGTTGAATTTTCTTTGCGGTAATTTATGTCTTTCTTTTAATGACTACAAAACAATCTAATAATGTTTTGAAGCATGAATTATTATAAATACTTGCATGGAATAAAATCGATAGCTAATTTTTTTGTGTATATATGTCCATAAACGGTAATGTGCTTTACGATTTTTAATGCGATTTTCCACATATTTTTTAATATTTCTCTTTCGGATATGTCAACACTTGCAAACAAATACAGAACAATACCTTTTCCACTTACTGGTTACTTTCGTTTGTTATTTACTTATAACCCTATATGACTCCACAATGTTTTCCCTACGTCTTAGATATTTTTAATTTGGTTGTTTGCTTTTACGCCAATCATCATGGCGACAAGTACTAATAACACACACGATGTATTTTAAAAGAATTTAAATTTACAACAAAGCAAATTAAAATCTTCGCTTCCATTTCCAACACAACAAATCTTTACAAAAAAATTTTAAACAACCAAAAAAACCAATAAAGTTCTACATTTCAAATTATTATTTTCGACATTTATAACTATTTCAACCGCTCAACAAGAAAATGAAATTGTAATACAATTTAAATTTTAACTTAGTATTTACAAGGGATGTTAATCCGCTGTACAAATTAATTTTTAAAATTATGCTGAAAATGGACCCAATAAGAGGTCCGAAACGTCCTTATCAAAGTATATTTAAAATATAATTTTAAAACGTCTTGGAACCTAAAGGCCCAAAAATTTTCTCCTACATAACCATATCGAAGTTCCCAATATATTCTATTCAAAATTTTTAGTGTTAGTAAAGATTATGACATAATTGTTATTTAATTTTCTTTCATTGTTATGAAATAAAAATTATGGTGTCTTTGATTTTTATCAGGAAATTTATGGTTATTTTTTCCTCAGGAATTCCCCGGAAAATATTCCCAGAAATTCCCCAAAAACTGCCCGGGAAATATTCTGGGAAATTTTCCGAAATATTCGTTCCCGGGAATTTACCCATCACTAATTATAGTTCTTAGATCTTTACATGTTCTGATTTTGATTTTTATGGTGAAATCACAAAATATACAGAAACGACAGTAAGACAGAGAAACGAAAATTAGAGTGAGATGGAGAATGCTAACAAATTTAAGAGATTCATCGTTTAAAATCGGAATGTTTCGTTACAACTTTGTGGCTCGAGTTTCTCTGTTTATCAGTCATTAACACGCCTAGAAAATTTTCAATAAGGGAACAATTATAAATTTGTGAAAATACAAAAATCGATTTCTAAGAAGCAAAAAATACGTGAATAGGTGAAATTTCAGGTTTTGAAAAGTTGAAATTTCAAGTTAAAAAGGTGAAATTTCAAGAGATTAAGATAATATTTTGCGTATGGTCCTTCTACGCTTTCGTATCACTATGATAAAACTAAGGAAAAATAATTATCAAAAAGAAATTATTTTACATATTCCAAAGGGAAACAAGCTGTGCTAGCTTTCTACGCTTTTTCGACGTCCTTGCATTTGATGATTCTGACTGATTATACTTACTTAACAATTGTTTAAAACTACACAAATGCGATACTTGTCAGATGATTTTTCAGCAAAATTAGGCAACAATATATTTATACATTGTAAAGACCATAATTTGCTTATTTGAGTTAGTCAGTAAATCCAAATGGCTTTCAAATCGTGAAATACTTCACCAGATTATTAAGACAATTATATGTAAGACTCAGAATATATCATTTTATAAAAAATAGTAATACGAATTTTAAATCTAATCGATGTGACCGATACATGGGAGATTTACAAAGGAAATCAGTTAATTATGAATAGTATCTCCCCAGTGCAAGATATTAACTTGAAATTATGTATACTTATCGGAGAATATTAATTCTATGCATCACAATTACTTGAAATATGCAATTTCGTCTGCAGGGCGAGATCTATTAAATTTAAAATCTAATATTTTCGTTCAAAATCAGACAGCCATGGAAATAAAAGAAAATATTTATCTGACGGTTTAGTGAAGTATCACGAATTTTAATTCTTATTCCCTATATTTTAATATTATTTAAGTTGAATTTAGTTTCTTTTTGTTAAATAATATACAAATATTAAAAAAATATAAATATCTACAATGGCATGTCATTAATTGTCAGAACTGTCACATAGATATTTTCTTTTATTTCCATGGCTGACTGATACATGGGAGATTTACATAGGAAATCAGTTAATTAGAAATAGTACCTCCCCAGTGCAAGATATTAACTTGAAATTTTGTATACTTATCGGAGAATATTAATTCTATGGATCACAATTACTTGAAATATGCAATTTCATCTGCCGGGCGAGATTTATTAAATTTAAAATCTAATATTTTCGTTCAAAATCAGACAGCCATGGAAATAAAAGAAAAGATTTATCTGACAGTTTAGTGAAGTATCACTAATTTTAATTCTTATTCCCTGTATTTTAATATTATTTAAGCTGAATTTAGTTTCTTTTTGTTAAATAATATACAAATATTACAAAAATATAAATATCTATAATGGCATGTCATTAATTATCAGAACTGTCACATAGATAGGTATTTTCTTTTATTTCCATGGCTGACTGATTTTAATCTTAAATGTTAGATTTTATAATTTAATAAATCTCGTCTTGCAGACGAAATTACATATTTCAAATAACTGTAATCCATAGAAATAATATTCCTCAATAAGCATACAAAATTTCAAGTTAATATCTTGCACTGGGGAGATACTATTCATAATTATCTGATTTCCCATGTAAAACTCCCATGTGTCGGTCGAGCTGGGACACCCGGTATATATACAGGGTGAATACTGAAAACCTTGACATAGGGAAATAACATGGGAAAACAGTTTTTTGCTTTTTCCATCTGTCCCGCTAAATAATATCGGGTGTATATGGTATCGTTAGTTAGATTACTTAATTTTGCATCTAATAAAACCAAATGTTGTGTAATATGGCCTTTTCTAACTGAAATATTTGATAAAATAAATTGTATTTTGAAGGTTATCTTCATATTTTTGAATAAGAAACGTCAAAAACAAAATGCTCCATAGCCGAGTGGATAAGAGGGCGGATTCATAATATAAATAATCTACAAGACCTGGTTCGAGACCACCTTCCTTTTACAACCCTTATACGATAAAAAACTTATTAGTAAACAATAAACTGATTAAAAAAGATCCTTTAGACAATACTGGGGTTTACAGTATCAAATGTTCAAATTGTGAAGCCATATATGTTGGACAAACAGGTCGTAGTTTTAGTGTTAGATTTAAAGAACATTTTATTGTCTTGAAAAATAATAAATGCCATTCCAATGTAGCAGCACATTGTTTAAACAATAATCATACAATAGAAATTAATAATTTACATGCTGTACATATTTGTAAAAAGGGATTAAAGAGGGATTTTCTGGAATCCATAGAAATTCAAAACGCAGTCCATGAAGGAAAAATTCTAACGAACGAGCAACTAGAACTATACCAGTCATAATTGAATACCCCTCTTTAATCCCTTTATTATTTTCCGGAAAATTTACCGCTAGTCTTTAGTCTGTATATATAAGCACAGATTATTTTCATTCATTTTGTATTTACCTGACGATGGCCTAGTAAGCCGAAATACGTATTGTATCTTTCGAGATTAAAGATTTTGAAACCGACCTAGTATTTTATTTATATTTCTTTTAAATAATGTTTAATATGTTTCAACGAGAAGTGACAGCCGAATCAATCAACTTAATTTAGTAATAGTTTTGCGCGAGAGCCATTGTTTGAAATAAATTTCATCTTTATTTCTACGTCACACTAATTGTAAAAATTGATTACGGTTTAATGCGGAACAATTAAGATTTGTAAATACCAATGAATGCTTTCAAATTTCATCAACTTTCATAAAAAAATATAAAAAGAAAATAGTGAAAAATTCCATTATGACATCTTTCTTTTTCTATTTTTTGTAACTATATGTAATTATTCAATATTTAAGCTATTTTATGTAACAATGTTTGATATTTTTTCACATAATTTAATATTGTAACCAACCTTACAAAACTATAAATAATACTAGACTATAACACCAATTGAATGAACTGTAAACGAACTAGTTAGTATGCTATTGTAGATTTGTTTATATGCTAAATTAAAATATGAACATTTTAATCAGTTACCATATAAATATGACTTATCTATAATTTATATTTTGTTGTACAGATATTGATTACTTAATAAAGTTTATATTTTGTTGACATATGAGGTATGAAAAGAATTGATATCATTTTCATATCAAATACTTCAAAGTAGATTATTACAGATTAGAAAAATTAATATTTGAGCCATATGCCATTATGTCCTCTCTGTCAGTTGGGAGATACGTATATTTGTTTACGAGACACAGCGATAACTGTTCACAAATTAGTCAAGGGTAATTCTAAAGAACAAACATGTTATCCATTGAGCACAGTATTTTGAAGCACGTATTATAAAAAATCTTCTAAAAAGTGTTTACGTAATTTTTATTATACAGGTATTAAAGAAAGGGACAGGAAGTTAAGGAATATTATGAAGCAAAATAGTATGTTCTAAAACAAGTTTCGAATTAGCGTTAACCTGTCAAAAAGCGATACATAAATTTCACAATAGGTGTCACTCAGTGTTGCCAGATTCTCTAAATGCAATTATTATATACGTTGTCAAAATGATCGTATTTTGGGAACAATTATCGTACATTAATTAACTATGTATAATAAGCAGTGTTTTATAAAATACTTAAAAAAATAAAATACTTAATATTGTATTTGAAATACTATTAAGTATTTTAAATACTTCTAAAGTATTTCAAATACTTTTTAGCATTTTAAAACCATTTAATTATTTCACATAAAAACAATGCAAAGATTAATAAATATTTAAAATAAACATTTTCCTGAAATTTACTATTGACTCAATTACAATGAGGTGTTTGCATAATAAAGAAGGATGTATGTAAATTCTTCAAATCTGACGAGTAGCTGAGTTATAATACAAATAAATTAAGCTCTTTAGTGTATAACTTACGCGACCTGATGACAAACAACATGCGACGGATTGCATTTTAGGTATAAACAAATACTAATATTTCAAATACTATTATATTATATGTATTTTTAATATGAATGTATTTCAAATATTAATACGTACTTATTTCAATTACTTAAACAGAGGTATTCCAAACACAACATATATTTCAAATATTGAAAATTAGTATTTTGTAGTAAGAAACGTATTTTAATGTATAAAAATATAAAATAATTTTGAGATGTATTTGAAATAAAAGCACAAAATACTTTTTTTTAAAAAAAAGGTATTTTAAAAAAATTAGATAACATTGATAATAAGAAACTCTATAAAAGAAGCTGTTGGCACTAGGTGAAACATCGTAGATAAATAAATAATTAAAGAAAACACTCGGTTTGTTTCACAAAATAAAAGATAATCTTGTACAAATTCGGCTGTTATGTCATCATCAGAAGAACTAAATACAGAAAATTACAACGGTACATTTATACTTAAGTTGTCTTTGGAAAATGTAGGGATAACAGTTTCCAGGAACTGGGAATGAATACCATCTAACTGTTCATTCATTAGGGGTGTATTATAAGAAAATAGCTTTCCTAATTTCATAAGATTCTACGAGAAGTAATTTATAGATTTTATATACGCTAGAATTAGAGTAAGGGTCCCTTAAAACAATTTTATTATTTACTGAAAGTGTCTTTAAATTATTATTGTTATTATAAAATCCAGAATTAATATTTAGTTTCTTTAAATTGTATGCATCTTATCAATAGTGTAGTTAATATATTTATTTTTTTTAATTTAGAACAACCTGGAGTATAAAATTGATTCAAGAGGAACCTTTTACATATTTTGTAGACTAACTTGTCAATTATATCTATGCTGTTACCGTTATTCCTAGCTATTGTATAGATTATATTTAATTTTAATTGATAATTTTCGTCAGTTAAGGAAATTTTTATTAGTCTGTCAATAAAAGATTAGAAAGCAGCCATTTTAATGTTAAAACGATGATTTGAGTTAGCAGGAATAACAGTATCAGTGTAAGTTTTTTTTCTGTAAATTTTAAAAACAAATTTGTTATTTGAATGACACAAAGTGAGGTCCAGAAAATTAATAGTAGTTTTCTCCTCTATTTACATGTTAAACTTTATATATTTATTTATGGAATTTAATAAGCAAGGAATTTAACTGCCTATCTGAACCTAGGAAAAGGCAAATTATACCTATCATCGATATACCTGTACCAAAATTTAATGTTTTTTACTAAATGTATATTTCTGTTCAACAAATTATCTTCAAAAAGGTCTATAAATATTTCGGCAAAAACAGGCGATAAAGGTGAACCCAGAAATAAACCCTCTTTCTGTTTGTAAATTTTATCATCAAAAATGAAATAATTTTGTTCTAGACAAAAATTTAGTAAATTAAGAAACTCTTTAGAAACGTTAGGATCTACATTCTTTTCAGTTAATTTAAATTTAATAATGTCAAGATGTTTACTAACGGGAATGGAAGAGAAAAGACTGGAGACATCAAACGATACAAGTTTGGAATTATTTGGAATAACATAATTTTTGATATTATTAATTAAATCCATAGAATTTTTAAAATTGCGTCTAGGTTTAAAATTAAGTAATTTAGTAATTAATGTATTGAGGAACTTATAAAGTTTATAAGAAGGAACATTAACGTAAGGTACAACAGGTCTAATTGGTATATTTTCTTTATGAATTTTAGGTAAGCCTTATAGTATTAATGAATTTAAATATATATTCTTTTTCCAAAATGTGTTTACAGGATTTTAAAGTTGATCTCAATTTAAGTTGAAATCTACCAGTGGGATCAGATTTTAATTGTGATACATTATTATTTTCTATAAAATCAAAAACTTTATTGGTGTAAATAGATTTATCAGGAATAACTATGGTATTGTTTTGATTTAGAAATCACTAGGTCATTATTCTGTAAAGTTTCTTGAATGCGCCGAATCAACTTCCTTTCTTTATACAGCTTACCAACAGAAGGATTTTTATAGATTTCAATATAATAAAGTCTAAATTTTGATTATTCGGTGGGTTCTTGAGAGAAAATAGTCTACAAAAAATATATCAACCACACTAGCGATAAGATTCCATACAATTTAAAGAAACTAAATATTAATTCTGGGTTTAATAATAATAATAATTTAAATACTCTTTTATTAAATAATAAAATTGTTGCAAGTGACCCTTACTCTAATTCTGGCGTATATAAAATCAGTTGTAAAAACTGCAACTTCGTGTACATAGGCCAAACTGGAAGGAATTGGCATACACGTTTTAAAGAACACAGGTAAAGTTTCGATAATTTAAAATCAAATTCTATTGTCGCTAAACATATGATAGATTTTAACCACACATCACGTAATTTTTAAAATTTTTATAATACTACATTTAGAAAACAACTTATATAGATTCCTTCTCCTAGAATCTTATGAAATTAGGAAAGCTATTTTCAATAATACACCCCTAATGAATGAACAGTTAGATGGTATTCATTCCCAGTTCCTGGAAACTGTTATTCCTAAACAGGTCCGGCCCGAAACTTTTTAGCGCCCTAGGCGATAATTTTATATTGCGTTCCTTTTTATATATTTTTTAGAAACCTTGTCATTAATATTAATAAATTAAAAAAACACATATGTTTAAATTCTTTTTATTTGTTTTTTATTATTACGGCAATGTTGTCATTCATAATAGCATTGATGTTCACCAAGAAGGCTTAAATTTTTAAGCAACACACACAAAAAAAGCTCATCGTAATTTTAATAGCAACGTTGATGAGTTTATTTAACATTTTATTCCGGTGTGTCCATTCAAGGAAAACATAACATAAGTATAGCTCGTCCAATATAGAAATGAAACTGCGCGAAAGACGCATTTTCGTTCATATTTTGAGCAACCAATGGGAGAAGGTACACCCCATTGCGTTTTTTACCAGTGGCGTACTTAGTTCCTAGATCATATGCGGAAACTATATTAGGAAATTATTATATAATATTAAGGAAATTCGAAATTAAGATTTAAAGAACATATAACTGCAATAAACAGAAAACAACACAGGATATGCCGACGATTATATTAGCAGGTAATAATCATTTATGGAAAGGGTGATTCGTAATCTTATATGTAGCAGAAAAAGGATTAACCATAATTTGGCTTGAATATCTAGAGATTAAAGAAGCTGTTATTTCAAAGGAAAATATTGTCAGTGACCAAACCGATGTAATTCATTCGCCTCTACTTAATTAGAGTTTTTTTATAATGTTCATAAATGTGATATTTTATTTTGTTATTCATAAATATTACGCATTTTAGAATATAAATATTTACAAAAATTCCATTTGTTATTGAAATAATCCCACGCCAATGGTTGATTACTTTCCCATTTATGGTTTACGCCCCTAGTTTATTGGATCAATGCAGTTTTGAACTTGGTTCATATGGGGTAGGTATAGCTACTATAAGCCAGTACTACACAGGGCCACAGGTAGGCCAGGCATGGGTCTACGGTGCGTTTAGTATGTACTGTGCGGCACATTGAACACCATTAGAAAAAAACTATATTTATGTTGCCGTCTCCTTCAACTAGTTTGTTGCATTATATGCAAGATTGATTGACAGGTCCATTTCTATTTTGGACGAGTTATATATAAATATTGGTGCAACCGATCATAAGTGTCTTATGAATAATTTATTTAGTAAGGTAAATAACAAAAAACATTCGATCAAATTATTTTTTCAATGTAATATCTGATTGAAACCTATTCATTTTATCTTGAAAACAGAGATAAAAAAGCACCGTTTTAAAAAATTTGACACAACTAAGAGGATTTTGTTTCTTCATACAACCTTCGAAACCATAACAATGAATAAAATGTTTCAATGTTTCTCATTATGTCAACCAAGGGCGTCGCCAGTCAGGGAGGAGCAAGATGATAGATAGAGAACATAATCTTCTTAGGTTTTTTTTTTTTCCTACGAGTAGGTACTACTTTCTTATTAAAATATTCTATATTCTCAATTTTTGGTGTCTCAAGTGGGGGGGGGGGGGGGACTTGCGTGACGTCCTTAACGTAGAACCAGAGTAAAGCGAATCATATTGAATTTATAAAACTTATTTAAATTACCTGCTAAGACAATACAACAAATTCAAATGTCTAAGCCCATTGAACCTGTAGCACAGAATAGGTTTATACAGAAGCGACAGTAATACAGAGAAACGAAAATTAGAGAGAGATGGGGAATGTGAACAAATTTAAAGGGCTCATTGTTTAAAATCGGAAAGTTTCCTCACATCTTAGAGAGAAATAGGTGAAGGAAATAAATTTAAAGGTCTACACAATGCTTCAAGGTCATAGAACTTAGTAGGGTAACATGAAATGTACCGACACGTAGTATCGCTTCTGTATGTAACTATTCTGTGCCTGTACACTTCAAAAAATTAAAGTAAAAGTAAAATATTTGCAAGGAGTAACAGCATTTTTATTCTTTTAATGCCCGGTTTCACCATTGTAGGTTAAATCTTCAGATAGTTATCTGACGAATAAATTTTATTCATCGAATAGTCAAAGTTTCGTTTCACCAACCAAAATGGTTGGATAGTTAGTTATTCGTAGAATAATACTGTTCCATAATATTTCTGCATTGAGTGTACAACATCGAAAATTTAAATTTGTAAAATATTTTAACATTTTTACTGGAACGTATTCCAATTGTTCATTTCGTTATCAAATTCGAAATGATTAAAAAATTTGACTCTTCTGTTTTTATAAACGTAGATTATATTAACTTCATCACTAATGAATTAATTTGAGTGTTATTCTTACTTAAAAAATTGTTACAATTCAAAGAGTTGATATATTCTATGAAAAATATCACCGAATTTGTTTTAATCAAAGAAAATATTTGATTACGCAACAAAATTTTGATTACTATAAGTGATGTTGATACACGGTGTGAAATTAACATAAAATACGATCCATTTATTGATATCAATAGATGCAAAATTAAATCATCTAATCAATGGTACTACATACACCCCATCATTTTAGCGGAACAGATGATAATAGCAAAAAACTGTCTTCCCATCTTAATTCACAATCTCAAGGTTTTTAGTATTCACTCTGTGTTATATATGTAAATCAAATTATAGATACAAACGAAATGAAAATAAAATAAAAAAGAGAAAGAAACAGTTATGTTGAAGAAGAAAAATAAAATGTATTAAATATAGTAGAATATTTGGAAATGATCGAAAATGGATCGTTCATACTTCTCATCGTTCTTTGCTGTTGTACTCGTTAAACAATTTCTTCGTTGGAAAATGTCAACGACGTTGAAGATAACGATAACATAACATTCTGATATTGACAGATTTATTATCAAAAAAAGTAATCTAAAAATATATAAATTTTTACAGTACCTAACCTTCAATTATTATTCCTTTATACATTCTTTTTTGCAAATATAAATATATAACTTAATATTCTCTATAACAATTTTAAGAAATATTTTAATAAAAATTACAAATATTTCAAACGTCACACTATTCGTCGAATAAATATTTAACTGGCCAAAAATCGCCAGTTAACTTAACCAACGATTTATTCGTCGAATAAACACTAACTGACGAATAAGGGAGTTTTATTCGATGAATAGTTTAACTGACGAATAAAATATTTATTCATCGATGGTGAAACCGGGCATAAGAGTAATATTCCACTTTTCTGTTTAGTATTTACTACTTTCTGAATGTTAGTAAAATTTCAGTGAGAGTAACAAATACTACTTTTTTAGTAAATCAGGATAATACTTTATATAGTATTATTTTTTACTCATTTATGATTAAAAAAACTACATTTTAAAGGTGTAATTTTGTTATAGAACACAAATATGAGTAAATGTTATAGTTTTGTTAGTCAAATATTATTTAAATATAAGAAGTAAGTAAAATATATACTATGTAAGGGAACGAATTAATTATAAAAGAGTATATTTTAGCATAAAAAAAGTAAATGAATGTAGGCAAGTCCGTACAAGAGTAAAACATATGCTCAGATGTACTTATTGAATGCGGCAGTACAAACGTGGTCTGTGCAATTTTTATCAAAAAGTATTTAAATTAAAATTCTTGGGGATTTTCGTGCATTTTAATTGTTATAAGCATCAATTCAAGTAGTTAAGGGTAAATGGAAAAAGTAATATAAAAGTTGTAAATTATATTGAACCTGTAGAGATAATAAATATAGTGTTTTTGAGAGTTTAACCTCTGAGAAGTTGATTAGAATGACAACAACAACCTGAGGGGAGGGGAGAAGAGAGGAGGAGGAAGATAAGAGTGTGTTCCAAAAAAGTAAGAAAGTTACATGCACTCCAGATAGGCCTAGAAGCACGGAAAATAAGATGGATAAAATAATGGAAATGTTATAAAACTAAGATGATGTGCTGGAATTAAGTATTGAAAGCAAAGAGAACAGAGTAGAATAAGAAAGTTAAAAGAGAAAAATATAAGTACTGAAAAAAAAAACAAGAAACTGAAAGAGAATATCAATGAAATTAAAGGTAAAATGAAGCACATGAAATAATGTTATAATGCAAGATTTCATACCAAAAGAGCAAAATTAGTAGCTAAAGAGATCAAAGTATTTTTTGTGGATAATATGTATATTGAAGTGGATATAAGGGATATAAGGAAATTGGGACAAAAAACCTATTTATTCGACTTAGAAAATGGCAGAGAAAAGAAAAAATAATGGTTTATAAAAATAAGCTGAAGAATTATAGATAAGCGAAAATCCAAAAGTAAATCAGAGAAAATGCTCACACTGAAAAAAAAACCGATAAAATTGTAAAAATAGGGTACCATAACAAATGGCATGGAATGGAGATGAAATAAAGAAAAGAATGATTTTGAGAAATGGCCCAACCAAGAAAAAATAAATAGTACTCGGTCAAAAAACTGACTGAATTTACGAATGTAAATAAAAGAACAATAAAAAGCAAAGTTAAAGAAAAACTGATTAATACTAAATTTAAGATAGGATCATGAAATTTAAGAGGAACAAATGAAGAAGAAGCACTAAAGGACTTAAGAATAATAATGGAAAAGTACAAATTACAAGTATTGGCATTGCAAGAAACTAAACAGAATAGTATAAGTTTCACAGAGATACATGGGTACACATTTTTTAATAGTAGGGAAGAAAATAGATATTTTGAAGTTGGTTTTTTAGTAAGTGAAGAAATGAAAAGGTTAGTTATAAACTTCAAGCCTATATCAGGGAGAATTTGTCTGCTAAGATTAAGGGGTACATATAGAAATATAAGTATGCTGAATGTACATATACCAACTGAAGAAAATGACATAGTAATTATGTTGTTGAGTTAACGTGAAGGAAATTATCAGATAAGAAATTTTTTTCTTATCTGAAAATGACATAGAATTAAAAATTAGCTTTTATGAAGAGACACGAAATATAAAAACAGAGTACCAAAATACGACATAAAAATAACGTTAGGGGAGTTCAGTGCAAAGATTAGAAGGGAAGAATATATCAAGAACGTAATACAGTTGGGAAAAGTAAACATGAAATTAGTAACGAAAATAGACGAATGCTAGTAGATTTTACAATAGGAAATAAATTTAGAATAATAAATACTAAGTTCGACCACAAAGATATTCATAAAGCAACAGTCGATCACTTTGTCATTGAAAAGAAACACTCCAAAAATTTGCATGATTGTACAAGCTGTAGGAGAGCAGATGCGTACTGAGACCATTTTCTAATTATTATAGAAAAAAACAAACATTCCCAAAAGCAAACCGAATAAAACAGGAGGCGTTAAGGAAGTACAATATACAATACAAATTTGTGAAAGATGTAACTTGAAAGAAATAAAACAGAATAAAAATATTGAAGAAGAATGAATAATATATAAGCGGTTTGATGAAAACTGTAGAAAAGCACTAGAAGAAAGGAACCAAGCAAAGCTAGAAATGCATAGACATCAGAATGATAGAAGATAGAAGATAGAAGATAGAAAGAGTAGAAAGGTGAAACAACTATGCAGAAAGGAGAAGAGAAGGCTATATTAACAAGGAAGTACGAAATTTCTATCAGGAAATTAAGAAAAATAAAACTATACAGCAAGGCTCAGCGAGGTACTGTAGAGAGAATACGGGACATTTAATACGGAAAAAAAGAAAAACTAAATAGATGGTCAGAGCACTTTCAAGGTTTGCTAAACTTAGATAATGAAGAACAAGAATAGGAGAGGGTACAGAAGTAACGAACTTATAGAATGGCCAACTAAACGAGAATTTTATTATATAATATCAGCTAGGAAAAATAATAAAACTGGAGGAGAAAACGGAATACAGGCAAAACTATTAAAAGAAGGCGGAGAAGTACTACAAACAAGAATGTACAACCTTTTAGTTAAAGTTTGAAAAAACGAAAAATGCCAGAAAAGTGGAAAACAACAATATTGCTGGGGATCTAATCTTATGCCAAATAACATTAAGGATAAAATAGGAGAGTACCAGGCGAGTTTTAGAGATGGCAGATCTATAGTAGTCCAAATATGTCCAGTTAATCAGATCTTAGAGAAAAGTTATGAACAAGATTTGGAAGTTAATTTTTTGTTCAGAGACTTTACGCAAGCTTACGACAGGATTATAAGAAAAAAAACACCATGAAGCCTTGTCAAAATTAAATGTGCGAAGGAAACAAATAAATCTAATAAAGATTATTCTAGACGATACCAGAAGAAGAGAAACAGTAGAAGGGGAATTATCTCATGCATTCCAGGTCAAAAGAGGTCTGAAGCAAGGAGATCCATTGTCAACATTGCTTGCTAGAAATGATAATAAAGGAAGGTGATGTAGAGAGAAACGGGATTTTATTTTACAAGAAAAGTCAGTGCTTAGCATTTGTGGACGATATAGCATTGTTACACCTCCGCCACTTGTTGTTCGGTGTCATGAAATAATATATCCTATAAGGGAAAAAAGCGTATAGGTACCTAGTGTTACCATATAGTAATACTTTCAAGTAAACTAAATCTGTTGAACTTCGTCGGTAAAACGAATTTTTTTAATATTTGACTTTTTCTTTAATTTCTTTGAAATGTGTCACAGTAAAATCCGATTATAACAACATTGAAATTTCGTGGCTATAGCCGAAAGTCGCTGTAACCGATGCAAGTAAATTAACATTAGTGTACATATGCCCGGTTTCACCATTGTAGGTTAAATCTACAGATAGTTATCTGACTAATAAATTTTATTCATCGAATAGTCAAAGTTCCGTTTCACCAACCAAAATCGGTGGATAGTTAGTTATTCGTCGAATAAAACTTTTCTCCCATTTTTTTGCGTTGAGTGTACAGATCGCCTAGGCGACGAATGCAAACATCTGCCTAACTGTTGTAAAATATTTGAAATTTGTAATATTGAACTGTTAGCGATTAAAAGTAGATATGGAAAGAAAAGATATTAAGAAAAGAGAAAGAAGCAGAAATTATCTGGAAGAAGAAAAAGAAAATTTAATAAATATAATAGAAGAATATCTAAATATAATTGAAAATAAAAAAACAGACGCTGTGTCTTCACAAAAAAAGATGAAAACATGGAGTCTAATTGCTGAAAAGTATAATTCTTCAGCAAAAACTGGCGATAGAACCGGAATTCAATTGAAATTACTGTATGAATCAATGAAAAAATTAGCAAAAAAGCATAAGGCGGATGACAAAGTATTTTATATATATTTTTCATTTTTGTTTTTTAAAGAAATTACGTAATTCCTATTTCTCAGGTTGAAACCTATAAAACAGGAAGTGGTTCATTTATTCCTACAACTTCTAATGTAGATTGTAAAGTAATTGCAATGTTAGAACCGCAAATAAATTCCCTTCGAAATCCTTTCGATTCAAACCACCTACTCCCACTAGAAATTACAATTGATGGTAACGCAATATAAAACACAAATATTATATTAACATTATTACTATTACTATTACATTTAGATACAATAATGCCGGAAGAATTATCCCAAGTTGAAGTTGTACTATCTGCTAACTCTTCTCCAACAAAAAATGGTTCTGCTAGTGATGATGTCCCTTTGACAGTCACAAACGTCACAAATGAAGATACCAAAACTGTTTCATCTCCTACAATAGGAATAAAAAAATATTTTTTTAATAATATAAACAAAAATAAACCATTAAAAAAGAAAGAAGAAAATATATACGAAAAAAAAATCTTTGAAATGAAACAAGAACGACACAATAAGAAAATGGAAATTTTAGAAATAATTAAAAAAAAGGAATTATTGGATTTACAAATTAAAGAGCGAGAATTTAGTCGTCTTGAATAAAATAATTGTTTATTTATGTTTTAAATATAATACTATTTATTTAATCTCTTTCGTTATTTATTATTTGTGATTAGAAATTAAATGTGGCGCGTTTGAAGTAGCAGATGGTGAAAGTTTGTGCGTCGCTGACAATGAGTTTGAGAGAGGGGATGGGCGTTTCCTTGCTGTAGGCGACACTGCGACAGAGTGACTACCGACTAGTAGAGTGTTCGGAATGGTTGTATATGTACTAGCTCAGAATAAATATTGTATAGTATATATTGTAGGGTATACGTTATAAATTTTAAGATTAAATAAATATATAGAAATATATTAAAAATATATGAATTAAGTCAAGTTTATTAAAATGGTAAGTACCTACTCAAATATAAAATTTACCTGCGAAATATTGTGTTTATTAATGCTGTTCTAACTGCTTGATCATCATTTCCAGCTTGCTGCAACAATCGTTCCGGTTCTCCTAATAGAGGTATTTGAACTTCGGGATCATTATCTGGTTCATCGTCATTCATATCAATGGCTATATTGTGTAGCACACTAGTAGCGACAATTACTGCAAGTACCCTATCAATATTTAGTCGCATACCGATTGAAAGACAGGGAAATCGTCTTTTCAAGACCCCAAATGCTCTTTCAATTACATTTCTAGTACGTATTTGAGCATTATTATAAGATATTTCTGCATTCGTTTGTGGGTTAAGTAATGGTGTCAGAATATATTTTTTACAGGCATATCCCCCATCTCCTAATAAGTACGTATCAGGAAATTCGTTATTTTCTAGCCTTGCCCTTAGATGAGAATCATTAAATATGGTGGAATCATGTACGGAACCCGGCCACCGTGCTATAATATCCATAAATTTTAATTTTGCATCGCATACGGCTTGTGTATTTATAGAAAACCATCCTTTGCGATTTCTGTATAGTTCCGCCATATTACCACCTGGAGATTGTATTCGTATATGCGTACAATCAATAGTATCTAGAACTCGTGGAAATCTACATATTCTGTAGAAATCATTTTGAGTTTTTATTAATTCATTTTGGGTATGGGGCATATGTACAAAATGTGGACGTAACATAGCAATACACCTGGTTACTTTCGCAATAACTCTGCAAACAGTCGCTTTGGATACATTAAAATGATCACCTGTGCAAATCTGAAATGATCCCGTAGCATAATACCGTAAGGTAATCAACAATTGGTTCATTGCTGTTATTGGCATATTTCTAGCATTTAATGGCTCTAAATTATGATGTATCAAATTCAATATTTCTTGAACACATTGTTTTGATAAACGAAACCTCATTTTAAAATCCATATCATTAAACTCGTTAAACGGATTGTTCCTAATTTTTATTATTCTCCGCCTTTGTACTCGTGCAATTCCTTCGTCGGAGGATGTCGACGAGGATGAAGATGATGACGACAACATTCTAATATTGACAATTTTATTATCAAATGAAAATAACCTTGAAATATGTATATCACTTTTTACACTAACCTGTTATCCATTTTTATTATTTTATATGTTCGTATTTGCAAATATAAATATTTATACAAAATATTACCAATAAATATTATACCAAAGACCAAAAAATATATTTCAAACGTCAAACTATTCGTCGAATAAATATTTAACTGGGCAAAAATCGTCAGTTAACTTAACCAACGATTTATTCGTCGAATAAACACTAACTGACGTTGGTGAAACAAAATAAGGGAGTTTTATTCGATGAATAGCTTAACTGTCGAATAAAATATTTATTCATCGATGGTGAAACCGGGCAATAGTCTTTTAAATAAGTGGTAACATAGAAGTAAAAATTATTAAAAGTTATAACCAGTTTGTCACCATATGTAGTAATATCGATATAATCGGATTTTATTGCATTTTATTATTTTTCTTTAAATTTTTACTTATTCTTTACAAAATGTTATTTTTTTCTAATAAATGATTTTTTGTGAAATACGTTTTTTAAAATATACTATGCCTTTTTTAGATTTTTATGTAACCTTGTTTAAAACTGGAAAAGATTTTTCTATAAAATTTCCCAAAACAGCGAACATAATGACAAATTTTAATATAATAAGTTCTTTTATCTTTACCACATTGTATTTTTTTTTAAAACACTGCATATAGCAATAAATGACAAATAACAACAACTGTCAATTCCCACATAGTAGTGGCTTCACTTTTGAGTTTGAAAATGTACTCTCTCCACTTTCCCTTACCACCATGTTGAATACTATATCATTCCAAACCTGATTCTATAAAAAAAATACAAACACTATATACTTACGTTAACGTAAACTTTTATTTGTGCTTTATGATACATACGGCTCTATCATGTAACTCATCGCTTATATTAATCGATGTAGTTTAATTTTAACTATCGACTATGTTTTAAGGGAGTATTGCAAAATGCTTAATATATAACAAGTGTCGCTAAGACAATAGCTACACTTTAAATTTTACCGATGTCGATAACAAATAAGAGTGACGGTAGTAACAATTTAGAAAAAAATATGTTTGACAACAGTGTAAATTTGTACATATGCGATTGTTTTGACATTTTTCTTGTCAAATTGATTGTAAAAAATAAGCTACAGTAACTCAAGTTAATGACATTTGGTTTGTTTTGTTCTGCCATCTATTGGTTGATTCCCAGAAGTTTAATAAAAATAATAATTTAGTTGGCTTTCAATTTTTATACAACACATTTGATTTTTTTTTTGTAATAAATTGAGTACTTTAGTACGATTGACAAAAATGACAACGTCAGAATATATTTCTTGAGAAATGGATAGCAAATAAGTGAAAACAGTTATCTATTTCTGTGCAAGTTTTTGAGCGATTAAATTTTGTGTAATGGAATAAAGATAAGTGACAAATATTTTAATAAAATTTTGTAAAAGATTTGGGAGCGAAGTTGGAATATGCAAAACGAATGGATGTTGAAGTGATTCCTGAATTTAATGTAACCCCTGAAATGTTTTTTTACGTATACCAATTTTTCGGGCGTTGATTGAAATTTTTAAGGGAAAACCAAAATTTAATTAATAAATAATTCGTAATGAATCCAAAAAGAGGTCATATATAAAACCTTCATTACCAGGGGCGTACGGGCGCCGACTTTTCAAAATTTCCTTAGAGGTAAAATTTCTAATAATGACCAAAATGAAAACATACAAGAAAAACAGATACTATAGAAAACATTTTAAAATGCTGTAATTCGTGACCCACTGACTCCAGAGTGCAATCCAATAATTCAGAGCAGCCATAACTGCTCCAGAATGTGCTTTGGTTTCAGCAGGCCTAGAATTAGAGCATTATAAAGTGTTTGCTTTAATTCTAATTGACCCACTAAAACCAGAGCACATTCCAGAGTAGCCAATATTCAATTTGCAATTGTGGTTGTACTAGTTCGAATTTTACAATTAGAATTTGTGTATGTTGGAACATTAATGCACTCACATCTATTTTAGGTTATTTTGTTGGAATATTTCAAATTTGATCAACCATCCTTATCATTTAAAAATAACTTTAGAAGTAGGCATATAAAAAATAATGTTGTTGTTATGTATTAAATAATCATGTTGTGGTTATTATATAAATAAATTATTATGTTTTTCTTGTTCATTATTTCAAACCAGTATTCATTTTATCAAACATATATACATATTTCAATTTATTTACTTGAAAATGAAGAGAGGTACATTTATTTTAAATAATAACAATTCAGGGCTTTATTGCTGATGTAAAAAAAAATTGCGCTGTCAATATCTTTTTGGTGACATTGCGAAAAGTTTCCTTGGGAGCATGTGCCCAATGCCCCCATATAATCGGCGCTCATACATGGGAGAGTACGAACCTTAACGTAATTAATGTCCTCAGTTTCGCGTGGGGCTTCAATGCCCACGCCACGGACATAATTGCTGTCATTAGGCTATTGGTTCATAATGCGAGACGATTACGACCCTCATCGTAGAGAATAAAATACAACGTGCAAGATTTTTGGACCCATTATAAATGTTCTTCTAATCATATATGAAGAAGATTATTTACAAATACATATGACAATGATGGCAGAAAAAATTATAACTGTCAAAATGGAATTTGTCATGTCAATCTATTTTAATGTGACTTGTTTTTCACTTAATACTTGTAATTGTAATAATCGTAAAATATTTATGCATATCCACATGCACATACAGAAATAACCATAAAAACAAAACAAAAAAACAATAAAAATACGAGTCGGTGGACCATCTAGTACCACCCGTAAATAAAATTCACTTCACGGTCGTACAGGAAAAGTATTCATACAGACTTATAAAAAAAATAACAATCTTTAAATATAATAATAATAGGATTTGCGAAATCTTTATTTGTGGTATTAGTGTGTGAAGAAGTGCTATTGTGCATGAGTCACGGGGTTCAATCTTAATGAGTGCATAAAACTCAGAAAAAATAAATAGAAATGCAAAATTGTAAATAGGACGCAAGTGCTACTTCTGGAGGTTTACAATTTTCTTCTTTGTCCATTATATATTCAATTCTGTTTAGAGTACAAAACCTAAGTGATAAAATATCGTTAAATCTATAATAAAGCGTATAATTAATTGTCGTACCTCTCCGTTGACTTGTGCCAATAAAGTAATATTATTATTATTTGATTGAAAAGTATTCGACGCATACAGCAACACAGGAAAAACAATATACTGGGTTGCTTTCAATATTCGTGAGTAATGGCAACGATGCAATATTACCAATTTGAAAAATAAAACTATCGTATAAATTTCTTACAGTTAAAAAATATATTGTATAAAATCTAAATGTACGATAATTTGTAGTATATTTTTCTACTGTAGTGTATCGTTGGCAGCACTAACAGATGTTGTACTTGACCATTCTGTCAAAATATGTTTTTCATTTGTTAACAGAATTGTTTGATAATGACGGTCCCATTTAATTTACAATGTTCTTTTACACACGATTTGGTTTGTTTCAGATACGATTTTATTAATGACATACTTCACACATAATAACTTGCATATTAATGTGTTTACTATAAGGTGAGAGTAGGTGAAAATATTTATATGTACCTATTTAGAGATCTTTTATTCAGCAGAAACCGCCTGGAGAATTAAAGTACCACCACCGATTGACATTGGGAAAGTTTTATTAAGATTTTCCTCAAAAGTGCAGATTTTATATCACCCAAAGACGCCTAGATTTTAAAAAAAATTAAATTTTATACAAAAATTGCGTCAGAAAAGCTCAGGGAATTTTGTCTCAATCTCTAATCTACGTCCAAAAAATCAGGTCTCACAATCCCCTCTATGCAAGCGCATAACTCACTTGTGAATTCAGTGAAGTTCGATGATAAATTATTAATTATAAATAAGTGGAACGTAATTTTAACTTTCAATTATATTTTAACTTATAATTATTCACATACTTATGATTAAAAAATATTTCACATTTAATTTTATCCACGCTATACTTCCTCATTATAGGTAATATCTATTCAATTTTCTTAAGTAAAACTAAAAGTTTAAATACCAATTTTAATAATTTTCCACTTAATAGAAACATAGTTATCATGTAAACTCGATCCTCACACTAACCATACGTAAACATACACACACACACTCACATACACATGTAGTTCATTTCTAAGTATCCGTTTTTCGGAGAAATGTGTTTATTTTTTCTTTTTAAAGTAAAAAGGTATTTTCGCACGTTAAGAGCAACAATCAGTAATTAATACTTTTACTTATTAAAACAAACAGTTTCGACCTCCATTCGTCTCTCTAAACATAAAACATCCTGTTTTCATAATGAAAACGAGGTCGGATTTGCCGAAAACGGAAAATAATGTGATTTTTTCTTCGACCTATAAATTGATAAAACATGATTACAAGTTTTTTATTACTTGGTATAGGTACCCTAAAATCACATTATCTTCCGTTTTCGTTAAAACCAATTTTTTTCTGTAAACATTATGAAAACAGGATGTTTTATATTTAGGAAGATGAATGGAGCTTGAACTGTTTGTTTTCATAAGTAAAAGCATTAATTACTGATTGTTGCTCTTAACTTGCGTAAATATCTTTGTTCTCTTAAATGAAAAATTGATTCCTACTTAGAAATGGACTAAATGTGCGTGTATATGTATGGTTAGTGTGAGGATCGTGTTCACATAATAATTAAATTAATAAAATGAATTTTTAAACTTGACATTTTACTTACTTAATAAATTTTATTAGATATTCTTTATTTTATTAATTTTAATTGATCATTCATTCCATTATTTCATTAGTTAAATAATAAATCATTATTTACGCGAAATCAAAGTGACAAGTAGGCACATAAAGAAACAAATATTCAAACGGAATTGGAAAAAATATTGCATGAAACACATAATGGTACTCAGTGGTTGTTTAACTCTTTCTTTGTTTCTTTACTTATTACAAAAATAGCTATTTCGCAAATTCTTGTAATTTCATATTTAAAGATTGTTAATTTTTCTGTGGGTCTGTATGAATACTTTTTATGTATGACCGTGAAGTACATTTTATTTACGAGTACAGGCGTAATGTGGTACTGGATTGGCTCATCGATCCGTATTTTTTGTTATTTTGTTTTTATGAGTATTTAATTTCCTGTATGTGCAGAGATAGATATTTATTACAATTAAAAGTACAAATTTCTTTTTGGGACTTATATTATTCTACTATCACTGTAGCATATGTTATTGTAAACAATCTTCTTGATATTCCATTAATAGTTATTTAAGTAACAAGGAATGTAAGTACATCTTTACATCCGAGGAAGTTGTACTAGGCCGAGGCGTATACCGAGGTCCTAGTAACTTGCGAGGATGTTAAGATGTATGTACATTCCGTGTAACTTATTATATTTTTCGCGCTACTGAAAAATTAGGCTTAATTATTTAAAAATATAGCCCGGTTGACATCTGTCATTCACATTATTCTTTTTTTACAACGATTTAAATCCATGTTACCTGTGTTTGTTGCTATGTAAAAAGAAAACAAACCAAGCTGTTTGCTGTTGACATTTATTAAAAAAATTATATTGAAAATGGATATTGACGAAGCGGCAAGAGTGGCTTTGTTAAATTGTTTACCCGAAAAATCAGGTAAAAGATATGAATTTACCTATGATGTATTTAAAAAATGGTGTGCCGCGAAGAAAGTGAAGACAATTACTGAAAATGTAATGTTAGCGTATATGTTGGAAAGATCCAGTTCACTAAAATCGCCATCCAGCTTATGGTGTGAATATTCCATGTTAAAAGCCACTATTAAAAATAAAGATAATGTGGATATTTCAAATTTTTCTAATTTAATTGGTTTTCTTAAGAGCAAAAACAAAGGATATCGCCCAAAGAAATCCCATATTTTAACTAGCGAACAGATCGTAAAATTTGTTCAAGAAGCTGACGATGATACATATTTGTTAATCAAAGTAAGATATAAATTATATTTAATTTTCTGCATTCATATATCTTAATATTTTTTGTTTATTATAGACTGTTATAATTATGGGCATTGCCGGGGCATGTAGAACTGATGAATTATGTAAAATGAGAATAACAGATGTGATTGATCATGGAAATTATGTCATTATAAACATTCCTCAGAGTAAAAATGATGTGCAACGTAGTTTTTCAATTGTTGAAAATAATAAAGAAAACATTGACTATTTGGGAATCTTTAGAAAATATTTCGAAATTCGTCAAAAAATTAATATAAATCCTCGCTTTTTTTACGCTACCAAGCTGGCAAATGCATGAATCAACCAGTTGGAAAACATACTTTTGCAAAAATGCCTTCAGTAATAGCTAAATTTTTAAATTGCCAAGATCCACATCTTTATACTGGGCATTGCTTTAGACGCTCTTCAGCCACTTTACTCGCCAATACTGGTGCAGATATTTTATGTTTAAAAAGACATGGCGGCTGGAAATCTAGTTCCGTTGCCGAAGGTTACGTGGCAGAATCAGTTCAAAACAAAATTGATATTTCCAATAAAATATTATACGACAAAACCATGAATACCGCTTCTACATTTAAAGAAACATCTTCGGTTCCTCATGTTAATTCACCTTCAACGTCCGCACAACAAAACCCACAAAATAGTACTCTGTCTTTTTCAAAAGAACAAACAAGTTTATTAGAAAATGATAATTTAGTTATAAAAAATTGTACATTTACAAATAGTACTGTAATCTTTAATATTAATAAGAAATAAATTTTTACGTATGTAGTATAAAAATTTTATTTCTTCAAAAATAAAATATCAAAGTAGTCTGTGATTATTTTCCTAGGAATGTAAGTAAAATTATTAAGTTCCGTCGTCAAGGAAAAAATATAAACAAATATAAAAAGTAACTTACATACATTGTAACTATGGTTGCAATACATACTTACAATACAAGTAGCGCGAAAAAGAATATGTTTAATGGGTCCAAATATCTTAATTTGGGCTGTGGGTGAACTATTTTCATATTAAATAATAATGTAAGTTTCTATAAATTTAAATAATAAAGTAAAATAGACATAACTTTTTTTATTATTCAATTGTATAGATAGCTATACTATTACGTATAATATTTTAGACATACGTAGGTAGGTATTTAGAAATTAGTAAACTTCTAAGGAGTTAAAATAAATGCTCAATATTTACTATAAATGAAATTAATATCTATTCACTTATTAAAAAAATATTATTCAACTAAAAAAAAGATTTAGAATTTCTCTTGAATTTAAAGCTAGCAAGGTCCAAGTTTACACTACTTGAATTTGAATGCGCGTTACAATATAGTATATTTTTGCGGTAGACATGTTAGTATGGCATTTCGAATTTTAAAATATTTCAATCAATCAAATTAAAATTCCAAATTCATTTATTAATTAAAATACCATGGCATGCCACTGGTAACACGTACAACAGTGAAATAGCGAGTAAAAGTTTCATCTATGCTATGCATATATGACAAAAATGCAAGACAAAAGTTAATAATTCTTGCAAACGAAATTGATGACGTGAGGATCAACTAAGGGAAATATAGTATATATATATATATATATATATATATATATATATATTATATATTATATATTGCGTAAAGTGGTGAGCAAAATGGAACCGGTACACCGTACCTGTTAGAAAATATCAGGGAAGCAGGAAATTATGAAAATATGATTTTACTTATATTCGGGTGTTTGAGTCACCATCCTGTATGTGCCGACCATTACAGAGTCTTTGTGACACAGACACTTTTCTGTAATTGCAGAATTTATTTTGTTTAGTTAATTAATACAACAGCATTAAGTTTCCGATACTCGCCATGTCTCGTATCGTAATCCATGCGAGTGTATTAATAGTCTTTATAAATGAGTTGCATACACTATTTTTTCTACGACTTCAGTAAATAAAAAAAAAAACAAAAAATTATTTATAAGAATGAAATTTATATTAGTCCCTGTTGTTGCTTTTTCCACAATATGAGGTGGTGTTGCCGATATTTCCATTTCTATATCACTATCACTATTATTAAACATTATTACTTGTAGTTTATAAACCGAATTTTATCTTAAAATTAGTTTTTGAGGTTAAATTTTCACAGCAGTCAAACAATCAACAAAACAAAAACTCACAAACGTATGCATTGTTGTCAACAATTTAAATCAATTCTAACCAACAATGTACTCGTAGTATCTAAAAAAATATATTCACATCAATTGACACAAAATAATCCCACTGTTTGTTGTCTATTAGTCTATTTACTATATATATATATATATATATATATATATATATATATATATATAATGTTTTACTGTCTGTTAAAACACATTCGAAATGAAAATCTGTATCATAATGACTATCATTCAAGTACAGATGGCACATACATAACAGGTATATTAAAGCATAGGAGTAGAAAAATATTTTTATCTACAACTATTGAAATATCTGTACATTATACGTGTGATACTACATATAATATACTACTCATATTACACAAGTGTAATATGAAATGTCATGATACACGCTACACTTTTCTGTAATAAATAGGGCATATAATTTAACACATAATATTTTATTAAACTGTTAATTTATTAATAACACATTTTTTATTATAAATATCAATATATATGCTTATAAAAGTATAATAAATACAATTTGAAAAGTTATTTTGACATTTAAGGCTACTGTGGCGCCATCTGTTGAGCTATATATGAACTACTCACACCTAGCTGAATATTTAACAAATAATATCAGATTTTTTATATGCCTGATAGTTGTAGATAAAGTATAGTATTTGACTCGCATAATATGGCTACATTACACGCGGATGATTAAAAATACTCGCTACCGCTCGTATTTTTAATTACATCCTCGTGTAATATAGCCTACATATTATGCTTGTTAAATAATATACTATTTTGACTGAATAACCTATTATTATAATCCTCAACAATATAGGTATATTATTTGACAGTTGTAGATAAATAAGTTTATGATTTCAAAATGAAATAATAGTTATTTATGGTACATGTGTGTTACATTACAGATAAGTCACGCGGGAAAAGTTTAGCTCACGAGGCCGTTAGGCCGAGTGTGGTATTTTTTCAAGTGACTTAGGTAATTAACACACGTGTGCCATACAACATTTTATCCAACACATTTTAATCATTGATATAAAATACATATAAGATTTTTGACAGATAGAATTTCGAAATGACATTTAGGAACAAAATAGTGTAGAGAAGGTTTTATAACGTTGTTTATGATACGAACCAAAAAACAGTGAGCTAATATATTTAACTCACTAGTGACTTATGACCTACTTTATTTATCTAAAAACAGCATACTTATATCGTTATAATTACACGGTGTTGGATAAAGTAATTTATGGGGTAGTGAAAATTGTAAGAAAAATTTTGATTTAATTTAATGCACCTATTCCCATTACATCCTGTGTAACTGGTATCCATAACAATAGTAATGACTAGGGTTGTATGGTAAGTCCATGCTTACAAATTTTTAAGAAAGTAGAATTATGCAAAGCAAGAAAGAATTTTTGACATCTGCTAATTTTAAAATTATTTCTTCAGAGAAAGACTAGCAGCCGTACTTTGTTCAAGAAGCGATTAAATATAATAAAATGTTATGTTCAACTGGATGACTTCCTAGAATACTAGGTCTAATTTATTATTATACGACAATTTCAACTCCTCTCTTTAGATTGGATTTTACAGTTTTGTATAATTCGCAATTAGCGCTCATTAGTTGTTTTTGAACGTTTGTGCGAAGTGTTTGTTAAAAGAAGTTTTAAAGATGTCGAAAGGACCATTAGGTAGAAATTAAGTACCTACTGAGACAGTAAACACCTAAAAAAAAATTATTTAAAAATTTTTGACTCCGCGAATATTTTTTCGCCGTTCATAACAATAAGCTAAATTAAGGATTAAAAATTATTAAAATTAATATGTAATTATTTATAGTCTTTCTAGTAACATAATATTTTGCAGCTATAAAATGTATTAACTTGTTTTTATTTTGAGATAAATGAAAACATGCTATTTCTTTTGTACTTCTAAATAAAATTAATAATATAGTGTGCAACAGCAACTTTGACCTTTGTCTATTGAACTGTTTGTTTTATATAATAGTATAACTCACTTCACATAATGACAGCATAAGTGCATATAGGAATATATACCGGGTGTCCCAGCTCGACCGACACATGGGAGTTTTACATGGGAAATCAGTTAATAATGAATAGTATCTCCCTAGTGCAAGATATTAACTTGAAATTTTGTATACTTATCGCAGAATATTAATTGTATGGATCACACTTATTTGAAATATGCAATTTCGTCTGCAGGGCGAGATTTATTAAATTTAAAATCTAATATTTTTGTTCAAAATCAGGCAGCCATGGAAATAAAAGAAAATATTTATCTGACAGTTTACTGAAGTATCATTGATTTTAATTCTTAATCCCTGTATTTTAATATTCTTTAAGTTGAATTTAGTTTACTTTTGTTAAATAATATACCAATATTACAAAAATATAAATATCTACAATGGCATGTCATTATCTGTCAGAACTGTCACATAGATATTTTCTTTTATTTCCATGGCTGATTGATTTTGAACGAAAATGGTAGATTTTATAATTTAATAAATCTCGTCTTCCAAACGAAACTACATATTTCAAATAACTGTAATCCATAGAAATAATATTCCCCAATAAGCATACAAAATTTCAAGTTAATATCTGGCACTGGGGAGATACTATTCATAATTAACTGATTTCCTATGTAAATCTCCCATATGTCGGTCGAGCTGGGGCACCCGGTATAACAGCATATTTTACTATATTTGTAATGCATATTTTTAGATTTTTTAGTGCATTTTTTGCACATTTTTTTGGTTTGACGAGAAATTATATGCGATTGTAATGGTTTGAAAGTGTAAATTTAATAAATATAAAGACTCTTTTGTTTGTTTGTAACAAAAATATTTTTGTTTTTGAAGACAGTGTTAAAATATGCACTGTGATGAAACGTGAACATATTAAAAGAGTTTTTCTTCAAACGTCATAAAAGTGACATCTTCTGTAACGTGATTGACAAGGTTGAAGTTTAATTTCTATGCCGCCGTAATATATTTTTTTATTCTAGCCGCCGTATAATTTCTTCGCCGCCGTATGTAGAATCAGCCAATAAGAAGTAACTTGTACAATAGGAATCTGTAATATCGCCCTAAATGTCACTATAAAAACTAAATAACCTAAGAATAAAGTTACTAAAAATTATGAATAACTGACAGGTAACCCACATATTAAACGTCAAGTAGCAATTTATTTTTTAAAATTTCTACATTTGAAGAAAAAATAGCATGTGTTATTCAGAGTAAAAGTGTCTCGCATGCAATTGTCCGACTCGCTTCGCTCGTCGTCCAAACTTCCATGTTCGCCACACAAAGTATCACTTTTACTCTTAATAACACAATATACTATTGTTGATATGCTTAATGTTTAAAAACGACACATGCAATTGCATAGAATCCGCACTTTAGTTACAACTGAAATTAAACTTCGGTTTAATTACTATAAAAATATTTTAATGGATATAATATTTGACCCCTAATATAAAGCATTTTTAGACTATGACAATATTAAACCTTTGGTGAACATTACAAAATTGATTAACATAAAAAAATTACAAAACGACCTACAAATTTTACGAAAAATATATATATAGTATATAAAATACAAGGAATAATTTTAAATTAAAATAGAAAATATAATTCGCTTTTAAATAATTGATTAGAGACACAAAGCCGCTTTTTCTAAAGTATATATATCTTGTGTAATTATTATTATTCCAGTTTCAATAGCAGGAAGAACGCGAAATATCTTTATTTTCTTTATCCAACACCATGTAATTATAACGATATAAGTATGCTGTTTTTAGATAAATATAGTAGGTCATGAGTCACTAGTGAGCTAAACATATTAGCTCACTGTTTTTTGGTTCGTATCATAGTAACTACGTTATAAAACTTTCTCTACACTATTTTGTTCCTAAATGTCATTTCGAAATTCCATCTGTCAAAAATCTTATATGTATTTTATATCAATTATTAAAATGTGTTGGATAAAATGTTGTATGGCGCACGTGTGTTAATTACCTAAGTCACTTGAGCTAAACTTTTCCCGCATGACTTATCTGTAATGTAACACACTTGTACCATAAATAACTATTAATAAAAAAATACCATAATCTATTAATAGCTTGCAAATTTAAATATAAAAAAAATTTAAAGTCAATTGATAGACTAAAATTAACTTGGACAATATAATAGACACCTTTGTTTCAAGACATTCTAGACAGATAATTTTGATGAATGTAACTTAACGTTTTGTTCCAGATATCTTAACCATCGATTAATTGAAAAATATCGCATTGAAATATTAAATAATAACTTTTTTTGCTGCGATATTTTTCTATTAATCGGTGGTTGAGGTAACCAGAACTTTAACCATGGGTGAGAGATATTTATAATATATTTTTTTTATTAAATAACATTCATTTATTAAAAAACAATACTGATTTTTATTACTTTGGGTGCCCACCCTAAAAAATGTCGGACCGGCCTATGCCCACCCAAATAAAATTGGCTGGCGACGTCACAGTGTGACTAGTTTTTTATGTACACTCCGTACTGCCCGTAAAGAACATTGTATAGTCAGTTTTTGCATGCGCAATGCCCATGTTACATATGTAAGCTTTTTTATCAATTTTAGAAAGTATCAGCAATAAGTTAAATGATATTTTGATTACATTTAGAACAGTATTTTTCATGCGTCATATTTTATTATAAAAAGTAATTTATTGTTTGTTTACAAGATAATTTTATTTTTATAAGTTCCAAAGATCATGTTCACACGTTCTGTGCTACATATAAGTTATAAAAATATACAAAAAAAAACCAACAAAAAATATTTACCTTCACAAAAACTCTGTAATAGTCGGATGGTGATTCGAATACAGATATTTAAAATGTAAAATCATATTTCCTGCTTCCCTATTTACTTTATATAAAAAAGCTTGTAACCTCAAAGATACTTACGATAATTTCTGACAGATACGACGTACCGGCTTAATTTTTCTCACTACTTTGTACAATATATATTGCTATCTCGAGAACTATAAGAGCTCCGAGGTCGGTTAAATTAGCAAACAATTTCTATTTTACAACACTATTAACATGAGACAAACAATTTTTTTTAAACCAGTGATTCTCAAAATACTGATCCAAATTTTTTAATTTTAAATGTGAATTTTTTTTTATTTGCTAATTAAATAAAAAAAAAAAATTAATTCAATGATATAATATTGTCATACCCTAACATAATGATTTTTTTGAGAAAAATGCATCTGAAGTTTTATATTAATTTGATTAAAATATGACAATAATAAGAGTGCCATCACGGAAAAAACGGAATAGGTACAAGTCATTTTTTAACCTGGAATTAGAGTGCCTTGATAGATGAAGTGAATAATAGTTATTTATGATATAAGTGTTAAAAGTGACATTTTATGAGTGAGTGGGGAAGTTTGAAACGAGGCGAAGCCGAGTTTAACAAACCCCACGAACGAAATAAAATCACTTTTAACACAAATATCATACACTATTTTTCCTACGACCACAGTTATGTACATATTAGTAAATAAAAACTAAGCATTAGAATGACATTTATGACAGGTCATGATGTATTTGTTATGAACAACTGAACATAAGACGTGTTAAAAGTAAATTTGTTTTTTACTTTTAACACGTTGTTAATGGCAACGTTTTAAAAGTATTTACTGTGTTATAAACTGTTATTTTTAACTCGCTAAGCAACCGTTAAAAATACTATTTTTAACAGTGGTCGTAGGAAAAAGTATTTACATATTTAATTCAAGGCACTGTAATATGAAGTTAAAAAATGACTTGTATTTCTTTTTTTTTTCATCATGGCACTCTTCTTATTATCATATTTTAATCAAATTAATATAAAACTTCAGATTCATTTTTCTGAAAAAATCGTTGTTAGTGTATGATAATTTTATATCATTAAATTCAGAATAAAATTCTCTATTTAATAAGCAAATAAAAAAAAATAGGTTCCCATTTAAAATAAGAAAGTTGGGATCACTATTTTGAGAATCACTGGTTTTAAAAAAAAAATTGTTTGTCTCATGTTTATAGTGTTGTAAAATAGAAATTGTTTGCTAATTTAACCGACCTCGTAGCTCTTATAGTTCTCGAGATAGCAATAGTGGACAAAATAAAATGAACACCCTATATATATATATATATATATATATATATATATATATATATATATATATATATTTCGAATATATAAAAAAATAAAAATAGAAATATCCTATTGCGACCATTATTGCATGACATTCTTCATTTCCAGATATCTGTTTTTGGCTTGCCCAAATAACGTGCGAATTTTTGGCGTTTTTCGAAATTTTTAGTTTTATATCTGACGATTTTTCGGTAATTACAGAAATTATTTTGTATTTACATACATGATTTTTATATTAACCCAACATCAACACATAAAAAACATCTATTAGCCCAGAAGAAGAAACAAGTGGTGTCAAAACGTCGACTTTGTAGATAATATTTTTTTTTGACAGCATACTCGAATATTACAATACTCATTATCTTCTACAACAGTCAAATATTCATTTCCAATATACCTCTAATTTAATCGTTTTTTATTAATAAAGGACCATCGTTACTGTTATTAATTGTATAATATTGACAAACCGATGGAATAATATTATTAAAACGTTATGTCAGATGTAAAACTTTCCTGTCAAAAGAATAAAAATCAAATTACTTTTAAGTAACTTTTTTTACGTAAAAAGCCAAAATTTTTATTTTTTTCTTTTTAAGTTTAAACTGTGAATTTATCTGGAAATAATTGCCTTTCGTTAAGTATTGTAGCGATCCCAAGGTAACGCCGCGGGCGACGGCCGCTAGTGGACATGTCACAACAGGTCCGCTCGCTTCCCATTGTTCTGTTTACGAGAGGGTTGGAGAACATTCTAGCAATTATATTATATATATATATATATATATATATATATATATATATATATATATATATATATATAAATAATAAATTTACTATAAATACCCCGAGCAGTAGATCGCGAGGACAGTCTAATAATGATACGTGTATTGATCGTTGGTAATATAAATAAATAGTTAGTGATATAAATATTGTGGAAATAAATATTGCGTTGTTTAAAGTGGTTAAATAAATGTTCGTAGTGCTTAAGTCTTTATTAATAATTGTTAGTCTTAAAATAGTGTTTATATTTGATAATTCTTAGGGTTACTTATTTTTATTATCTTTTGTAATTCATATTTCTTTTATTAAACTTAGTTATATTGATATTAGTGTTTTAATCAAGTTTACACTTCACACCTAAATAAATAAAACGTTACAATTAGTGTCAGGTATGACAGTTAATAAACTGTAAAGTATAAATAAAAATAAATAAAATGGCGACTAAACAAGTAAAATTAAGTGAATTAAAAGTGACCTATCTCAAGAAAAAGTTGGAAGACCGAGAGTTGGAGACATCGGGAACCAAAGCTGTTCTGCAACTTCGTCTACGGCAAGCCTTAGTAGAAGCTGGTGAAAATTCTAATTAGATTTTGTTAGAAATTGCGGGTGGTTTCACCGATTTTAGTAAACTTCTAGAAGAAAACTGTAGAAAACTAGCTGAAACTTCTAGAACTTTAGAAGACAAATTAACAGAAAATTCTAGAACTTTAGAACAAAAGTTAGCATGAAATTCTAGGAAATCTGAAGAGAACTTAAAAGAACAAATGAAAGAAAACTCTAGAATATTAAAAGAAGAACTGATAGAAAATTCCAAAACATTAGAACAAAAATTAGAGGAAAGTTCTAGAAAAACTGAAGAAAATTCTTGAACATTGGAAGAAAAAATGATGGAAAATTCTAGAACTTTAAAACAAAAGTTAGCGGAAAATTCTCGTACATTGGAAGGAAATTAACAGAAAATTTTAGATCACTGGAGCAGAAGTTAAAAGAAGAATTAGCCGAAAATTCTAGAATATGGAAAGAAAAACAAATGGAAAATTCTAAAATTTTGGAAGATAAATTAGAGGAGAATTTGAAAAATTTAAAAACAGAATACTGTATGAAAATCGAAGAATTACAGCAAAATTTCTCCAAAATTACATCACCAGGGGTTTCAAATTCTAATACAGCTAACATGAAATTCAGGAGAAGAAACCAGAAAAAGAAAATAGTTATAGAATGCATATAAAAACACCAGAATTAGACTGCAAAATATCGTGATCAAATTATGTAAAAGAGTTTGAAGCCGCTGCCAAAGCAAATGGCTGGACTTCCAATATCCTACAGACGCTAAAAGAGGATGAACAGGAAGATTACGGACAACTTGTTAAGCGATTGTATATGCGATATGGTAATGCGCATGTAGAGCAAGTGTACCAGACGCAACTGAGGAACCGATATTCAAATTCAAAAGAAAACCTTGAAGAATTTAAAGCGGATGTAGCTCGTTTAGTTTTAGAATGCCTAGCCACTATGATTGGCTCGATCGAAAACTCTGGCTGACGCACTTTTATATGCCTTAGATCATGAAGCAGCTAAACAAGCTTCACGTAACCAATCGCGACTGCGAATTTCGATGCTGAGAAGCTCGAAGACACCGAAGATCTAGAAAACAAGATAAGACGAATTACGTCCGAAATTAATGCTGCTGGAAAAAAGAAACTCCGCTGTTGGAATTGCGGTGAATTAGATCACCCGCAAAGGCTCTGCAGAAAATAACAGAGGAAAGCAGAATCAAGAAAGGAAGAAAAATAGTCGGGAAACTAAGTCGGGTTGATGCGAAGGGGCAAACGTCGACCCAGTAGCCCCAGAATCCATTAGTTATGTCGCATCCCTTTATCATTAAGCTAACAGCGTCTATGTAAACAGCTCTATCGACAGAGGGCCGCTTAAAATGTTGCTGGTCACGGGTGCGACAAAAACAATAATAAGACCCGACTTAGCAAGAAAATTGTGCAGAAAACATCTACTTCCAACAAAGTGGCAAATACGCACAGTCACAGGAAAACAAGCTTCCGCATCTGGAAAAATAGATTTGAGCATCGCTGTTGGAAAAATTTGCATTAAACATCGTGTGCTGGTAGCTGATGTAGAAGATGAATTCATTCTCGGCATGGACATTATGAAAACGCATTGATTTAAACTTGACCTGAAAAATGGACTGATGATGGGTCAATGAACTTTGCTCAAAATCTACAAGATAATTCCATTTCGAGTAATGAACATTAATTTTTATTCCGTTGTTCTAAAGAAAGGGACCATAGTAGGTGAATGTTCAGCGGTATCATCAATTATTCGAACTGTGAAGGCCAAAGAGAGCACATCTTGTGAATTTCCGGATATTTTAATTAAGGAGCTGTCAACATCGTTCCAGGACTTGACCGCAGAACAGAATACCAAAGCTAAGAACTTAATTGGGAACTTGCAAGATGTGTTTCAATTTGATAAGAAGGACAAAGGAAGAACCAATGTAGTTCATCATAAAATAGACACCGGAGACGCAAGACCCATTCGCTAAACAGCGAGAAGATTTCCAACTGGCGAAGCAAGAAGAAGTAGAAGCAAAGGACATGAAAATGGAAGGTGTGACTGAACCTTCAAGCAGTCTATGGGCTTCACCAGTGGTGCGAGTGAAGAAGAAGGATGGCTCTACAAGATTTTGCGTCGATTATCGTCAACTTAACAAGGTGACGAAGAAGGATAGCTACCAGCTACCCCGAATAGGCAATACACTGGACACATTGGAAGGATAAAAGATTTTCTCTTCTTTTGATCTACTGTTATGCCTTTTGGGCTCTGCAATGCCCCTGCAACGTTTGAACGACTCATGGAAACAGTGTTGGCTGGACTGTCGTGGAAAACATGTTTGGTTTATCTCGACGATATTATTGTGGTAGAAAAAACTTTCGACGACCACATGAAGAACTTGGAAGAAGTTTTCCAAAGATTGAGGAAGGCTAACCTGAAGCTCAGTCCAAAGAAGTGTCACTTATATCAAAGAGAAGTTCATTATCTTGGACGCGTAGTTTCTGGTAAGGGTATTGCAGTTGACCAGGAGAAAATAAAGACTGTGAGTGACTGGCCAGTACCGAAAGATAAACATGAGTTGCGACGTTTCCTTGGTCTCTGTACGTACTACCGACGTTATGTACCTGGATTTGCCAACACAGCGAAGCGAACAAGGCTTACTGGAGAAGGCAGAAGATTTATCTGGAAGATGGGCTGTCAAGCCGCGTTCAAACAACTTAAATATACTGACAAGCGCACCTGTCCTAAGTTATCCTTTACCAGAAGGAGAATTCATTTTAGATACAGATGCCAGCAACGTTGGAATTAATGGCGTTCTTTCCCAGATATAAGACGGGCAAGAGAAGGTTATTGCCTACTTTAGTAAGACCTTGTCAAAACCAGAGAGGAATCACTGTGTCACTAGAAAAGAACTTTTGGCAGTCGCGAAATCCATGGAGCACTTCTACAAATATTTGTACGGTAAAAGATTTCTCATAAGAACTGACCATGCTGCCCACAAATGGCTGCTACAATTTAAGAACCCTGAAGGTCAGGCAGCTAGATGGCTTGAAACATTCAAGAATATAACTTTGTTATCGAGCAATTTTTTGCACTTCCGGGAATAAAATCTTACTTTACTCTTCATTTTCGAAGGCTGAAGTAGCACTTTTTATTTAAATTTATATTAATTTAATCCCTAGGATCTGTTGCATAAAACTTACTAATATTATTATCTAATAACATCAAATTCATAAATTAATAATATTAGTGCAATGATATTTGTTTCGTAATTTCAATGGTCTTACTAATAATATTAGCGATAATCTGTTTGCTAATATTTTTAGTGTAATATGCCAAAAATGACGTTATCTGTCAAAGGTATAATAAATTCTTGAGTTTATTTTTTTTAAGTTCATAGACCATCAGGAAAGAAAAAAGCTTAAAGAATCAATTTTTTTTTAGAAAAGTATTATAATTTAAAAAAGTACTTTTTGGCCAATTTTCACCTATTATAACGTAAGAAACAAGGAAAAAAGCATGGATATACGTTAAAGATTATGGCGTATCAATATAGTTTGTGCGTGATGCAATATAGTTCAACCTGAGGAACAGGACAGTGGTAAATATCTTATATGTTTTATGTATGTAATTAATTTAACATTTAGAAATCTCTTTCTGTTAAATTTCAGTCGAAAATTGATCAAACTAAAATCCTGATTCTAAGCTTGATAACAGTGATAAAATAGTCCTCGAAATAATAAGAAAAGAAGAGCCCGTTATGAAAGGAATATGAATCTCCGTTTCAATGGAAGTAGAAAGACATAATGTAGTTACTATGAGAAGACTGTGACTAAAGAAATTTTGAAGGAAAACTATGCCATGCTCTCAACCTCCATGATTCAAGAGGAAAACAAAACCATGTTCCAAGATCCTTCAAAAAGATTGTGTAAAAATATAGTTGCTGTTCAAAATATTTTAATTTTAAGTAAGCAAATTTGAGTTTCAAGTGTGAGAAAAGGAGCTTAAGTTTAATGTAAAATATTGTGTTTATATCAAGAATATTAACTTGTGTATAATTGTAATATGCTATAATTTATAAATTAATAGTTCGGTAATTATCAAAAAAAAAATTAAATATAAGTATAATTGTTTCATTTTATTTGAAATAAATTTATGTTGTAAAAAGAAAGATACTGCCGGGTCACATAGAAGTATGACATTTAGTGAATGTTTACCATGTCGATCAACAAAGCCTGGTTCATGTTCACTTGGAGCATAAATATTAATAAGCGTTCCGTCTACCACATCAAAAACAAGGGGCATGCCGGTTACCTGACCGAATTTATTAATCACTTAATCTATATTATGCCGCCAACAAACTACATTTCTAAGTAATACAGTAACACTAGATTTATGAATTGCGTGCATATCTGCTTTATGATATTGTATTCCACTCCAAAGCCAATGCAGGGTAACCATTAATTGTAACTTCGGTGTGAGTGCATGGTTAGTTCTAGTAGGAAAATATGAAAGCTGTTTTATTCTATTTAGAACTAAATTGAATTTTTCAAAAGTTACTCCAAATCTCTCATTCAATTGGTAAGTTTCTTTTAAATACTAATATTCTTTTTCTAAAAATTCTAGGACTCCGCACTATGATTCTTAATTCATCATCACTTAAATCGGTATCCATCACTTATGATTACAAAAATAATGTATTTAATAACACTAGCTCTTTCTGATATATCTGCAAACTATCATTTTTACCAATATATAAATTTACAAGATAACACGAACAAATAAAATTGGTTGTCTATTTATTACAAAAATTTATTATCTTTCGAAATTATGAAACGAAACTAAAATATTTCAAAAAAATTGTCTAATATCATAAGTTAATTTACTAATAAGCAATATTATTATTTTATTAATTTATACAACAAAGTTTAATAATTTTCATACTATTATATATGTTCTAATAACATTGGACTAATAAGTTATTTGCAACAGGCCCTTGGATGATTTAATCAATCAACAAGCATTATGTTACTACAGAAACAAGTTGGTATATGTATGTCACCAAGCCCAGTTTGTCAGGAAAATATTATTATTATTATTATTTATTGCCATGTAAAATCAAAGAAATACAAATGAGTTGTCATACACAAAGATACATAGATAGTTCAATGAAATAAAAAAAAATAACTCATCAACAGAATAAAAACAATTGAAAATAAGATAATCCTTGAGTTTATTTTTAAAAGATAAGATGCTAGTGGTACGTTTTAAATTAAGAGATAGATGATTATATATTTTTATAGGCATCTACGAAACATTATCATGATAATTTTTAGTTCTAAATTTAGGAATATGTAGTTTATCACTGTTGCGTGTGATGTAGAGTTCAGTAACTTGTTTATTTGTTGCGAACAGGGCAGGGTTTTTTTGACAAAGACAGCACAATGAAAAATATAAACACAAGGAAGGGTGAGCAGTTTAAGGTTCTTGAAGAGATCTTTGCAGGAAGTTTAAGGATAACAACCAACCATTGCCGTAATTATATTATTTGGGTTTTAAAAATATCATCCGTTTGAGATGAATTACCCCAGCAGATAAAGCAGTATGACAAAACATTGTAAACGTGTGCAAAATAATACAATTTCAAAGACGCTATTTTAATACATTTAGGCAAATATCTTATGACATAACAAGAAGAATTTAGTCTTTCTTTAATACTTTGAGAATGATGAGCTCAGTGAACATTAAAGTCAACATGCAGGCCTAAATTTTTTGCTGAAGCCACAGGATTAATTGTTATATTGTCAAGAGAAGCAGAGGCAGTGAAATTCTTTCCATTTAACATAAATTGGACTATTTGTATTTTATCCACATTAAGTATTACTGCATTAATTTGACACCAAGAAATCATAATATTAACGCATTCCTGTATTTTATATTTTAGTTATTGAACATTTAGAGCTGAGACAATAACAGAGGAGTCGTCAGTAAATAGATAAACATCAACGTCTGCCAAAAAAATCTCGGAAAAAAATTTAGGAAGATCATTTATATAACCCAGCGCGCTTGTTAAAATAGACCATACGTTCTCCTCGAGCCACACTGACGTAATTTTTGTATAAAATTTCATTTTTTGAGAAATATAGGCATCTTTGGTTGAAATAAAATGTAGAATATCGCTTTTGAGGGCAATCTTGATAAAATAAAAAAATACGTTATACTTCCCCATTGTCATTTATATCAATAATGTATAATATCTATAAGAACGCTTACTGCTAATGTCCATTTTATACTTATAATTAAGTTTTAATAAGTAACAGACTATAGTAAAAAACAGATTATTCTTTGACACCATTCAAAAAACACCAAAAGGTAGATATGGGAGACTTGGTTTACGTTTCAGTCTATTAACAAAAACAGATCGACCTCGACGCCGGTTAGAGAGACTGCGTCGGCAACCAGCATACCTTCTCCACTATGTTCCAAATTAGTTTTAATGCTGGGTTTATGCAGAAACTAAATTATGTGTTTAAATTATTTACACTAAATTATAAAATTAAAATTAGTAGGTACCGTTTATGCACACAGTTATACCTAGGAATAAGCCGATAAGATAACATTAAACTAAAAGCTTGAAAATAGCTAACTTCTTAGTTTAGTTTTACAAATTGAATTTCTTAATTCAGATGCATAAATACGTACACTAAAAGTCGTTATTTTATTGATTAAAATATAGATTTCTAATTTAATTTCTCAGTTTAGTTGTCTGTATAAAAATAAAAATATAAAGATATGTCCAAAGCTCAGCGATGGTCATCTAAAATACTTCACGTATTATACGTCATTTTTTACGTGTAAAAAAGTATTTTTTATGCATGGGATTAGTGGCAGTTGAATATAAAAAATATGAAATATAAGCTTAGATTTTCAGCATAATATATTATTTTTAGAATGTTTTATAAGTTTGGTAAAAATTCGAGGCTGTACCTAGATATCCAATTTTGTTGACATTTGAAATTACGCTCCTTCAACAATATGGAAAGTCGTTTCAAATATTATTATATTTGTATTTATATTAGTAATCCCAATTCTAATTTTCAGGAGATTGTTTTGGGTCCTAGCAGACAAATTAAAAAAAATCGAAGCATGCGAAATTAAAATTTTATGGAAAATAGAAGAAGTGACCATATTAGAATCAAAGTCATCAGAAACGATCTTAAAATTAAAAGTGTTTCAATAAAAATTGTAGCTCAATAGCTGCGGCGGTTCGAATATGTATTAGAAATGAGTGAGGATAATAGGCTAGTGAAAACTATGTTAAAAATGGAAACGGGGCAGAAAAGAAAACGAGGTAGACCGAGAAAAAGGTGGAATGGTGAAATAGCTCATATTCTAAAAAATGTGGACTACATTGCCTCTACACTAATGGTAGAAGAGGAACGGGTTAAGTAGAGTAATAACAAAAAACATAAAATTGATAAAATTAAAAGAAAACGTCTCCTGATGTAGTTGGCTCTGAATGAACATATTAGATTTAGGACATTTATAAAAATTCTTATTGCTCATTTTTTAATTATAGATTTAATAATATAAATCTAAAATTAATAAAATAATAATTATAAGGATGACGTATTTTCAAAAGTAAATAGCGATAAGTCAATCTAATCAAATTACGAAAGAGAGATTGATGATTAACGCCCATATAATTTTTTTAAATCTTAGCGTTTAAATTAGAAAATAAAATTAACATTTTTCTTTTACAAAATAAGGATTAATTAATGTTATATATATATATATATATATATATATATATATATAAATATCAATCGTGATATACAGCACTAAATAGGTCTCTTACTTCAGCTTGGCAGTTTCCTTCATAAAACCATTTTATGCATTGAATTTTTTCTTGAATGTTGAAGACATTTTCTTTATATTATACAAAATTACCACAAACGAAGTAATAAACTTGATTACTTTCGTGAACTGTCAAATTACTAGAAGTTATTTTGCATTTGTTTGTACAAAATGTTAATCCCAATTTCACGCGTTACAAAAAGTTCAATAAATGAAAAAGTAAAATGTGATGAGTAACTTGGATGCAGAGTTTACTTATCTACAAGTTTTATTAGAAGCATTATCGCATTGAATTTCCTATAAAAGATATTATTTTTTATTTCCATGGTCTGATTTTTAACGAAAAAGTTACATTTTATATTTAGTAAATCTCGTACTGCGGACGTGCTATTACATCAATTATGAACTTATCTGATGTAGAATTTAATTTTGAACAACTTTGTACTCTTGTAGTTTTGTTCTAAATCTATCAGGAGAGAGAGTATCCGCAATATTTTAAAATCCCATGTTAAAGTTTTATGTTCCGCATCTCATTGCAAACCCTGTACATACCTATATATGTATATATATATATCATCATCATCATCATCATCAACGGCACAACATTCCTATGTGGAACAGGGCCTCAAGTACCTGAAGTACTTGTTTCGTGACATGTTTTACTTGCATTTTAGTGATGCAGGTTGTCAGCCTACAGTCTCTGCAAGGCCAGCACACACCGAGCCGTTGTGCGGCAACCCATCCAATTGGACAGGGCGGGCTATGTTGCTTATCTACACGATCAGACAAGACACGCCACGACCACACAACCGTACTGGCTGACATGTATATATATATCAAAGCATCCTCCTGTACCTTTTCTTTTATTTGTAGGGATTTATCAACAATTATAAACAACTTGTCGAAAGAATTGTTTATTTAGTTTCTGTCATTTGTTTTAGCTTACTTGATAGCAATTTTAACACATGATAAAATTTGTTTTAAACGATATTTCTTTGGAACTAATGATCGGATTTGAAAAATAAAAAAACTGTTGAAAGAGAATTGAAAGGCCTTTCGAACTATGTCATGTTGACACCCTTTTCCATTTAAAATTTTTGATGTGCAGTCCACACTTATTTTAGGGTTGAAGTTATGCCATTGGTACTAATCCATTTAGGTGTCCCCCTTTATATTAAAATTGACGTGTTCGAGCGTTTTTTGCAAAATTAATGTTAAGTGGCCAAAAATTGCGCTGATAATTTTCACTGGGCCACCCTGTATATATATATATATATATATATATATATATATATATATATATATATATGTATATATACAGGTGAATACTGAAAACCTTGACAGGGAAATAACATGGGAAAACAGTTTTTTGCTGTTTCCATCTGTCCCGCTAAATAATATCGGGTGTATATGGTATCGTTAGTTAGATTACTTAATTTTGCATCTAATAAAACCAAATGTTGTGTAATATGGCCTTTTCTAACTGAAATATTTGATAAAATAAATTGTATTTTGAAGGTTATCCTTCATATTTTCGAATAAGAAACGTCAAAAACAAAATACTCCATAGCCGAGTGGATACGATGGCTGATTCATAACATAAATAATCTACAAAACCTGGTTCGAGACCACCTCGGCCCTATTTTTTTTTAAATTAAATTATAGTTAAAATATTATGTTTCGAAACATGAAATACAAAATTATACACAAAAAACTAAATTCGAATTAATTGTTAAGTTTGACAGACAGCAAATAATAATTCTATTAACTATTTGGATTTTTTTTATTTATCAAAATATAAATATTGCTATTTTATTAAAATAGTCTGATATAATAAAGATATTTTAAGTCTACATCATATATGTCGGAAGAAAATAAAGGAGTATAAAAATAAAAAAGAAAATACTTTGAAATTTCATAAACAAGTAACGAACTACGATTCTGTAGTACCAAAATCACGAAAAACAGAAGTATATATTGCAATAAATTAATTACTAATAATGTATTTAAAATTTAATTAAAGATATAATTAATTAATTAGTTCTCTTGACTAGAAATAAACTTTACTGATATCAGTGTCGGACTGGCACGCCGGGCAACCGGGCAAAATCCCGGTGGGCCAAATAATTTAACAAATGGGGGCCAAATTTCTAGACAAAATATTAAAATGTTAATTGGTAAGTTAAAAACTAATAGCTTAATCTGTTACTAAAATATTAAAGTTAAAATCATGAATCATTCTACAAACAGATAGGTACATAAAATGTTCAAAATCTACAGAGATAGGAAACCTTCACAATCAGCGCACATTGCTGCGCCTAACGATAAAAAATTTAAACTGTACTCGGATTTTTATACAAAAAGGATTCGTTAGTTGTGTCACAGATAATATATGCTAGCAGAATTTTTCAAATACTTTTATAAAAATTAATACATCGTTGAAAAGAGAAAAAAATGGCGGTTTCTATTTTATTAAAATAATTATAGGTTGCCATTTGAAAAATAAAAGTTGATAGTCGTATCTTGTAAACCTGACTTTATGAAAAATATCTATATCTGGCATCAAATAGTATATGTAAAATAATTAAACTTTTATATGAACCATTTTTTTCTATTACTTATATTACTTATAATAAAAAAATTAAAGCGGGGGGTCTTCCCAGACTCACTCTGTATACCTATATCCTGTATCAAAAACTTTATTTAAATAAAAATATGTTTTCTTTTATGTTGACCATTGAAAAATATTTTTAAAATATATGTAATTGTTTTTTATATTTTCATATTTCATTCCTATGGGGGCCAAAAAATATACAGGGTGTTTGGCGAAAGGCCGGCACTTAGAATATTTCGTTTATTTTGAGAGATACAAGAAAATGTCAAGAAGAAAAATATAACTAGACAAGGGGCTCATAAAATGATCGTAGGAATAATATTCTGTCACTTCCAGTTTTAGCGGAAATGTGTACAACTTTAATTCTAGCATATGGAATCGGTATCTTTATATTTTTTTCGAAATGTACATAAAATTAGCTTTACAATGATACCAAAATATCATTGTTTTACGTCAACTATTTCAAAATGGAGACACTTTATTTTTAAAATATTTACTAATAAAAATTCATAAAAAATACACCATAGCCAGCTATTTGAGATTTTGTTACCTGAAACCAAACATATAATGATAAAAAATATTAAAATATTAGATCTACCTTTCCTGACGATGTAATGGCAGAATTTGTTATATGTGACAAATTTTGCAGAAAATGACGGCGGCCATTTTGAGTATTTTTAATTTTAATTTTGTTTGTTATATTTAGTAAGAGTTTTTGTATTGTGTTAATTGTTATAAGGTATTTTAAACATTTTTTTTCCTTAATTACCTATAGTTGTAAGTACATAAATATGAAAATAAATTGTCACCTTTTTAAAATGGTTGAAGTAAAACTATGATATTTTGATATCATTGTAGAGCTAATTTTATGTACATTCCGAAAAAAAAATAATAATACCGATTCCCCATCCTAAAATAAAAGTTGTACACACTTCTGCTAAAACCGGAAGTGACACAATATTCTTACTAAGATCATTTTATAAGTCCCTTTGACTAGTTTCATAATAAACGAAATATTCTGGGTGCCGGCTTTTCGACAAACACCCTGTATTTTGCCCGGTGGGCCAAAACTTGCCAGTCCGACACTGACTGATATACAAATTTTCATAATCTAAATAAAAGGTACAGTTTAATAATTTCAATAGAATTAATTAAAGTAATAATAAATCACAATTATAATGAATTGTTACAAAATCTAATATTCATGACATATATGTATCTGTATCTCGTAATATTGTAATTTTGTATAATAATAAAAGAGGATAACACAGTAATGAATTTTTTTTTCATCGAAGTAGCAAATGAAAATTATCTATCATAGCAAATGTATTAAATAAATTTATCGAAATTAAATATTGATAATTAACTATCAACAAAGTAAGAATATTTATAAATTTAGAACAATAATAATTCTAGAAAAATTTAGAAAATCAAATAGTGAATGCGAAGGGATTAGTATTTAAGTATTAATTTTAAAAATAGTGAAAAATAATTAACTAATAAAATAATAGATTTTCAGCAAATTAACGAAAAAAATATGACTGTAAAGGAAATTCAAAAAATAAAAGAAATAGAAAACATCACTCTCAATTATGTAAATTCTCCAATTGTAAGTACAATAATGATTATTTTATCATATATTGTATAAAAAAAAAGTACGAAGAAAAGTAAGAAGCACATTTAGATGTAAGAATAAACCACGAAATAATACAATAGAATTAGAAAATGTAAATCTATTTTAAAAAAAGAATGAAATCCTATTAGGGATTTGTACCTCAATAATGAACATGTAATATTTTCATATATCAGTTCTAATTAGGTTTATAGCTAGACTGTCAAGCAAGTTTGAATCTATTATTTGCTTTGTTGGAATTAAATTTTTTAAAAACAAAATAATGGTATACGTTATAATTTCCACTTGTTTTTTAATAATAATAATTTACAATAAAGTAAATATATTCTTACCTGTGCCATTGTTTTGCAGAGAAACAAAAGTACGATGAAACACATTTTTTTCTTCATAATTAAATATTTTCTCACATACACACACTATATTTAATAAAGTCCAGTAAATGATGTACTATATAATAGAATCCAAATCGACTTTAAATAAAACCAAAGCTGAGGAAAGTTCTTTGAAAAGTATTACAAAATGTTTCCATTAGTAAATATAATACAATTTAATAAAAGCATTGTTTAATACATAAATTAATTTTATTATTATAAATACTTAAATTCTTAAGAATGACTCTAAAATATTATTATTAATTACAACATAATTAATGCTATAAATTTGTAATTACTACAAAAAAGCAAATTTCAAAATTAATATAATATTAATTACTAAATAAATTATAATTACATTTATATTTGTTATGAATTAATAGCTTTCTTTAAAAAAATGTTACACAGCTGTAAAATAACTGAACAGACTGTACACAATAACTATACTCGCTCAAGTTGACTGCTGTACACGCATGTGGACACGTTCCTAAATATGCGTTTATGTGAGCGTAGAAGGTTTAGCTGAAGTATCGCTGTCCTGCGCACACAGCGTAAACAAAAGAAGACGCACATGTGTACTTTCATTCCTGATTATATTTGTTTCTTAACCTATAATGTATAACAAATATATCACACCTATCGTAGACTTTTCTTTTCGGGAACTCAACTTTGTTCCTGTGTTGGTGACCGCTGAGATGCAAAATTATAATAGCCACTCGATTTAATTCGATATTGTTAAAAGCAAGAACTAGTGGGATTCATTCAATTTTGTGTTTCGTGATCAGCATAAAACATTAAAACGCCCCTAAACTGCTTTAACAAAGAAATCTAAAATATTAGCAACCATAAAGTAATATGTAAACACTATCATTGATGTCAAAAGGTTCACACAGAATTGTACGTTCGATATTATGTATATAAAAAAATGTAAAAATATACATATTTATGCACAATAAACTAGTTTAAAAGATATTAATTCTGTAATCTAGTTTTAAAAATATTTTCTTATATTTAAAGTTATTGAAACTTTACGAAAATTTGTACTTTATTTAACACGGATTATATTTTAAACTAATACTATTTTTTTATTAAATACAACCCTGGGAATTTGTACCGTTATGACCACTGCAATGCATTTAGCGGTAAGCATTGTAAATAGTTCTTTTATATACGTTTAATCATTTTGTGCCGATACCGATACTTTAAAAAATGAACAATATGTAGTTTATTTTATATCGAGAACGCCTCTCAGAAAAAATAAATTATATACATCTTATCTGCTGTAAGGAATAATAAATCATTTTCAGTCGACAATTTTCTGACAAAATTTATTATAATGAGCATCCATCAGTGGCGGCGCTAGCATTATTTTTTAGTTAGGCGAATAAAATGGAAGTTTGAGCGATATATATACATAAAATTAAGGTTGTGGTGGGTGTTGCATTTTTTTTTAATTTTCAAGCAACAAATAAAACATTAATTAAAATTAAAGAAATAAATAAACAAGAATGAAAATAATATTTTGATATCAAAATTAACATGCTAGGTAAAGTTTACAAAATATTATTACAAAAGCATTATAATTCTATTATTGTGTGTAGTAGCAAAGAACTCAACAACTTATCTAAATTTATATTTTTACAATATTACTTTCAACAAATAATATTGCTAGATTATTAAATCAATCTTGAGACATTGTTGTTCTAAATACGTCATTACACAATTTATTAACTTCAAGAAAGGTTAAACTAAATTCATGTAAAATCATCGCAAGATCAGTTAAAGTTTTTATTTTAGTTTTGTAGTTTACTTCATATCTCTTAATGGGGGTTTGGCAATAATTTTATTTCGTTTTCAACGAGGTTATGCAAAAAAAAAACTAAGTGAACCTTTTTTTGTTTAAATCGAACCTACAATATCTATGTTGTTGCTCTATATGATGTAAATCTCTTTTATTTAATTATTTTATGTTATATAATGGTATAATAGCATAATAGTATACAGAGTGGCCCAGTGAAAATTATCAGCGCAATTTTTGGCCACTTAACATCAATTTTGCAAAAAAAACGCTCGAACACGACAATTTTAGTATAAAGGGGGACACCCGAATGGATTAGGACCAATGGCATAACTTCAACCCTAAAATGGAAGTGGATTGCACCTCAAAAATTCTAAATGGAAAAGGGTGTCAAACATGACACAGTTTGAAAGGCCTTTCAATTCTCTTTTCAACAGTTTTTTTATTTTTCAAATCCGATCATTAGTGCCAGAGAAATATCGTTTAAAACAAATTTTATCAAGTGTGTAAAATTGTAATCAAGTAAACTTAAACAGAAACAGAAAGTATTGAAGTGGCCAAAAATTGCGCTGATAATTTTCATTAGGCCATCCTGTATAACATTTTTTTCAATATTAAAAGTCAATTTGGGAAAAAATAAAAAATACGGGTCTAATATTATTCATTATTCTATTGATTAAAGCTAAAAATGAAAAATCGTGCAAGACCTCATTGAGGCAGAGTCACAACCATAAAGTTTGGCTAAAGGAATTATGGGGTCCTTAACCATAGAAGCATAATAGAAAATTGATCACTCAATTTTAATTCTGTCTCAGAGTTAAAAAAAACAATTATTTTATAAGTTTTATTCTCTCTTAAACATCTAGCCTATTTCAAATTCTTGCTGTTTAAAAAGATTCTATCAGTGTCAGATGTAATATTTGACAGTTAATCTATGGCTGATAATTATATTCAAAATATAAAGCATATTTCACAGATAATCTAAATTTGGAAAAAAATGGTTATTCGATCAAGGAAATTTGTAAAAATATTGACAAAATTCGACTATAATATTCGTAACCATTCATTAATTATTTTATTAAAATGCTTATTAATTATGCATATTTACAAGTACGGTACACAATGGTTATTTAAAACATAATTATATATATTTTTTATAACAGTTGAAACATATCAATTAATATAATATTTAAAAATTTAATACGCCTTAACAAATAAAAATTAAGTCTTTCTAAAACATTACATCGATTTCAAATTAGATAAAATTTTATTGAAGAAAAAAAAAAGAAATAAATAAAAATAGTGGAGGATCTCTATTCCATTTTTTTTTTTAAATAACTAGATGGATACAAATTTCCGTATCCGTTCAATATAACTGCATGTATAGATTTATAATAAAAATGTGACAAAGTGCAATGCAGACTTTATCATAATACTAATAATTTCAAACACAAATAATTGACTTTGGTCGATTACTAGTATGTCGTATGCCGTATTCTTTTTCCTTTTGTCAAATCCGTATACTTCCTTTACCAGTACATTAATTTAGGTTTGGCGATTGGGTGGGCGAGAAGAATTTTGGTTGGGTTCAATCGTGCCTACCCTAGCACCGCCACTGGCATATATGAACTAAAAAAAATAATTTTCAAAAACGCTCAAACTGCAGTATTATAAATTAAATTGCAAAATATGTGCCCGAAATTTAAAAATTTCTTCAATTCATTATTTAAGAGATATTGAAGAGCATAAGTTGCAAGAAGTATAAGGGTTAAACTATGAAAATACAAAATTTCACTTTTGAAGTTCTAAGCTACAAGAGTACAAGAGCCCTTTGTATATCTTAGTTATAGTGCTCGCAAATATAAATAGAACTGCGAATTTTGACTTTTGAAACGGAAAGGATAAACCCCTACAATAACTGGTAGAAAATCAGTGACGCATTAAATGATTTTTCTGTCATAATTTTTCTATGAGAGTGGAGCTAGCGGCCGATTCGCAGCGGCCTATTCGACGTGAAATATACGTTGGACAACCCTGGATCTATATAAATGCTACAAATCCACATTTACTTATAAAAGTCAAAGAATTTGAACATTTATTATTAGATATAATTAATCAAAAATCTTTTAGTTTATATAGCATATATATTCCTTAATAAAATAAAAGAAAACGATGAGGGATGTGGGTTACTTAAAAAAAAATATCGGCTCTATCATGTAACACGTCGTCTATATTCAGTGGCGTAGCTTGTATTTTCAACGCCCAGCGCGAAACATTTACTGGTCACCGCTCCCCCCTCTCCCACAAAAAATAATAAAATGTTGCAAAGATTGCGACTACATATCGGTCAAGGCGGAAGGCTTTTTAAAATCTGTATTAAGGAACATTTAATAGTTATTTACATTGCAAGACCGTTATACAGAAATTTACAGGTGAGCACAGAAAGGTAACGGGCGAGCGTAGCGAGCCAGTTATCTGTGAGAGACTGTAAATTTCAGGTAACGGTAGAGCATTATGTTTTCTGGGCATTTGCATCACAATATATTTATGTTTAATAAAATTCATTGCATTTGTGCAATGTCAGTGTCAATGTCAAAGGATGCTAGACGTTTCAAATAAGATATGTTGTCATGGTATATCCATGCCAACAGCCGGTTATAATTTTTAAACGGTCTAGCCCGTAAAACGTCTTGTAACCTCTAGGAACAGAGCTAAGTAAACAGTTCTTTACTGTTTAAATGCCCATAAAATTTTAACAGGCTTAATAAATATTATAGACACTGCTAATGGTCAAGATGTTGAAAAAAATATTTCAATAGATTATATGTTTGTTGAATCTCAATATTCAAAAATACATATTCCTGAGGAATCAGACTACACAAATAATAATGATAAATCCCTACAAATAAAAGAAAAGGTACAGGAGGATGCTTTGATATATATATATATATATATATATATATATATATATATATATATACATATATATACCGAGTGTCCCAGTTCGACCGACACATGGAAGTTTTACATGGGAAATCAGTTAATTATGAATAGTATCTCCCCAGTGCAAGATATTAACTTGAAATTTTGTATACTTATCGGAGAATATTAATTATATGGATCACACTTATTTGAAATATGCAATTTCGTCTGCAGGGCGAGATTTATTAAATTTAAAATCTAATATTTTCGTTCAAAATCAGACAGCCATGGAAATAAAAGAAAATATTTATCTGACAGTTTAGTGTTTAGTTTAGTATCACTGATTTTAATTCTTATTGCCTGTATTTTAATATTATTTAAGATGAATTTAGTTTCTTTTTGTTAAATAATATACCAATATTACAAAAATATAAATATCTGCAATGGCATGTCATTAACTGTCAGAACTGTCGCATAGATATTTTCTTTTATTTCCATGGCTGACTGATTTTGAACGTAAATGGTAGATTTTATAATTTAATAAATCTCGTCGTGCAGACGAAATTACATATTTCAAATAACTGTAATCCATAGAAATAATATTCCCCAATAAGCATACAAAATTTCAAGTTAATATTTTGCACTGGGGAGATACTATTCATAATTAACTGATTTCCTATGTAATTATCTCATGTGTCGGTCAAGCTGGGACACCTGGTATATATATATATATATATATATATATATATATATATATATATATATATATATATATACAGGGTGAATACTGAAAACCTTGACATAGGGAAATAACATGGGAAAACAGTTTTTTGCTGTTTCCATCTGTCCCGCTAAATAAAATCGGGTGTATATGGTATCGTTAGTTAGATTACTTAATTTTGCATCTAATAAAACTAAATGTTGTGTAATATGGCCTTTTCTAACTGTAATATTTGATAAAATAAGTTGTATTTTGAAGGTTATCCTTCATATTTTCGAATAAGAAACGTCAAAAACAAAATGCTCCATAGCCGAGTGGATACGAGGGCTGTTTCATAACATAAATAATCTACAAGACCTTGTTCGAGACCACCTCAGCCCTACTTTTTTTTAATTAAATTATGCTTAAAATATCTTTATTATATCAGACTATTTTAATAAAATAGCAATATTAATATTTTTATAAATAAAAAATCCAAATATTTAATAGAATTATTATTTGCTGTCTGTCAAACTTAACAATTGAAGCCCTCGTATCCACTCGGCTATGGAGCATTTTGTTTTTGACGTTTCTTATTCGAAAATATGAAGGATAACCTTCAAAATACAATTTATTTTATCAAATATTTCTGTTAGAAAAGGCCATATTACACAACATTTGGTTTTATTAGATGCAAAATTAAGTAATCTAACTAACGATACCATATACATCCGATTTTATTTAGCGGGACAGATGGAAACAGCAAAAAACTGTTTTCCCATGTTATTTCCCTATGTCAAGGTTTTCAGTATTCACCCTGTATATATATATATATATATATATATATATATATATATATATATATATATATATATTTATATATCTGCATATTTGGCTCATAAATTTAGTGGCAAATATGTTTTAGATTTAAAAACAAAAAATATAGAAGTTAATAAGTCGTCTTAAATTGGCTACTTTTTTTCAAAAGGAAATCTGTTATATCCAAATGAAAATATTTTACAAACCACTAAAATCCTAAAAACTGAATTTAATAATATGCATGGAGGAGATCTGTCAAGTATTACTAATTCCATTTGAAGTTATTTTTTCTTTATCGAGAACAAGAACCTACATTAGACTGAGAAATTTGAATCGCAAGGTAAGTTTTGATATTGCAAAAAAAGTTAAACAAAAAAATATCTAAATTATAAATAAAATAATACAATGTAATGTTTTATATAAGTGTGCAATATTTCATGAATGTAATATGTATAATATTGACTGTAGCGTTGAAACATGAAAAACTTTGTTTTGCATTTTTATAAACTGTTTTAACATAAAAATATTACATGGAATTACATGGAAATTTTATATTATTCTTATCTAGGCGCTCTGGTGTCTCAATCTGCGATATCCTCACTATCAAATTAAACACAAGAAAATGTTTAGGCTGCTATGATCGTTTCGAAACGAAAACCGCCCAACTTGTTCTGAGAGTCAACAATTTAGAAAAATAATATACGATTATGTCCATGGCAATCTCATCTTTGCTACTACCACTATTTCTGAAAATAATTTGATTCAACCCGACATTTAGACTTCGGGTAAAATTTTTGATAACAATTGAAAAATAATATATCTATATCCGAAATACATAGAACGCATTTTAATATTCAATATATTGTTTTTCTTCCAGATGCTACACAATTTTCCCATTTTTAAGATGCATTTTCTAGAAGATTCGACGATCACGCGCTTGGATCGTGGACCACCCCTGAAAAGCCCTCATTCTGAAGGAGAGAACAGGGATATTTTTGTATATAACCCGAGACAAAATCTGTACTCGGGGAGTCGGACTCCAGGACTCCCTTATGCTTGGCTTGTTCGAAGTAAGCTTCCTGGTGTCAGTAACTCCAGTCTTCTCCAACCCATACCTATGAACCCTATGAACCCGCTGCTTGACGTTATTAGGCCATTGTCTGGCGTCGTGGTGGTTTCTCCTTTCCACTGGGGAGTCTCTTGACGTTCTTAGGCCCGATGTCTGGCGTCGAAACGACCAAGTGCACTCTATGAACCCGCTACTTGACGTTATTAGGCCGTTGTCTGGCGTCGTGGTGGTTTCTCCTTTTCACTGGAAGTCCCTTGACGTTGGTAGGCAGATGTCTGGCGTCGGGACGACCTAGTGCGCCCTATGAACCCGCTGCTTGACGTTCGTAGGCTGTTGTCTGGCGTCGTGGTAGGTTCTTCTTCTCTTAGAAAGTCTCTTGACGTTCGTAGGCCCGATATCCGGCGTCGAGACAACCTTAGAGCTCCTCTAAATTCTTTCCATTCCATTATAATACTCAACCACCAGTTATCCACCGAGGAATCCCATTTCCATCGACTTCGAGGCTACTCGGACAAGCTAGGTATGTGTCTGTTATTTTTCTTTATATAAAAATCCCTAAATGTTAATTATAATTGTCAAAATAATACCATACTTCTTTACCAAATATAACCGATCTAATATTGTTTGTCTTACAATTGTAAATTTACTCAAACACAACAGATTCGCCAGCTCAACTGGGTGTCTGTCGCAAATACAACTATCAACAATTATTTCTGTTAGCTTTGACTGTGTGTTCGCCGTGGTCGGTTCACGATTACTCTGTGCTCTTAGGGCCGGTAGAACCATGAGCTCATGGGCCGGTCTTTGCGATTCAGACCATCTATAACAGTTTGAATAATGGCCCTCTGACAAAACAGCGCCCTACAAACAAAAGACCTCAGAGCAACGGCATGCCGACTCTGAAAACAACAATAAAACTCAAACCAATTACAACAACAATTACAATTGTAACTGACAACCAATATAAGTTTGGTCCCAGTCACTCAATTTTACCATACATGATTATAATAAATTATTGGGACAACTCTTCCTGTATTAAATGCAATCTTTTTATATAATTGTTATATTGTTAAATTTTGACTCTACCTGGGGTTTTTGCTGTGGTTTCCCGCAGGTTATTAAGGTGAATGCCGGAGAGCGTAATATTCTACAGCACTCTACGATTTTCTTAATTATAAATACATGCACTAGTTAGATATTTTATCTTTCTTTTGGAGTGAATATCATTCTTTTATTTTATCAAATACATGTCCAAAACACTCCACTCTTAACAGCTATTCTGTATTAAGACGATGAAGTGTTACTTAATTAAATAAACACAACGTAGGGTAAGTTAAACCTTCCACTAGACGATCTTTGGCTAAAATATAACTGTATGTACGGAAGAGGTGGGTACGTACTTTTACTATATATATATACAGGGTGTCCCATTTAAGATACGAATGCATTGGTATCTCGAGAACCGTAAGAGCTACGAGGTTGGTTAAATTAGACAAAAGTTGCCCCGTTAGGAGGCTATTTTAATAGTGTTTTGTTATTTGCGAAAAAATGCATAGGTCACTAGATATAGGGGAAAATGTAAATTTAGCGATTTTCTTTTTTTGCTTATAACTTTGTTATATGAAATAATACGAGATTCTGGTTTGCACTTTCTTAAGGCACTTTTGTATGGTGAATTTGCAGAAGTACTCAATATTTTTTTATATCTAACCATTTACGAGTTACTGATAGCAACTTTTATTTTTCATATGGAGGTCATATTAAGCTATGGTATTTTTAAACAGAGATTTTTTTTAGCTTTACAATGATATGAAACAGTAATACTTTATTTTTATAATTAACAGAAAAATTAACAAAAATTGTTATTTATACTAAAATTGCATTGAAAAAAGTAAATTAAAGGCTGCACTCTAAGAAAATAACTATTTCATAACATATATTGCAACAAGTTTATTTAATTAAAGTTAAAAATACAAAAATAATTAGCGAAAACTTAACAATAAATTTAGTTAGAAAAAAGTAAATCGAAGGCTGCTGTGGAAGAATTTAACTAAATTTATTGTGAAGTTTTCGCTAATTATTTTTGAATTTTTAACTTTAATTAAATAAACTTGTTGCAATATATGTTATGAAATAGCTATTTTCTTAGACTGCAGCCTTTAATTTACTTTTTTCAATGGAATTTTAGTATAAATATCAATTTTTGTTAATTTTTCTGTTAATTATAAAAATAAAGTATTACTGTTTTATATCATTATAAAGCTAAAAAAAATCTCTATTTAAAAATACCATAGCTTAATATGACCTCCATATGAAAAATAAAAGTTGCTATCAGTAACTCGTAAATGGTTAGATATAAAAAAATATTGAGTACTTCTGCAAATTCACCATACAAAAATGCCTTAAGAAAGTGCAAACCAGAATCTCGTATTATTTCATATAACAAAGTTATAAGCAAAAAAAGAAAATCGCTAAATTTACATTTTCCCCTATATCTAGTGACCTATGCATTTTTTCGCAAATAATAAAACACTATTAAAATAGCCTCCTAACAGGGCAACTTTTGTCTAATTTAACCAACCTCGTAGCTCTTACGGTTCTCGAGATACCAATGCATTCGTATCTTAAATGGGACACCCTGTATATATATATATATATATATATATATATATATATATATATATATATATATATATATAAATTAAATCAATGGAATATAATTTAATGTTTTTAAAAGTTTTTATTTAACATACAAGATACTACTAGAATAATATGAAGTTAATTATTCTACAGACTTACATAATCTAACTGATTCTAGTAGAGTTGGTCTATTTATTACCTTTGTGTGGTATGATGTTTATGCTGTGTAGGGTTTAATGTTACAGCGTGGAAACTTACATAAAATTATGCAATAAGGGATGGGCGTCTACATAATTCCTCCCCCCTAAGATGAAAGAATACCTGTTGGATGTTCAATAGGTATTGTTTCAATTGTTAGTTTATTACATAAAACTTATAAAATAAGAACATGGTTACAACTATGGTTACAATACATAAAATTCATTCGTGTTTAGTCTGTCGAAGAGAGCGGACGTGTCTACTGCTGTAGAAATTAAATAGTAAATAGTGATATAACATCTTGAGTCAAATAATTAAATTTATTTCATTAAGGAATAATTTAGTATTATAAATAACTGATAACTCTTAGATAAACATGCCCCCAGGGGCAGACGAGGGGAACACCCCTCCAAACTCAAGGGAAATTAATTTATACACAGAGTATTATAACATACACAAATACTACAAAGTATTTGTACAAAAAACAACTGATAATGAACCCAGACCATCAATTAGCGCCTTAAAGGTTGCAGAAACCTTAAGGAAGATATATATACAAAACGAAATCTCTGAAATAAGGAAAATAGGACGCAATAGAGTGGTAGTAGAATGCCATAATAAAGAGACAGCAAACAACATAGTTAAGAACGAAATACTAAAATCCAAGAATTTCACAGCATTTATACCAAATTTTTTAATTTCAAGAGCAGCGATCGTAAAAGGAATAGATACAGATTACTCAGTAGATGAATTAGAAGCCCACATAGACTCTAGGCAATTTAAAATCAAATCGATAATTCGACTTAATAGAAAAATAATAAACAATGATGGTACTGCTCAATTTATTCCATCTAACAACATCAAAATACTATTCTACGGAGAAAACATTCCCCAGTACATATATATGTGGAATGTTAGACTGCCCTGCGAACCATATATTCAAAGTGTTAGACAGTGCTTCATTTGCTATCGATTTGGGCACATATCAAAACAGTGCAAGAGTGTAAAGGAAAAGTGTGGTAAATGTGGAAAAACAGATCATAAACAGGATAAGTGTGAAGAGGAAATGCCAACCTGCCCTAACTGCCACGAGCAACACCAAGCAACATACAAACTATGTCCTGAGAGAATCAGACAGACAAAAATACAACAGCTCATTGGTTTCAACAATCTAAGTTATATGGAAGCAAGCTTGGAAATCCCAGAAATTTCCAAAAGAACTAATGAATACGCAGTTAAAACATCAAACAAATATACTATGTTAGAAAATTATGAAGAGGAATTTCCAACAATTCACAACAGATATGAACAATCTACACCATCTCTGCCCGTGTTTATTCCACCACCTATCTCGAAAAACTACTACAACATAAAAAGTAATAAAACCCACAACAGTTCTAACAAAGAACCTAATACTAAGAATAAAAGGCGCAGGACAAATAGCAACGAAGAAATATCAGTCAATACAAGCTTACAAGACTCAACTCAAAAAAGAAGTAAAAATGATAGAAACCCCATCAAACTGAAATTAACTAGACATCATCGCTTCAACCTAGAAGAAATAGAACCTATAGAATCGACATCACAAAATAGTTATTATAGTATATCTCAGATAGAAACTACTGCACAGATCCATAATGAAGAAAGAAAGAATTCTAATATATCCCAACAGGACAATGAAGATATAAGAGCTATATTAAATAGTAACAAAGAGTTTTCTACAAGAAATTAATAGCTTCGTAGTAGTATTGGTATTGTAAATACACATTTATAGCTCTATTATGTCATAATACTAACATCTATAAATCAATCAATTAACAATTAATCTACTCCATTGGAATTCAGAAGGAGTAACTAACAAAAAATCAGAATTACAATACCTATTGTATCAAAATCAAGTACATATATGTGCTCTAAGCGAAACTTTCTTAACAAAGAAAAAAATATTTAATATTAGTGAATACTCGATAGAAAGAGATGACAGAACAAATGATAACTCAAAGAATCCTAGAGGAGGGGCAGCTCTCGTAATACATAAATCCGTAGTATACTCCCCAAAAAAGATTACAAAACCAAATAACAATATAGAACTAATAGCTGTAACCTGCAAATACAGATCAATGGTTATTACAATAATATCTATTTATGCAAAACCTAATCACAAAACAACTAAAGAAGATTGGGTAAAAATCCTCAAACAAGTAACAGGAAATGTAATTTTAACCGGTGACTTCAATAGCCACCATGAAGCATGGGACACTAGAGTACCACAAAATTATGAAGGAAGAGAGTTTTACGAATTCATAGAAAAAGAAAATTTATGTATCATAAACGAAGACTACCCCACAACAACGAAAAGACTAAATTGGAGAGAAAGCATCCTAGACTTAACAATCACTTCACCGGTACTAGCAGGATATATAGAAAAATGGACAGTAATCAAAGATAATTTCTATAGTTATCATTTCCCGGTACTTATTAAATTCAATTTGGACAATAATCAACAATCTTCGAGAATAGTCCAACGAAAAAACTTCAAAGATGCCAACTGGTGTACATATACCCAATTAATTGAAAATGATATAAAAGTCCATAAAAATACAATTGAAGAAAACCAAGCTATCCAAAACTACAACTTACTCACAAATATTATTAATAATGCTGCAGAGGAAACTATACCAACTAAAACTATAAAAATTAAAACTGGAATCAACTGTAAACCCAAATGGATGGACGTGAATAGCAACAAAATGATAGCTTTGAATAGACTAACACTAAATAGATTCAATAAAAAGCCAACTATTGACAATTATCTTTTGCACAAAAATCAAAAGGCAAAAACAAGGAAATATATCAAGAAGAGAAAAAGAGAAGAATGGCGGAACTACTGTGAAAAATTGACACCAAATACCAACTGTAAGGAAGTATGGCAAGAAATTAGAAAAATAAATGGATCTAATTCGCAAACATCTAGCAACAGAAATAAAATTTCAGATTAGGTACAAGCTAGCATAATTTGCCCAAATAACCTATCTCCTACAGAAAACTTGAGAGTACTAAACGATATACATAATGAAACAATGGAACAAAAAATAACTGTGGAAGAATTGAATCACAGCCTAAACCACAATAAAAAAACCAGCACAGGAAGCGATAATATTAATTATCAAATGATCCAACACCTACCGGAAAATGGCTTCACTCTACTAGCCGATATTTATAACAAACTACTGACAGAAAATCTTGTTCCAGAAGAATGGAAAACAATTATCTGTGTTCCCATCCTAAAACCAGGTAAGGAACCGTATTTAGCCACTTCCTATAGGCCTTTTTCTTTATTATCCTGTATGGCCAAAACTTTTAAAAATATTATTAAAGATAGAATTGAATGGTATGCCGAACACAACCAAAAATTACCTATAACTCAATACGGCTTTAGGAAAAACCATAGTACCCAAGATAATTTAAATATCCTTAATATCGATATCCAAAAATATATAGTATCAATAAATATACAATTTGCGCCTTTTTGGGTATACAAGGTGCCTATGACAATATTAATGTAGATATACTCTACAACAAACTTACCGCTATTGGAGTTACACAAACTATATGTAACTGGATAACAAAATATTTACAAGATCGATCAGTGTATATAAAATATGAATTGACATTGTTTGACGCATTAAATGTCATCAGGGAGGAATGATGATAAAAAGTGAAACTACAGGAAAAATATTCCTAGAACATAATCCAAAAATTTCCAAAGAAAATTGGTTCAGTAAAAATATGTCAAGAAATTATATAACAACATTGGCAAGAATAAGATGCTCACACACAAAAATCCCAGCCCACTTACACAAATTAGGAATCATAGAGTCAGATAAATGCGAATGTGGACAAACAGCAGACTTAAACCACCTCTTATTTAACTGCAACATATATACAAGGCAACAAAGAAATTTTCACTTAGATATAATTAAAAAATACCACACACTACCGGTAAACATTCATAATATTACATCAGATCCAAAATCTCAACTATGCCTATCATTATTTAATTACATCATCCAGTGCGCAATATAAATATAAAATCAGGAAACGTATAGAAGGAGCAAGTGGCGAGCATGTCTCTTAGGGACACAAGCCAAGGAAAAGAAGAAAAAAAAAACATAAAATTATATCGAAGAATATTGAATTTGTGTGTGTTATTTGTTGACTTGGTAATTTGACTGATTCTAGATTTTCATATTCAATGTTTTATTAAGAATTATTTTATTTTTATTTTGCCCGATGTTTATGTTAATAATTTTGTCATACTTAACATTTTTAAACAATTTTTGTTTGTTTATTAAACAGTTTTTTATACAGTGAATTCCGGAAATTTCTTTATCTTGAATTTCGTGATCACATTCGATATTTATTACATCTTTATTTGGTAAAAAGAGATATACAATATTTGAGTTAGGTATTGGAATGATTTCGTTGTGGTTAATTACTTTAATATATTCACAGTTATTACTATTTCTATTAAAATACAAATTTTCTATACATTTATTTGGTAGGGAATTTTCATTATTACAAATATAAAGCTTATCTTCTACTAAAGTACATTTATTCAAATTATTAATGTGTGTATTTGATTAAGTGTAATAACCAGGGGTTATGTCTAATGTAACATAAGTGTTATCGTGTAAAGTAGGAATAGGGGTGATTTGTAGAAGTTCGTTTTGTACAAGAGGAATAGGGATGTCTATTATTATGTCCAAAGTGAATTTTTCATATTTACAATAAGTTTTATCTAATTGTTGGTTTTGCCAATTTTTGATTACAAGGTATTTTAGACTGTTCGGTAATAATTTGTTAATTTCTCTTTTAACGTCATCTCTCGATAAAATACCAAAATATAAAGTGTTTGTTTCGCAAAAAGCGAAGGTAGTTTCAATTTCGTGAAGAATACTTATCAAATTTGTGGCTGCAAATGTTAGTTGTGTTATTATATTTTCTATATAAAGTTTATCGTTCGTATCTATTATTTTTCCTAATACAATATGCATTTCATTAATTTTATTTTGAATAATTTTGTTATTAACCTTAATTTTCTCTACTTGTTTATTGAAATATTCCGAAATATTTTTATTGAAAGTAATTACTTGATTTAGATTGTCTTTCAGGATATTTTCATTTTCTTGAATTAATCTTAAGGCGTTATCGTATTTTTCTTGATCAGTGGCATCTAAATTGCCAGTGATGCTTTTTATTATAGAACCTATTCCGGTTTTAAGTCCACGTTTCTCTTTGTTGTCATATAGGAGAATTTGAATTTTACTATTTACGATGTCCAAAAAGTTATTATTTAAGTCTTCTACATATTTCTTATATTTATTATTTAATTCTAATTTTAATTGATTATAATGATATGTAAGGTTATTATACGTTTAATTCTATCTAAATTAAGCTTAACATAAATGTACTTATTATTAGTTGAAATTAGGGCATTCCCTAGCTTCAGGACGTTAATTCCGGGGTTGTGTGTTTTGTCTTTGAGGTTGATGGTTGTTGCTGTTCGTTTGAGTATGTAAATTGACGGTGAGGTTTTATTTTGTCAATTTTTATTTTTTTGTTCTTGTCAGTTATTATTTGAGCTTTATCTTTTACATATGTTTTGATTTTTTGTTTCTTATAGCGGGGTTTCTCGACTTTACCGGTGTTTCTTTTGGCTTATTCTTCGAATACTTTATCAAGTTATTTAATACTATCTACTTGTGACGTAGCGTACTTCTTTTTACTGCTATCTGAAGTAGGCTAATGAAATTATTTTTAAAGAAAATTGGAATCAAGTATCTGGATGAGATCAAGTTTGTAGTGTGAATGAAGACGATTTATTGTAATGTCAAAAATATTATATATGTATAATAAAATATAAAATGTATTTTAATTTGAATAAAATAATATAACAATTGGTAGCAGAGCGTAGTTAGAGTAGTTAGAGTGGTTAGAGCAGTGAAAAAAAAGATACAGAAAGAATAGAAAATAAAATACAGATCACAGTACAAAGAAGAACGAAAAGAGAAATAGAAGAATATAAAAGACTAATAATGGATATGATAAAAATAGAACAATTAAATAATAATAATTACTCAATACGGAGTATAAAAATGGAAGCATTGCTAGACACCAAGGGTGTGTATGATGAAGTGTTACTGGAGGAAGAACCTACAATAAATGAAGCTGATGGAGAAACTATAATAAAACATAATGAATGGAAAAAGTAAATAAAGAAGCTTACAGTCACATAATATTGAATTTATCTGCAGAATTGGCCATAGCATTTAAAGGAATGAAGAAAGCTAAACAATTATGGGAAGCAATCAAAGAGAGATTTGAAGGGGCTAAAGAAGAAAAAACTATTGATTTAATGCTGGAACTCGCAAAAATTAAAATGAAAGATAAAGAAAATATTGAAGACTATTTGACAAGAGCTCAAGGTTTATCCAGACAAATAACAGATTTTGGAAAAGCTATGTCAGAAAGAGAACTAGTTAGATATATAGTAGAGGGTTTACCGCAAAGTTATAATACATTAGCTACGTCTTTATCAGTGAAAGAGGAATAAGTTTTACAGAATTGAGACATTCATTATTAAATTTTGAAACAAAAATAAAAATGGAGAAAATGACCGATATTAGTGCATACCGAACGAATTTTAAATCAAAAGAAAATAAAAAGATATGTTTTTATTGTAGTTAACCACGACACATTTCAAAATATTGTTGTGAAAGAAAAAATAAAGAATTAAATAATAAAAATTTCGGCATAAGAAAAACATTTACTGCATATAAGAAAGAAAAAGCAAACATTACCGAAGAAGAAAATACATCAAACGAAAACGAATTTGCACTAACTGTTTATACTGATAATGAAGATGTGGATGAGAAAAAATGGTTCCTAGATTCGGCATGCACATCACACATGACATCATCAGAAGAATGGATGGAAGAAATTATTGCAGAAGATAAACAAATAAATGTAGCAGAAAATGGGCGCAGTATAGAAGCCGAGTCAAGAGGTATAATTAAGGCAAATGCAGGAAACAATAAAGTAAGATTAGAAAATGTTTTGCATGTTCCAAAATTAAGAGATAATTTATTATCAATACCCAGTTTAGTAAAAAAGGGAAATTATGTTACGTTAAATAGTGAAGGGGCATTTATTTATGCAAACGATGGGTCATTGATATGCAAAGGAAAATTTTCTGAAAATATGTTCAGCATTCATTTATATAAAAATGAAGACAAGGAAGAAAACAAAGAAGACTGTTTTCATATTTTAGAAAATACTATAGAAATTTGGCATAAAAGATTAGGTCATATAAATGACGAATATTTGAAACAGATAGAAGAAAAGCAGCTTGTTAGAAATATAAGTAAATTGAAAGGAAAATTAAATTTATGTAGTTCTTGCGTTACTGGCAAAATGGCAAGAAATAGGTACGTAGAAACTTACGGTGATACAACATCAAGACCACTGGAGAGACTACATATTGACATTTGCGGACCAATGAGGACTTCGACGATTGGAGGCAAGAAATATATACTTTTGGTCGTAGACGAATACTCAAGATATTTCTCGGTCGAACTATTAGAAAATAAAGTCGAAACAACAAGAAAATTAATGGATATAATAGAAAAAATAGAAAATCAACAAAGATCGAGGGTAAAAATTATAAGAACCGGTAACGGAAGAGAGTTCATCAACGAATTTTTGATAAACTATTTAAAATATAAAGAAATAAAACATCAAAAAACAATTTATTATTCTCCAAGAAGTAATGGAATTGCTGAGAGAGGAAATAGAACATTGCTGGATAAAACAAGAAGTTTATTGACCGATGGAAATTTACCTGCAAGATTTTGGGGAGAAGCACTTGTTACAGCTATATACCTGCATAACATAACACCTACAAAGAGTAAACAGTTCAGAACACCATACGAATTATGGAAGGGGAAATACTATCTGTTAAACATCTGCGTATTTATGAATGTTTAGCATATTATAAAATAAACAAACCTTCAAGATCAAAATTGGAGCCAAAAGCGAAAAAGGGTATATTTGTAGCATATTCGAGAGAAAGAAGAGCTTATAGAATTTATGATGAAGAAGAGCAACGAGTATATGAGACATCAGATGTTCAGTTTGTTGAATCAAAGAAAGGAATAAAATTTAATAAATCAGAAGAAAAATAAACAGAAGAAACTGACAATTCTAATTATATTTTTTTAAATAATGAAGAAAACAAAAAAATTATCAGAAAATGAAGTAAAAAGAAATGAAGAAACCCAAGAAGACCAGATACAATATGAAAGAAGACCAAGAAGAATCAGAAAATTAACAGAAAAATTTAGAGATTACGTGGTAAATGCCACAAAAGAAGAAGAACCGAATTCATTCGAAGCTGCGATAGAGTCATCATATAAAAACGAATGGAAAAAAGCCATGGATGAAGAAATAGATAACATGGTACAATATAATGTATGGGAAAAAATAAAACGACCTAAGAATGCCAAAGTAATTAAATGTAAATTGTAACGTGTTTTGGTGAACACGTCACAGGAATGTTGGCGAGGGTGCTCGGGCGCCAACGGTCCGGATAGCAGGATGGAGAAATTCGGGTCGTTGTTATTAAATAAAACACCAGTCTTAGATGTAACAAGGGACGTCCTTTTATTAGAGTTTGAACTGAGGTTCTGTAGGGAGGGAGGCTGTAAGAGGAGGCGACTTGGGAAGTAAAGGGAACCTGGGGAACGGGTTTATGTAGCAACGACGCCGAGCGTCGGGGCGGCAACACTGATAGCGATGGCCTAAAAATAGGCGGCAAGTACGGGCAGTTTGCGTAATTCACTTTAGTGAGGTCAGTTACAATCGACGCGGGGCGTCCCGACGGCGACGCGAGGGACGTGGTGAACCGACGGTGATGTCACCAGGTCAGGTGTACGGGCCTTGGATACACACAGTCTCGTAGACGTCGGCACCCGGGTGAACACACCGGCGGAACCGCGTCTTCGAGACGGTTAGCTAACAACGGGTCCCTACAGCGAACTTGATGTATCGTGAGGGAGTTTGGGGTTCGCGGCAAGTGTCTTTGGGAGTGACCCGGATATGTACGCAGCCTCGTGGTCACCGATACCCGGGTATACACGCCGGCAGTATAGAGACGTTTGAAACGGTAACACTTGCAACGGTTCGCCGGGCACCAGGTGATGCGCACGCGAGGGTGAAGCAACGAACTCGTCGTGGTGGCTTTGGATTGACACGCAACCTCGTGGTTGTCGACGCCCGGGTGTACACACCGGCGGCGTCTAGACGTGGAGGCGGTTAAACTCACAATAAGCCACGACGACGGGCAATACAGTAACGGCTAAACTTACGGCCCGGTTGTTTTGTGAACAGTTACACTATTTGTAAGACGCGGCTCGTTCGTGGTGGCTCTGGATTGACACGCTACCTCGTGGTTGTCGACGCCCGGGTTTACACACCGGCGGCGTCTAGACTTAGAGGTGGTTAACTCACAACGAGCCACGACGAAGGAGATGATAGCCAAAACAATAGAGTCAAACTCTTGAGGTAGTGACTTACGTGGAGAACTCACGGAATAGACGGTTATACGGTAAAAAGACGGAAATGCTCACCTGGTGAATTTGTCTCGGAGATGCTACTAGGTCTACACACTAGTAGTCGCCAGCTAACACTGTCCCAACAGCCTTTCGGCCCTGGTTTTTATACGTTTTAGTTTAATTAAACGGGTAGCTACTGGCTAACTCAGTAGCCGGGTTAGAATTCGCGTTTAGACGAGATGGTTCGTAGCTTAGAGATATATTTTGTGACGTTCTATTTCGTCACAAAATGGGTATATAAAATTAAAACTAATCCTGTCAACAAAGAAAAATTATTTAAAGCAAGATTGGTAGCCATGGGCGCTGGACAGAAAATGGGTGTGGATTATTTCGATTCCTACGGTCCTGTAATAAAATGGGAATCAGTAAGAACTCTTTTGACCTTATTATCCATAAAGAAAAGCGTTAGAAGATTTTATGACGTAAAATCTGCATATTTAAATGGAAATTTACAAGAAACCGTTTATATGGAATTACCCCTGGGCTATGACGATGGAAAAGACAATGTTTATTGGCTTAAGAAAAGTCTTTACGTGCTACCACAATCCGGAAGATGTTGGAACATTAAGTTGAATGAAGTAATGAAAAAAGCTGGATTTACACATTTAAAAACCGATCCCTGTGTTTTCATCAAAAAAGAAGAAAGAAAATATGCAATTATTGATGTATACGTATATGACATTCTAGCAATTGGAGATAGCAACAAGATGATTGGAGAATTTATGGAAAAGATAAAAGGAGAAATACAAATAAAAGAGACTACAGATAAAAAACTATTTCTTGGAATTGAAATGAAAGAAGATGAAAATAATATATATTTATCACAGGAAAATTAAATTCAGGGCAAAATTCCAGAACTAAACATATAAACCGAAAATACCATTTTGTAAGAGATGAAGTAGAATATAAAAGTATTACAATACAGTACATAAACACTGAAGATCAACCAGCGGACATCATGACAAAAGATGTTAACGAAGAAAAATTAAATAAACATATGGAACAATTAGGAATAATGAAAAAATAATTTAATTACAGGGGGGAATTGAAGGCTAATGAAATTATTTTTAAAGAAAATTGGAATCAAGTATCTGGATGAGAACAAGTTTGTAGTGTGAATGAAAACGATTTATTGTAATGTCAAAAATATTATATATCTATAATAAAATATAAAATGTATTTTAATTTGAATAAAATAATATAACACTATCTAATAACAATTTAGTTTCATCGTAAATTTTCTCATTAATTTCTTTGTGGGTCTAAACATAGTTGTCAGTAACAATTTCGGGAGAAATTTCTTCTTTTAATTCATTATAACGGCCGAAAAGTATTTCATTCGGTGTACGTTTTGTAACTGAGTGAATAGTCTGGTTATACACTTGAAGAGCATAACGGGCTTTATTATTAATTGTTAAATCATTAAAATCTTTATTTTGTTCTAATATTCTAACATGTTCTATTATTGTCGAATGGAATCTTTCAATATTTCCATTACTTTTTGGATTATTGGCACTAATAAGATGAATACGAATATTTTTAGTTGATAAAAAGTTATATATCAGTTGGTTGTTAAATTATAAACCATTATCTGATATTATTAATTTAGGAGTGCCGAAAATGGAGAAATATTTTATTAATTTTTGTATAATAGTTACAGTGTTAGTTTCTGACAAATGATAAATTTGTGCATGCTTGGAGAAACTGTCGATTATTGTTAAGAATTTTTCTTTCTTTAATGATAAAATATCAATATAAATAATTTCGAGGGGCTTGTTCGCTGTTTGTGTTTTTATAATAGGTAGTTTTATGGGATTTCTTTCATATTTGTTTTCCTGACATACATCACAGTTGTTTATGAATTTAGAAACAGTTTGCTGCATGTTTGGCCAATAATACTGTTGTTTTAGTTTCTGATAGGTTTCAATTATGCCACGATGGTTCGTTTTGCCTAAATGATAATTTTTTTACTAAATCAATTTGTTCGTCTGATGATTCTATGTCTTGTAATTGATTTTTACAACTAGTTAAAATATAAGTGCCTGGTTGGAAATAAATTAGTAAAATTGAATTTACCATTTTTTGAAATTGTACCGGAACAATACAATAATAATGTATTCCAGGTATGAGGTACTCTTTGATAAATTTTAAGAAGGTATTTTTAAAATTAGTTTTATTTAGGTAAATATAAATTCTTTGTTTTTCGTGTCCAAACATTTTTTTAATTTCTATAGAGCTTTTCGAATTTGTTTCATTAAATATAATTTGATTTTTACCGAAATTTATTGAAGTCTCTTTGTAATGAAGGCCGTTGATAGGAGATTCGTCATCAGAATGCTGAGTACAGCTGTCCGTGTCTTAGTAAATTTTCTATATCTAACCAATTTTGTCTATCTAAACCACATGCAATTTTTAACATGTTAATTGAATTAATATTATTTTCGATTAGGTAATGTTTTAATTGTTTTAAATTGTTTTCGATGCTTTTTAAAGTTGGTTTATTAAAATAATTCTCTTTTCTAATTAAATGTATGATTAATCTAGGTGATGTTTGTTTGGCAATATTACTTACTATTTTTATTTTATCTAAATCGTTCTTAGTATGATATTTTTCATTAATCTGTTTTGCGAAGCCTTGACCCATTTCAAAATCTTTGGAAATGCAATGTATTATAGGTTCTTTGTGGTCGAAAATATTTGAAGTTTTATAATTTATCTCGAAAGATTTCGGAATTCTGGACAGATAATCTGCAACGTAATTTTGTTTACCTTTTTGATACTCTATGTCATAATTATATATAATTAATAAAAAAACAGGACAGTTTGGAAGAATGTGTTGAAGGAGGCCAAGGCTCACCCAGGGCTGTAGTGCCACAGATGATGATGATGTCATAATTATATAGTGATAATTTTAATTTCCAAAGTACAAGTTTTAAATTTGGTTCTTTTAAACTGTTTAGCCAAATAAGGGGTTTGTGATCTGTAATTAAGTTAAATTTGTGACTGTATAAATAGGGATGAAAATGTTTCGTAGCCCAGATAATAGCAAGTAGCTCTTTTTCGGTTGTTGAATAATTTACTTCATGATCGTTGAGTGTCCGGCTTGCGTAAGCTATAGGTAGATCTTTTCCATCTATATTTTGGGATAGGACTGCACCCAAAGCATAATTTGAGGCGTCGGTCGTTAGACGGAACTGTTTTGAAAATTCAGGATACTGTAATGTTGGTGCGTTCGAAAGTAAAAATTTACATTTTTCAAAGCTTGAAATGTATTCCTTGTCTTCAATATTAATTTTGGCATTTTACTTTAAACATTTGATAAACGGTTTAGTTAATTTGGAAAAATCTTTTATAAATCTGCGGTAATAACCACGGAAGCCTAAAAATGATTTGATTTCCTTTTGGGTCTTTAGAAGAGTAAATTTTTTTATAGTTTCAATTTTATCTGGATTTGGTTTAATGCCTTCGGTGGTAATCATATGTCAGAGATACGCGACTTCTTTTCTAAGAAATTCCCTCTTATCGAGTTGTAATTTAAGATTTGCCTCTCTTAGTGTTTGGAAAACAATTTTGATATTTTGAATGTCTTCTTGTAATGATTTGCCTACTATTATTATATCATCTAAATAAACGAAACATATTTTATTAATGAGGTCTTTTAAAACGAAATTAATTAGTCTCTGAAATGTACTTGGTGCGGTTTTGAGACCAAAAGGCATTCTAAAAAATTCAAAATGTCCTTGATCAGTTGAAAAGGCAGTTTTTTCTATTGAGTCAGAATCCATTTCAATTTGGTGAAATCCGCTTTTTAAATCAATTGTAGTAAAATAGTTACATTTACCAAGTTGGTCCAAAATATCCGCGATGGCAGGAATCGGAAATTTGTCATCAATCGTTTTAGAATTTAATTTGCGGTAATCTATGACCATACGAAATTTGTTTTCACCCGAAGCATCCTGTTTTTTCAGAACAATCCATATTGGACTACTCCAAGGAGAGTATGAATATCTAATTATTTCTTGATCTAATAATTTATTAATGTGTTTGTCAACCTTCTTCTTTGTAAATAATTGGATATTTATATGATCTTTGATAAACTGGATTTTCGTCGCTTGTCTTAAGTTTGTGTTTTATAACATTAGTAAAAGTAAAGTTTTTGTCGTCGTCAATAATCAAGTCTTCGAATTCTTTAATAACTTTATTTAACTCTTTGATTTCTATGTCACTTAAATGATCAGTTCTTAAATTTAATTTTTCTGAAATTTCTTAACAATTCATTTCTAATTTGTTTTTGTGGAAATAGCTAAATTTAAATTTATGTTTTTCTAGTAAAATAGATTCATCTGAATAACTAATTTTCGCATTATTTAACAATTTTAAGCCGGAATTTCCTATTACAACATCAAATTCTTTATGAAATTCAAAAATGAAACATTTTAAATTTTTCAGTAGTTCAACAAATGTAAATTGAGTACCGTTTGAAACAGCGTTTGCGGTTTGTATTTCAAAATATTCATCAAAAATTTTAATTTTTTTTTTATTTTTGTTAACGAAACTTTGACTAATAAAATTTTCAGAAGAGCCAGTATCTATTAAAACACGGCAATTTTAAAAATGGATAAATGGTAGACGTGAAGTGTAGGTTGCTAGGGTTTCGAATCTTCTAAAAGTTCTATAGGAAAATTTTCAGTTTGTGACTCTAGTTCGTTATTACTTCAATGTTTTGTTCATCTTGTGTTTGGTCATAGTCATATTCAAATGATTCGTTGTCATTGTTGGGTTCAACAAAGGGTTCGAAATTACTGTCTAGCATTTGTAAGTCCTGTCTCTGTATTTTTGTGGTGGTCTAAAAGTGTTTGTACTGATGGACATAGACTGAGGATAATTATTTACTTTCTGTTTTGGATGTTTGATTGATTCGGGAAGTTTCGTTGTTGTTGAGGATAGCGGAACATTGGTGATCGATGTTGGAATTGATATGGATTTAAATTTGGATTTTGGTTTTGTGTTGCAGGTTTGTAAACAGGTGTTGGAACGTTTATCTTCGGTTTGATAGTGTTCTGCTTGTGTATGTTTGGATGAATGTACTGGAAGTCATTTTTGATTAAGTTCTGAATATCACTTAAAGATTTTGGATTTCGAGCAGCCAATTGACTTTTATATGGCTCTCTACAGTTTATTATGAAATTGTGTGAAGCATATGAAGACCTAAATATTATAATGTTTTCTGAATTGTTGCTAAAATTCAATTTTAATAAGCTGATAAGTCTGTTGTAAATATCTTCATATTTATCAAAATAGCTAAAAATACCTTCATTGTGTTTCTGTTCTAAGTGGAATAGATCAGTGAGGAAGTGTACTTCGTTTCTCTTGTCTCCGTACTCCTCAATTAAAAGGTCTTTTAGGGATTTCCAATCTTGATATGTTTTTGTCGCTAGTTTTATGTTTGCGTCTTTAATAATTTTCTTTCTTATAGTGTGTAAGATAATTCGTTTTACAATTATTGATAAATATTGTTTGTCGATTATTTCGAAAATTTCATAGCACATATTTATGAAATGAGGTAATGTGCCAGTACTTCCATCGTACTCGGGTATTATTTCTATTAATTCCTTGATTTCTGAAGGAATTTTGGGTAAGGGGTTAAGTGTAACCGGTTGTACAATTGTGTTGTTTGGCATTATTATATGTGTTTTGTTTTATAATAATTATAACAGTAAGTTTCTTAATAAAATTGGGTTATGCAAATTACAATTGATGCTACGTTAATTTGTTAGTCAGTGATTTGTACAGCAATTCAAAAATAGTAACAATAATTTTTTCAATAATAACTCACAGTAACAGTAGGATTGAGTTGATGAAGGCCAACTTCATGGTCCAGGTGTCCAGGAGACGAAAGTTTGGTTGTCACTGATATTCGCTCAGCGGGTGAAGGAGCTGGAGGTGCCGTCTGCAGCCGATGTACTCTCGGTGGTCAGGCCTCTCGGAACTCACAGAATTAACGACGATATGATGAGCCTTTCTTCGTCGGAGGTTATGCAGTTTTTGTAGATGTCGGTTGCACTTGCGTTTGTGTTTTGAGTGTAAAATCTGTATTTTACTTCAGATTTTTATAACACTCTGGAGAACAATGATTCGGATGCCGAGTAAACACTTAAAAGTGACGACTTCGCTTTTAAACGAATTGGATACAAATTTATTAGGTCATCGAAGTAAAAGTCTTTCAGCAATCCAACCCGACTGCGCCAATTAAATCAATGGAATATGTTTTAATGTTTTTAAAAGTTTTTATTTAACATACAAGATACAACTAGAATTATACCAAGTTAATTATTCTACAGACTTACATAATCTAACGGATTCTAGTAGAGTTAGTCTATTTATTACCTTTGTGTCGTATGATGTTTATGCTGTGTAGGGTTTAATGTTACAGCGTGGAAATGATGCAATAAGGGATGGGCGTCTACATAATTTATAAATATATATATTGTGACGAAGTGTCACTAACCTGGTTTCCTTTTCGCAATCACGTGCACTCCCCATTACTCAACCAACACTGTTCCGTCATCTGTGTCACCCGATCATCATCATATCAAGCCTTCCAAACCACGAGGAAGTTGTTCATAACCGTTTTTTCACCAAGCACATGGTCTAACGTAACTCCGTGATCACGTGCCCGGTCAAGTGACAGTTCCAGATTCACCTACAAAACCATGCTCATAAAACATCACCCTGTTACCCATAATCATACTCACATTCAACATCTCTGCGTAAAATGTATATTTTCACAGTTATTCCACTCTACAGAAAGCTGTCAAAGACACCATCAAGACGCCACTGTGCAGATGCGGCAAATATCCGTACTTCCGACCAAAGCCGGGATTCAAATGTCCAAAAAAGTCAAATATAATTTGTGAAATATTCTAAAATAACATAAAATGTAATATATTACTTTGTAAAACGCAGGGAAGTCAAACAACGACAATTAGAATAAAATTAAATTTTATTAAACAGAAATAACAATATCTTAGAACTCTCCATCTTTGTCGTACAATTTGTTTAAACGAGTTTAATTAGTAATCGGGGTATAAATACGGCCTCCGGGGCAGAGAATGATCACTTGTTTACTAGCTTCTGATATCGACTTGTTTACTAGCTTCTGATGATGACTTGTTTACTAGTCCCTGATAATGACTTGTTTACTAGCTTCTGATAGCGACCTAAACTGAGTTTACTTGCGACAACTGCGATTTATCTCCGAGATACACAGATCTACCGACCGACCTTTTGTAGGTAAGACCGCATTACCGTCCTGACCGCTAACCCGGCTTCTTTGACTAGATCACTTACGATGTAGGGTGATTCGTGGGCCATTGCGAGGCGATTCCTCCATAATGGTTCTCGCAACTTGCATCTTTTAGCGATTGCGTCAAAGATGAAGTCACGAGTTTGTTGTTTTACTGCTATCTCCAGAAAGAGTAGCTTGGAAAGTACTTGCGCCATGATATCCGTATTATGGACGGTTCTTTTAACTTTCTGATAGTAGAACCCCAACGGTGATTCAAATATAATTAATAGTCGGTTCTGCTCTGTCCTCCAGGCCGGTTGATGGCACATGGCGTCCGTTGTGGTTAGCCTCAAGGCAAAAACAGTGTCTTGCGTCTCAACCACTATATACTTGGTAGGAGAGTGGACGGTAGTGGAATTTAAAACTAAAAGTTCAGCCGGACCTTCGTACAGTACGTCAATTCCTGTCGTGGAGCATTTATCTCGCCAATCGATGTCCCAAATAGTCTCACCTCGTACTTCATCGAAACAGTACTTATCACTGTACACGCAACTGGTTCCGGAATGAAGAATTACTGAGTTTGACTCGATGTCAGGCTATTGCGGTGTAATCTGTTAGCTTGACAGAAATTGATGCACTGACGGTGACGTCTTCATAGCTCACTCCGTTGTACGTGTATTGTACCCCTACGCATGTACCTTTTGCGTTTAATTTCCCTGCTAAGGTGGTGGACACGTGAACCGTCTTATTAGGTTCCAATCCTGCTATTATTCCCGCGCCAATGCCCTGTAAATCTAATTGTCCAAAATGGTGAGCGTTTACGCATTTTTCACTACGTACGTAATGTACGTAGTGCGCGACCCCACCCGACACTATTGAGGAGTGCGAGTGCATGCCACAGTGCATTATAGTTTGTCGTATCGTGACAAGACATGAATATACATGGACTTCTGCATACCTTCTCTCCTGTACTAATTGAATGTTTTTCCTTAGTTTTTTAGTGGCGTTCCTGGGATCCGGACAGGATTGGACCTTTAAGAGTGATATTCTTGTAATCTCCGTAGCAGGGTCCGTACAATCGTAAGCTATGATATCTGCTAATGTCCCTACACCCAGTGTAATTAACCCATAAACAATCCAATACATTCTCTCTCTTCCGTTAATTCGCCTTCAGATGTCCGAACCAAGGTATTGTTTCTTTCGCTCGGTGCTGAAACATTCAGGGTGCTATTATTATTTTTTGCGAATACTGGAGTTTCCGCTGATGCTAGCTGTATTTGAGGCTGGATTGGGTGGCAACCCGTTGCCTCCGTCTCCGTTGGTATCGTATTCAATTCATCATCTACCACCGGTATGTCACCCAATCTAGCCTGATTATCTTTACACGCTAGACAATGCTTGAGCCGGTTGACATGGACCTTCTGTTCCTTCCGACCGTGTTGTTCCTTAATTATGGCGTTTACCCCGTCAATGTCTAGTATACGATAGGGACCCGTCCAAGGTTTGCTCAGTTTTTTGCTGAGTCCTGGCTTAATAGCTGGCGAGTGTAAATATACTCTATCACCAATTTTAAAGGTTGGTGGCTTTGTGTTTTTGTTAAAAATTTTGTGGATCCTATCAGTAACTCTACATTGATGTTCGCGTGCTTGTTGATGTGCCATTTTCATACGTTGAACAAACTCGGCCGCATAGGATAGGTCGGTGTCATACCGCGTGCGTAGTGGTTTATAAATGGAGTCAAACGGTAACTCGATATCCCGACCGTATAACAAATAGAAAGGTGAGTCACCTAATGCCGAGTGTGTCATACTACAGTATGCTGATACAGCATACGGTAGCCATTCGTCCCAGTCGCGCATTTGTGGTGTGATGTAATGGGAAATCAAGTCCTTTAATGTGCGATGAGTTCGTTCTAGACTCCCATTGGTTTGTGGACGGTAGGCGGTTGTGTGAAGTCTGTCAATTTGAAGGAAATTACATATTTCCTTCATAACCCGTGCTAAAAATGGTGTCCCGAGATCGGTTAACATTTGTCGTGGCGTACCGTGACGTAAGATCACCCCTTTGACAAAAGTTTTTGTTACGGTTTCCGCGGTTTGATTTTTCATCGGGAAAGCCTCTAAATATCTAGTCGCGGCGTCCTGTACCGTTAATATGTATTTATGCCCCTCGTCTGTCTGTACTAATGGTCCCACAATATCCATAGCTATTCGGTGGAAAGGTTTACAAATTGGTGGAATCTTAACAAGGGGTGCTGGGCGTAAATGATGGGAGGTTTTTCGTTGTGCACATGGTACACAACTTCTGACATGCCTTTTAACATCTTCGCGTACCGTTGGCCAATAAAACTGAGAACAAACTCGTTGCAGTGTTTTGTCTATACCTGCGTGTCCTGACAAGGGGGAGTCATGGCATGCGCGCATGATATGCTCACGCTGAGTCTTAGGGATAACCAGTTTATCCTCAAACCGGTCCGTACTCTTTTTGTATACTAACCCGTCATCATCCAGCAAAAACTCACTTTGTGAAAAATTTTCCTTATCCAGATTTAATCGGATTTCACTATCCTCTTGTTGGGCTGTTTTAATGGTTTCACGGTCCCAAATAACGAGTTTATTTCCGTGCTGCTTAACAGGCGTATCGGCTTTATTCTCGACAGCGCATCTGCATTGCAATGTTTGGTTCCCGGTCGGTATTCTACTTTAAAATCATATTCTGAAAGAGCTAATGACCAGCGCATAAGTCGGTTATTGGTCTCTTTCATCTTCATAAGCCACTTTAAGGGTTGATGGTGTACAATTACCTTAAAGGGACGCCCATACAAATAACACTTATAATGCTTAATTCCCCAAACCAATGGCGCATTCTCACTCAGTTGTGCAGAGATTTTGTTCAGCCTTACTTAATTGTCGGCTCGCATACGCCACTGGCAGCTCATATCCGTCATATTGCTGGCACAGTATGGCACTGATCGCAAATGCAGAGGCATCCGTGCACAAAATAAACTCGCGATTAAAATCTGGATACTTCAGAATGGGTGATTGGGTCAAACACTGTTTCAGATTGTCAAACGATGCCTGTGCGGAGTCATCCCAATTGAAACGCGCATATTTCTTTGTGAGGGCGGTTAGGGGTACGGCTATTTTGGCAAAGTCAGGTATGAACCTTCTGTAAAAACCTACTAGTCCCAGGAAAGCCCGAACATCGGTAATGTTTGATGGCTTCGGATATTTACTCACGGCACTAATTTTTTCGGGATCTGGCTTAATGCCCTGACTGCTCACTATGTGTCCTAAAAATTTTGTCTCGTTGTGCATGAATTTACATTTATTAGGATTTTGGGTTAAGTTCGCATTTCTTAGTCTGTCAAAAATGGATGTTAATTTTGAAATATGCTCATGCACGTCATCACTACTGAAACATATGATGTCTAAATAAACAAAACAGTGAGTGCCGGTTAATCCCGAGAGTACAGTATACATAAGTCTCTGTCAAGTGCTGGGACTGTTAGCTAGACCGAAGGGCACCCTTTTGCATTCGTAATGCCCCCATGGTACCGAGAAGGCTGCTTTTTCGCGATCCTTAAGATCCACCTCGACTTGCCAATAACCCTTGGTTAGATCTAATGTGGTGAATTTGGTGGCTTTACCTAACTGGTCCAACGTATCTTGCAAATTTGGTATTGGAAAAAAATCTCGTTTCGTGACCGCATTTAAAGCCCGGTAATCTATGCAGAAACGAAAGTTGTTATTACCGTCCGAGTTTAATTTTTCTACCAAAACGACTGGTGCAGACCAGGGTGAAGATGAAGGTGTAATAATATCATTCTCCAACATCTCATCTATTAAGTTTTTCATAACTTGTCGTCTGCTAAAGGGTACTCGATACGGAGCCCGGGCTACCGGTGCACTATCGCCGGTTTGAATCCTATGTTTTACTAAATGAGTGCAATTTAATTTATCTTGCTTTGATTTGAAAATGTCTGAATACTCTAATAAGAATTTTGATAATACATTCTTGTCCGACTCTGGTAGGTGATTTAAATTGAACAATTCAGCACATTCCTGCCTTGTTATCGTGTTGATAGTGCCCGAGCGCTGACCGGTAGTATCGTTGTCTGCTTCATAAGCAAGGAAGGCCGTTGCTATCGGTGTGTTATTACTCAAGTCAGCACTCTGTTGACTTACATTTAGAATGTTGAGTAACATAGCATTCTGCTGATCATGCTTCGCGACGATAACGCGAGCTGCTAGTACACCGTGCAGCCCGACGTCTTTTGGCTCAAGTACGTAAATACCTGCGGGTACTCGACTATCTACTTGCCCTACACATGTTACCCCATGTCGTGCGGGTATTGTTAATTTCTGAAATAGCCGTACTACATATTCAGGGATAGCTCTCCCTGCGCTGCTGCTCGACAATTTTAAGGATTGTGAACCTATGCTACAAACAGTTTCGCTACTTGTTGTGATCCGTTGATCACGGCTCGCTTCGATAGTCGGTTCACCCGGCTCTATCGCTACTACGGCTTCCTTGCTACAGGTAGATTTATCTTGCGAATATAACTCGCCCCTAGAGACCCCTACCTGACCGGCTTGTTGATCACGGCTCAGACCTGAGATCATTTCACTCGGATTTTCTACGCTTTCCTTAACTAACCGATCCGGACTATTTGCAGTGGTCTGAATACTGAAATTAACTAAATTACTGGCTCTAGGTCGCACGGAGCAAACTTCTGAGCTATTGTTATTCCATTTACCGATTCTTGACATAGATAATATTTTGCTCGCGATGATCAATTCGTCATTTTTAAAATCTAAACGTACTTGATGTGCTTCCAGGAAATCAACCCCAATTAACCCATCTGTTTCGAAATATAGATCATTTGCACAGACTACAACACGATGGTTACTTTTTTTTGTTAACCCAAGGTCAAAAGTAATGTCAACTGCGCCGCTGCTACAGAGACGATTACCTGATACATCGAGTAAAAAAAATTTGAGGCTAACACCGTGATATTGTGCTTTGCAACTACGCGCTGTTTAATTAATGACATAGCCGCGCCTGAATCTATTAAGAAAGAATAATTGCAATTTTGAATTACCAAATGGATCATCCGAGTATTATCTACACAAGAATCAGTGACCCTCGGAATAACTACAACTGATTTGATATCTATTCTGTCTGACGTCGGGTCGCCGTCGAGACAGGTTCCGAGTTTAAAGAACACTTATTTGCGTAGTGCCCTGCTTTTAGACAACGGAAACAAAATGGCTGACGACGCGTAGGGCACGTTCTAGATATATGATCGTTGCCTCCACAATTGAAACAGAGACCTCTCATTTGTGGATATGTCTTGTTGGGTAACTCTCGGGTAATTTTTCTCTTATAATTTAAGTCTTTTGTCGAGTCCGGCTTATCCTTCTTTACTGTTAAGGCCCGTATACTAGCTTTATGTGCGTCCGCTTTTGTTTCTTTATACAGTCGGGCTAACACTTCTTCACAATGTTCGGCATATGGCAACGCTTCGTCTATGGAATCGAACTGGCGATATCTACAGATTTCGTTGGCTAATCGCGTCTCCAACCCGTCCAAAAATTGTTTGATTAGTGCGCTTTCTTTCTTAATTTTATTTCTTAAATTTTGATATGAATCTACTGGCATTATCGCTGGAAACATTCTCGACGCTGCTACTTCTAATCTGACGGCATATTTCCGAAGAGTCTCCTCTTTTGCTCTAAAATTTTTATAAAATTCGCGTTCTGCTGATGCCGGGTCCGATCTTCGACCAAAAAGGTCGATGAGCCAATTTCGAAACGAAGCCACATCCTGAGGTCGTCTATCGTGCGGTAAAGAATAAAAACTTGTCTGCGCCTCCCCTCTGTTTTAATTTTATTACACTCACTATCTGCCTGTCTGTCCATCGCGAACTCTCTGAAACCGCGGCGATATTATCTAGAAATACTTTTAACTCAGGTCCGCCTGAATAAGTTTCTATGTTTTTAATAGCGGACATCGTGTTGGGATCAGAAAATATCTGAGTTACTGTCTCGTGTTCGGGAGTTGACGATGGAGCGGTCGCTGGGGCTGTAGGTAAAGGTGGAGTGGTTGGCAAAGGCTGCTTGGGAATGTGCTCATATGTAGGGAGGTGATACGAGAAGGGTTGTTGATAAGATGAAGCTCCAGGTACCGGATAAGTGTACGGATAGGAGTGTGGGTGTGAATACGGTGGGCCATGGCTTAGTAATCGGTACGGGTTCTCCGTTCTTAATTCTGGTGTACCGGCACTGGTTACAGTGGCTAGTGAAAAAATGACCGCTGTTGCTGTTGTTAAGTTCCTCGTAACCGGTACTGTCGTTAACGTAGGTGTCGTTACTCCCGTTGTAGACATTTTTTTTTATAGTAACTACGTACACCGATAGAAACCAAGATTCCAATCAGTTGAATGTTTCGAATCTACTTGACCGAATATTTCAACCGTGTACGTGATTGGAATCCTACCGACTGCGCCAATGTAACAAACCGCTGCCGTCACAACGGATATTTTCTATCGGTGGGTATTAATAAAGAATGTATACTTACCTGTCTTAGGCTGGTACTGCTGGCTGAAAGGCACTAGAGCTGCTTCAAAGGAGGTGGCACAATGAGCAAAGGTTCGGAAAGAACAAACGTGTTTATTTACCCGCAACTACACACACTAGCCGGACTCTCTATTCTTTACATTAATTTATACTATAAAAGTGAAGGGATCAGCAATGTAACTTGTACGTAAATTGTACGTGGATCAATTACCCAACGTTTAGCAAACTAGTAACCTATATTAAAACGGAATTTGGACTTAGAAATGTTTAGACAACAATTTAGAATAAGTCGTAAATTGTTACAACAGATTCTAATTATTTACAAAGTTACGACACTTCGGTCTCTCTACTATAACTCTAACAAATACTAAACACTACAGAGTTTATATAACATGAGATAAAGATTGTTGCAAGATCAGCGGTTCCTGTGGGACTCGGGGATCTAACTCCTCCCTCCTTGGAATTGGGCACCGCCGGTGAGGATCAGCTGGGGCTATTGTTGGGCTGGGGATGATGTCTCTGGCACTGGCTGCATCTCGAAGTTTTGTTTTCTGGATGGATGAAGTCTTCGTAGCAATCTTTTTCTTGTAAATGATGCCAGGATAATTCTAGGCCCGGCGGACTTAAACACTTAAGTCAAAAATGTAAGGTTTACAGGAAACACAAAAAACTAAGTAAAACACAGAGTAATTTTTAATCACTATTTTTTTATTTTTACTTATACAAATTATAATGATTCATATATAAAAAAATAATAAACATTCTAAAAATTTTACTGCTACGATTGTTTCGTGACTTAAGTTATTTGTACCATAACATAAAATTGACTTACGTTTTTAAGATCATTTACTTAAGTATTATAATCTCAAGTAAATTAATATCAAATAACTATAAAAACACTAAAATTCGACTTCTTCTTCGTCTTCCATTATATCTGGATCAGTATTTCGTAAATTATGCAATGTTGGTAAATTTAAATAAAAATTATGGAAAACATCAGGTATTAAAGGGAAAACAGAAATTAAGTCATCTTTCTTCTCTTTTGATATTGGTAACGGCTGGTTGGATATAGCTGGAATGTTGGGAACGGGTGTTGAAGATCCTCTTCTTTTTAAATTTAATGTTCGGAATGGTACATCTCTATCTAGAGTATCTTTAAATAAAATCATACCAAAATCTTTTTCATATCGCAGCCACCTTTTTTCTAACCATTTGAACTGTTGTCCATCTGTATCTTTATTTCTTAAAACTAATGAAGATTTCAAAAGCGAAGAAAAGTCCAAAAAATCTACCAATTTCATTTCAAATACTTGAAAATTTCGACTACTAGACTGAATAAGTTGTATCCAATCATGAGGATGATATATTTGTAATTCTGTTTTCTTTTTCTTTTTTTCAATTATCCCATGATCAGTATCAACTTCCAAATGGCTGTGTCCCGGTATCATGAACTTATGGTCTATTTTTTCAATGGCTGTATTTTGCAAAGCCCAAGTAAACATAGAGCTTACATGAGAATTCCTATTCTGACCAGAACACGTATCAGAATAGAATATTACATGTTTTGTGGAAGGCGGTATAAAAGTTTGCAGGTGTTTATATAGACACGAGGCTATCTGGTTTGCCCCTCGTGCCGCAATACTTTCATACCATATGTAACATACTGCTTTTCCTGTTTTGTTGTCATGCACGGTTAAGTTGTAGGTCCACAATTGACGTTTGTAAAATGCTACAGATGTGCGAAGAGATGGTGTAGGGAGACACTGCTGTAGATCAAACGTATAAGTCTGAACAGTATCATCATTCTTACACAACTGAGTATCAATTTTTTTTTCATCATAAGCTTGGTCTGCTAACATTTTGTGATGTTCATGCTGGGATATTAATTCTGTTTTGGTCTGCTCATCTTGGGATAATTTTATTTGCATGCTAAATTTGTCACAAGTGAAACAGGTGTCAACGTGGGGCTTTTTAAATGAGAGCTTCAATTTGTGAAATTCTTGACTATAGATTTTTATAGATGTAGGATTTGTATGAGTCTCTTTATACAGGTTATACATTTTTTGTAGAGTCAAATGAGTAGGTAAATACTTTTTTGATGTACTCTTTCTTGAGTAATGACTTTCGTATGATGGAAATGACAGAATATGTGTTTTAATTTCTTCTCGTTTTGTGTCGGATATCTTATGTTTCGGTATAAAGCTTTTTCCACGCATATCGTCTGTTTCTGTACCGGCTATCGACGATCTCTTCTTTAAAGCTACTGTTTTTATAAAATTATCACTTTCATCCAATATCTTCAGCAAACAACCCCGGCAAACTGGTTGACGCTTTCCATGGATTGTCAAAAAATACTTATACGTTTTTGTTCTAAATTTTTGTTTCTCTGGATCAGAAACACGTATTCTTATAGTAGCTTTATCTTCAATATCTATTAACGAAGCCATGTATCCTGATCTCTTTGTATATGATCCCAAACGCCAATATTCTTCAAATACAGCTTGTCTATCGGAAGTAGGTATCCTTTCCTTGCATTTCATTCTACATGTTGAGAGTTCTTGCATAATTCTGCCAGGAATTATTTTCCCTTTTAAAGTTTCATAGCTCTGTCCAGTATTGCGTTTTAATTTTTTATCTTTCTTTAAAAATCGTAGGCTCTTACTAGATTCACTTTTAGCAGGTTGTACAACATTGCTCTCTAAGTCATCTTCATCTGGTGAAGAAGTAGCTTCGTCATGCTGAAAAGGTTGATAATTTGGGTCTTGTAAAGAATCGTCGCTAGAAAAGTCCGCTTGTTCTTCATCATTACATGATTTTGTAGCGGTAAAATGATCCGTAGATGTGGACGGTCCCAGTTCCACATCCATAACAACATTTTCAATTCTTTCGTCTAAAAAATTATAAACTAGCCATACAAACAATATAGTTAAAATAACATTGCAAAGTTTAATATGTACAACTTACCATCTTTACATTTTTCCTTGTCCGCGTTAGACAGTGCCAGTTCTACTAATTTTTTTCCTCTTTCTAAATTCATTTTAAATACTTATTTATATTTCCCAATATTCTTTGATCAAAATCAACAAAATCACAGCATATGTCTTTCTACCCCAGCAAAGTTTGACTGACACTGAGAGCCTATTCTAATAATTATAGACAAGTCCAGACATGTCGGTCTAATGAAATTGCGTGTTTATATACCTTATATAACCGAATGTAAAGCTTGGTAACCGAAGTAAGGGTGTTCTTTTTCACATAAGTCAAGATATGTGCTTTAGTGCGTCTGTAGTATGTAACATTAGTTAAGGTTGCAAAGGACCGTGTGTTGTTTTCGTCGGTTACCAGGCGAAGTTGACTTATGTTCTTTAGTCTAGTTGTGAGTTTTTTAAAGACGGACTCGTTGCAATAATAAAACAAAATTGTATTTTTTTGACTTATGTACTTAGGTCCGCCGGGCCTAGAATTATTGCAACAATTATTAAAATGCAATATAACGTAATTATTGCATTGTTCGTGGAGTCAATTTTCAAGTCTCCAATGCTATTGATATCGATACTGATTTTTGGAATTTGGTTTACGTCAAGTTGAACGTGGAAGTCTTTAAGAATTATTGGTTTACCAAATGTGCCATCTCTTATTTTTAAAGTTTGATTTCTAAATTTCAGCTGACAGTTATTACTATTTATAAGAAATATTCCTTGCAGAATCTTCACGGAGCTGATTTGATGACATGAAATGAATATTTTTTCAAGTTGCGGTAAAATAGCTAGGAACTGGTTGATTTCTTCCACTGTTTCGATGTGATTTTTCTTGAGATTAACTTAAGTGTAATGGCAGTTACTATTGTTATATAGTATGATGTTTTTCTCGCACGAGTCATCAGGGGTTTCTTCAATGTTGTTTGGACAATGGTAGACAGATCCTTTCGTGCATATACCATTCAGTGACTTGATGTGGCCATCAAGAGTTTTCAAAAAATAATTTTTATTTAGTATTATAGACATATATTCGGATTTATATAGGGGTAGGAACAGAGATAAAGTGAAAGAGTTGAAATTTTGTATCAAAATTTATTGGTATTTTTAGAAAATAGGTAATTTTATTTGAATTTAGTTTGCAATTTACAGTAATAAATTTTTCAAATTCTAACATATTCTCGAAAGTAGGTTCTAGAGGAAATTCGTTATTATAATGATTATGAATTTTGTTTAATTCTAAGCAAAGATCTTTAATTTTTATAATACTGGGGTGCATTACATGAAGTCTACAAAAAGTTAAAGAATTTTCAATCATACCAAATAGAATATTTAATTGGTTACAAATATCATAGATCGCTAATTTATTTAATTCAATGTTTCCTTTTTCAAGAATTTGGAGGCACTGTTCTATTTTTGTTCTTAATTCTTTCTCGTTTGAATTGATTGTTTCAATGGTGTTATTAAACTGCTCTACCAGTTGATGACTGAGAGAATATTGATTTTTAAGTTGTTCATTTAATTTATTTTGATTTTGTTCCAAATGTTGTAGAATTTTATTGTATTTTTTCTCATCTTCTGCGTCTAAGTTTCCAGTTATTGCTTTTATAACGGACTCTAATCCGTTTATTAATCCTCTCTTATGTCTGGTTATATTATGATTAATGATTATATGACTAAGTTTATCATCTACTGATATTTGTAAATAGTTCATAATTTTATTTTGAGTGATTGCTTCTGAAAGACTAATAATAATAGATGTGTTGTTCTTTTAAATTATTGTATTGGTCTATAATTGGTTGTAGGTCATAAGAGTGCAGGGATGTGTGTGTTGATTTTTGTAATTTTGTCGGTCCTAAGTCGATTGTCAGTAGTCCATTGTTTTGTGTAATGTTTGTAATGTCTAGTCCTAGCCTATATGTCAGGGTAATCGAGAAGAACCTGGAAGATTGGAATTTGAATTAGGCTTTTTGATTAATTTCCTAGGTCTTTTTATATTTGACAGGTGTATTTTAGATTGTTTTTTGCTTTTGCAATCTGTAGAAATTTTTGCGGTTTTTAAATTTTGGTTTATTTCTTTAATATTTTCCTTCTTGAATTTTGAAGTTTTTGTTTTGTTTACTTTTTGTTTGTTGTGTATAAAAATGATTTCGGGAATTTCTGGCAATTCTTCGCGAGTCTCATTTAATTTTTCTATTAGATTCGTTTTATTATTTGATAGTTTTAAATTTATGTTTTTGTACAACAATTTTGTTTTTTCTTTATGATTTTGAATATAATCTTGTATTTCTTTCTCCAAGTTGATGTCTAAAGTAGAGTTTGTTTCGAAATGTCCGTTTATTATTTCCATTGGTTTAAGACCGGTTGAACTGTGGTGTGTATGATTATAAGCGAGTACAGCGTAATGAACTTTATTTTCTATAGTTTCGTTTTTGAAGAAATTTTGAAGATTAAAAAGACGGATGTGTTCCACCAATGTTGAATCGAATCTTTCTATGAGACCGTTTGATACATATACACATTCATTCAAACATTCGTACTTTAGCGATTTATTTTTATCATTTATATATATATATATATATATATATATATATATATATATATATATATATTATACATTTAGAATAAAATTTATTTTATTAAACAAAAACAACACTATCGTAGAACTCTCCATCTCTGTCGTATATTTTGTTTAAACGAGTTTAATTAGTAATCGGGGTATAAATACGGATTCCGGGGCTGAGCATGATGACTTGTTTATTAGCTTCTGATAGCGACCTAAACTGAGTTCTCTAGCGACAATTGCGATTTATCTCCGAGACACACCGTTTCACCGACCGACCTTTCGTAGGTAAGACCGTATTACCGTCCGGACCGTTAACCCCGACGAGTAGAACTTTAAGCTGGTGTACAGTTTAGTGATACTCGTCTTCCTGACTCCGACCGTTGACCACCAAGACGATACTACCTAAAGCTGGCGTCCAGTTTGGTAGTATTCGTCTTCCTGACACGACCGCGACCCATTCCTACAGTACAGCCTCAAGCTGGTATCCGGTTTGGCTGTACTTCCCTCCAGACCTTGATAGATTCAGACCGCGACTACGACCGTGACTTCCCAGCGTTAACGTCGTTTGGAACTGCAAGGATCTTCAATAAAGACTTGTTTTAGTAATTCTGGGTTTTAGTGTTACCACCCTGGCCTAACCGACCTAGAGCTCCCGTGGCACACTATTTCTCTTCCACAGGACCCGCTGATTGGCGCCCGAGAAAACCCGACGTCCTGGGGTAGAACCACGACAATCACGGACCGACAAAGTGGCAGCGGCCCAAGTGATCGTCACAAATTGGCGGCCCGAGCAGGGACTCATCTTCATTCGGTAACACTAAAATTTCAGAGAAACCGACATCATGCCGTTGAAAGAAGAGAATGCAGCGAAAGACGACAGTTCACTCTGTACAGTCAACGCCAACCAGACCTTTACTCTGCAGTCACTGCAAACTGTTTCTGGCACCCTTGTAACGAGTGACAGCAACCCCGGTCAGTCAACCGCCCCACAGGTCGTCCCAATGACAGCACCAATGGCAGCACCAATGGTAGTACCGATGGCAGCACCAATGGCGATACAAGACCCATCGTCACGACACCCACCTACTAGGGCTACGCGATATTGATAAAATGATATCGAATATGGATAACATTTTAATATCGATAATATCGATATTATCGGAATTATCGATATTATCGGATTTATCGATATATCGATATTATCGGAATTATTGATATATCGATATTATCGGAATTATCGATATATTGATATAATCGATATATCTATATTATCGTTTTTATCGGAATTATCAATATTATCGATATTATCGGAATTATTGATATTATCGGAATTATCGAAAAATCTATTTGTCATACAAAATTACAAATGATATGTTTATTTACATCTACGTAATAAAGCAGCAAAAATTTATTTATATTTTATATGTAAATTAGTAATATTATGTATATCATCATCAGTGGCACAACATTCCTATGTGGAACAAGGCCTCAAGTACCTGAAGTACTTGTTTCGTGACATGTTTTACTTGCATTTTAGTGATGCAGGTTGTCAGCCTACAGTCTCTGCAAGGCCAGCACACACCGAGCTGTTGTGCGGCAACCCATCCAATTGGACAGGGCGGGCTATGTTGCTTATCTACACGATCAGACAAGACACGCCACGACCACACAACCGTACTGGCTGAAATATTATGTATATATTGTACTGATATGTGTCGTACTTATTTAGCATAATTTATCTTAAATAATAACATTTGTTACATAAATGATATATTTAGTTGTATCTTTGTTACATAATATAAAAATTATGATATATTTTATATAAAACAATGCAATATACCTTTGTGTTTTCAATGATCTCTTATTGCTATGTATCATTTATATGTGTTTACTGCGTCCATTTATCGTAATTTTCGATAATATCAAAAATATCGATAATATCAAAATTATCGATAATATCGAAATTATCGATAATATCAAAATTATCGATATTTATTCCCAGCACTACCACCTACAAGCAACATTTGCGATATAGTATGTAAATGGAATGTTGCATTTGATGGCAGGTCAGACCCGGCCGGCTTCCTCGAACGAGTGGCCGATCTACGGGATAGTTACCAGTTCCGTGACGATCAGCTGATGCTCGCTCTGCCCGAATTATTCCGCGGGACTCCGCTACTGTGGCTATGCAACCTCCGTGCAGACTGGAGCAGTTGGGAAGATTTCCTTACGGACTTTCGGCTCTTTTATATGAGTTCTGACTACACTCTGCGAATTGAAGAAGATATTAGTCAAAGGAAACAACGGCCCACAAGTACAAGGCAAGCCAAGGCAGACACAGCCGTGCAATGCTGAAGATGTGGTCAGTATGGACATCTCCGGTAGGTGTGCAAGAACCAACCGAAACTGTTCTGCTGGAAATGTCACAAACAGGGAGTGATGACCAGAGACTGTGGCTGCCAGAAGAGGTCGGGAAACGGGATGTGAGCTGCGCCGATACGGGACTGGAACAGCTGTCATCACCACCAGCAGGTACAGTTGGCCAATGGCAAAAAAATGCAGGTTAGTGACACTTCGTCACAGTTATAAATTTATTTTTTGCAATTAAAAGTATAAATTTGTCCTTTTGTTCTAAATTCTAGTACTCGTTGTTATTGAAAGTAACTTTTTTTTATAAAACTATATTTAAATTTTTTTATCATTGGATTCTGGTAACATGACGATGTTTACATACATATACACATTTATTCAAACAGTCGTACTTTAGCGATTTATATATATATATATATATCGCTTTGTGGAACTTTTCTATTAGACTATTAGAAATGTTTTTATAGACTGTCTGCATTTAATGTAAATAGTAATTGTATAATTTAAAATTAATACAATATAATACATTCAACTAGTTTTACAATTTTATGAGTATGTAAAACTGTTTTCTATGAAAGTTATTCCTTAGTTTGTTCCTTTTTTAAATTTTTACAAATTGATTTTATGACTGTATTTTTTAAATTTGTGCAACAGGGACAATGACTTGAAACACAATATCTCAAAACCCACCAATGGTATTTGAGATTTTTACAGTACTTTGCGGTTTTCCGTATTCATAGCACCTCTTACATACATTTCCTGTTGCATAAATTTGTAAATATATTTCTCGTTTGTAGATCGGTTGCATGTTTTTTTTATTGTTTAGCGTCACACAAGTGTTTTTTAATAATTAAATAATTTGAACACTTAACCTCTATTTTACTTGAATAACGCATCATGCTTTTTAGAAACTTATTAGATAGCTTTCGGAAAACGTATTGATTACTACTTGAAAAATGAAGCTGTAATATCAATATAACAAGTTATCTGACAATAAATAATCGTTTTTAAATTTGAATTTTTATTTCTTGTAGCACAACATTAAAAGCGATACTGCATAAGTGTTGGCATAAAAAATATTTGCATAATTGAAATATGTCAACTTCTGCATCCTTGGTTTTTAATAAATTATTAATAAGAAAATTGTCATAGAATATATATCAAAAAATAGAAAAAAATATATAACATAACGTGAATTATTATAGACGTTTTCCAAACATTTTCTAATACTGAACCATTGCTTAATGCCATATTATATTATATTTATACTTTATTATGCATATAATATTTGGCATTCTCATAGGTTTTTAACAATTTATTATAATTTGGCATTTTTATTTTTTGTTAATAATTCATTATAATTTGGCATTTTATATTTAGTATTTTCATTTTTAATAAAGTTCACAAAATTTGCTAAAGGGCAATGGTCCAATTCAGACTTAAGTCTCTTTCTTTCTGATCCTTTAGCAACATATTGTGAACCATTTTTTTTTGTTTGATAAATTTATATTTTTTTTCTTTGTTTCATTTTTTTCCAACTTTTTTTATAATTAAATTTTGTAATGAGTTTTTTTTATTCATTTAATTAATAAAATATTATGTTTTTTTTTAAATTATAAATTTGGTAGAAAGTTGTTTCTATCATTTTATTGTGAATAATTCTAATACGATATATAACTGATTTTGAAATTTTGTATTAATATAATAAATGAACTTTTTTATGATATTTAATATTATATATTAAAAAAAAAATGTTTTTTTTTGTAAATATGTACATAGGTTTAAATATTCTAAATATTTTATTTCTTCATTATAAATCAATGTTTATAAATATGTTCTTCATATGATACATGTTTGTTATATAATTTATTGAGCTGCTTAAAATGTAGTTGACAGTTGTTTTTTTCAAGATTTTAATAACTTGTTAATTTACTACAATTTTGACTTGTTTCTTTCTTTCTGAGCCTTTGGCAATATTTTATGAGCCATTTCTTTTTTTTTTGTTAGATAAATTTACATTTCTTAAAATTAATTTACTGTTAATTAGTGAAATATTATATATAAATGATTTTTTAATATTTTTGATAATTGAATAAATTGTTCTTTTATGTAGATTTTTTGGCATTTATACATTTTGATTTTTGGTTTTATAACGTTAAATTTTATTTTATTTTTTTTTACGTACGTACTTATTTGAAATTATATAATTATATAACTAAATCATTTTTAAATTTAATTCTAAATTTGGTTGTTCTTATGATTTTCATCTTGTTCAATTTAAAATTTCTTTAAAAACTACATTTTGTGTAAACCTCTCATTTCTTTCATTGTTAATACTCTCCTCTGACAATTTAATTTTTAAATTTTGCCATGATTTGATACGCAACTATAATTGACCATGTGTAAATACTGGTTTTTCTAAATTTATACCAACGAAATCAAATGTTTGCCCCTGCGATTTATTAATGGTTTTAATGTAAATGGTAAATTGTTTTCAGTAGTTAAATCAAATCGCGGTAAATAAATTCTGGTTCCTGCACTTTGACCTGTAAAGACTTCTAAATCTAAATAGTTTGTTTTCATGTCTTTTACTATTAATCGTGTACCATTACATAATCCGCGATTCGGATTCATATTTCTCAATAACATAACAATAGCACCGACTTTCAGTGTTAATTTATAGGGAGGCATACCGGTTGGTAATTGATTGTTTAGTACTTCTGTCGAGTAAAATATACCTTTGATGGACCTGTAATGTTGCGTAGAACAATTTCATTCAGTATCATTGTGTCGTCATTTTATGGTGCAAGAATGGCCCTATTTGTATATTTATAAATGTTGTTAGGCGTTATTTCATCTGTACTGAATATTTCGTCTGCTAAAGATTCTTTTGAAATACAGTTTGCGGGAATAGTTACAATATCGGTTAAGCCATTACGGACTGTTAAGAGATACGATATTCCAAAAACTGTTTTTCATCTTTATTTACTCGCATATTTTGTGTTAACGAATACTTTTTAAATAATGGCCATAAATGGCTTGTAAGTACAGACGCCTCTATTATTGCTGTTCTATGATTTGAATAATTTACAATTGGTAAACATTGACGAAAATCTCCACCTAACACAATTACTTTTTCAGCGAACGGTTACGAATTATTCATTAAATCTTTTAAAATCAAATCGATTGCATTTAGAGCATGTTTCGGAATCATAGTTACCTCATCACAAATTATTGTTGGTGCATTTTTAATTAATTTTCCCGCATTAGTATTAGCTTTAATTTTACAGACGCTTGTCTCAGTTATGGGAACAGGTAATTTGATCATTGTATGTATTGTTTGACCACCTTTTAACAATGTGGCAGCTATGCCTGTCCAAGCAACAACTTTTTGCCCTTCTCCTCTTAAAATACTTATTAATGTATTGTACAAAAACGTCTTTCCCGTTCCCCCTGGACCATCAACAAAGAAATATCTATATTTATTATTTTGATCTTTTACATAATTTAAAATTAATTTTATGATTTCTCTTTGCTCAATGTTACATAAAGTTATATTTTTCTCACCCTCTAATTTCTCTATGTCTACATCTACTAAATCATTGTCATTTTCAATATCGTTTATATCACTCGACTGTGGTAAACCGAAATCAGTTAATTGAAATCTATGTATTATTAATATTTCTTCAATTTTGCGTAAGCATTTGTTTTGAGCATTAATTAATTTAATGTAAAGTTTTCGCAAATTATTTTTGTATTTTTAACTTTAATTAAATAATTTTTGCAATATATGTTATGAAACAGTTATTTTCTTCCAAAGCAGCCTTCGATTAATTTTTTTCAATGCAATTTTAGTATAAATAACAATTTTTCTTAATTTTCCTGTTAATTATAAAAATAAATTATTACTTTTTTATATCATTGTAAAGCTAAAAAAAATCTCTTTTTAAAAATACCATAGCTTAATATGACCTCCATATGAAAAATAAAAGTTGCTATCAGTAACTCGTAAATGGTTAGGTATAAAAAAAATTTGAGTACTTCTGCAAATTCACCAAATAAAAGTGCCTTAAGAAAGTGCAAACCAGAATCTCGTATTATTTCATATAACAAAGTTATATGCATAAAAAGAAAATCGCTAAATTTACATTTTCCTCTATATCTAGTGACCTATGTATATTTTCGCAAATAACAAAACACCATTAAAATAGCCTCCTAACAGGGCAACTTTTGTCTAATTTAACCAACCTCGTAGCTCTTACGGTTCTCGAGATACCAATGCATTCGTACCTTAAATGGGACACCCTGTATACTTGTGACAACCTTTTCCAAAAAAAAAAGCCGATCAATATTGACATTTTTTGTTAGTTCTGCACACCAGCCCTCATTGAAACCTTTCATTTGATACCAAACACCATACACTTCTCACAACTTTTTGCAAAAAACAAAAACCGATCGACATAGCACATTTTTGTCAATTCTGCACGCTAGCCCTCAACAAGACGTTTCATTTGAGACCAAACTCGACATACTTTTGAGAACTTTTTGCAGAAAACAAAAGCCGATTGGAATGGAACGTTTTTGTCAATTCAGCACGCTAGCCCTCAACGAGACCTTGCATTTGAGACCAAACTCGACATACTTTTGAGAATTTTTTGCGTAAAACAAAATCCGATCGACATAGATCATTCTTGTCACTTCTCTACGCGAGCCCTCGCTAAGATCTTTCATTCGATACTAAACACGACATATTTCTGACAACTTTTAGGAAAAAACAAAAGCCGATCGACATGGAACATTTTTGTCAATTTTGCATTTTAGCCCTCAACGAGACCTTTTATTAGATACCAAACACGATATACTTATATTAACTTTTTGCATAAAACAAAAGCCGATAAACAGAAAATTTTCATTTCTGCACACCAGCCCTTCCCGAGACTTTTCATTCGATACTAAACACGACATTTTTCTGACAACATTTTGCGAAAGCAAATTCTAATTTATGTAGAACATTTTTGTCATTCGTGCACTCCCATTCACATTGTGTCGTTTCCTTAAAACCCAAGGAAGACCTACTTCTAACAACTTTTTCCAAAAAACAAATGCAGTTCGACATGACACATTTTTTTATCATTTCAAAACCGGCTCTTATGGTTTTCTTTCTTTTGATATCAAATATTTGATTTTTATTTAGTTACTTCATAATTTGGCAATACTGTTTGTATTAAAAAAATAGTAGTTAATTTTTAAATTTATAAATTATTATTTTTAAACCTAATACAACTGTCACCGTCTTCAGTGAAGTTAGTTTAGGAATATTTGGTTTTAATTTAGTTACTTCATCACACATTTGGTAACATTGACTTTTGACATTGGAAACGTCAAAATTTATATTAATTAAATACGTTTATGATTTCTCTTTGCTCATTGTTACATAAAGTTATATTTTTCTCACCCTCTAATTTCTCTATGTCTACATCTACTAAATCATTGTCATTTTCAATATCGTTTATATCACTCGACTGTGGTAAACCGAAATCAGTTAATTGAAATCTATGTATTATTAATATTTCTTCAATTTTGCGTAAGCATTTGTTTTGAGCAACATGTTTTGTATAGTGTAAAGCATAATCTTCCATTAAATAATCTTTGAGTTTTTCCCAAAGAGCAAAAGCATTAATTCAAGTGTGAAATCACTTGCATGGTTCAAGCTGTAGGCCTTTACAAATGTTACTCGATGCTCGTAATGAATCTATAGATAGATAGATATATAGATAGATATATAGTGAATGTAATCGTTCAGTATAGTGACTAGCGAATTCTCGGCTACGCCGAGCATTCCCTAGAGCTCCGCTGTCAGTGCAAAAAACAAATGCCGATCGACATGAAACAATTATTTCATATTTGCACGTCAGGCCTCACCGAGACCTTTCATTAGATTGCAAACACGATATACTTCTAATAATTTTTTGCAAAAAACAAAAGTCGGTCGACATGAAACATTTTTGTCATTTATGTACCCCAAATCTCACCGAGACCTTTCATTTGATACCATACACGACATACTTCTGACAACTTTCTGCATTAAACAAAAGTCGAACGACATGAAACATTTTTATCATATCTACACGCTGGCCCACACCCAGACTTTTCATTTGATACCAAACACTATATACTTGTGACAACCTTTTGCAAGAAACAAAAGCCGATCGACATTGACCATTTTCGTTAATTCTGCACACCAGCCTTCATTGTAACCTTTTATTTGATACCAAACACCACACACTTCTGGCAACTTTTTGCAAAAAACAAATACCGATCGACATAGCACATTTTTTGTCAATTCTGCACGCTAGCCCTCTCCGAGACCTTTCATTTGATACCAAACACGACATACTTCTAACAACATTTTGCATAAAACAAAAGCCGATTGACATGGAACATTTTTGTCAATTCTGCACGCTAGTCCTCAACGAGACTTTTCATTTGATACCAAACACTACACACTTCTGACAACTTTTTGCAAAAAACAAAAACCGATCGACATAGCATATTTTTATCAATTCTGCACGCTAGCTCTCTCCGAGACCTTTCATTTGATATCAAACACGACATACTTCTGACACTTTTTTGCAAAAAACAAAAACCGATCAACATAGTAAATTTTTGTCAATTCTGCAGGCTAGCCCTCTCCGAGACCTTTCATTTGATACCAAACACGACATACTTCTGACAACTTTTTGCATAAAACAAAAGCCGATCGACATGGAACATTTTTGTCAATTCTGCACGCCAGTCCTCAACGAGACCTTTCATTTGAGACCAAACTCGACATACCTTTAAGAAATTTTTGTAAAAAACAAAAGCCGATCAACATTGACCTTTTTAGTTAATTCTACACGCCAGACCTTATCGAGCCTTTTCATTTGATACCAAACACCACATACTTCTCACAACTTTTAACAAAAAACAAAAGCATTCGATATAGAACATTTTTGTTCATTTTGCACGCTAGCCCTCATCATGACCTAGCCTAATATAACATTCACTGTTTTCAGTAACGTTCATTTGAGAATATTTGTTCTTTCTTTAGTTACTTTATTAAACATTTGGGAATATTTACGTAATTCTAAAATACCCAAACACGACATTTTTCTGACAACATTTTGCAAAAAACAAATTCTAATCTACGTACAACATTTTTGTCATTCGTGCACACCAGTCCGTATTGTGTCGTTTCCTTAAATCCCAAGGACGACCTACTTCTAACAACTTTTTACGAAAAACAAATGCAGATCCACATGACACATTTTTTTGTCATTTTAAAACTGGCCCTTATGGTTTCCATTCTTTTGATAACAAACACAGCAAAGTATTCAATTTATTTTATTTAGGAATATTTGATTTTCATTTAGTTACTTTATAATTTGGCAACACTGTTTGTATTAAAAAATAGTAGTTAATTTTTAAATTTATAAATTAATATTGTCAATCCTAATACAACTGCCACCGTCTTCAGTGAAGTTAGTCTAGGAATATTTGGATATAATTTAGTTACTTCATCACACATTTGGCAACATTGACTTTTGACATTGGAAACGTGAAAATTTATATTAATTAAATACGTTATGTTATAAACTTAAAATATTGGTAAAACCTTTGTTCAAGACTATTATTCATTATACTGTTTTCAAATCTTGGATATCAATGTGTTATTAGAAGATATAATCATTTAAAGTTCATATACAGATTGTCAAAAGTGACGCATGCCAGCGTGATTCTTCTTAAATTTAAACATGGCCTCTGGGATCCATTGTTTCAAGGTACCAATTTTGTACAATTTTAATTTTTTTACACAAAAACCACTCACAGTAAAAATATGAGACCACAAAAGGATCGTAATTCACATTTTTCCCTACAATCTAAAAAAAAATTACATCAATCACTTGTATGGTTCAGGCTGTAGGCCTTTACAAAATTTACTCGATCTTCGTGATAAATCTATAGAGAGAAAGTGAATCTAATCGTTTAGTATATACGATGTTTATATAGTTAAATTCAGAAAAAAATACTCTATCGAATAACCTAAAAATAAATATATGTTCCCATTTAAAATAAGAAAGTTGTGTCCCGTATTTTGAGAACCACTGGTCGAAAAAAAAAATTTTTTTGCTCATTGTATTAGTCTTGTAAAATGGTGGTTCTTTGCTAATTTAACCAACCTCGTAGCTCTTATAATTCTCGAGATAGCAATGGTGGCACGCTTAAATGAAACACCCTGTATATCTAGGCAGAAAATTTTAAATTTATGTTCATGGACTTGCGAATTTTTATTATACCGTATTTTTATTTTAGTAATTTGAATAAATTCAAAACCATGCAGATAATGAAGAAGATAATAATAAATAATGAATGTAAGGTATATTTGAAGTATTGACATCAAATTGATTGTACAAAAAAATAATAACAATAAACGCCAGTGGAAGCAAATGTTAATATTTATTTCCAGGAAATAAAATTTAAGAACTTCGCAGTTTTGCAATAGCCAATCATACTATTAAGACTAGTTTTAATAATATATAATGACGATGATGACACTAATAAACATTTGTTGTAATGTATATTATTTATTTATAACCATTTCAAAGCGGCACGCGAGACCGGAAATAAATAAAAATATATGTTTAATTTGTCAAGTTTTGAACTTGAGGAATTTTTTTCACACTCTTCTACGGGGGATGCTACTATGTGTTCTACCTAGAAACATTTGTTTTATTGTATATTATTTATTTATAACAATTTAAAAGCGGCACGCGAGACCGTTTAGAAAATAAATAATAATAACTTACCACTTGCTCTGGTTTGAGACCGCCTCGATCCTAATTTTTTTTTTTAATTTATATTTATATCATACCTTGAAAAAAATTATTCAAAGATGAATTTAACTAATTTTCATACATTCTTTTTTATTATACCTTAGCAAAATTTGTAGTTTCATACAATACATTAAGTTTGACAGCGTAACTTTCATCACTTGACACAATAAGTATGAAGTTAGTTAAAGAATATATAAAAATGTATTATTTTGAAAACAATTATCTATTTTATAAATATAAATAATGTGAAATAACATACCGAAATTGCCAAAAAAAAAAATGATTATATTCATGTTTTTCTGTTGCTATGTTCATTTATATATTTATGAAGCTGAATTATATATGTATTTATCTACAACTATTGTTATTGTTATTAATAATTTATTTTTCATTATAAATATCAATTAAATGATTATAAAAGTATAATAAATACAATTTGAATAGTTATTTTGAAATTTAAGTGCTACTTTGGCGCCGTCTGTTGAGGTATATATGAACTACTCACACATAACTGAAAATTTATATGCCTGTTAGTTGTAGATAAAGTAACCAATTTTTATACGTTCTTTTGCATTATTTCTTAATGAAAACATGAATTTTCGTGCAGTACAAATACATTCAAGTTCGACTAAGAGCTGATGCCATCAGCTGGTAATCAGACGCACTACTCGGTGAATATTTGGTTTGAGAAGGTGTTTATTGTTTCATACATCAGTTACAAATGGATAAATGGATAGATACTTTGTTTATGTAAACGTTTACATCTGAGAAATCATCTCATTTCATTATAACATACAACAGAATTTTGAAAAATGTAATCTCTATTGTAATCATGTTTTCATCAGAAATGTAAAGAAATACGTAAAGAAAGAGTAAATTGCAATTAATAAAAGTTTAATAAAGTCCAGATACATCATTTATTTATATACTCATTATTGTACATTAAATTGTTAAACAATTCTCTCCAAAACTGTGTAAGACGCGGATTTTGGCTTAGTCTACTTATTTAGAACCACTGATACAAACCACTTGAGAAAGACACTAAAGACGCTTGTAAACATAAACATTCGCTGGCCCGGGGGTTAGTTAGCCGGTGCGTGTCAAATAGTGTGGTTGTTACGCAGTGATAAGTGAACTCAAGACTGTGCCTTGTGACCTGATGTCAATGAGTAAAGAAGTAATTAAAGGTGAGTGGTAACTCACGGTTATTCTAGTTATAAGTATTGTTGATGCTCATGGATGAATTACTGAATGGTTAACATATTATTCACTGTTTGGTTATTTATTGTGCATGGTGTAAATGTATCAAGATGTACTATTTGTTTGTGGCCGCAAACGTAGAGAATACCTTCCCCTACCTGGTGGGTGTCTAGGACGCCCTCGAACCTACTAACAGAATGGGTATGGAACCCATGTGGGTGAGGAGCCCACAGGGAGAGACTTACGGTGAGAGAGAGACTCACATGAGCGTCTGCAGCGCTGGTTTATGAATCGAGGATTCATTAGTAGATCGAGGATCTACGTGTGTTAGGAAGTCGAGGACTTCCGTGGTTGTAAGTCTCTCCAGCAGAGTCGTGGGACTCTGCAGGTGGTTACAGTACTCATGTGTGCAAACAGTGGGTATTGGTAATCACGAGGTGCTAGGCTGCATTCATTATGGAGTCTGGGCTAAGTACTGGAGGTCCCTCCTCCCGCGGGCCGTGCCCGGGGAGTGAACACGCCAGGTAACCTAGGCTTGACTGGCCCATGCTGCTGTGATGATATAGTAATGAGTGTAGATACAATTAGCGTTCATTGCTCGCAGAGTACCTGCCCAAGTCTAGGACTTGGGGTTACCTGTCACACCTCCTTTCTATGTCATGAGTTCATGTGCATGTTTGTGACAATTGTTGTAACTAGAATGACAATGTGTGTTTTGTACAACTTAGGGGAGCGGGTCCTAATGGTCCGACCCGACGCTGATGGAGAGAGAACAAGAGGACGCCGATATCAGGTCAAGGAATGTGAAATGTTTATAATGCATGTATTAACGCCCTGGATTCTCATTAATAAATAGTAATACTGTAATACATTGTCTTTAAATGGATTAGTCCTGATCTAAGTGCATCCTGAACATAGCCATAAATGAAAAATTGTATATTAATTATACTGCCCATAGTTGTGTGAAAACAACACATTTTTTATCACTCTTTTATCTCAGAAGTGGGATCAGAATCTGTCTGATCAGGAACTGAGTGGCTTTTGTTTAAAGGATCAGGATCTGCCTGTCCTTTGTTTAAGTGATCAGGATCTGTTTAGACTTTGTTTAAATGATAAGAATCCGTTTGGGCTTTGTTTAAATATATTTAGTTTTGAAAAATATACATTTCACAATTCTGACCTGGATGGCGCCTATTTTGTGTATCTGTTGTGTGTCTGTCTGGAAACTATTATTTTTCAGTGACGTTTATGAGCATAAATTTATAAGAAAAACTCATTGGCATCACAGTTCACACCACCCGTGTGAGATCACAAAGTCCCATAACTTAAAGAAAATGTCAGGTTTCAAGTGGTTTGTTTGGGTCTAAGCTTGGTTTGAATTTTAGTGTAGAAAAATAAATACAAAAATGTCAACCCTTAAGGAGTCATAAATTAAACCGTTGTGGACTTATTCCGTACAACTTGTTATTGAATCTACAAAATGCGACCATAAAGACAATATTATTATGGACAAGAGATATTTTACTAGTTATTAAAGATTTTGTTTTATTTAATAATAATAAAGGAATGGTTGTTTCAAAATCTTTATATTGCAAATAGAGTCTATCTAATAAATTTTACGATTATCTACAGCTTTTAAAAATATATAGATCATATCTAAATTATAAACAAATATAGTTGAGTTTCAATTAAGTACGGTCATTACATTTGTTTAAATCGTTAGGGAGAATGGTAACCAACATATTTATTATTGAAATGAATTCATCTACAGATTTATAATTTGAGGTTGAGTGCTGAAGGATTTATTAAAATCACGAAATAGTCACCGCAAGTATTTTGCTCAATATTTTGAATAAATTAGATTTACAAAATTTACACAAGTTGAAATTAAGATGAAAAGTAAGAACTACCTATCACCCTTAGTTAATTATATTACGGGTGCGTGAATCAAATTGTAATTCCCACTAATCATGTTGGGATGTTTATATTGAAACTAGTATTCGATTAATTGAAGAACACGAATATAATGTCCCAAGATGTGTAATAAAACTTACGCGTAATGTTCTATTCTAAAAATAATTTAATCAAGAAAGAAACTAATTAAATTATTACTTAAGGACAACCTTGCTTATTCATCTGAAAACGATTTACAAATATTAAATAAAATTTTGAGGATTTAAAACCATTTGAAAATAAATAAATGAATTCAACTACCTTAAACGATACATAACAACAAAATTTATAAAATTTGTTAAATAGTTCGCGGAACTGTTTCGCTCAAAATTTAACAGAAGTCGGAGGTATCAACTCTGAAGAATTTGAAATTAGAAGATAATAAGCCAATTACATATGGACCGTATTGTATATCATTTTGTGAATGTGAAAAAGTGAGAGACATAATTAAAGAATTATTATATAATGATATTATCCCGCAATCTAATTCTCATCACGCCGCTTTGTTTTATTAGTAAAAAAAAGAAAACTAACGACCGACGATTGTATGTCGATTTCCGTAAATTAAATATCATTACTGTAAAAGACAGAGACCCCCTACCGCGCGTAGATAACCAACTTGACCGCCTCCAAGGGTGCAGGTACATTACAACACTCGATTTTACTTCTGGGTATTCCCAAATACCAGTGGCGGAAGAAAATAGCCAAGAATAGCATTTGTAATAATTGACGGCCAATATGTATTTAATCGATTATCTTTTGAATTTATCAATACACCTAGTATCTTTTGAAAGAAAGATAGATAAAATTTTGAGTCCGAATAAAGATAATATTGTCAGGACATATTTCGACGACATATTAATACCAACAAAGAAAGGTTTAAAAATTTGGAAATAATATAAAAAAATATGCGTAACGAAGGGTTAACATTAAAACTTAAATTAAATTTAAGCATTTAAATTAAAATTAACTACCTAGATAGATTAGAGTTGTTAAAAATTCCCAGTACCGTAAAATGTACATCAAATTAGACAATTTATTGGATTAACCAATTATTTTAGACAATTCGTTAATAAATACGCTGTACTAGCGTAACTACTCACGAAAATATAACAGAAGTTGAAAACATGGATTTGGACGGAATTGTAACAAAAACATTTGAAAAATTCAAAGATCAATTAATTGAACGTTTTATTTCGATTGTTTTTTTTAAAAAAAAGGTTTAAAGATATTTCGAGTTTACCTGATTGGCATAAATTTTAAAGTTATGACTGATTGTAATGCGTTAAAAACCGTTTATTTAAAAAGGGATTTAGTTCCGTGAATTGCACGTTGGTGGTTAGACCTGCAAGAATATACTTTTACAATTGAATACAGACCGGGTGCGCGTATGAGTCACGTAGATGCTTTGAGCCGTAATCCGGAAATCACAGAACAACCACCGGAAGAAATGCAGATTTTTCACATAGAAATTGCTGATTGGGTGCTTTCAGCTCAATTAACAGATGAAAAAGTCCGCGAAATTCACGAAATATTATTGAAAACTCCGGAAACTGAATACGAGAAAAATATTTATAAAAATTATGCATTACGAGAAGGTCGTGTTTATAGAATTACAACGCGAGGTATTCAGTGGGTAGTACCAAAAGGGTTACGTACACAAATTGTTCGCAATGCACATGATGAAATGGGTCATTTTTCGGTCGAGAAAACTTTAAAGAAATTATGCGAGACATATTGGTTTCCAAAAATGAGAACTTATGTACAAAAATACATATCATGCTGTATCCCTTGTATATATAATAAGATACCAGCTGGGCGAAAAGAAGGTTATTTAAATCCAATCGTGAAAAACCCGAAACCTTTTCATACTTTACATATAGATCATTTAGGTCCGTTTCCGAAATCAGATAAAGGTTTTACTCATTTAATTGTAGTTGTAGATGCTTTTACAAAATTTGTATTTGTAAAATCAGTCAGATCTACAGGCCATAAATGCGTTATTAAATTTTTGAGTGAATTAACTCAAACATACGGTGTACCAACAAGAATTGTTACAGATAGAGGTTCGGCTTTCACATCGCGACCATTTGAAATATTTTGTCAAGATTACGGTATAAAACATATTAAAAATGCAGTGGCTACGCCAAGAAGTAACGGACAAGTAGAAAGATTTAATAGAACGCTTTTATCTGCAATAAGTACAACTTGTAAAAATAGTGATAAATGGCATGAATGCATACCGAAAATACAATTCGCTATAAATAATACGTATAGTAAAAGCACGGGAAAAACACCGAGCGAATTATTCTTTGGGTATAAACCGCGAGCAAGTTCAGATTCATTATTAACATCCGAAGTACAAATAGATCAGCCACGTACACGAGATATTAATGACGAGCGCGAAGAAATAGCAGAAAAATTATTATTTGATTCAATGTTACAAAAAGAAAGATATGATAAAAGGAGAAAGTCGGCAAGAAAATACAAAGAAAATGATTTGGTCGTTTTTGAAAAACAAATTATTAGTGAAGGTGTTAGTAAAAAACTACAACCACCCTACGCTGGCCCTTTCATTGTGAAAAAGGTACTACCGAATGACAGATATGTGATTTGTGACCTTCCCGGATCTGACAGAAGCCTCAGGGCGAAATACGAAAATATTGTGGCTGTCGACAAGTTAAAACCTTGGGTTAACCCAGAAGGCATGTCCTCAGAATCATCGTCGCAAAGTGGTGAAAGTGATGAGGACTTGGAGTTGGAATCCGAACCTAGCTCGGATTCAGATAACTAATTATTTTATTTATCTTATACTTCACACTCCTCGAGGACGAGGAGTAAATCAGGATAGGCCGAATGTAAGACGCGGATTTTGGCTTAGTCCACTTATTTAGAACCACTGATACAAACCACTTGAGAAAGACACTAAAGACGCTTGTAAACATAAACATTCGCTGGCCCGGGGGTTAGTTAGCCGGTGCGTGTCAAATAGTGTGGTTGTTACGCAGTGATAAGTGAACTCAAGACTGTGCCTTGTGACCTGATGTCAATGAGTAAAGAAGTAATTAAAGGTGAGTGGTAACTCACGGTTATTCTAGTTATAAGTATTGTTGATGCTCATGGATGAATTACTGAATGGTTAACATATTATTCACTGTTTGGTTATTTATTGTGCATGGTGTAAATGTATCAAGATGTACTATTTGTTTGTGGCCGCAAACGTAGAGAATACCTTCCCCTACCTGGTGGGTGTCTAGGACGCCCTCGAACCTACTAACAGAATGGGTATGGAACCCATGTGGGTGAGGAGCCCACAGGGAGAGACTTACGGTGAGAGAGAGACTCACATGAGCGTCTGCAGCGCTGGTTTATGAATCGAGGATTCATTAGTAGATCGAGGATCTACGTGTGTTAGGAAGTCGAGGACTTCCGTGGTTGTAAGTCTCTCCAGCAGAGTCGTGGGACTCTGCAGGTGGTTACAGTACTCATGTGTGCAAACAGTGGGTATTGGTAATCACGAGGTGCTAGGCTGCATTCATTATGGAGTCTGGGCTAAGTACTGGAGGTCCCTCCTCCCGCGGGCCGTGCCCGGGGAGTGAACACGCCAGGTAACCTAGGCTTGACTGGCCCATGCTGCTGTGATGATATAGTAATGAGTGTAGATACAATTAGCGTTCATTGCTCGCAGAGTACCTGCCCAAGTCTAGGACTTGGGGTTACCTGTCACACCTCCTTTCTATGTCATGAGTTCATGTGCATGTTTGTGACAATTGTTGTAACTAGAATGACAATGTGTGTTTTGTACAACTTAGGGGAGCGGGTCCTAATGGTCCGACCCGACGCTGATGGAGAGAGAACAAGAGGACGCCGATATCAGGTCAAGGAATGTGAAATGTTTATAATGCATGTATTAACGCCCTGGATTCTCATTAATAAATAGTAATACTGTAATACATTGTCTTTAAATGGATTAGTCCTGATCTAAGTGCATCCTGAACATAGCCATAAATGAAAAATTGTATATTAATTATACTGCCCATAGTTGTGTGAAAACAACACATTTTTTATCACTCTTTTATCGTATGAAATAAAGGCTTGTCAGTTTTTCCACGTAATCAGACAAAATCTATAGTCTAACTATCTAAAATATGTATAAATTAGATTTAAAATGTATTTATATATAAGGGAAGAATACTGTACAGTATGAATTTACCTTTGGAAGTGTTTGAATAGTAATCAAATATAGTTTTTTAAACGTCAAATTGTAAATCAATTTTGAAATGAAGTTTTCTTGATTAAATAATCCATTCTGGAATATTCTTTAGTTTGCATTTAATAAAGAATATGTTTTACCATTACTTATTTTTATAATTATTGCCCAATAGATTGTTTTAGTTTATTAAAAATTCCATGTTTAGAGTATCTGAGTACGTGTAGCTTATAGTCTCATCTAAAAAATAAAATATTTAACTAATAATATATAAATATTTATATTCTATATAAAAGTACCTGTATTAGAGATGATTTCTTATTAAATTTCGTACAATATTTCATTATACATTTTAGTAAAATGACATTTTTCACTTAGTTGTCTCCAACTCAATTGTCAAATGAACCATTTTTGTTAAATTTTATAATATCGTGCAATTTTTCTGGTTTTATTTTCAAGGATACGTTATAATAATGATTTTCATCCAACGAATTGCCTTATTATAGAAAACGCATTTCTCGATTAATATTTGGTTTCAGAAAGTGTTTATTGTTTGAAATATCAATGATAAATGAATAATTGGATAGATACGTTGTTTTTATAAAAGTTTTTATCTAAAAAATCATTTCATTCCATAACAAAATACAATAGAAATCAAATCTTTGTTGTAATCAACTACTTTCATCTGAAATTTGATGAAAGAATACATAAAGAATGTATAAAATGCAGTTACTTACAGTTTATTATAATCTAGATACATAATTCAAAATAATTATTGTACAATAAATTATTAAACATTTCTTCCAAGTGGGTACAAAGGAAAGGTTTGTCAGTATTTTTAAATAAATGTGTTTATGACTGAATACGACGCGCCTTGATTGAATTCCAGAATTTATTTTTTTGTCAATAGTGTTATTATCCGTAATATTATGTTATTTCTTTTCTATAAATATATTCTTGTTTGGATATCTTAACCAATTAAACACTATAACTGAAATGAAAACACATATCTAAATACAGCCAAGAATATATAAAATTACATACTTACATTACAAAATGTAGTGTAGTTTTACTTCTAAACTAATTTTACTATATATTTCTCCAAGCAAATACCAGACTTGCATTATGATTGTTTGATTATATTGTAAATAAGGTTTGCCGTAAATTATTATGTACAATGCACTTTTATAATAATCAATTACACTTCAGTAGTGTTATTATCAGTAATTTTATGTTATTTCTCTTCTATATATGTACTCTTGTTTGGGTAACCAATTAAAAATTATAACTGAAATGAAAATACATATTTAAATACAACGAAACAAATTTAAAATGATATACTTACATTACAAAGTGTATTGTACATATTCTTTTAAATATAGTTTACTTTATATTTCTGTATATTTCTTTTTAATAATATAAAACTTGTGCCACGAATTTTTTGATTGACTGACCAAATGTCAAATGTCATAAAATTAAATATTTTAAATACACCACACTTAACATTCAGTGTATTTGTATATGTTTCGCTCACTATTATAATGTGTAAAAATATAATTACCTTTACAATATCTCTTTTTATTTTCAAAATAAATCAATTAAAAGTTTCATATTGAATTGTCAAAAATGACGAATGGCACAGTAATTCTTTTTAAATTTAAACCTGGCATCTAGGATATTTTTTTCAGTTTTGTTCCAGTTTTCCTTTTGGGCATAGTTTTTGATTTTTTACACGAAAACCACTCACAGTAAAAATATGAGACCCCAAAAAGGCCCTATTCCACTTTAAACCACATCTAATAAAATAATATTAAAATTATTACATGAATGGTTTGACCTGTACCCGTGAGCAAAGTTTTTGCGATGCTCGAGATGAATCCAACTATATATAGATATATAGATAATGAATCTATCAAAATAGTATATGACTAGCGAAGGCTCAGCTACGCTGAGCTTCACTAGGGCTCCGGCATCAATGAAATATTTACAGTTGACGTCTAATTTCATTTCTGTACACCAGCTCTCGACGAGACCTTTCATATGATACCAAACACGACATACTTGTGACAAATTTTGCAAAAAAAAAAACAAAAGCCGATCGACCTGGCAATTTTTTGTTATTTCAATATGGCTGCCCTACTCGAGTGCTTTCATTTGATACCAAACACGGCATACTTCTGATATTTTTTCACAAAAACAAAAGCCGATCAAAAATTTTATGATTTCTGCAAGCCAGCTCTTATCGACTCCTTTCATACGATACCAAACACAACATACTTCTGACAACTTTTCGCTGAAAACAAAAGCCGATCGACATGGGACTATTTTATCATTTTTGCAAGCTAAGCCCTTATCCAGTGCTTTCAATTAATACCAAGCACGGTATACCTTAGACAAATTTTTCATTGCTATAATCAACTTTTTAGGCTGTAAACCTTAATTACAAGTTCATTTTTGTTAAAAAAAGGATTAATTAAAATACGCCTTGTGGTTGATATAATCAAAATTAAAATTTTATAAAATTTGATTACATTTTCATCTATTATCTTACTCAAAATTTTCACTTCGTTTTAGACTATTGTATTTCACGAACAAACCTTTTGAATGGATAATTTTGGGGAACAAATTATAATAATTTGAAGAAGAATTTATAATATTTACCGACATACCTCCTTAATAAAACAGTTATTATTCAACAAAGTAGATTACTTGCTTCACTTGAAAGTAATTTTGCTTACATTTAAGGAAGTTACTACAAGTTTTTTAGTTGATATAATCAAATGTGTTGTTTGTAAACCTTAATGGTATATATGACCTAATTTCTTTTTTTCCATTTTATGGTTCTGTACAAAAAATAAAATACCCGTATTTTTTTAAATCGCTCTAGTATTGATAATTCCGGAGAAAAACATTAATAAAATTTTGGAGAGAGGATATGTGACGTCACGTAGGAAACTTTGAGGATATCTCCGTTTATCATTGTTATTAAAAATTAACTTAATTAAAACATGCCTTATGATTGTAGTGATCAAAGTTTAAATTTTATAAATTAAATGTAATCATAATTTAAGCTTTGTTTTGCACTATTTACTTATGAGAAATCATCTTATTTCATTTTAAAATATCATAGAATTTCGTAAAATCTAACCGTTTTGTAATCGGAAAATTTCATCAGTAATTTAATAACATACATAAAGAATTAAAAAAAAAGTCGGCCGACGTAAAACATATTTGTCATTTCTGCACGTCAGAAAACATTAATTATAATGACATAATAACAATAATAAACTCTCAGGTAAATATTTTTTTATTTCCGTAACTGTCTGATTTTTAGCGCAAAAGTTACATTTTTTATTTAATATATCTCATACTACAGACGTGCAGTTCCATCAGATATGATATTATTTGATGTAGAATTGAAATTTGAACATCTTTGTACTTTTGTAGTTTTGCTCTAAATGCATCAGGAGAGAAAGTATTCGTAATTTTTTGAAATCCCATGTTAAAGTCCTATATTCCGTGTTTTATTGCACAGTTGTATAGGTACCGGGTGTAGAAATGAAAAGTGGCACATAGCGATTTCAATGTTATTTTTTTCATACTTCTGTATCTCTTTACCTATTTATTTTAGCGCTAAAAGCTTTAGAATATAAGTAGTTCAAAAATTAAAAAGGCTTACTATAAATTAAAATTACTTTCATAATTATTCATATTTAACGATATATTAATTAAATAAAATTTATAGTTTTTTAGAAAATGAATTTAGATTGCCTTGGTAAATAAAACAAATTTTTGATTAAATTATCTATCAACACTTTTCAATCATCAATAAATTATTATTTTATTTAAAATTATTGTATTCTTGTATTAAAGATAACAATAACTCTGTTTATAAAATTAATTACCATATAATATTATTTTTGAATTAATACATCTATGTTTTTAAGCAATATATACACATAATTTTTATAGGTTTAACAATACCGTTTAAACCAGTCTTTGTAAAATTTGTTTCTGTGTATATCGGACGAATATTATTGCATCTGCTAAAGAAGGAATCGATATAAGTATTCAACAATTAAATATTTTTATATTTAATTTTATATGTATAAGCATTAAAATATTATTTTTAGGCATAAATGAAATTTATATTCTAAGCTAAAACAAGAACATAATAATATTTTGGTTACATTGCGACATGCCAAACTAACTGGTGGCGCTAGTGTTGTTTTATTTATTTCCAAATCACCAGTATGATGTGAAAATAAAAAAACTGAATCTCCAGAGTAATTCTAAAGGGCTTTTATAATATTTATTATTGAAAATAAAATTATGAAATATTTGATCAAAATGCATAAAACTTTATTACTATGTACAAAAATAGATTACTATACCCATTATTTCATGTGTTTGTAACAAATATACAATTAAAAATTATTCAGAACAAACTGAATGAAATATTTAAAATAAAAGTCGTGAATCTTTGGAATTAATGTAGATAGAAACTTTTCATCTCTTTCTACGAATAATGAAAGAATTTCGGTAACATAAGTACCTAGAGTACCATCATAATAAATGACTACTAATTTCATTCCGTGAAAGATAATTTTGATTGTATTGTAATATCGTAGTTTTTTCATTAACGATATTTAATTTTATTTCTTGTCACATTGAAAATGAAATGTAAATATAGTATAATAAAATCACCTAAAATAATTGCGTAATTTAAATTCTAATTTCCTTGATATCTACAACAGTTAAAAATTTACGTACGTAACTAACTTCACGCGTTTAACAAGCACCAGAACACGCGAATATCAGTGGCATTCAAACAACCTAATCTAACCTCTCTACGTCCAACCTGTTATACCGACGAAGGGTTTATATTAATTGAAAAAAAATTTAAAGCTTACCTGACCTAACTGAGTGTATGCAGACAGAGGATTTACATAAATTAAAAAAAACTACCTTAAAATTAACCTTTCATAACTGAGTATATGATAATGGCGGTAACACCCATACCTATTGATAATCGCTGGAATTGAGAATGCGCGAGTATAATGTGCACTCTGCCTTACGTTTGAAGATAGTTACGTACCAGTTAGTAAACGTCAACCGTTTTTTGTATGTTTTTCATAAACCAGAGATGAGTTGTATTTTTTTTTTACATTTAAATAATGACACATCGTCAACATGTTTCTTATGTAAAATTTTAAGTATATATGAATGCATATGTTTTGATCTCTGTACTCTAAGCACAATAAGAATAATTTTGTAGAAGCGCGCGTTATTTAAATTACAAATGGGGTATGTGACTATAATTAAATTTCAGTACATAAATCCTAAAATATAACAACTAACCACCCTAACTTCTCATTGTAATAATAAAAACTAAACAATTGTTTGTAAGAAGAAAGTTATTAGCAATTTCATCATTTACAAAAACTAGGTAGACTGTTTCTTACAGTAACCGCCTACCTAACTTCTTTTACGGTTCGGCCACGATGATGTCGCAGCATCCCCTCCCCAAATCTTTAATAATTTACAAAAAATATGCATTTTTTTTCTGTATTACATATATAAAAATCAAAATTTAGTCACATTCCTCATTGTAATTTTATTCAATTAAAAAAATTCAACAGAAAAGGGAACAAATATCTTCATATTTACTTACACCATCCATAAAGCATTACGTTGTTACTAACGTGTCGTTTAGAATACACATTTAGTTTTGATTTCATTTCACGGTTGTAATTAATAAATAAAGTAGAAACGAATCCGTAAACACATACTTTATTTATGTAGTTTCACAGAAATATTACCTACTTCCGTATAGTTACTAATAAAATCAAGTCTTTTTATAACGATTATTTAGTTCTAGAGTTTGTCGTTTTTTTTAAGTTTCGTATTTCGTTTTATAGTAACGTCGAATATCTTATAGGCCTAAAATTTACCAGTTTTCATTTAGAAAAATACATAGAAATCTAACCGTAAGTATAAGTATTTTTATAAAGGACATGCTGTACTAAACACGAACACACATTTTCATTTCAATTTGTACTAAGTAAAAGGAAGTATTGTACTCGCGAAAATTTTCGGTTTTGAGTTTTCAACGGAAATATTCATTTTGACCATCCCTGAATCCATTTTGCCTAGTTTCAGCGTGACAAAACGTACGTATGTCTAAAAAAAAAATGGCCATAAATTTTATTGCAATCGGCATTGCCAAAAGGGCACTTTGCTTATAGTGTTTTCTTGAAGTTTTAACATAACTCAGAAAAGATTAACAGTAGAATGTTGAAATTTTGTTTGCTATAATATCTAGTTATTACCTCCATTTTTGGTTCCAATTGTCCTTTCCAAAAGAGTAGTTTAATTTTTGTAGGAAACATTTAATTTATTAAATTGACATTGACAGCTGGCAAAATATATTACTGAGAATTATGTACGAAATAAATGATAACAACATCTCTTTCTTTACAAGTTTTCCAGCGATTACAATAATTTTGTGTAGAGCAATAAGAAATAGTGATAAACATTTTTATATTTTTTTTAAAAAAATGATCCATTTTGAAGGGAAGTTCGAAGATATGAAACGAATGGAAGTTAAAGCATGATTAGCCGTGTAGAATGATCTCACTTTCCAGCGATGACAGTAATTCTTCTTAAATTTAGACATGGTTTCTGGATCTTCTGTGTCAAGTTACACTTTGGCTCAGTTTTAATTTAATTACGCAAAAGTATGCACGGTAAAAATATGAGACCTCAAAAAGGCACTATTCCTTATGAAACCACATATAATGGTATAAAATTTTAAATTATTACATAAATGGTTTGACCTGTATGGGATGACCAAAAACCGGCGACTGCGATTCCAAAATTTTTTTCACTAACGTGAAATTATTTAACAATTAAAATTTGGTGGAATATGTATTTATATTATGAAAAGTATTTTAATAATAATATATTTATATAAATGGGAAACGTCAAAATTTCTAAAATAAAAATTGTACATCTGATGTGATGTTTTATTTGTGTATAATTGTATTTCTTAAACGAAACTTTCATTATAATAGCAATAAAAATAGGAACTAATTTCACATATATATATATTTTTTGAAAAATATTGCCATGGGTACAAATAAAATTTATTAGTAATTATTGAAAAAAAAAAATTGATTCGATCTTGTAGTGCAGCAGAAATGGAAGAAGAAAAGAGTAAGTAATTATTTTAAATTATAATTTATTACTTATTGTTATTAATAGATTTATATTTTTCTACGGCAGGTACAATGGAAGACATAAAAAGAGAAATTAAAGAAACTGAAAATTATATGAAAGAATTAAGGCGGCAGTTACAGACATTGGAAGGGAAGGAGGACGAGAAGGAGGACGGGAAGGAGGACGGGAAGGAGGACGCGAAGGAGGACGGGAAAGAGGACGGGAAGGAAAACGATGACAGGAAGAAAGAAGAAAGTATTCGCGGTAGAAGTCACGAAAGTTTCCGCGGCCGTGGAAGTTTTCGTGGCCGAGGAAATTTTCGAGGTAATGGTAATTACCGTGGCGGCCGAGGCCAGAGAAATTACCGTGGCTTTCGGAATCGTGGCCGTTCATATTGGGCCCACCACAATGCTACAGTAAGGAAGAAACAACATATTTATATATTTTTATAACTCATACAAATTTTTTTTATAGAATACTAAGAAGTGGTGGGCGGCGTACAAGTTAGTGAATAAATTACTAAGTAAATAATTTTTTTTTTTTAGTTAATAAAATTTGTTCTTAAGTTATAAATTGTTCATTCTTCATTGTTTTCTTCTAATGCTGTGTTAGAGTGAATGTTTGCCCGAGCTGCTTCGTTCTGATTTTTTATTTGTCGCCTTGTTGTGGTAGTGACCTACGATTGACAGATCGAATTAGCGCACAGTGAACTTATAGGAGCAAAAATGAATGTATTCAGAGTGTTTAGAATAGAGTCAGGAAAAGAAAATTATTTTTATTAATTCTATTAAAGCACGTATGAGTCTCTAACTTTTCTTATTCCTCTTTTTATTTATATTATCAAAATTTTATAAATAAATTCTACCCAAGCTCCGTATACAAGACTTTATAAATTAATTGCTGTTAAAAGATTATTATGACATATGGACATGATAAAAAGAATTTTTATATACTCCCAGTGTATAATGAACAGATTAATATGTAATGTTTGTAATTAATAAAATCGTGTGTCAATCAAACCAAATTATATTCAAGAAAACAATGTAATTTATTAATTTTAACAATGATCGCATGCAAACTCAGTTAATGCTAACAACTATACAGTATTGTAAAAAAATATATAATATTTGGTGTCATAGACCGTATTTATTTGTAACTTTTTAAGTAACCTGATATGTTAATTCTGTTTACTTAGTACGTTTGAAGTAACCTAGAACAGATCTCGAACTGATCAAACTTATCCAGCTATTTTGCTGAGATGATGAGTTGAACATACATATTTTCTATCTTTGTTTAGACATTTCTTTTTCGTTCTATATCTGTCAGAACACCACTTAAAATTTTCACTTACTATGAAATTTGATTGTTTATTTGGTACCAATATGAATAAGTTTAAGTTTGCATTCACATTTTCCAAATAAATACAGCCTACTAAAATATTTTTAAAATTTGAGTTTATATTGAATTTTCAAATTTGACGTTTAAAGTAAATGTCATCTAGCAAACATTTACAGTTAAATATAACCAATTATAAATTATAATACATTATATTGAAGCTTTGTCCAATTCTCTACTTACTTTTTTATTCCTAAGAACAAATATGAACATAATTTGTATAGAATGAAATTGCAAACGTCATTGATTTATCGGAATGTCGGTAACAAAGGTACCATAATTAATAAATGACAACTAATTTTATTCCATGTGTAGGGCACGAGAGCAGCACCGTCGACTTTGCCCAAGCCTCTCATCTCATTTCACAGAATTCCAGTGGCGGAAATTTAAATAAAAGTCAAAATATACTCTTCCATCGAAAACAAGTTGTATTTATATAGATTTAATGTTCACTGACATTGTTATACTATTTTACGTTTAATAAATCATTTAAAACTTACTAATAAAATTTGCTTTCAAATGTCGATCTTGTCCCTCTTATCTCACTTCAGACCATTCTATGATTGTTTCATTTCACGTCATTCCATGATTGCCTTATTTCATACCAATCCAGGCGGAAGAGAAAAAGTGGTGGCAGAAATTTAAATCGACGGCATTGGCGGGTTTTGTATTCATTCCATTTTGCGATTTCCATGTGTGGTTTATCAATTGCGCTCTTTTAAGTGTTTCTCGTGTTAGTTATTTGTTGTCGATTTTGTTATTATTGTTGAGTTTGTTATTGTTGTTGAGTTCGTTATTGTTATTTTTGTTCTTTATTGAGAATGAGAGGTGATATATGATTTGGCTAGTGTCTACTGCGTCCTGGAATGCAAAAACAATAACAAACTCAACAACAATAACAAAATCAACAACAACTAATACTGACACAAGAAACACTAAAAGGTGCAATGGATAAACCACACAGAGATCGCAGAGGCAGAATGGAATGAATACAAAACCCGCCAATGCCGTCGATTTAAATTTCTGCCACTTCTTTTCCGCCTGAAACAAGTGCGAACTGAGAACATAGAATGGTGTGAAATGAGCTGAGGCTTGGGCACAGGTCGACGGTGCTCTCGTGCCCTATAATTAATGAAAATTGAAGGTGCATTCACATCAAACAAATTAGTGGCATAGGTAGAATTAGTGGTTTTGGTTGAGGTAACAAAATTAAAAAATTAAGGTCTAGCTTTCAAAATAAAGAAATATAGAATTGGCTGATGTACCGCCATTATTCTTTGGCGGGAAAATTTGAATATGCATTACTGACCATATTTTTTACCAATATTTTATTTGAAAATTGTTAAATAGTTATTGTAACAAAAGCAAAAGACTTTTACAAACTGCAACTTTTTTTATCATTTTAATAGTATTATACAATGAAGTATTGAAATATTTCATTTAAAAAATGATATAATTTAAAACAGTTGTTTGATTTCTGCTGTCAACTAACTGTCAGCTGTGAAAAATATTTGATTTGATAAACGTCAAAATTTTCTTTTCGCATTTTAACTAATTTTGGAATTTATAGTTTTCTAAAAAATGTTGTTTGATTCTTGATTGCGAAATGCTTTTGCATTCTCGAGTGCAAAAGTGACATTTCACAATCTAGAATCAAAAATAACAACGTCTTAAACAAATGTTTAATTATAACTTAGATACACAAAATAGGAAAGTAATAAATTATTAAAACATTACAATATATAATAATGTCAATAAGTTATACAGCAAGAAGCTTCTGGACGGGACGAATCAGTCTTCAGGATTCCCTGTAAATGCTAACGGAAAACCGTCCAAAAAACGTTAGCAAAAGACGATCACTATACACAAAGAATAATTTGAAATAATGAGATATATCAGTAGTAAAAAAATGACTTACATTATTTAAATATATTGGAATTGTTTCATCTATAAAGGATGAGCGTTTTGTCGCAGAAGGATTGGGCTAAGTATCTATAATCTATAACCAAATAAAATAAAATATATTACGGCCGCAAAGAACTTTAGTAAGAATTTGACTTACTTTATTTGAACACTGCAAACTTTTCTTGTAGAATTTATAATGCAATATTTGAAAAATTGTTCTTTCAGCTAATGTAGTAACTTTATTGTATATTTTGTCTGAAAAAAATTTAATGAGTAACTATAAATAATTAGTTACAAATAAATATTACCTATGTTTAATAAATTATTTGATAATTCGAAGAAGTATTCTGCCAGTGATGAAAGCGTTCTGCATTCTGTTAAATAAAAAATAATAATTAATAAAGATGTTTTTTTTTAATATAAATGTATTTACCATTCTTATTAAACTTTGTCTATAATATTGAAGTTTTTCCAATGGCAGGAAAATTGTCAGCGAATAGGTTTCAAAGTTCGGTTCCAAAATTATTCAATACCGCTTCTCAGTCGAGATTATTGTTGACAAGTATTTCAAAAAGACATTCTGGTGAAACTCCTGTCCTCTACAAATAAAGACTAATATAATTGAGGATGATTATTTTCTGTTAATTGTTACCTCCTTTTTACAGTGGATTCAGTGTCTGACATCAAAATATAAACTACTATATTTCATTTATCATTTGAATTAAAATATGCTATATGCTTCGATTAAAATTGAATTATTTTCTTGTGATTGAAATGAATGAAATATTTAACGAAGAAACATTCAACTTGTAGATTTTATCCCAGGGTATGACCGATCCAGTTTTCTGTTTTTAAAAAGGAACATTATTAATTTATATAAAATATGTAAACATTCAAACACTTTTTTTATAAAAAAAAATGTTCGCCCCAGTTGAAAAAACTTCGGTATTACGATTTCACATAAGTAATTGTCCAAATACTGGTATACTTGTATCCCATATTTATTATATTCGACATAGTTTACAGCCATAATGCAGTGTAGATTTCAGTTTTTATTATCAGAAAATATGAAATACAAAAATTTTATTTCCCAGAACTTGATAATAACATACCATATTATATCGATGTGAATCAAATGAAATTATTTTGATATTTGTGTATCTTTATTATATACTATGAATTTAACTTTTTATTAGTTACAAAAGTTAAACAAATCATTCTACATTTTTTTTAAGAAATATATAATTTTGAAAAAGTTTTCTGACATTATATTTTAATTTTTATTAGAAATTATTAGAAATATTGGAACAAAGTACAGCAAAAATCCCAAATACCACTGGTATAGGGTTTTAAAGTATTATGTAACAAGTCATTGTCTTGCCAAGTCTACCAAGGAATTATAGATAATATGGTACACATTATGTACATAAAAATGTTATTTAAAACAAGAAAATATAAATTGAATCCACTCTTACCAAATAAATTACAGTTAATATTTGTACTTTCGTAGTTTTCTAAAAATGAAAATCTTGTTACTCAAAATCATACAACAGTGACAATGACTTAATTACATAACACTTCAAAACCCACCAGCAGTAGTTGGAATTTTTACCATACTTTGCGGTTTTGTAGTAGTATGTAGTATATTGCCAAATAAATGTGGATTTATATTCTGTTGCATGAATTTTGAGGTACAATGGTACACTGGCCCGCCCACATGTTGCGATTTATTATATACTTTTGTTTAACGTCACATTTCTAATACATATTATAGAGAGACGCAACATGTTTTAACTTAAGCCTGGTATTAGATAGTTTTCGTATAACGTCTTTCTTTTTGATGGTATTAATTAAAAAATATTGACAGAAGTATTGTTTAAGCTCTATTACATTAAAGAAAAATATTAATGCAAACTAATGACTGTTGTATTATAATAAAAGAATGTTTCTTTAACCAAATAGAGGGAAAATAAATGGAATAAAATATAATTTTATTATATTTGTCTTTTAATGTAAAAAACAATAAATATTTTTTATATAAACCTGCATATAAAATAAGTTTCCTTTTTACCATTAGATGTAGGGACCTTTTTATCAGAAAATAAAATTTATAATGTACATATATTTTTTAAAAATATTAGTAACACATAGACTAAACCAGGATTTTAGACGTTATAGAAACTTTTTCTAATACTAAACCATTGCTTTATACTTTTTATTTTATTTATGATTTTCATTGTGAGTATTTTTTTGTTATCTTTTATCATAATATTTCTTACATTTTCATTTTGTTTAGATTGTGATTGCTTTATATTTAATTTGTTACATACTTATAACAATTAGATTTATATAATTGCCTTTTACAATTATTCTTTTTATTATACCTTCATTTTAGTAAGGTCCGTAAAATTTGTAAAAGGCGCAATGGTTTTATCAGACTTAAGTTCTTTTTGTTTTAATCTTTTACAATATTTTACAAACCACTTTTCATGTTGAAATAATTTTTCATTTTTATATTAATTACATGCAGTGTATATAAAATATATTGTATATTATATTATATTTAACAAATCAAATATTGTCATCATAATAACTTTTTTATTATAATTCATGTTTTAATTTATTTATTTCATTCATATTATTTTGTATCAAATTTATCAATAATGTTTCAACATGTTTTTAATTTATAATTTAAATTGATCTTTATTGCTTTCTTATATAAGATTTTTAAATTTTATTAATTTAATTTTTATAAACATGTACTTAATATACTTTTTTTTTGTTGTATAATTGGTTCAATGAGTAGAATGTAATTGTACATTGTACTTTTCAACATGATTTTAATATATTATACTTTTAACATTAAATATTTCGCTAAATAGTTTTTAAATTATTTATAATACAATTTCATAATCATATTTAAAATTTATCAATTGTTTTCAAAGATTTCTACTTGTTTAATTTAATATTTTCAATTTATTCATTTTATTTCTTTATATATTATTACATACATATTTTTTAATTTACGTTTCAAATTTATTATGAATGTTTCTACATGCTTTTATTTTATACTTCAAATAAATCTTTCTTGCTTTTTTTCTCATATTTGATTTTTAATATATCATTTAATTTTTATAAACATATAAATGATATGACATTTTTTTGTTATATAATTAGTTTACTGATTAAAATGTAATTGTTAATATGTTGAATTTTTAAACATGATTTTAATATCTTTTACTTTTAACATGAAATATTTTGCTCGGTAGTTTTTAAATTAATTTTAATACAATTTAGATATTATAAATATTTCTTTCTTTCATGTTCATTTTAACATTATTTTAATATCTTTTACATTTAAAATTGTATATTTAGCTTAATAGTTTTTAATTTAATTATAATACAATTTACATTTTATTGCTATTTCGTTCATAGTCAGTTAAAATTTGTCAATTGTATTCATTGATTTCTACTTGTATAATTTAACATTTTAAATTTATATATTTAATTCATATTATTCCTTTTTATATTATTAAATATTTTTAATTTGCGTTTCAAATTTATTATGAATATATCTACATACTTTTATTTTATACTTTAAATTGATCTTTATTGCTTTCTCATAATTGATTTTTAAAATATGATTTAATTTTTATAAACTTGTATAAGAAATTTTTGTTATATAATTATGTTACTGATTAAAATGTAATTGGACATATATTGTATTTTTTAACATGATTTTAATATCTTTTACTTTTAACATTAAATATTTTGCTCGGTAGTTTTTAAATTAATTTTAATACAATTTAAATATTTCTTTCATATTCATATTTCAAATTTGTCACTTGTTTTAAATGATTTAAACTTGTTTAATTTAAAATTTCTTTAAACACTACATTCGTTGTGAATGCTTCTTTTGAATTTTTAATAATATTTGAATCTGGCAATGTTATCTTTAAATTGTATGAACTTCTTACTCTTGACATTGCCACATACAATTGGCCATGTGAAAAAACTGGATTTTCTAAATTTATTCCTACATAATTAAATGTTTGGCCTTGGGATTTATTTATTGTCATTGAAAAAGCTAATCTTATTGGGAATTGCCTTCGTTTCAAGGTGAATGGTAAATCTGTTTCGGTAGTTAAATCAAAACGTGGTAAATAGAGCCGGCTACCTGCACTCTGTCCTGTTAGAACTTCTACATCTAAATAATTAGTTTTCATGTCTTTTATTATGAACCTTGTTCCATTACACAGACCACGCTTTGGATTCATATTTCTTAATAACATAACTATTGCTCCAATTTTTAGTGTTAATTTGTGAGGAGGCATTCCGGTTGGTGTTAGGCCATTCAGTAATTCGGCGGGGTAATTTATTTTATTTGTCTCATCACATTCACAAGAATCAGCACTTAAATATACTCTAGATGACCCTACAACTTTATTTAATACGTGTTCATTAATTATCATTGTGTCATCATTTTTTGGTGCTAAAATGGCTCTATCTGTAAATTTATAAATATCATCAGGTTGTATGTCATCTTCACCGAATATTTCATTTGCTAGACATGTTTCGGAAACGCAATGTGCAGGAATTTTGACAATTTCATTTTCACCGTTGCCTATTTTCAATAAATATTCTGAAAATTCTTTTTCGTCTATATTTACACGCATGTTTTGTTTTAATGAAAATTTTTTAAACAATGGCCATAAATGACTTTTTACAACACATGTTTCAATTATTACAGTTCGATGGTTTGTATAATTGACTATTGGCAAGCATTGTCTGAAATCACCGCCTAAAACTACAACTTTTCCGCCAAATGGTATTTTATTATCCATCAAATCTTGTAATAATAAATTTATTGCATCGAGTGCGTGTTTAGGTATCATTGTTACCTCATCACAGATTATTACACTTGCCTCTTTTATTAATTTACCCGCTTTGCTATTTGATTTCACTCTACATACACATCCGTCATTTACAGGCACTGGTAACTTGAACACTGAGTGAACTGTTTGACCACCTTTTAACAGAGTAGCTGCTATTCCCGTCCAAGCTACAGCTATAACTTTTTGATTTTGGCCCCTTAAAATACTTATCAATGTGTTATACAGAAATGTTTTCCCTGTTCCCCCGGGACCGTCAACAAAGAAATATCTACTTGTGCAATTATTGTCATTTACGGCATTTAATATGTTATTTAAAATTTCTATTTGGTCTCTGTTAAATAAAGCTACATTTTGTTCTCCCTCTAATTTTTCGGCTGATACATCAAAAGAATTAGTTTCGTTTTCTAAGTCATCAATATTTTCTGGTTGGGGCAAACCGAAATCACTTAAGGTGAATTTATGCATATCGAGTATTTCCTGTATTTTTAATAAACATTTACTTTGTGCAACTTTTTCAGAATTATGTAATAAATAATCTTCCATTAAATAATGCTTAAATTTTTCCCATAAGCTGAGGGCATTGGTTGACGTATGGAAGCAAATTAAATAAGCAAATAATTCACGCAATTGTTTGGGAAATTTACTCAACACTGCCTCGTCTAAACAATTTTCGCACTTTTTATCATTAGCTAAAAGACCTAATGCACGGGCAGCTTCCTGGTATGTATTATATAATTTGCCGTCGACGGTACGCAAGTCTTCGAAACTTGTGGCACCTTTTGCGTGTACCAAAATTAATCTTAAATGAAATCTTTCAATATCTCTAGGGCTAACGGAAATCATTCGGCCGATAGGTGGCTTTTTCTCACGTTGTCTAGCTTTCCATGCATTATTAGCAAATACATAATATTTAGGAATTTCCATGTAAACATATTGCCGGGCATTAACGTCTATTTCATTGAGTAGGAACCAAGCTGTTAATGTTGTATTTTTTTTCGCTGCTCGTTCAACTGCTTTTTTTTCTTGACCGTTAGTGAAAAATACCGCCTGTTGATTTTTTAAATGTACTGCTAATTCCATTATTGTATGAGACTTGTCATGCAACGGATATTCTAAAAGCCTCCAACAACATTCTAGATACATACCTAGCATCTAAATAACCGTTTATTTCATCCCATTGTACAACTTTGTTTTTATCAAGTTATCCTAATTTGACGCTCGCGCAATCATGCCCCTTGCACAAATAATCACAAATATATTTTATACTTTTTACTGATGCGCATATTTCAACATTTATGTGGGTTCTATATTTTTTTAACAAATACGGATTGTACGGAACTATCCACCTATTGTCTACCGTGTATTTAACTAAACCATTTTTCCAAAGAATGTACATTTTTGCATTATTATTTGACCGTTTATACAGGGGGTAACCGTTAATGTTTTCATGTGTTTCATTTCTAAAATCTTTAGGGAACATTTTTGAACATTTATTTTCGTTCATACACGGCGAATTTTTGTTTAGAATACCGCACGGACCGTGAATCATATGTGAACGAACTAATTGATACAATTCTGGTTCTGCGTCCTCGTCAGGAATTTCTGCACTGACTATTTCGTCAATGTCATCTTTGTTACGGATTTTACTTGAACTATCTAAAGTTAATAATAAATGCATGTGAGGCAGACCGCGTTTTTGAAATTCAATTACAAATATGAATGCTACAACTTTCCCAAAAATATTGTCATGTAAAAATTCATGCAACATACTTTTTATTTTTCCGTTAAAAACTCTGGCGGTTATGTCTGGGCGGTCTGCAGAGGTTTGACCCTCGCGCAATTGTTGTATAATTTCTGGCCATTTCGGGTTACATGTCACTGTTATAAATAGATCAGGGCGGCCAAATTCTCTAACAATAGACATGGCATTTTGGTACATTTTTAGCATGAATCGACTACCACCTTGAAATGTTGACGGTAAAATAATCATGGTGCCTGCTTTTCCACCTTCATTCTCTGCCAAATTATTAATGTGGTCCATCAACCCACTATATAGCTCTACCCTGAGAGTAGGCTGATTTAATCTAATGTACGTTAATCTTTCGGCTTCGACTTTAACATACGCATCTACAATGTATTGTTGTGTTAGTTTACCAGCTTCTAAACATGGGTTAAATGTGTTTCTAACCGCTAATCTGTTCATGTAAAATTGTAACATGCTTTGTTTTTTAACACCGTCAGCTTGTTTTGAATTCATGTTCCAGCCACATTCACCGCGAGGAAATAGTAAAGGATAGGACATGGGGTCGCAGTTTTCACTAAACTGATTTATTCGAACTAAACCGCCAACTTTTGGGTGGACACAAATGTCCCTATCTATTGGTGGCTCACCGTCATTGGATGTAAAAACAACTGCCACCTCATTACATGTGGGGATATTGTACCTACGTTTATCTTTTTTTCTGTCATTTACAATCCACAAATTTATTTCTGGCACCGACTGATTTGTTTGGTTAGCTTTGGCTAATTCCCGCTGCTCTACTTCTTTCAACATCATATACGCCTGACAATACGGATTAACCTCCCTAAGTATTACATCTAATTGACCCATGATATTTGGCTTACAATTTTTATTATACTCTACGTTCATTCGTTTCTCTAACGCTTCATTTGAATTAATTATATATAATTGGGCATATTTTTCTGTTTCATTTGGTTTAGGGTACATTGAGCTGGCAGAATCATGGTAAATTTGGCCGTGGATACGGAAACAGTAGGGTCCTTTGCCTGGAGGGGCGGAAATTTTTGCCCCAAACGATGCGAATGCTAAAGCACTATTGTATTGCCTAATATTTTCTCTAAAATTTCTGCTGTCTGAATCTTTACCTAACATTAGATTTTTAATATATTCAGGGAACTCATTTAATTGATCTACGTTTAATTTTCCCTTTCGACAGCAATAAGTAAATTTGCCGTCCGAGGACTTTTCGTATGAAAAATTTACAGATGAACAATATGAACATAAAACATTCATTGGTCCCAAGGAGTGGGGCTCAATTTGAACTCCTAATCCCTTTCTAGCTAACATATATTGATCATTTTGAACAATGGTTTTACGTGCCTTATTTTTATTTTTATTAATTATGTTATTTTTCGTTAATCGTTCCTGTTTTTTTTCTACAGTTTCCGTTTTAAATAAATTATCAACATTATTTCTATATTTTTCTAAACGTATTTGTTTTTGCTCGGGAGTTTCATTCTTAATATATTCTTTTAAATTAAATTTTAACTTTTGCAGCCTATCCGTTTTTTTATCTGGTGTTTCATTTTGTAAATAATTTTGAAAATTCCCTTTAACTCTTATTAATCTATTCTCCTTTTGTTCTGCTGTTTCTTTACTAATATATTCTTTAAAATTAAATTTAAATTTTTTTAATCTTTCAGTATTTTGTTCTACTGTTTCATTTTGAACATAATTTTTAAAATTTATTTTAAGTGTTTCCAATCTATTTGCTTTCTGCTGTGGCGTTTCGCGAGCAATAGAATTCGAATTTATTTCTTTTTGTTTCTCTAAACGTTTTATTTTATCTTCAAATTTTTCATTGGCTATATATTTTAATTTATAGTTGTCGTTCTCTCTTAGACGTTTAGCGCGTTCTTCGTCTGTTTCGTTCGCCTTACGTTTTAAATAATTTTCTCTCAATAGCTGTTGACGACTTACTGGAAATGCTGTAATATTACGTGTTCGAAACATTTGTAAAACGTGTGATCTAAGTCTATTACTATCGTAAGTTTCATGCTCAGGATTCCGGTTAAGTATTAAACTTGTAAAGAAAGCTATTGCAAACAACCCGCAATCATAGGTGTTAGTCTGTTGTTGAACTCGTACAAACTTAATTGAGGGACTATAGGGGAATAATCTTTCTAAATATAATTTAACACCTGCATTTAAATTCTGGGAATTCATGCTATCGTAAATTGTAATTTCTAATCCGTCATAATACACTGTAATCCAATGACCTACGCTCCCAATATTTGCACCTGGCACGAATAAAATTTGTAGGTGTCTAGTTCCCTGCTCGATTGCAACTATTCGGTCTGGAGCATCTACATACACTGTAGGCTGAGGGTCGAACTCAGTTACTGAACGTACTAACGAAAAGTAAAAGTCTATATGAATGTCTTCTAAATATCCAGCAGGATTTATTAAAGTATTATAATCACGTTCTATTAGCTGTATTTGATTGTCAACAGTTTCAATACCTGTATTTAAATTACCCGTTTGATTATTATATTGTACTTCACAATCTTTACTTCGTTTTATAAATAATTCTCCTGAATTGCCTGACATAACCTGACGATTTATACATTCATTTTCTACAACACTATTATCCGAATTTATGCAGCTATTATTATTAACTATATTTTTTGCGAGTCGTTGTTTACGCTTAAGGCGATTTTTTTCACTTTTAGTTGGCATTTTGTTACTTTTGTGTTATTACAAAAATTAAAATAAACACTTACTGGTTTTGAGTGCGTTGTTATTTTCAGTGTTACCTTTACCAGCAATAAGTCAGGGTTCTGTGCTAATATTATCAGCAATACGTCAGGCTGCAGCTTCAAACAGGAATACTTTTTTTTTTTCTATTTTGAATATATATGCTTGCACTCTTACTGCTTCCCAACTGCAGATTATTTTCACACCTACAGTAAAATAAAAATAAAAATACTTGTCCAACATTATCAATATATGTATATAAAATTATGGTAATTCCGAGGGCAATTCATTTCATTTTATTAACAATTAGAAGAGAGAAAACAATAAATATTTAACCATGAAATTACCTATAGTTAATAAAAGATATGAAAAATAAATTCTCACCTTAAATTCAAATTTGGCAGCACAACAAACGGGATTTTTTAAATATATTATTCTACAGTAGAGAACAAATTTTCAAAACTATCAGTTTGATTCGCAATTCGATTTATTGAATACACAATAAATATAACTGCCTTACACAGAAGTGAAAGAACAATTAAGTAATTAAACAAATTTTGTTTTCCTAAGCATGCCTAATTATAATTTAATAAATGCCAATAAATAAACAACCTGTAATAACGACAGGACATTATGGTAAATACGGAATATAAGTTATCAACAGTTTAACACTAATTTTTTGATAATTCAATGATTGTATATTGCAAAATTTTAAAATTTGTAGGTGTATACAAATAAAAATTTTATTTGAAATAATAATAAAAGCCTGATCAAAAGCAAGTGATAATCACGGGACCACCAATTTTCTTTAAAAGCAACTAAACTATATGTCTAGGAAGAAAATTTTAAATTTATGTTCATGGACGTGCGAATTTTTATTATATCGTATTTTTATTTTAGTAATTTGATTAAATTCAAAACCATGCAGATAATGAAGAAGATAGTAATAAATAATAAATGTAAGGTATATTTGAAGTATTGACATCAAATTGATTGTACAAAAAAATAATAACAATAAACGCCTGTGGAAGCAAATGTTAATATTTATTTCCAGGAAATAAAATTTAAGAACTACGCAGTTTTGCAATAACCAATCATACTATTAAGACTATTTTTAATAATATATATAATGACGATGATGAAAATAATAAATTAAAATATGTACTCACATAAAATGAAACGTCTCCTATCTTGCATGAATTGTATTCCGTAAACAAAAAGTTCTTCTGCTTTCTTTGTAGAATTATAAGAAATGCAGAACTTGTTTAGGCTTCAAATTTATTTGTCACACAAATTAAAAGCTGTAATTGATAATAAATATAAATAAATAGAAAAACATTGAAATAAACTCATACTTTGTTGCCCGCAGTAAATCCGCTTGTATATATTTCCGTTCTAAACTGCAAAAATAAATAATTTTACATTGATGCGAGTATTTTTTATTAGGCTGGATTCTAGAATGCCTACCATCTTTAAAATTGCAATTTTTTTTTGTTGCAATGTCTTCTTTTAACTAAACAATGACAAAAAAAACATAAAAAACACAAAAAATTAGGGAACGGAAGCAAATATTTATATGATTTTGTACAAAAATAAAGTCAGATTTTATCTATTCTAAAAATTAATTTAACATGAAGTTCGCTCAATTTGATGTCGGTAAAACAATATAAACCAGTGATAGTAAAACAATGGTTTATGGAATTAAAATATAAGTTACCACGGTCCATCCTGCTGAGGTTGCTGTTCTCACAGGAAACAACCCGACACCTTTCCACAAATGCTATAAATACTGTAAATTGTAATGTAGAGTTAGTCAGTCATAATTCCTTGTCGAATCTATGTCCAAATTGTATTAGAATTGTAATTGTAATTTTTTGTAACATTTGTTATAAGATTAATGAATATAATCTTAACCTCATAATAATAAAATTTGTTTTTAAAAACTTTCCGGCGAACCAAATAAATATAACTGGCGCAGTCGTAACGGATTTTTCGGGCGATTTCCGCGAATAGTGAAACCGTTTTCGTATCAACGATCAACCGAAAAGAACCGGAAGGTGAAAGAAACAACCAGAAGGCGTCCAAATCGAAGCAACTCCGAACGAACATCGCGAGGTGCAGAACCAGGCCCTGACGAATACAGAGCAACGGATCTATGGACAAGATACTTCTATTATTGTGAGTAACATATATCACATAATTATCAGTACCATTCGGACTCAGATTCTGATTTGGAAATACAAACCACCAGACAAGAACTCCCTGACTCAGATTACATAAATAACTTAAACGAAATTAATACAAACATGGCTACACCAAAATTAGAAAAACACTATTTAGACATGATTCCAGACTTTTACGGTGATAGCAAACTTTTATCTAGATTTATTGAAATTTGTGAAAAGTTAGTTAAAAAATTTTATAATTTGATAGATCTCACAGATTTTCAAAATGAATTTCTGATGTCTAGCATCATTGCCAAAATAAAAGGCGATGCTGCAGTAAATATAGCAAGTACCACCATAACCAAGTGGGAAGATTTGAAACAAGCACTGTTGAATGCTTATTCCGACAAACGCGACTTGTATACCCTTAATATCGAAATTACAGAATTACGCCAAGGCAACGAATCAGCCTTTGAATTTTATAATCGTGTACAAGACCTTTTAAATCTACAAATCTCTTACATTAGTACACACTGTACCGAAGCGGCTAAACCTGTCCTAATAGAATATTTTCAAAAATACACCCTGAGAATATTACTCCGCGGTCTCAAAGAGCCACTAGGAACTCTTATGAGAACGAAAGACCCGAACGACATGAACACAGCACTGAATATGTTAACAAATGACTTTCAATTAGAGACATACAATCGTACACACGTTCAAAACAAAAACAGCATACATCACATACAACATAATAAACCAAAACAGAACACCCACACCCAATACAGACAAATCCAACATCCACAAATAACGTACAGACCTCTGCCTCCAACAAACCAAATCTTTAAACCACAGAACAAACAATTTTTTCCTAATCAACAATATACTAAACCTTTTAACAACTAATCACCTTACAATCAATATAATAAACCGAATCAATCCCAATCCAATGTGTTCAGATCAAATCCCAATTTTAAACCAAACAAACCAACTCCTATGAGCATCTCTACTAAACAGTCAACGACACCTCACCCATCAGCTGTTCCTTATCGTCCACAACAATTCTTCCACTCCCAAAATAAACCTCATTATATTGCGGAAGAACTGTTTAACACAGAGACAGAAGAATACATAGAACCGGATAACGAACAAATTTGCGAGTATTATACACAAGACGAACCAAATTCAGAGTATTTCGTAACTCATCCAGATCAAAACGAAGAAAACGATTTTTTTCCGATAATAGCCTCGGAACCAATATCGAACTAATGAATGTAATTCACAACTACAGCGAATTACCATTTATTATCTTACCAGAACTAAATTTAAAAGCTTTGATAGATACAGCAAGTACACGGTCGTTCATTAACCCAGATATAGCCAATAAATACTATAAAAATAAAATTCAAAATGATCCATTTCAAATCACCACAGCTCACGGAACTTCTTTAGAAAATGCTAGTATTGTAATTCCCGCTTCAAAATTATTTAATTCACCAGACACACTCCTAAAATATCATCTATTTAATTTCCATAGAAATTTCGATATACTTTTAGGATTGGATAATTTAAAAATATTAGGCGCAAATATTAATTTGACAACTGATAAAATTATTACACCTAATCAAGAAATCAAAATTCACTATCACAAAATTATTCCAAAATCAAACTATATAAAAATTCCTCCTAGATCTGAAAAAATAGGAGAAATATTTGTAAATAATATCGAAAATGGTGAAGTGCTAATACAAGAAACTAAATTCAATAATTTATTAATCCCAGAAGGAATTGCAAAAATTCAAAATTATAAAATTATTTACCCAATTATAAATTTAGGACAAAACGAAGAAATTATAGACTCTGTAAATTGTGTACAAGTACAAGAATTAAACCACTTCGAAATAAACAATCTAAATTATTCTCAAAACGAAATACCAAATAAATTTAACATGGATAAAATAAGAACGGAACATATGAACGAGGAAGAGAAACGCGAGATAACAAAACTGCTGACTGAGTTTTCTGAGATCCTTCACACCGAAGATAAGCCGTTATCATTTACAAATGAAATTAAACACTCTATCCGCACGAAAGATGAATTACCTGTTTACACCAAAACCTATCGATATCCCGAAATATTCCGAAAAGAAGTCCACTCCCAAATCAACAAAATGCTCGAACAAAACATCATCCGTCCTTCTCATTCACCCTGGTCATCCCCAGTATGGGTCGTCCCAAAAAAAATAGACGCTTCAGGAAAAAAGAAATGGAGACTGGTTATTGACTATAGAAAACTGAATGACAAGACAATAGACGATAAATACCCGATACCAAACATAAACTCATTGCTGGATAAATTAGGTAGATGCCAATACTTTTCGACTTTAGATCTCGCATCTGGCTTTCATCAAATTGAGATGAACGAATCAGATATTCAAAAAACGGCCTTCAGCACAGAAAACGGACATTACGAATTTTTGAGAATGCCATTTGGGCTCAAGAACGCACCCGCTACTTTCCAGAGTGTAATGGATAACGTTCTTCGAAATTTAGCTAACGAAATTTGTCTTGTTTACCTTGACGACGTCATTATTTTCAGTACATCCCTTCAGGAACATATTCAAAATTTACGAACAGTTTTTAATAGATTAAAACAGGCAAACCTAAAAATACAGCTGGACAAATCAGAATTTTTACGGACAGAAGTTGCATACCTCGGACATGTAGTGACCCCCGAAGGAGTAAAACCAAATCCCGACAAAATTTATGCAATCAAAAACTACCCTTTACCTAAGACGACAAAGCAAATTAAAGCATTTTTAGGACTTTTAGGATACTATCGAAAATTCATTAAAAACTTTGCTCAACTTACCAAACCATTAACGAAATGTTTAAAGAAAGATGCAACAATAAAATATAATGACCCCGAATAACATTGATTGTTTTAACACTTGTAAAAATTTACTGATGAACGAACCAATACTGCAATACCCAGACTTTACAAAACCCTTTAACTTAACGACAGACGCAAGTAAATACGCTATAGGTGCCGTACTATCTCAAGGCCCTATCGGATCAGACCTTCCTATTGCTTACGCTAGCAGAACTTTGAACGATACCGAACTAAAATATGACACTACCGAAAAAGAACTCTTGGCCGTAGTTTGGGCAACTAAATATTTTAGACCTTACCTTTATGTTAGAAAATTCAAAATTTTGACAGATCACAAACCTCTTCAATACTTACATACACTAAAAGACCCACATTCCAAATTAATGAGATGGAGGAATAAACTTGAAGAATTTGATTACGAAGTAATTCATAAAAAAGGTTCCCTCAATACAAACGCAGATGCCCTATCTCGAATAGAACTAAACGTGAACACACTAAATCCTGAATCGCAAAGCCTTTTTGATCTCATTGAAGATTTCAACGAAATCTGTAATACTGACATGGACAAACAATCATTAATCGTTCAAGCTGACGACGACGAACAAATAGACCCAGAAACTGACCAAACTATCCATTCCAACCCCGAAAACCCTATAGTAGGCATAACCATATCAGAATCCCCAGTAAATTTTGGAAAAAATCAACTCTTCATATCATTAGTAAAGCACTCACCAACAAAACCAAAAATAAAGAAATTTCATGTAGATAAAATGAGATTATACGTACAGATTTCAGAAACAAACTTCGCAAAAGATATTGTAAATTTTATTAAAGAATATATCATACCCAACGTTCGATACTACCTTTATTTTGAATCACCTATATATGAACAATTTAGTAACGTACTTCAAAAATACTTCAAAAATTCCTAATTAAAATTTATTAAATGTAACACAAAATTAATAGACGTAGAAAATGAAGATGAAATTTCACACACTATAACAAAATTTCACGAAGGAAAAACTAATCATCGTGGAATTACCGAAGTACATAACGAAATTAAAAAACGATATTACTGGCCGAATCAACTAAAAACAATCACAGACTTCATTAATAAATGCGAAATTTGTTTGGCTGCTAAATATGAAAGAGATCCCATCAAACCAAAACTAAATATTACACCCACTCCTGCCAAACCCCTACAAACACTACATGTAGACACCCTAACACTGGAAAATACAAAATTTCTCACAATTATAGACGCATTCTCCAAATATGCACAAGCATATAGAGTCAAATCCACTAATGCCGTCGAAATTGCTAATAAACTAATAAATTTCTTTTCGCATCATGGTACCCCAAAATTAATTATATCAGACAATGGACTCGAATTTAAAAACACCGTCATAAGAGAACTTTTAACACTACACAAAATCGATATGCACTTCATTTGCTCGCAATATCCAAATTCAAACGGTTTAATCGAACGTTTTCATTCAACACTAATAGAACATATACGCTTATTTAATCTCCAAGATAATTTCAAAAATGAATCAATAGAAGACAAAGTAAATTACGCTATTTTGGCATATAACAACACAAATCATAGCACCACTAACCTGAAACCAGTTGAAATCATCAACGGTCATTTTGAAACAAATTCCCCATTGGATATAGACATCGAACAAAAATTAACACAAGATTATATTTCAAAACACAAAGAAAAATCAGAACTGATATACAAAACTATTAACGATAAACTACAAGAAAATAAAATCAAAACTATTTCCAAAGTAAACAAAAATCGCGAAGAATTACCTACTATACCTGAAACAGTTTTTGTTCATAATAAACAAAAAGTTAATAAAACTAAGAATCCAAAATTCAAAAAAGAAATAATTAAAACCGTTAATAAAGACTTAAAAACAGCAGAAATCAACACAGATAATGACAAAAAACAATCAAAAATTCACCTTTCTAATATAAAAAGGCCTAGAAAAATAATTAATAAATATTCCGCAATTCCAGGTCCCTCTTCTTCCCGTATTCATACGGAGTAATAACTAAAAACATTACACACAATCCAGGACTATTAACAATCAATCTTGGAAATGCTAAATTGCAAAGAACACAACACACACTAGTACACTACTACGATCTGGAACCGATAATAAAGCAATATGACAACCTAAATAAACAATACTCACACCTTATACACACAATCAAAGAAGACAAAAATATAACGGATGACTTTGAAAATAACAATAAAATTATTGGATATATAAAAAACAAAATTAACGAAAAATTAAGCCACCTATCTATACATTCAAGAACCAGACGAGGCATATTTAATGGATTAGGTACCGTTATAAAATCGATAACAGGAAATTTAGACGCAGAAGATAATAAGCGATACAATAAAATTTTAAATTTGGAAAGAAATCAATTGAACCTAATTGACCAAATTAATCACCAATATTCTGTGAATACTCAAATGATAAAATATTTTAACAAAACTATCGATACAATCAAACAAAATGAAAATATTTTGAAAACAAAAATAGAACAACTTTTACAAATCGTTATCACCGGAGTCGAAAATCATGACAAATTATTAATCAAAGATATTTATAATCAATTAGATATTTTATATTCAATGACACTAAGTACACTACAAGATATTGAGAATTCATTAACCTTTTGTAAATTGCATACAATGCACCTAAACATTATTAAAACACATGATCTGTTCGAAGAATTAACTAAAATTTCAAAATTTTACAAAGACGAACTTCCATTTAAAATAACTCCAGAAAACATGCCAAATATAGAAAATCTTATTTCAGTCAATTGTAAATTACATGACAGCAAAATTATATACTTCATCGAAATCCCTATAAACTATAACACACAATTCGAACTTATTCATTTAATTCCGATCCCATCAAAACATAACTCTGAGTTTGTAACAATAATTCCAAATCACGAATTTATATTAATGTTTGATAATGGTCAAATAAGATCCTTATGTGATATATGCACCCGCAATGGTGGAAATACTTACCAATGTCCAAATCACATCAAAGAAATCCACGAAGATTCCTGCGAAGCAAACTTCATATTAAAAAATAAAATAGAAAATTGCCGCCTGATGAAACTCAACGTAAAAAGAAACCACATCGAATATTTGGATGATATAAATCAATACATTGGAGTATTCACACATCCAGAAACATTAAAAACAGAATGCGATCACGGAGACAACATTAAAAATCTCCAAGGGATATTCCTAATCAAAGAAGATCAATGTAAATTAAAAATTCAAAACGAAGCACTAAGCTTCAAACAAGGATCATTTGGCAAACCAATAATAATCGAAAATTTCAAGATTCACATCAATTATACCCAAATTCCAAAAATGGCAATTCAGTTAAACAATGTTAAAGAACTGAAGCTGACGAATAGAATAAACGACATCCAGTACTACAACAACCCCTTCGAGGAAGAAGATACCATCAACTACCCTGTTTGGGGACTCTACGGTATCATCATAGCCAGTGCTGCAACCCTAATCGCAGTGTACGTGAAGAAAAGATTCATCACACCTGCAACAAGACAACCCAAGGCCAACGACATTGAACTTCAATCAAGAACTTCACCCCCTTCAACAACGCTGAAGCTTCCCGATGAAGCCCAATTTTAATGAGGGAGGAGTTACCACGGTCCATCCTGCTGAGGTTGCTGTTCTCACAGGAAACAACCCGACACCTTTCCACAAATGCTATAAATACTGTAAATTGTAATGTAGAGTTAGTCAGTCATAATTCCTTGTCGAATCTATGTCCAAATTGTATTAGAATTGTAATTGTAATTTTTTGTAACATTTGTTATAAGATTAATGAATATAATCTTAACCTCATAATAATAAAATTTGTTTTTAAAAACTTTCCGGCAAACCAAATAAATATAACTTATATTTTTGTGGTAAAAATTCTGGAATAATCCTTGGGTTGTATTTTAAAGAATATGTTATATTGTCACTTATTTTAACAATATTTGCCCAATGAATTGTTTTAATTTATTTAAAATTTCATCTCGGTATACCCTGAGTACATGTAGATTACGGGAACTAACTAGAAATGTATCAAATTTACTATTAATATACAATATATTCTCACTTATAATAATGATTTTTATCAAACTAATTGCTTCATTTTATTTATAATTACATCTCGATATGTCAGAGATGAATTTAACTAATTTTCATACATTCTTTTTTATTATATCTTAGCAAAATTTGTATTTTCATACAATACATTAAGTTTGACAGCGTAACTGTCATGACTTGACAAGTATGAAGTTAGTTAAAGAATATATAAAAATGTATTATTTTGAAAATAATTATCTATTTTATAAATATAAATAATGTGAAATAACATACTGAAATTTATAAACTGATACATTTTTATATTGCCAAAAAACATGATTCTTCTTCTTCTTCTTCTGGCTCTACAGACTATAGAAGTCCCTGGCCTGGTTTATTTACCTCTTCCAATCTAACTTGTCCCCGGAATATCTTATTTGTGTCTCCTTCATGTCCTCTGCTGCCTTAACTCTCCATCTGTTTCTTGGTCTGCCCCTTGGTCTCCTTCCTTGTGGATTATGTTTATAGATCCTTTTTACCTGGCGTTCTTCGCTCATTCGGTTTAGGTGTCCGTACCACCTAAGTCGTTGCAGTTTTATAAATAATGATAATCGAACATCATCATATAGTTCGTAGAGTTCGGCATTTCTCTTTATACGCCATTCATTATTTTCATATGTTGGGCCATATATTTTCCTCAGAATTCGGCGTTCAAATATGTCTAGTTTCTCACTATTATCTTTACTTAGTGTCCAGGTTTCCCCTGCATACGATACCACTGGTCTCACTAGTGTTTTGTACATCCTGATTTTGGTGGTTCTTGATACCAGCTTACTTCTAAAAAGGTTACTTATCGCGTAGTAACTTTTTGTCCCTGCAGCTATCCTCTTGGCTATATCCGCTGATTCATCATTTGAGGATGTTATTAACGACCCTAAGTATGTAAATTCCGATACCTGCTCAAAATTTCTTCCTTCTACTGGGTATTGTATGTATGTGCTTTGGGTTCTTGACACGCACATTAATTTGGTTTTCGTTTCATTTACTATTAAGCCAAGTTTACTTGCTTCATTTTCAAGCCTTATAAATGCTTCCTCTACTTTCTCTTTGCTTGTCGCAACTATATCCAAGTCATCTGCATATCCCAGAATTTGAATTCCTTTCGTGAAGAGCGTCCCTGTTCGCTGGTCTAAGTTCGCCTTTGCCACCGCTTTTTGTAGAGCTATATTAAACAGTAATGGGGCAAGTGCATCTCCTTGGCGTAGTCCGCCCTTTATTTTGAATTGCTCAGATGTTATGTTGTTGTATTTGACTACAGCTTTTGTTTCACTCATTGTCATTTTTGTCAGGTTAATAAGTTTTTTTGGGATATGCATTTCTGCCATTGCATTATATAGACTATCCCTGTTTATACTGTCATATGCTGCTTTGAAATCAACAAACATGTGCCATATTTTTTGGTCAAATTCTATAGCTTTCTCATTTATTTGGCGTACTGAGAAGATCTGGTCGGTAGTTGACCGATTGGCTCTAAATCCACATTGGTATTCACCCAATTTTTCTTCCGCGTACGGTGTTAATCTGTTATATAATATGGTTGACAGGATTTTGTATGGCACACAGAGCAGACTTATACCTCTGTAGTTTTTGCACATAGATTTGTCGCCTTTTTTGTGTATAGGTATGATTGTTGCCTCCCTCCATTCATCAGGCATTTCTTCTTTTTCCCATATATCTTTGATTATGCTATGGATTTCTTCCAGGGATCGTTGTCCTCCGTTTTTGATCATTTCTGCGGGTATTGTGTCTACACCCGTCGCTTTATTGTTTTTTAGGCTGTCTATTACTAAGGACACTTCTTCCAATGACGGAGTTGGTATTTCCACCTCATTAGAATGCAGGTTCACTTCTTCCTGTATTTCCTCTTCATTGTCGTTGCTGTTAAGTGCCTCTTCAAAGTATTCCTTCCACCTATCTATTATGTCGTTTTCTGATGCTAATAGATCTCCAGCCTTATTACGCAGAAGCGGTATGGTTCTTGGTGCTTTTTGTTTTATATATCCCACTTTCTGATAAAACTTTCTAGTATTATTATTACTTCGTTTTTCTTCTAAGTCTTTAATATACTTTTCCAACATAGCTGCTTTCTTCTCCTTTATTGTTCTCTTGGCTTGTCTTCTAGCCTTCTTGCATTCATTTTCGCTATATCGAGTGGGTCTTTGTATGTGTCTTAATCTTTTACGGTTTCTCTCTTCTATCGCTTCTTTGCACGTTCTATCAAACCATTCCTCTCTGCTCTGCTTTTCCATCCTCCCTAAAACATTTTCCGCTGCCTGTATTAGTATGGTTTTATGGGTGTCCCATTTATCTTTTATCGCTGTATGTATTCGTTCATTATCTTCTACCCCACCCATGCTATCTCGTATCCTATCTTGGTACGTCCTCTTTACTTCCTCATTACGTAGAGACTCGATGTTATACTTCTTCTGCTTGTCTGATTTTTTGTTTGTTCTTTTCGTGTTGATTCTTTCTTTAATTTTTACTACTATGGGATAATGGTCTGACTCTAGGTTTGGACCTCTGTAGCTTCTCACATCCATCACGGTTTTCACATGTCTTGAATCTATAAGGACGTGATCAATTTGGTTATTTGTTTGTCCGTCGGGTGATTTCCATGTATGTTTATGAATATCTTTGTGGGGGAATATTGTACTCGCTACTACCATTTGTTTTGATATCGCAAAATTAGCTATTCTCTCTCCATTATTGTTGGAGGCTTCATGAAGGCTATGTATGCCTATAGCTGGTCTGAAATATATTTCTCGGCCCACTTGGGCATTCATGTCCCCCAGCACAATTTTGATGTCATGTCTCGGGCATGCATCGTATGTTCGTTCCAGTATTTCATAGAAGATGTCTTTATCGTCTTCGTCTTTATCCTCAGTTGGGCTATGGCAGTTTATGAGAGTAATGTTGAAGAATCTTCCTCTTAATCTCAACTTACACATTCGGTCGTTAACTGCCTCAAAGTCCATTATTGCTGATTTCATTGAGCTTTTTAATAGAAATCCTGTTCCTAGTTCATGTCTACTTTTTCCTCCGCTGTACAACAGTACGTAGTCTCTTCCATCCATGCTACCTTGTCCTGGCCATCTTACTTCCTGTAAAGCTACTATATCCCACTTATATTTCATACAGATTTCTTTAAGTTCTTTAAGGGCTCCTGCCCTATATAGTGTCCTGGCGTTCCATGAGGCTATGTTCATTTTATTCATATCCTTATTCTTGCGTAGTCGTTTTCTGGGTATCCGTCCTAGTCCGAGGCTCCTCAAACCTTCCTGAACAGTGTATTTTTACAGAGTAAGGTTGTTAGCCTCACGTCAAACCCCCAACCTGGAGGGCCAGGTGTCTTGATTTTGGAGTTTTCTCCTCCTAGGCAGTTCGTCTTTCGGGACTTAGGGTCACTGCCTGACCACTGGTTTTACTGCTGGTTTTGGTCCGCCCCGGGTATTTAATTTCCTCGGTACCTACTATATCTAGCAGGCGTTCCCCTATCCGCCACCTGGGGAGGCGTCCGATGGAGGACCAACAACCCCTCACGGAAAAAAAAACATGATTAAATTCATGTTTTTTGTTGCTATGTTCATTTATATATTTATGAAGCTGAATTATATATGTATTTATCTTCAACTATTGTTATTGTTATTAATAATTTATTTTTTATTATAAATATCAATATAAATGATTATAAAAGTATAATAAATACAACTTGAATAGTTATTTTGAAATTTAAGTGCTACTGTAGCGCCATCTGTTGAAGTATATTTGAACTACTCACACATAACTGAACATTTATATGCCTGTTAGGCCGTATTTATTTGGGACATTTTAAGTAACCTGGTAGGTTAATCCTGTTTACTTGGCATATGTGAAGTAACCCAGAACTGATCTCGAACTGATCCAAGTCACCCAGCTATTTTGCTAGGTTGGTGACTTCAACCCGTTTTCTATCTTTGTTTACACATTGCTTTCTCTTTCCATTTCTGTCAGAAGTTATACTTTTGTAGGTTATAACGGAGAACATAAATAAATAACTTTAATAAATAACTGAAATTTACCATATAAAATTTTCACCAAGTATAAAATTTGGTTGTTTATTTGGTACCAACACGGGTAAATAAATGTATTTAAAACTCCCGCCATTACCGAGCTTGTCAAATTTAGTTCCCGAAGTTGATCCTAAGAGGCGCTAAAATTTGTTTTCACAGATGATAAGGTAGATATCCAATCTTCAACAAATATATTTCCTTAATCTATGAGTCTAACTATCTAAAATATGTATAAATTAGATTTAAAAAGTATTTATATATAAGAGAAGAATACTGTACAGTATGAATTTACCTTTGGAAGTGTTTGAATAGTAATCAAATATAGTTTTTTAAACGTCAGAGTGTAAATCAATTTTGAAATGCAGTTTTCTTGATTAAATAATCCATTCTGGAATATTCTTTAGTTTGCATTTAATAAAGAATATGTTTTACTATTACTTATTTTTATAATTATTGCCCAATAGATTGTTTTAGTTTATTAAAAAATCCATGTTAGTGTATCTGAGTACGTGTAGGTTATAGTCTCATCTAAAAAATAAAATATTTAAATATTAATATATAAATATTTATATTCTATATGAAAGTACCTGTATTGGAGATGATTTCTTATTAAATTTCGTACAATATTTCATTATACATTTTAGTAAATATGACATTTTTCACTTAGTTGTCTCCAACTCAAGTGTCAAATGAACCATTTTTGTTAAATTTTATAATATCGTGCAATTTTATGTTATTTCTCTTCCATAAATGTACTCTTGTTTAGGTAACCAATTAAAAATTATAACTGAAATGAAAATACATATTTAAATACAGCGAAACAAATTTAAAATGATATACTTACATCACAAAGTGTATTGTACATATTCTATTAAATATAGTTTACTTTATATTTCTGTATATTTCTTTTTAAAAATATAAAACTTGTGCCACGAATTTTTTGATTGACTGACCAAACGTCAAATGTCATAAAATTAAAAATTTAAAATACACCACATATAACATTCAGTGTATTTGTATATGTTTCGCTCACTATTATAATGTGTAAAAATATAATTACCTTTACAATATCTCTTTTCATTTTCAAAATAAATCAATTAAAAGTTTCATATTGAATTGTCAAAAATGACGGATGGCACAGTAATTCTTTTTAAATTTAAACCTGGCATCTAGGATATTTTTTTCAGTTTTGTTCCAGTTTTCCTTTTTCGCTTAGTTTTCGATTTTTTACACAAAAACTATGCACGTTAAAAATATGGGACACCCAAAAGCGATTGGTCCTCATTAAACCGCATCTAATAAAATAATATTAAAATTATTACATGAATGGTTTGACCTGTACCCGTGAGCAAAGTTTTTGCGATGCTCGAGATGAATCCAACTATATATAGAAATATATATAATGAATCTATCAAAATAGTATATGACTAGCGAATTCTCGGCTACGCCGAGCATTCCCTAGAGCTCCGCTGTCAGTGCAAAAAACAAATGCCGATCGACATGAAACAATTATTTCATATTTCCACGTCAGGCCTCACCGAGACCTTTCATTAGATTGCAAACACGATATAGTTCTAATAATTTTTTGCAAAAAACAAAAGCCGGTCGACATGAAACATTTTTATAATTTATGTATCCCAGCCCTCACCGAGACCTTTCGTTTGATACCAAACACGACATACTTCTTACAACTTTCTGCATAAAACAAAAGTCGATCGACATGATACATTTTTATCATATCTACACGCTAGCCCACATCGAGACTTTTCATTTGATACCAAACACTATATACTTGTGACAACCTTTTGCAAAAAACAAAATCCGATCGACATTGACCATTTTTGTCAATTCTGCACACCAGCCTTTATTGAAATATTTCATTTGATACCAAACACCTCACACTTCTGACAACTTTTTGCAAAAAACAAATACCGATCGACATGGCACATTTTTGTCAATTCTGCACGCTAGCTCTCATCAAGACGTTTCATTTGAGACCAAACTTGACATACTTTTGAGAACTTTTTGCAGAAAACAAAAGCCGATCGGAATGGAACATTTTTGTCAATTTTGTACGCGAGCCCTCGCCAAGACCTTTCATTCGATACCAAACACGACATATTTCTGACAACTTGTTGCAAAAAACAAAAGCCGATCGACATGGAACATTTTTGTCAATTTTGCATTTCAGCCCTTAACGAGACCTTTCATTAGATACCAAACACGATATACTTCTATTATTTTTTTGCATAAAACATAGAAAATTTTTAATTCTGCACACCAGTCCTTCCCGAGTCTTTTCATTTGATACCAAACACGACATATTTCTGACAACATTTTGCAAAAAACAAATTTTAATCGACGTAGAACATTTTTGTCATTCGTACACACCAGTCCACATTGTGTCGTTTCATTAAAACTCAAGAACGACCTACTTCTAACAACTTTTTGCGAAAAACAAATGCAGGTCGACATGACACATTTTTTTTTTGTCATTTCAAAACCGGCTCTTATGGTTTTCTTTTGATATCAAATATTTGATTTTTATTTAGTTACTTTATAATTTGGCAACATTGTTTGTATTAAAAAATAGTAGTTAATTTTAAATATATATAAATTAATATTGTCAATCCTAATACAACTGCCACCCTCTTCAGTGAAATTAGATTAGGAATATTTGGTTTTAATTTAGTTACATCACCCATTTGGCAACATTGACTTTTGACATTGGAAACGTCAAAATTTATATTAATTAAATACGTTATGTTTTAAACTTAAATTAGTTGTGACACCTTTGCTCAAGTCTATTATTTATGACACTGTTTTTAAATCTTTGATATCAATATTCTATTAAAAGATACAATCATTTAAAGTTCAATTCTGCTCGCTAGCCCTCAACGAGACCTTTCATTTGAGACCAAACTCGACATACTTCTAAAAACTTTTTGCGAAAAACAAAAGCCGATCAACATTAACCATTTTTGTTAATTCTGCACGCTAGCCCTCAACGAAACCTTTCATTTGAGACCAAACTCGACATACTTTTGAGAAATTTTTGCAAAATTCTTTTAGTATATGAGATTACTTTTGTAAATATTAAATTGTAACAATATAAGGAATATTTAACCACATACTTAAGGCTAATTTTTAACTGTGATGTTATTATCTAAATTATCCTTTCTTTTGCAATTCGTTGGTTTTCTCTGAAAGGATGTATTCTAGTTCCTCTTTTTAAATCAATATTTATTACTTAAAAAGCTTTAAATGACTTAAAAATCATTGTATTTTATTCACAGCGGTAATCAACGCATTTTACGTCTGTTACATATGATATAAAACGACAAATAATTAACTACTGATATGCAGGGTGTTCATATTAAATTGGCCACCATTGCTATCTCGAGAACTATTTCTGTTTTACAACACTATTAACGTGAGACAAACAAAAATTTTTTAATTCAGTAGTTCTGAAAATTGGGTCCCAACTTTTTTATTTTAAATGTTAACCAATTTTTTTATTTGCTTATTCAATTTTGTTCTGAATTCAATGATTTATTATTATCATACCTTAATATAACGATTTTTTTGAGAAAAATGCATCTGAAATTTTATATTAATTTGATTAAAATATGACAATAAATAAAGTGCCTTGTTAGAAAGAAGTAAATAAAAGTATAATAACCAAATAAAGTATTCACATATTTAATTCAAGGTACTCTAATTCCAGGTTAAGAAATGACTTGATATCCGTTTTTACCGTCATGGCACTCTTATTATTGTCATATTTTAATCAAATTAATATAAAACTTCAGATGTATTTTTCTCACAACAATTATTATGTTAGGGTATGATAATATTATATCATTGAAATCAGAATAATATTCTCTACTGAAAAAGCAAATAAGAAAAATAGGTTCCCATTTAAAATTAAAACGTTAGTAACAGTATTTTGAGAACCACTAGTTTAAAAAAAAATTGTTTGTGTCATGTTAATTGTGTTGTAAAATAGAAAAAGGCAGTTTAGTTAATTTTAAATACTTTTATAATTTAATAAATAATATTTTACAATATGTAAATGTTTAAACAATATAACGAATATTCAACCACAAACTTTAGGCAGGTTTTTAAATGCAGTTTTATTGCATAAATAATAATAATTCATTCTTAATCAATTACTTACTATTTATTATAGAAATAGGTTTCACTATTTTAAAAGTGATTAGATTACATTCAAACCTGTAATCAAAACCTTTAACTTATGTCACAAATGTAAGTACTTAAAGGATAGTACAAACAACATATTTGAACAATTAGTTTAAGAAGAATAAGAAGAAAAGCCTATTGGTTTTTTAAATTTATAGAAAAATATCAATTTTGTTATAATTATACCCGAACCTGTGATGAAGACATTTGAACCTTTTTACATATGTAACTGGTAAACAATTAGCTATTTATATATAAATATTAATGTTATACCTTAAAGTAAATGTACTAAACATCATATCAACCAATTGAAATTCATTGTGTTACTGTATTTCTAAATTAAATATGATTATTTTTTAATTTACAATTTTTCTATATTTTAATCAACCGAAATATAAGAAATAAAAATGCAATTTAATTATTCAAATTTTATTATTTATGTTATGTTGAATATAATGAAAATCTGAGTATTAATCTTTGATTTAAATTTAAAATTAAATTACTCGGTAAGTTGAGTACCAACCTAAAAGTCTTGTGGTATAAACTATGGACTATTTAAAAAGAGTCATATTCCCATAATACCTTTACAGAAATGTAGGTCATTCTAAATGTAAACCTGCTTAAAGTTGGCAAAGACTACCTAATTTTATGACTCCAATAAAATTTAAATTAAAGAATCTCTCATCACTTATATTTAAATACAAATAGATACCACAGATATAAAAAAATCTGATGTGTCTAACACATTAACTTCAATATATTCTACATAAGTTTTTCCGTACATTCAATTTACTACTCGGTGAATATTTGGTTTGGAAAGATGTTTATTGTTTCATACATCAGTTACAAATGAATAAATGGATAGATACTTTGTTTATGTAAACGTTTACATTTGAGAAATCATCTCATTTCATTATAAAATACTACAGAATTTTGAAAAATGTAATCTCTGTTGTAATCATATGTTTTCATCAGAAATGTCAAAAAATGCGTAAAGAAAGTGTAAAATGCAATTAATTAAAGTTTAATAAGGTCCAGATACATCATTTATTTATATACTAATTATTGTACATTAAATTGTTAAACAATTCCCTCCAAAACGGTATGAAGCAAAGGGTTTTCAGGTTTTCCACGTAATCAGACAAAATCCATTGTCTAGCTCTCTAAAATATGTATAAATTAGATAAAAAAGTATTTATAATAAGGGAAGAATACTGTACAGTATGTATTTACCTTTGCAAGTGTTTGAATAGTAATCAAATATCAATTTTTAAAAGTGAGATTGTAAATCGACTTTGAAATGGAGTTTTCTTGATTAAATAATCCATTCTGGAATAGTCTTGTGAATTTATTTTAAAGAATATATTATATTCTCATTCATTTTAACAATATTTGCCCAATAAATTGTTTTATTTAATTTAAAAATTCATCTTAGTGTATCTGAATACGTGTAGGTTATAGTCTCATCTAAAAAATAAATTATTTAACGATTAATATTGTGACGAAGCGTCACTAAACCTGACTTCCTGTCCGCAATCACGGATACTCCCCGTTACTCACACAACACTGTTCCGTCATCCGATCATCATCATCACAAGCCTTCCAGACCACAGGGAAGCCGTTCATATCGTTTTTTTCACCAAGCGCACGGCCTAACCCAACTTCGAAACCACGTGCTCGGCCAAGTGACAGTTCCTGAGCCACCTACAAAATCACGTGCATAAAACATCACCCTATTACTGATAATCATACTCACATTAAACATCTCTGCGTAAAATGTTTATTTTCACAGATATTTCACTCTACAGAAAGCTGTCAAAACCACCACCAAGACGCCACTGGGCAGATGCGGCAAACATCCGTACTTCCGACCGAAGCCGAAATTCAAATGTCCCAAAATAAATTGTGAAATATTCTAAAATATCATAAAATGTAATATAACACTTTGTAAAACGCAGGGAAGTCAAAGAACGACGTCTAGAATAAAATTAAATTTTATTTAAACAAAAATAACAATATTTTAAAACTCTCCATCTTTGTCGTACAATTTGTTTAAACAAGTTTAATTAGTAATCGGGGTATAAATACGGCCTCCGAGGCTGAGTCTGATCACTTGTTTACTAGCCTCTGATAGCGACATAAACTAAGTTTACTTGCGACAACTGCGATTTATTTCCGAGATCCACAGATCTACAGACCGACTTTTTGTAGGTAAGACCGTATTACCGTCCTGACCGCTAACCCCGACGAGTAGAACTTTAAGCTGGCTTCAGTTTGGTGATACTCGTCATCCTGATTCCTGAAGCTGGCATCCAGTTTGGTATTATTCCTCTCCTTGACTCGACAACGACCCATCCCTACCGTACAGTCTCAAGCCGGTATCTGGTTTGGCTGTACTTCCTTTCAGACCGCGATAAATTCAGACCGCGACTACGACTGTGACTTCCCAGCGTTAACGACGTATGGAACCGAAGGAATCTGCAATAAAAACTTGTTTTCTTAGTAATTCTGGATTTTAGTTACCACCCTGGCCTAACCGACCTAGAGTTCCCGTGGCATTTTGTTCTCTCCCTAGGTTCCGCTGATTGGCGCCCGAGAAAACCCGACTTCCTGGGGAAGAACCACGACATCACGGACCGCCAAAGTCGCAGCGGCCCAAGTGATCGTCACAAATTGACGCCCTCGACCAGGGACACGTCACAATATATAAATATTTATATTCCATATGTAAGTACCTTGTAATAGAGATGATTTCGTACAATATTTCATTATACATTTTAGCAAAAATGTGATTTTTCAAGCAGATAACTCGGTCGTGTCTCCAACTCAAGTGTCAAATGCATCATTTTTGTTAAATTTTATAATATCGTGCAATTTTTCTAGTTTCATTTTAAAGGATACGTTATATTCCCACGTTTAATAATGTTTTTTATCCAACGAAATGCTTTATTTCATTTAAAATTCATCTCGATATGCCAGAGTTCATATAGGTTAAGATAACTAAATAAAAATGAGAAAAAATTAGTATTAATATGCAAATATTTATATCATACCTTAAAGTACATGGTATTACTGATGATTTGTAATAATTTTCATACAATATCTCGCTGTAATTTTAGAAAAAATAGCCTTTTTCAGCGAGCTATCCGTCACTTGATGAGCCCCGGAAGCAACTGTCAAAATTGCCGGTTATACAAAACTTGTATTTTAAAGTGTTTTAATTGAAAAGAAAATATATAGATAAATTAAGTTTTATAGTAATAGACATAATAATACAAACATTACCTTGTAATTCGCCGTATTTCTCAAGATTTATTCTTTTGAAATGTACCTGTAATGGTGGAATGCAGTTCTCAAACAAAAGTGAAAACGAACGTCAAAATGGAATTAATATTTTTATTTAAAATACATTTTTATTGAAATGTATATGTACGAATCATTAAAATATACTGATTTATAACAAAATATATTATATTTACAATTTATAATAGCCTATTTATATTTTTTGGTAGCCTTACGTATGATAAACGTCAGAAATCATAAATTTAAATATTTTAAATACACCACACTTAATATTCAGTGTATTTTTATATATTTCGCTCACTATTATAATGTATAAAAATGTAATTACCTTCACAATATCTCTTTTCATTTTCAAAATAAATCAATTAAAAGTTTCATATTGAATTGTCAAAAATGACGGATGGCACAGTAATTCTTTTTAAATTTAAACCTGGCATCTAGGATATTTTTTTCAGTTTTGTTCCAGTTTTCCTTTTTGGCTTAGTTTTCGATTTTTTACACAAAAACTATGCACGGTAAAAATATGGGACACCCGAAAGCGATTGGTCCTCATTAAATCGCATCTAATAAAATAATATTAAAATTATTACATGAATGGTTTGACCTGTACCCGTGAGAAAACTTTTTGCGATGCTCGAGATGAATCCAACTATATATAGATATATAGATAGTGAATCTATCAAAATAGTATATGACTAGCGAATTCTCGGCTTCGCCGAGCATTCCCTAGAGCTCCGCTGTCAGTGCAAAAAACAAATGCCGATCGACATGAAACAATGATTTCATATCTGCACGTCCGGCCTCACCGAGACCTTTCATTAGATTGCAAACACGATATACTTCTAATATTTTTTTGCAAAAAACAAAACTCGGTCGACATGAAATATTTTTATCAATTATATTATAAAACTCTCCATCTTTGTCGTACAATTTGTTTAAACAAGTTTAATTAGTAATCGGGGTATAAATACGGCCTCCGAGGCTGAGTCTGATCACTTGTTTACTAGCCTCTGATAGCGACATAAACTAAGTTTACTTGCGACAACTGCGATTTATTTCCGAGATCCACAGATCTACAGACCGACTTTTTGTAGGTAAGACCGTATTACCGTCCTGACCGCTAACCCCGACGAGTAGAACTTTAAGCTGGCTTCAGTTTGGTGATACTCGTCGTCCTGATTCCTGAAGCTGGCATCCAGTTTGGTATTATTCCTCTCCTTGACTCGACAACGACCCATCCCTACCGTACAGTCTCAAGCCGGTATCTGGTTTGGCTGTACTTCCTTTCAGACCGCGATAAATTCAGACCGCGACTACGACTGTGACTTCCCAGCGTTAACGACGTATGGAACCGAAGGAATCTGCAATAAAAACTTGTTTTCTTAGTAATTCTGGATTTTAGTTACCACCCTGGCCTAACCGACCTAGAGTTCCCGTGGCATTTTGTTCTCTCCCTAGGTTCCGCTGATTGGCGCCCGAGAAAACCCGACTTCCTGGGGAAGAACCACGACATCACGGACCGCCAAAGTCGCAGCGGCCCAAGTGATCGTCACAAATTGACGCCCTCGACCAGGGACACGTCACAAATTGGCGCCCGAACAGGGACTCATCATCTTCATTCGGGTAACACTAGAATTACAGAGAAACCGACACCATGCCGCAGGAAGGAGACTCCGAACAGCCGGCCAAGAGCGAACACACGTCCAGCTCACCGAATACGAACCAGACGTTCATATTACCGTCACCAACATCCGGCACCAGTGCCCTCATGATCCATGACCGGAACACCGGCACCCCGGGTGCCTCAGTAATCCAACAGACCGTTCCACCGTCATCACCAATCGCGGCAACAGACAACCACGACGCGTCAACCAGACGTCCCGCTACCAGCAACATATGCGACATCGTACGCAAATGGAATGTTGCGTTCGACGGCAAAACCGACCCGGCCGCATTCCTGGAAAGAGTAGCCGAACTACGAGACAGCTACGGGTTCAGCGACGACCAGCTGATGCTGGCATTACCCGAGCTGCTCCGAGGAAGTCCACTGTTATGGCTCCGTAACATGCGTCAGGATTGGCGTAGCTGGACGGACTTCCTGACCGACTTTCGCCTCTTCTATATGGGCTCCGACTACACCCTGCGATTAGAAGAGGAAATCAGTCAACGTAGACAAAGAGCCAACGAAAAAGGGCGTGAGTACCTCAACGCGATAAATACCTTAATTCGCAGACACGGCAGACTACGACCCGAGGAGGCCATATATCGGGTGTACATCAACCTACTGCCTGAATACCGCCAATACATCCGTCGTCGTGACATCAGCAGCATCAGGGAGTTGATGCAAGAGATAGAAGAGTATGAGCGGCTACAACAAGACCTGAAGACAACTACATCCACACCACGCCTGCACGTAGTGTCCGCCGAGCCTCCGAAACCGATGGCAAGCACCAGCCAACCCAAGGCCGACGTATCGGTACTATGTTGGCGGTGTGGACAGCACGGACATCTCCGACAAGTATGCAAGAACCCACAGAAACTGTTCTGCTGGAAATGTCATAAGCAGGGGGTGCTGACCAGAGACTGTGGCTGCCAGAAGAGGTCGGAAAACGGGATGTGAGCTGCGCCGATACGGGGCTGGAACAGCTGTCATCTTATCAACGCCCCGCAAATTCAATTTCCCAACCGGAAGAGCCTACCCAGCTGCCAGTCATTCATGGGAATGACATCACCGACAATAGGCTTTTCCTGACGGTGGAAATAAAAAATCAAAATATAAGAGCACTAGTGGATACCGGTGCGATGTATTCTTACCTGGACGCCACCATTGCGGCAAAGCTGCGTGACCGGAAGAATCCCTTGCAGCAAGCAGACCACCAGCAGGTACAGTTGGCCAATGGTGCAACTGTGACAACCACAGGGTCGCTCCAAGTAGGATGTATACTAGGTGGAGTTTGGCGACGGGTCAAGTTCCAAGTACTGGAGAATCTCACGTGTCCGGCAATCCTGGGGATGGACATACTACAAATGTACGGCGTGAGTATAAATATTCAACAACAGGCCGTCACATTTAACACACCAAGTACAGGAGCCGCCTGGCTTAACACCATGACGTCCACAGGTCCAGAGGCAACCCTAGCCACTTTCCTCGAGGAGGAACTAAGCAAGTTCGCTGATGTCACCGGTATCACACCTAACATAAAACATCAAATTAGGCTAAAGGACAAAACGCCGATAAAAAGCGATATTTACCTCGCAATCCTAAGATGCAGGAAATCATTAACAAAGAGGTAGATCAAATGCTGACGGATGGCATCATCGAAAAGTCCCAAAGCCCATGGAGTTCCCCAGTTGTCATCGTGCGAAAAAAGGACGGGAGGCCCCGTTTCTGCATCGATTTCCGGCAGCTCAACAAGGTGTCTGAGAAAGACGCATACCCTCTCCCTTACATCACGGCGATTTTGGACAAGTTACGAGGGGCCGCGTATTTCTCCACGCTGGACCTAAAGAACGGCTACTGGCAGGTCGCACTCACGGAGCAAAGCAAGCCGCTGACTGCATTCACCGTTCCAGGGCGCGGCCTCTTCCAGTTCCGAGTCATGCCGTTCGGGCTACACGCAGCCCCCGCCACGTTCCAAAGGCTGCTGGACACCATAATCGGCCCAGAACTGGAACCGCACGCATTCGCCTACCTGGACGACATTGTCGTGGCCAGCACTACTCTGGAAGAACATATTGCGCACCTGCGAGAAGTGTTCAGAAGATTGAGGGCAGCTAACCTAAAAATCAACCCAGATAAGTGCCAATTCGGCAAACAATCTATCAAGTACCTGGGACATGTGGTGTCGTCCAAGGGCATTGAGACCGATCCCGACAAGGTGCAGGCGATCAACGACATGCCACCGCCATCCACAGTCAAGGAACTGCGACAATTCTTGGGTGCTGCGTCGTGGTACCGACGGTTCGTAGAACACTTCTCCACCGTGGTCGCGCCATTAACGCTCCTGCTCCAGAAAAAGCAGCCCTGGGTCTGGGGAGTACTACAAGAAGAAGCGTACCGACAACTCCAGCGTGCGCTGACCACTGCGCCCGCTCTTGCATGTCCCAACTTCGAGGAACCGTTGATCCTTCAGACGGACGCTTCCAACGTCGGCATCGGGGCGGCATTAATACAAGGAAGCCTGGACGAGCCAAGGGCGATAGCCTACATCAGCCGGTCACTCTCTGCCGCCGAGAAGAACTACGATGTATCGGAAAAGGAGTGTCTGGCCGTAGTGTGGGCCATCAAAAAGCTGCGTAGCTACTTGGAGGGCTACCACTTCACTGTCGTCACGGATCACCAGGCCCTTAAATTCCTGGACCGCCTAAAGGACCCAACCGGTCGTCTAGCTCGATGGGCAGTCCTCCTGCAACAATATGACTACGACGTCGTATTCCGCAAGGGAAAATTTAATCATTTAGCCGACATGCTAAGCCGGAAACCCTTACCGGCACTGAACGTCGTTGTTGCAGGATGCCCATGGTATGACCGTATGCTCCAGGAGGTCAACACACGCCCAGGAGAGCACCCCGACTTCCGAGTGGAGGACGGCAGGCTCTACCGACGGTTCTGGGACCCCGCCGATCTATCAGACACTGAGCCGCACCGGGAGTGGAAGCTGTGCGTACCCACAGTACAGCGCAAGCAGATCCTGGCCGAGAATCATGACCATCCTACAGCAGGGCACCTAGGGATTGCCAAGACGTTGGCAAGATTAGCCCTGCGGTACTATTGGCCAGGAATGTATCGCGAGGCTACCACTTACGTTCGAAGGTGCAGCAGCTGTCAGCGATTCAAGGCAGACCAGCAGGGCCCCGTCGGTCGCATGGGTCCTCCAAAAGTTGGGCAGCCGTGGGAAACAGTAGCCGTCGATATGATGGGGCCGTTGCCTCATCCTGCAAAAGGATATCAGTACGTGATCGTGTTTCAGGATCGACTCACCAAGTGGATTGAATGCCGACCATTGCGACAAGCCAATGCATCCGCCGTGGTACTAGCGTTCCGTGAGTTAGTACTGTGTCGCTATGGGTGTCCCAAAACATTGATCACGGACAACGGCACCGAGTTCGACAACCGCACCCTGCAAAAGTTCCTGCAAGAGTACGGAATCCGCCAGCAGAAGACGCCGCCGTACACGCCGCAGGCCAACCCAGTGGAGCGTGTGAATAGGGTACTAAAACCTATGTTGGCCCAATTCTGCCAGGACAACCAGCGAAACTGGTATTCGCTATTACCAGAATTTGTCCTGGCCATCAACAGTAGCCGACATAGTTCCACTGGTTATTCTGCGGCATATCTTAATTTCGGTCGGGAGTTACAACTCCCCAGCCAACTGACCGACACGAAACAAGAAAAAGATAACTCACCGGCCGTTTCCGAGGAACATCTTCGACGTCTCCAGGCGATCCGTGACGCGCAAGAACTGGCCAGAATCAACATCGCCCACGCCGCAACGAAGCAGGGGCACCATTACAACTTGCGGCGAAGAGACATCGAATTCCATCCGGGCGACAAAGTCATGCGTCGTGAGCACCCACTGTCCTCTGCCGCTAAGGGCATCGCTGCGAAACTTTGCCCAAAGTACTCCGGCCCGTGGATCGTACAATCCCGAGTTTCTCCACTCCTGTATCTCTTATCCGATAACCATGGAACCATCCTAAAAAACATCCATATCAAAGATATAAAAAGGTTTACAGATGGAGAAGCAAAAGATGAACCTTCCACGTCAGGTACGACAACTGGGTTCCAGCCGCCGTCGACCAGTGCAGATCCGTCCTGTGGGACTTCCGCTGGTGCTCGCCCGCCGACCGGACCCGGTCCAACTGGCCGCCGCCGCGGCCGTCCACGTCGCATCCCGCCAAGCGACACCGCCGACGTACCGCTTGCCAGCATCTCCGAAGGTGTCTTCTCCAGTGGCCAGGGACATGCCCAGTCTGGAAATCAGTCCCAGTCGAGAGATACCGCTCTCGACACCGGCAGAGACACCTACCGACGACTGGGAAGCGCTGCTGCAAGACGTCTTCGGCTCTATGAGTCCGGAGAACTCTCCGCCTCCGTCTCCCAACAGCCTGGCAGCAGCACTTCAAGAGGCAATTCACCCACCTGCACTGTCACCGCTACCCGACACACCGCCTCGCAGATCACGGCCCAGGTTGACAGCAGACAGTTCGGTCCCGTACGTGCTGCGACCGGTACCAGATGTGAAGTTGGGGTATGCTACCGTCAACCGCAGTCGCGTCCATCCGGCAGATCCACGACTTCCTGCCGTACGTCGAGCCTATGCCAGCTGCTTCACGGAGCTGCAGCAGCTGCGAGCCGAACTGGCGATGTCAATGCTGCCAGAGACGCCGCTCCGAAGAACGGCGTCCATAGCGTCGCCGCCAGCACCGAGTCCTCGGCTTCCCGCCGTGATGCAAGCTCTTCGGGTTCCCGCCGAGAGTGAAGTCACGACGGGCCCGCTGCCGTTCCGAGGAGAAACGCAGTCAGACCCGTCTGAGCTGCTGAAGACGCCGCCACGGCGTCCTGCCGTGCCCCCGCTGGAGGCCCGAACATCTGGCCTTGCTCCCATGGAGGTTACTCCTCCACCAGCACACCGGCATCCGCCCTCGCCCTCGCTTCGGTCGTCCGTCCGCCGAAATGGTCGCCCCCAGACTATGTGTCGCCGGTGCTGGCTCGACCGCCGTCTTCACCGCCGTTCCGTACCGCGAGTGCAGCACGGGACACCCCTGGAGGGACCACACCGCCGCAGCTGCCGACCGAGTTCACCACGGCCACGCCTGCGCTCTCGTTCCGCCGGTGTAGGGTACTGGCACCTCGTCCCGGAGGTGGAGTGATGTGGGTAACGGAGTACTCTACGAACGCTCCCAAACGGCGTCAGAAAAACAAAAAGAAGAAGAGGGCAAGGCAAACAGCTTAAAATAATAAAAACAACAGGGAAAAAAGAAACTTACGTGTCTTTTCATTTCACTCCCGGAGTAAGGGGAGGGTGTGACGAAGCGTCACTAAACCTGACTTCCTGTCCGCAATCACGGATACTCCCCGTTACTCACACAACACTGTTCCGTCATCCGATCATCATCATCACAAGCCTTCCAGACCACAGGGAAGCCGTTCATATCGTTTTTTTCACCAAGCGCACGGCCTAACCCAACTTCGAAACCACGTGCTCGGCCAAGTGACAGTTCCTGAGCCACCTACAAAATCACGTGCATAAAACATCACCCTATTACTGATAATCATACTCACATTAAACATCTCTGCGTAAAATGTTTATTTTCACAGATATTTCACTCTACAGAAAGCTGTCAAAACCACCACCAAGACGCCACTGGGCAGATGCGGCAAACATCCGTACTTCCGACCGAAGCCGAAATTCAAATGTCCCAAAATAAATTGTGAAATATTCTAAAATATCATAAAATGTAATATAACACTTTGTAAAACGCAGGGAAGTCAAAGAACGACGTCTAGAATAAAATTAAATTTTATTTAAACAAAAATAACAATATTTTAAAACTCTCCATCTTTGTCGTACAATTTGTTTAAACAAGTTTAATTAGTAATCGGGGTATAAATACGGCCTCCGAGGCTGAGTCTGATCACTTGTTTACTAGCCTCTGATAGCGACATAAACTAAGTTTACTTGCGACAACTGCGATTTATTTCCGAGATCCACAGATCTACAGACCGACTTTTTGTAGGTAAGACCGTATTACCGTCCTGACCGCTAACCCCGACGAGTAGAACTTTAAGCTGGCTTCAGTTTGGTGATACTCGTCATCCTGATTCCTGAAGCTGGCATCCAGTTTGGTATTATTCCTCTCCTTGACTCGACAACGACCCATCCCTACCGTACAGTCTCAAGCCGGTATCTGGTTTGGCTGTACTTCCTTTCAGACCGCGATAAATTCAGACCGCGACTACGACTGTGACTTCCCAGCGTTAACGACGTATGGAACCGAAGGAATCTGCAATAAAAACTTGTTTTCTTAGTAATTCTGTATTTTAGTTACCACCCTGGCCTAACCGACCTAGAGTTCCCGTGGCATTTTGTTCTCTCCCTAGGTTCCGCTGATTGGCGCCCGAGAAAACCCGACTTCCTGGGGAAGAACCACGACATCACGGACCGCCAAAGTCGCAGCGGCCCAAGTGATCGTCACAAATTGACGCCCTCGACCAGGGACACGTCACAATATATAAATATTTATATTCCATATGTAAGTACCTTGTAATAGAGATGATTTCGTACAATATTTCATTATACATTTTAGCAAAAATGTGATTTTTCAAGCAGATAACTCGGTCGTGTCTCCAACTCAAGTGTCAAATGCATCATTTTTGTTAAATTTTATAATATCGTGCAATTTTTCTAGTTTCATTTTAAAGGATACGTTATATTCCCACGTTTAATAATGTTTTTTATCCAACGAAATGCTTTATTTCATTTAAAATTCATCTCGATATGCCAGAGTTCATATAGGTTAAGATAACTAAATAAAAATGAGAAAAAATTAGTATTAATATGCAAATATTTATATCATACCTTAAAGTACATGGTATTACTGATGATTTGTAATAATTTTCATACAATATCTCGCTGTAATTTTAGAAAAAATAGCCTTTTTCAGCGAGCTATCCGTCACTTGATGAGCCCCGGAAGCAACTGTCAAAATTGCCGGTTATACAAAACTTGTATTTTAAAGTGTTTTAATTGAAAAGAAAATATATAGATAAATTAAGTTTTATAGTAATAGACATAATAATACAAACATTACCTTGTAATTCGCCGTATTTCTCAAGATTTATTCTTTTGAAATGTACCTGTAATGGTGGAATGCAGTTCTCAAACAAAAGTGAAATCGAACGTCAAAATGGAATTAATATTTTTATTTAAAATACATTTTTATTGAAATGTATATGTACGAATCATTAAAATATACTGATTTATAACAAAATATATTATATTTACAATTTATAATAGCCTATTTATATTTTTTGGTAGCCTTACGTATGATAAACGTCAGAAATCATAAATTTAAATATTTTAAATACACCACACTTAATATTCAGTGTATTTTTATATATTTCGCTCACTATTATAATGTATAAAAATGTAATTACCTTCACAATATCTCTTTTCATTTTCAAAATAAATCAATTAAAAGTTTCATATTGAATTGTCAAAAATGACGGATGGCACAGTAATTCTTTTTAAATTTAAACCTGGCATCTAGGATATTTTTTTCAGTTTTGTTCCAGTTTTCCTTTTTGGCTTAGTTTTCGATTTTTTACACAAAAACTATGCACGGTAAAAATATGGGACACCCGAAAGCGATTGGTCCTCATTAAATCGCATCTAATAAAATAATATTAAAATTATTACATGAATGGTTTGACCTGTACCCGTGAGAAAACTTTTTGCGATGCTCGAGATGAATCCAACTATATATAGATATATAGATAGTGAATCTATCAAAATAGTATATGACTAGCGAATTCTCGGCTTCGCCGAGCATTCCCTAGAGCTCCGCTGTCAGTGCAAAAAACAAATGCCGATCGACATGAAACAATGATTTCATATCTGCACGTCCGGCCTCACCGAGACCTTTCATTAGATTGCAAACACGATATACTTCTAATATTTTTTTGCAAAAAACAAAACTCGGTCGACATGAAATATTTTTATCAATTATGCACGCCAACCCTCACCGAGACCTTTCATTTGATACCAAACACCACACACTTCTGACAACTTTTTGCAAAAAACAAAAGCCGATTGACATGGCACATTTTTGTCAATTCTGCACGCTAGCCCTCAACCAGACGTTTTGTTTGAGACCAAACTCGACATACTTGTGATAACTTCTTGCAGAAAACAAAAGTCGATCGGAATGGAACATTTTTGTCAATTCTGCACGCTAGCACCCAACGAGACCTTTCATTTGAGACCAAAGTCGACATACTTCTAAAAACTTTTTGCAAAAAACAAAAGCCGATCAACATAGCACATTTTTGTCAATTCTGCACGCTAGCCCTCAACGAGACCTTTCATTTCAGACCAAACTCGACATACTTCTAAAAACTTTTTGCAAAAAAGCAAAAGCCGATCAACATTAACCATTTTTGTTAATTCTGCACACCTTTCATTTGATACCAATCACCACACACTTCTGACAACTTTTTGCAGAAAACAAAAGCCGATCGGAATGGAAAATTTTTGTCAATTCTGCACGCTAGCACTCAACGAGACCTTTCATTTGAGACCAAACTCGATATACTTTTAAAAACTTTTTGCAAAAAACAAAAGCCGATCAACATAGCACATTTTTGTCAATTCTGCACACTAGCCCTCAACGAGACCTTTCATTTGAGACCAAACACCACACACTTATGACAACTTTTTGCAAAAAAAACAAAAGCCGATTGACTTGATCAAAAGCAAGTGATAATCACGGGACCACCAATTTTCTTTAAAAATAACAAAACTATATGTCTAGGAAGAAAATTTTAAATTTATGTTCGTGGACTTTCGAATTTTTATTATACCGTATTTTTATTTTAGTAATTTGATTAAATTCAAAACGAAGCAGATAATGAAGAAGATAATAATAAATAATGAATGTAAGGTATATTTGAAGTATAGACATCAAATTGATTGTATAAAAAAATAATAACAATAAACGCCTATGGAAGCAAATGTTAATATTTATTTCCAGGAAATAAAATTTAAGAACTTCACAGTTTGGCTATAACCAATCGTACTATTAATACTACTTTTAATAATATATAATGACGATGATGAAATTAATAAAAATTTGTTGTAATGTATATTATTTATTTATAACAATTTCAAAGCGGCACGCGAGACCGTTTAGGAAATAAATAAAAATATATGTTGAATTTGTCAAGTTTTGAACTTGAGGAAATTTTTTCACACCCTCTTACGGCAGGCGCTACTATGTGTTATACCTAGAAACATTTGTTGTAATGTATATTATTTATTTATAACAAATTTCAAAGCGGCACGCGAGACCGTTTAGAAAATAAATAATAATAACTTACCACTTGCTCTGGTTTGAGACCACCTAAATCCTAATTTTTTTTTTAATATTTATATTTATTATTTATATCATACCTTGAAAAAAATTATTCAAAGATGAATTTAACTAATTTTCATACATTCTTTTTTATTATATTTTAGCAAAATTTGTATTTTCATACAATACATTAAGTTTGACAGCATAACTGTCATCACTTGACACAATAAGTATGAAGTTAGTTAAAGAATGTAAAAAAAATATATAGTTTTGAAAATAATTATCTATTTTATAAATATAAATAATGTGAAATAACATACCGAAATTTATAAACTAATACATTTTTATATTACCAAAAAACATGATTGTTTTTCTGTTCCTATGTTCATTTATATGTTTATGAACCTGAATTATATATGTATTTATCTACAACTATTTATAAATAATATATTTTTGATTAGAAATATCAATACAAATGATTATGAAAGTATAATATATACAATTTGAATAGTTATTTGGAATTTAAGTGCTACTGTCGCGCCATCTGTTGTGGTATATATGAACTACTCACATATAACTGAAAATTTATCAAATATCAGATTTTTTATATGCCTGTTAGTTGTAGATAATGTAACTAATTTTTATACGTTCTCTTGCATTATTTCTTAATGAAAACATGAATTTTCGTGCAGTACAATCACATTCAAGTTCGACTAAGAGCAAATGCCATCAGCTGGTAATCAGACGCACTACTCGGTGAATATTTGGTTTGAAAAGGTGTTTATTGTTTCATACATCAGTTACAAATAGATAAATGGATAGGTACTTTGTTTATATAAACGTTTACATCAGAGAAATCATCTCATTTTATTATAAAATACTGCAGAATTTTGAAAAATGTAATCTCTATTGTAATCAAATGTTTTCTTCAGAAATGTTAAGCAATGCGTAAAGAAAGAGTAAATTGCAACTAATAAAAGTTTAATAAAGTCCAGATACATCATTTATTTATATACTAATTATTGTACATTAAACTGTTAAACAATTCCCTCCAAAACTGTATGAAATAAAGGCTTGTCAGTTTTTCCACGTAATCAGACAAAATCTATAGTCTAACTATTTAAAATATGTATAAATTATATTTAAAAAGTATTTTTATATAAGGGAAGAATACTGTACAGTATGAATTTACCTTTGGAAGTGTTTGAATAGTAATCAAATTTAGTTTTTTAAAGGTCAGATTGTAAATCAATTTTGAAATGCAGTTTTCTTGATTTAATAATCCATTCTGTTATATTCTTTAGTTTGCATTTAATAAAGAATATGTTTTACTATGACTTATTTTTATAATTATTGTCCAATAGATTGTTTTACTTTATTAAAAATTCCAAGTTAGAGTATCTGAGTACGTGTAGGTTATAGTCTCATCTAAAAAATAAAATATTTAACTAATAATATATAAATATTTATATTCTATATAAAAGTACCTGTATTAGAGATGATTTCTTATTAAATTTCGTACAATAATTCATTATACATTTTAGTAAATATGACATTTTTCACTTAGTTGTCTGCAACTCAAGTGTCAACCATTTTTGTTAAATTTTATAATATCGTGCAATTTTTCTGGTTTCATTTTCAAGGATACGTTATAATAATGATTTTCATCCAACGAATTGCCTGACTATAGAAAACACATTTCTCGATTAATATTTGGTTTCAGAAAGTGTTTATTGTTTGAAATATCAATGATAATTGAATAATTGGATAGATACTTTGTTTTTATAAACGTTTTTATCTAACAAATCATTTCATTCCCTAACAAAATTCAATAGAATTTTTAAAAATCAAATCTTTGTTGTAAAGAACTACTTTCATCTGAAATTTGATGAAAGAATACATAAAGAATGTATAAAATGCAGTTACTTACAGTTTATTATAATCCAGATACATAATTTAAAATAATTATTGTACAATAAATTATTAAAAATTTCTTCCAAGTGGGTATGAAGGAAAGGTTTGTCAGTATTTTTAAATAAATGTGTTTATGACTGAATACGACGCGGCTTGATTGATTTCCAGAATTTATTTTTTTGTCAATAGTATTATTATCCGTAATATTACCTTATTTCTTTTCTATAAATATATTCTTGTTTGGATATCTTAACCAATTAAAAACTATAACTGAAATGAAAACACATATCTAAATACAGCCAAGAATATACAAAATTACATACTTACATTACAGAAAGTAGTGTAATTTTACTTTTAAACTAATTTTACTATATATTTCTCCAAGCAAATACAAGACTTGCATTATGATTGTTTGATTATATTGTAAATAAGGTTTGCCGTAAATAATTATGTACAATGCACTTTTATGATAATCAGTTACACTTCAGTAGTGTTATTGTCAGTAATTTTATGTTATTTCTCTTCTATAAATGTACTCTTGTTTGGGTAACCAATTAAAAATTATAACTGAAATGAAAATACATATTTAAATACAGTGAAACAAATTTAAAATGATATACTTACATCACAAAGTGTATTGTACATATTCTTTTAAACAAAGTTTATTTTATATTTCTGTATATTTCTCTTATATTTGAAAATATAAAACTTGTGCCTCGAATTTTTTGATTGACTGACCCAACAGATGATAAACGTCAAACGTCATAAAATTAAATATTTTAAATACACCACACTTAATATTCAGTGTATTTTTATATATTTCGCTCACTATTATAATGTATAAAAATGTAATTACCTTCACAATATCTCTTTTCATTTTCAAAATAAATCAATTAAAAGTTTCATATTGAATTGTCAAAAATGACGGATGGCACAGTAATTCTTTTTAAATTTAAACCTGGCATCTAGGATATTTTTTTCAGTTTTGTTCCAGTTTTCCTTTTTCGCTTAGTTTTCGATTTTTTACACAAAAACTATGCACGGTAAAAATATGAGATACCCGAAAGCGATTGGTCCTCAATAATCCACATCTAATAAAATAATATTAAAATTATTCCATAAATGGTTTGACCTGTACCCGTGAGCAAAGTTTTTGCGATGCTCGAGATGAATCCAACTATATATAGAGATATATATAATGAATCTATCAAAATAGTATATGACTAGCGAATTCTCGGCTACGCCGAGCATTCCCTAGAGCTCCGCTGTCAGTGCAAAAAACAAATGCCGATCGACATGAAACAATTATTTCATATTTCCACGTCAGGCCTCACCGAGACCTTTCATTGGATTGCAAACACGATATACTTCTAATAATTTTTTGCAAAAAACAAAAGCCGGTCGACATGAAACATTTTTATCATTTATGTACCCCAGCCCTCACCGAGACCTTTCATTTGATACCAAACACGACATACTTCTTACAACTTTCTGTATAAAACAAAAGTCGATCGACATGATACATTTTTATCATATCTACACGCTAGCCCTCATCGAGACTTTTCATTTGATACCAAACACTATATACTTGTGACAACCTTTTGCAAAAAACAAAAGCCGATCGACATTGGCCATTTTCGTCAATTCTGCACACCAGCCTTTATTGAAACCTTTCATTTGATACCAAACACCACACACTTCTGACAACTTTTTGCGAAAAACAAATGCAGGTCGACATGACACATTTTTTTTTTGTCATTTCAAAACCGGCTCTTATGGTTTTCTTTTGATATCAAATATTTGATTTTTATTTAGTTACTTTATAATTTGGCAACACTGTTTGTATTAGAAAATAGTAGTTAATTTTTAAATATATAAATTAATATTGTCAATCCTAATACAACTGCCACCCTTTTCAGTGTAGTTAGTTTAGGAATATTTGGTTTTAATTTAGTTACTTCATCACACATTTGGCAACATTGACTTTTGACATTGGAAACGTCAAAATTTATATTAATTAAATACTTTATGTTTTAAACTTAAATTAGTTGTGACACCTTTGCTCAAGTCTATTATTCATGACACTGTTTTCAAATCTTTGATATCAATGTTCTATTAAAAGATATAATCATTTAAAGTTCATAGGCAGATTGTCAAAAGTGACGGATGACGGCGTGATTCTTCTTAAAGTTAGACATGGCCTCTGGGATCCATTGTTTCAAGGTACCAATTTTGCACAGTTTTAGTTTTTTAAAACAAAAACCACTAACAGTAAAAATATGAGACCTCCAAAAGGCACTCCAGCACATTAAACTCTACAACTTGAAAAAAAAATTAAAATGATTACATAAATGCTTTAACCTGTTGCCCCGAGGTAAAAATTTGTCGATGCTCTTGATTATTTAAAATATATATAGATAGTGAATCTACCAAAATAGTATATGACTAGCGAATTCTCGGCTACGCCGAGCATTCCCTAGAGCTCCGCTGTCAGTGCAAAAAACAAATGCCGATCGACATGAAACAATTATTTCATATTTTCACGTCAGGCCTCACTAAGACCTTTCATTAGATTGCAAACACGATATACTTCTAATATTTTTTTGCAAAAAACAAAAGCCGGTCGACATGGAACATTTTTGTCAATTCTACACGCTAGCCCTCAACAAGACGTTTCATTTGAGTCCAAACTCGACATAACTTTGAGAACTTTTTGCAGAAAACAAAAGCCGATCGGAATGGGACATTTTTGTCAATTCTGCACGCTAGCCCTCAACAAGACCTTTCATTTGTGACCAAATTCGACATACTTTTGAGAAATTTTTGCAGAAAACAAAAGCCGATCGGAATGTAACATTTTTCTCAATTCTGCACGCTAGTAGATAATGAATCTATCAAAATAGTATATGATGTTTATATCGCTGAATTCAGAAAAAAATGCTCTATCGAATAACCTAAAAATAAACATATGTTCCCATCTAAAAAGAGAATGTTGTGTCCCGTATTTTGAGAACCACAGCTCAAAAAAAAGTTTTTTTTGCTCTTTGTATTAGTCTTGTATAATGGTGGTTCTTTGCTAATTTAACCAACCTCGTAGCTCTTATAGTTCTCGAGATAGAAATGGTGGCACGCTTAAATGGAACACGCTGTATATGAACTACTCACACAAAACTTATCAAATAATATCATATATTTAATATTCCAACTTTGGAAATTGATGAATTTTTTCACACCCTTCTACGGGGGGTGCTACTATGTGTTAGACCTAGAAACATTTGTTGTAATGTATATTATTTATTTATAACACGTTCAAAGCGGCACGCGAGACCGTTTAGGAAATAAATAAAAATACATGTTGATAAATAAATGAAATTATAGAGATTTTAAATTTCCCGCGCTTAGGGATTTTGAGATACAACTGTTTAATCATCAAAATACATAAGAAGAAAAGATTTAAATAATACGTTTAACCCAATTTTATGTATTTTTATTATATCTTAACAATATTTGTATTTTCATACAATACATTCAGTTTGACAGAACTTAAATGTCATAACTTGACACAATAAGTATGAAGTTAGTTAAAGAATATATAAAAATGTATTATTTTGAAAATAATTATCTATTTTATAAATATAAATAATGTGAAATAACATACCAAAATTTATAAACTGATACATTTTTATATTGCCAAAAAAAACATGATTATATTCATGTTTTTCTGTTGCTATGTTCATTTATATATTTATGAAGCTGAATTATATATGTATTTATCTACAACTATTGTTATTGTTATTAATAATTTATTTTTTATTATAAATATCAATATAAATGATTATAAAACTATAATAAATACAATTTGAATAGTTATTTTGGAATTTAAGTGATCCTGTGGCGCCATCTGTTGAGGTATATATGAACTACTCGCACATAACTGAAAATTTATATGCCTGTTAGTTGTAGATAAAGTAACCAATTTTTATACGTTCTTTTGCATTATTTCTTAATGAAAACATGAATTTTCGTGCAGTACAATCACAGTCAAGTTCGACTAAGAGAATATAAATATTTGGTTTGAAAAGATGTTTATTGTTTCATACATCAGTTACAAATGGATAAATGGATAGATAATTTGTTTATGTAAACGTTTACATCTGAGAAATCATCTCATTTCATTATAAAATACTGCAGAATTTTGAAAAATGTAATCTCTATTGTAATCAAATGTTTTCATCAGAAATGTTAAGAAATGCGTATAAAGAAAGAGTAAATTGCAATTAATAAAAGTTTAATAAAGTCCAGATACATCATTTATTTATATACTAATTATTTTACAATAAATTGTTAAACAATTCCCTCCAAAACTGTATGAAATAAAGGCTTGTCAATTTTGTCCACGTAATCAGACAAAATCTATAGTCTAACTATCTAAAATATTTATAAATTAGATTTAAAAAGTATTTATATATAAGGGAAGAATACTGTACAGTATGAATTTACCTTTGGAAGTGTTTGAATAGTAATCAAATATAATTTTTTAAACGTCAGAGTGTAAATCAATTTTGAAATGCAGTTTTCTTGATTAAATAATTCATTCTGGAATATTCTTTAGTTTGCATTTAATAAAGAATATGTTTTACTATTACTTATTTTTATAATTATTGCCCAATAGATTGTTTTAGTTTATTAAAAAATCCATGTTAGTGTATTTGAGTACGTGTAGGTTATAGTCTCATCTAAAAAATAAAATATTTAACTATTAATATATAAATATTTATATTCTATATAATTACCTGTATTGGAGATGATTTCTTATTAAATTTCGTACAATACAATTTACTTTTAAACTAATTTTACTATATATTTCTCCAAGCAAATACAAGACTTGCATTATGATTGTTTGATTATATTGTAAATAAGGTTTGCCGTAAATTATTATGTACAATGCACTTTTATGATAATCAGTTACATTTCAGTAGTGTTATTGTCAGTAATTTTATGTTATTTCTCTTCTATAAATATACTCTTGTTTGGGTAACCAATTAAAAATTGTAACTGAAATGAAAATACATATTTAAATACAGTGAAACAAATTTAAAATGATATACTTACATCACAAAGTGTATTGTACATATTCTTTTAAACATAGATTACTTTTATTTCTGTATATTTGTCTTTGAAAATATAAAACTTGTACCACGAATTTTTGACGGCTCTAACATATGATAAAAGTGAAATGTCAAAAAAGAAATATTTTAAATACACCACATTTAACATTCAGTATATTTGTATATATTTCGCTCACTATTATAGTATATGAAAACATAATTCAATTCATAATATCTCTTCACATTTTCCAAAAAAATCAAATAAAAGTTTCATATTGAATTGTCAAATTTGACGGATGAGAACCGTGATTTTTCTCACATTTGACATGGCTTCTGGGATCCATTGTTTCAGTGTACCAATTTTGCACAGTTTTTATTTTTTTAAACAAAAACCACTCACAGTAAAAATATGAGACCCCCAAAAGGCACTCCGGCACAATAGACACTACAACTTGGAAAAAAAATTACAGCAATTACTCGAATGGTCTAGGAGTTTGAGCTGGACAAACGATGCCTGATCGTCGTGATGAATCCAAATATAGATAGATAGATAGATAGATAGATAGATAGATAGATATATAGATAGTGAATCTATCAAAATAGTATATGACTAGCGAATTCTCGGCTACGCCGAGCATTCCCTAGAGCTCCGCTGTCAGTGCAAAAAACAAATGCCGATCGACATGAAACAATTATTTCATATTTCCACGTCAGGCCTCACCGAGACCTTTCATTGGATTGCAAACACGATATACTTCTAATAATTTTTTGCAAAAAACAAAAGCCGGTCGACATGAAACATTTTTATCATTTATGTACCCCAGCCCTCACCGAGACCTTTCATTTGATACCAAACACGACATACTTCTTACAACTTTCTGTATAAAACAAAAGTCGATCGACATGATACATTTTTATCATATCTACACGCTAGCCCTCATCGAGACTTTTCATTTGATACCAAACACTATATACTTGTGACAACCTTTTGCAAAAAACAAAAGCCGATCGACATTGGCCATTTTCGTCAATTCTGCACACCAGCCTTTATTGAAACCTTTCATTTGATACCAAACACCACACACTTCTGACAACTTTTTGCGAAAAACAAATGCAGGTCGACATGACACATTTTTTTTTTGTCATTTCAAAACCGGCTCTTATGGTTTTCTTTTGATATCAAATATTTGATTTTTATTTAGTTACTTTATAATTTGGCAACACTGTTTGTATTAGAAAATAGTAGTTAATTTTTAAATATATAAATTAATATTGTCAATCCTAATACAACTGCCACCCTTTTCAGTGTAGTTAGTTTAGGAATATTTGGTTTTAATTTAGTTACTTCATCACACATTTGGCAACATTGACTTTTGACATTGGAAACGTCAAAATTTATATTAATTAAATACTTTATGTTTTAAACTTAAATTAGTTGTGACACCTTTGCTCAAGTCTATTATTCATGACACTGTTTTCAAATCTTTGATATCAATGTTCTATTAAAAGATATAATCATTTAAAGTTCATAGGCAGATTGTCAAAAGTGACGGATGACGGCGTGATTCTTCTTAAAGTTAGACATGGCCTCTGGGATCCATTGTTTCAAGGTACCAATTTTGCACAGTTTTAGTTTTTTAAAACAAAAACCACTAACAGTAAAAATATGAGACCTCCAAAAGGCACTCCAGCACATTAAACTCTACAACTTGAAAAAAAAATTAAAATGATTACATAAATGCTTTAACCTGTTGCCCCGAGGTAAAAATTTGTCGATGCTCTTGATTATTTAAAATATATATAGATAGTGAATCTACCAAAATAGTATATGACTAGCGAATTCTCGGCTACGCCGAGCATTCCCTAGAGCTCCGCTGTCAGTGCAAAAAACAAATGCCGATCGACATGAAACAATTATTTCATATTTTCACGTCAGGCCTCACTAAGACCTTTCATTAGATTGCAAACACGATATACTTCTAATATTTTTTTGCAAAAAACAAAAGCCGGTCGACATGGAACATTTTTGTCAATTCTACACGCTAGCCCTCAACAAGACGTTTCATTTGAGTCCAAACTCGACATAACTTTGAGAACTTTTTGCAGAAAACAAAAGCCGATCGGAATGGGACATTTTTGTCAATTCTGCACGCTAGCCCTCAACAAGACCTTTCATTTGTGACCAAATTCGACATACTTTTGAGAAATTTTTGCAGAAAACAAAAGCCGATCGGAATGTAACATTTTTCTCAATTCTGCACGCTAGTAGATAATGAATCTATCAAAATAGTATATGATGTTTATATCGCTGAATTCAGAAAAAAATGCTCTATCGAATAACCTAAAAATAAACATATGTTCCCATCTAAAAAGAGAATGTTGTGTCCCGTATTTTGAGAACCACAGCTCAAAAAAAAGTTTTTTTTGCTCTTTGTATTAGTCTTGTATAATGGTGGTTCTTTGCTAATTTAACCAACCTCGTAGCTCTTATAGTTCTCGAGATAGAAATGGTGGCACGCTTAAATGGAACACGCTGTATATGAACTACTCACACAAAACTTATCAAATAATATCATATATTTAATATTCCAACTTTGGAAATTGATGAATTTTTTCACACCCTTCTACGGGGGGTGCTACTATGTGTTAGACCTAGAAACATTTGTTGTAATGTATATTATTTATTTATAACACGTTCAAAGCGGCACGCGAGACCGTTTAGGAAATAAATAAAAATACATGTTGATAAATAAATGAAATTATAGAGATTTTAAATTTCCCGCGCTTAGGGATTTTGAGATACAACTGTTTAATCATCAAAATACATAAGAAGAAAAGATTTAAATAATACGTTTAACCCAATTTTATGTATTTTTATTATATCTTAACAATATTTGTATTTTCATACAATACATTCAGTTTGACAGTACTTAAATGTCATAACTTGACACAATAAGTATGAAGTTAGTTAAAGAATATATAAAAATGTATTATTTTGAAAATAATTATCTATTTTATAAATATAAATAATGTGAAATAACATACCAAAATTTATAAACTGATACATTTTTATATTGCCAAAAAAAACATGATTATATTCATGTTTTTGTGTTGCTATGTTCATTTATATATTTATGAAGCTGAATTATATATGTATTTATCTACAACTATTGTTATTGTTATTAATAATTTATTTTTTATTATAAATATCAATATAAATGATTATAAAACTATAATAAATACAATTTGAATAGTTATTTTGGAATTTAAGTGATCCTGTGGCGCCATCTGTTGAGGTATATATGAACTACTCGCACATAACTGAAAATTTATATGCCTGTTAGTTGTAGATAAAGTAACCAATTTTTATACGTTCTTTTGCATTATTTCTTAATGAAAACATGAATTTTCGTGCAGTACAATCACAGTCAAGTTCGACTAAGAGAATATAAATATTTGGTTTGAAAAGATGTTTATTGTTTCATACATCAGTTACAAATGGATAAATGGATAGATAATTTGTTTATGTAAACGTTTACATCTGAGAAATCATCTCATTTCATTATAAAATACTGCAGAATTTTGAAAAATGTAATCTCTATTGTAATCAAATGTTTTCATCAGAAATGTTAAGAAATGCGTATAAAGAAAGAGTAAATTGCAATTAATAAAAGTTTAATAAAGTCCAGATACATCATTTATTTATATACTAATTATTTTACAATAAATTGTTAAACAATTCCCTCCAAAACTGTATGAAATAAAGGCTTGTCAATTTTGTCCACGTAATCAGACAAAATCTATAGTCTAACTATCTAAAATATTTATAAATTAGATTTAAAAAGTATTTATATATAAGGGAAGAATACTGTACAGTATGAATTTACCTTTGGAAGTGTTTGAATAGTAATCAAATATAATTTTTTAAACGTCAGAGTGTAAATCAATTTTGAAATGCAGTTTTCTTGATTAAATAATCCATTCTGGAATATTCTTTAGTTTGCATTTAATAAAGAATATGTTTTACTATTACTTATTTTTATAATTATTGCCCAATAGATTGTTTTAGTTTATTAAAAAATCCATGTTAGTGTATTTGAGTACGTGTAGGTTATAGTCTCATCTAAAAAATAAAATATTTAACTATTAATATATAAATATTTATATTCTATATAATTACCTGTATTGGAGATGATTTCTTATTAAATTTCGTACAATACAATTTACTTTTAAACTAATTTTACTATATATTTCTCCAAGCAAATACAAGACTTGCATTATGATTGTTTGATTATATTGTAAATAAGGTTTGCCGTAAATTATTATGTACAATGCACTTTTATGATAATCAGTTACATTTCAGTAGTGTTATTGTCAGTAATTTTATGTTATTTCTCTTCTATAAATATACTCTTGTTTGGGTAACCAATTAAAAATTGTAACTGAAATGAAAATACATATTTAAATACAGTGAAACAAATTTAAAATGATATACTTACATCACAAAGTGTATTGTACATATTCTTTTAAACATAGATTACTTTTATTTCTGTATATTTGTCTTTGAAAATATAAAACTTGTACCACGAATTTTTGACGGCTCTAACATATGATAAAAGTGAAATGTCAAAAAAGAAATATTTTAAATACACCACATTTAACATTCAGTATATTTGTATATATTTCGCTCACTATTATAGTATATGAAAACATAATTCAATTCATAATATCTCTTCACATTTTCCAAAAAAATCAAATAAAAGTTTCATATTGAATTGTCAAATTTGACGGATGAGAACCGTGATTTTTCTCACATTTGACATGGCTTCTGGGATCCATTGTTTCAGTGTACCAATTTTGCACAGTTTTTATTTTTTTAAACAAAAACCACTCACAGTAAAAATATGAGACCCCCAAAAGGCACTCCGGCACAATAGACACTACAACTTGGAAAAAAAATTACAGCAATTACTCGAATGGTCTAGGAGTTTGAGCTGGACAAACGATGCCTGATCGTCGTGATGAATCCAAATATAGATAGATAGATAGATAGATAGATATATAGATAGTGAATCTATCAAAATAGTATATGACTAGCGAATTCTCGGCTACGCCGAGCATTCCCTAGAGCTCCGCTGTCAATGTAAAAAAACAAATGCCGATCGACATAAAACAATTATTTCATATTTCCACGTTAGGCCTCACCGAGACCTTTCATTAGATTGCAAACTCGATATACTTCTAATAATTTTTTGCAAAAAACAAAAGCCGGTCGACATGAAACATTTTTGTCATTTATGTACCCTAACTCTCACTGAGACCTTTCATTTGATACCATACACGACAACTTCTGACAACTTTCTGCATAAAACAAAAGTCGATCGACATGAAACATTTTTATCATATCTAAACGCTAGCCCACACCGAGACTTTTCATTTGATACCAAACACTATATACTTGTGACAACCTTTTGCAAAAAACAAAAGCCGATCGACATTGACCATTTTCGTTAATTCTACACACCAGCCTTCATTCAAACCTTTGATTTCGTACCAAACACCACACACTTCTGACAACTTTTTGCAAAAACAAATACCGATCGACATAGCACATTTTTTTCAATTCTGCACGCTAGCCCTCTTCGAGACCTTTCATTTGATACCAAACACGACATACTTCTGACAACTTTTTGCATAAAACAAAAGCCGATCGACATGGAACATTTTTGTCAATTCTGCACGCTAGCCCTCAACGAGACCTTTCATTTGATACCAAACACAACATACTTCTGACAACTTTTTGCATAAAACAAAAGCCGATCGACATGGAAAATTTTTGTCAATTCTGCACGCTAGCCCTCAACGAGACCTTTTATTTGAGACCAAACTCGACATACCTTTGAGAAATTTTTGCAGAAAACAAAATTCGATCGGAATGGAACATTTTTGTCAATTCTGCACGCTAGCCCTCACCGAGACCTTTCATTAAAAACTAAACTCGACATACTTTCGAGAAATTTTTGCAAAAAACAAAAGCCGGTCGACATGAAACATTTTTGTCATTTATGTACCCCAACTCTCACCGAGACCTTTCATTTGATACCAAACACGACATACTTCTGACAACTTTCTGCATAAAACAAAAGTCGATCGACATGAAACATTTTTATCATATCTACACGCTAGCCCACACCGAGACTTTTCATTTGATACCAAACAATGTATACTTGTGACAACCTTTTGCAAAAAACAAAAGCCGATCGACATTGACCATTTTCGTTAATTCTGCACATCAGCCTTCATTGAAACCTTTCATTTGATACCAAACACCACACACTTCTGACAACTTTTTGCAAAAACAAATACCGATCGACATAGCACATTTTTTTCAATTCTGCACGCTAGCCCTCTCCGAGACCTTTCATTTGATACCAAACACGACATACTTCTGACAACCTTTTGCAAAAAACAAAAGCCGATCGACATTGACCATTTTCGTTAATTCTGCACATCAGCCTTCATTGAAACCTTTCATTTGATACCAAACACCACACACTTCTGACAACTTTTTGCAAAAACAAATACCGATCGACATAGCACATTTTTTTCAATTCTGCACGCTAGCCCTCAACGAGACCTTTCATTTGAGACCAAACTATGTCGAGTTTTGTGAAATTTTTGCAAAAAACAAAAGTGTCGATCAACATTGAACTTTTTTGTTAATTTTACACGCCAGCCCTTATCGAGCCTTTTCATTTGATACCAAACACCACATACTTCTCACAACTTTTTCCAAAAAACAAAAGCCGTTCGATACAGAACATTTTTGTCCATTTTTCACGCTAGCCCTCATCGTGACCTAGCCTAATATAACATTCACTGACTTCAGTAACGTTCATTTGGGAATATTTGTTCTTTGTTTAGTTACTTTATTAAACATTTGGCAATATTGACATGTAATTCTAAAATACCCAAACACAACATTTTTCTGACAACATTTTGCAAAAAACAAATTCTAATCTACGTAGAACATTTTTGTCATTCGTGCACACCAGTCCGTATTGTGTCGTTTCCTTAAAACCCAATTACGACCTACTTCTAACAACTTTTTACGAAAAACAAAAGCAGATCGACATGACACATTTTTTTTTGTCATTTTAAAACTGGCCCTTACGGTTTTCTTTCTTTTGATAACAAACACAGCAAAGTATTCAATTTATTTTATTTAATAATATTTGATTTTTATTTAGTTACTTTATAATTTAGCAACACTGTTTGTATTAAAAAATAGTAGTTAATTTTTAAATTTATAAATTAATATTGTCAACCCTACTACAACTGTCACCGTCTTCATTGAAGTTAGTTTAGGAATATTTGGTTTTAATTTAGTTACTTCATCACACATTTGGCAACATTGACTTTTGACATTGGAAACGTCAAAATTTATATTAATTAATTACGTTATGTTTTAAACTTCAATTAGTTGTAACACCTTTGCTCAAGTCTATTATTCATGAAATTCTTATTAAATCTTTGATATCAATGTTCTATTTAAAGATATAATCATTTAAAGTTAATAGACAGATTGTCAAAAGTGACGGATGACGGCGTGATTCTTCTTAAATGTAGACATGGCCTCTGGGATCCATTGTTTCAATGTACCAATTTTACGCAGTTTTTATTTTTTTAAACAAAAACCACTCACAGTAAATATATGAGACCCCCAAAAGGCACTCCGGCACAATAGACACTACAACTTGGAAAAAAATTACAGCAATTACTTAAATGGGCCAGGAGTTTAAGCTGGACACAGGATCGGTGATCGTCGAGATGAATCCAAATATATATATATAGATAGTGAATCTATCAAAATAGTATATGATGTTTATATCGCTGAATTCAGAAAAAAATGCTCTATCGAATAACCTAAAAATAAACATATGTTCCCATCTAAAAAGAGCAAGTTGTGTCCCGTATTTTGAGAACCACATGTCAAAAAAAAGTTTTTTCCAAAATCGTTAGCAAAATACATCATTATTCAACTTAAAACAGTGAGCAAAGTAGCATATTGAATCACAAGTGAGCAAAGTAAATAAATTTCTTCACAAGTAAGCAAAGTAAATAACATTAGTGAGCAAAATACACTTACTCTGAGCACAATGTTTTCATGGGATTACAGACATTATAATGCATTTTACATTAAATTACATTATATTTAATTATAATTTATAAACATAATTGTACTGTTGAGATTTTCATTATTAAATAAAAAAGTACAATGTTTTGTTTTTTTTTTATAAATTTTATTTTAAGATTGTGGAAAAAATTATGTTTAGCACACGTGAGCATGTCTTTTTCTCACTTGTCCAGTTGGCACACTCGCTTCGCTCTTGTGGCCAATTTCTGAGCCCGTGAAAAAAAGACATATTTTGCTCACTTGTACTAAAAATAGCTATTTTTGCTCTTTGTATTAGTCTTGTAAAATGGTGGTTCTTTGCTAATTTAACCAACCTCGTAGCTCTTATAGTTCTCGAGATAGAAATGGTGGCACGCTTAAATGGAACACCCTGTATATGAACTACTCACACATAACTTATCAAATAATATCATATATTTAATATTCCAACTTTGGAAATTGATGAATTTTTTTCACACCCTTCTACGGGGGGTGCTACTATGTGTTAGACTTAGAAACATTTGTTGTAATGTATATTATTTATTTATAACACGTTCAAAGCGGCACGCGAGACCATTTAGGAAATAAATAAAAATACATGTTGATAAATAAATGAAATTATAGAGATTTTAAATTTCCCGCGCTTAGAGATTTTGAGATACAATAGTTTAATCATGAAAATACATAAGAAGAAAAGATTTAAATAATACGTTTAACCCAATTTTATGTATTTTTATTATATCTTAACAATATTTGTATTTTCATACAATACATTCAGTTTGACAGAACTTAAATGTCATAACTTGACACAATAAGTATGAAGTTAGTTAAAGAATATATAAAAATGTATTATTTTGAAAATAATTATCTATTTTATAAATATAAATAATGTGAAATAACATACCAAAATTTATAAACTGATACATTTTTATATTGCCAAAAAAAACAAGATTATATTGATGCTTTCTGTTGCTATGTTCATTTATATATTTATGAAGCTGAATTATATATGTATTTATCTACAACTATTGTTATTGTTATTAATAATTTATTTTTTATTATAAATATCAATTTAAATGATTATAAAAGTATAATAAATACAATTTGAAGTTATTTTGAAATTTAAGTGCTACTCTAGCGCCATCTGTTGAGGCATATATGAACTACTCACACATAACTGAAAATTTATATGCCTGTTAGTTGTAGATAAAGTGACCAATTTTTATACGTTCTTTTGCATTATTTCTTAATGAAAACATGAATTTTCGTGCAGTACAATCACATACAAGTTCGACTAAGAGCAGATGCCATCAGCTGATAATCAGACGAACTACTCGGTGAATATTTGGTTTGAAAAGGTGTTTATTATTTCATACATCAGTTACAAATGGATAAATGGATAAATACTTTGTTTATGTAAACGTTTACATCTGAGAAATCATCTCATTTCATTATAAAATACTACAGAATTTTGAAAAATGTAATTTCTATTGTAATCAAATGTTTTCATCAGAAATGTTACAAAATGCGTAAAGAAAGAGTAAATTGCAATTAACAAAAGTTTATTAAAGTCCAGATACATCATTTATTTATATAGTAATTATTGTACATTAAATTGTTGAACAATTTCCTCCAAAACTGTATGAAATAAAGGCTTGTCAGTTTTTCCACGTAATCAGACAAAATCTATAGTCTAACTATCTAAAATATGTATAAATTAGATTTAAAAAGTATTTATATATAAGGGAAGAATACTGTACAGTATGAATTTACCTTTGGAAGTGTTTGAATAGTAATCAAATATAGTTTTTTAAACGTCAGAGTATAAATCAATTTTGAAATGCAGTTTCCTTGATTAAATAATCCATTCTGGAATATTCTTTAGTTTTACTATTACTTATTTTTATAATTATTGCCCAATAGATTGTTTGAGTTTATAAAAAATTCCATATTAGAGTATCTGAGTACGTGAAGGTTATAGTCTCATCTAAAAAATAAAATATTTAACTAATAATATATAAATATTTATATTCTATATAAAAGTACCTGTATTAGAGATGATTTCTTATTAAATTTCGTACAATATTTCATTATACATTTTAGTAAATATGACATTTTTCACTTAGTTGTCTCCAACTCATTTTTTGATTGACTGACCAAACGTCAAATGTCATAAAATTAAATATTTTATATACGCCACACGTAACATTCAGTGTATTTGTATATATTTCGCTCACTATTATAATGTATAAAAATATAATTACCTTTACAATATCTCTTTTCATTTTCAAAATAAATCAAGTAAAAGTTTCATATTGAATTGTCAAAAATGACGGATGGCACAGTAATTCTTTTTCAATTTAAACCTGGCATCTAGGATATTTTTTTCAGTTTTGTTCCACTTTTCCTTTTTCGCTTAGTTTTCGATTTTTTACACAAAAACTATGCACGGTAAAAATATGGGACACCCGAAAGCGATTGGTCCTCAATAATCCACATCTAATAAAATAATATTAAAATTATTCCATGAATGGTTTGACCTGTACCCGTGAGCAAAATTTTTGCGATGCTCGAGATGAATCCAAATATAGATATATAGTGAATCTATCAAAATAGTATATGACTAGCGAATTCTCGGCTTCGCCGAGCATTCCCTAGAGCTCCGCTGTCAATGCAAAAAACAAATGCCGATCGACATAAAACAATTATTTCATATTTCCACGTCAGGCCTCACCGAGACCTTTCATTAGATTGCAAACACGATATATTTCTAATAATTTTTTGCAAAAAACAAAAGCCCGTCGACATGAAACATTTTTATGATTTATGTATCCCAGCCCTCACCGAGACCTTTCATTTGATACCAAACACGACATACTTCTTACAACTTTCTGCATGAAACAAAAGTCGATCGACATGATACATTTTTATCATATCTACACGCTAGCCCACATCGAGACTTTTAATTTGATACCAAACACTATATACTTGTGACAACCTTTTGCAAAAAACAAAAGCCGATCGACATTGACCATTTTTGTCAATTCTGCACACCAGCCTTTATTGAAACATTTCATTTGATACCAAACACCACACACTTCTGACAACTTTTTGCAAAAAACAAATACCGATCGACATGGCACATTTTTGTCATTTCTGCACGCTAGCTCTCATCAAGACGTTTCATTTGAGACCAAACTTGACATACTTTTGAGAATTTTTTTTAGAAAACAAAAGCCGATCGGAATGGAACATTTTTGACAATTTTGTACGCGAGCCCTCGCCAAGACCTTTCATTCGATACCAAACACGACATATTTCTCACAACTTGTTGCAAAAAACAAAAGCCGATCGACATGGAACATTTTTGTCAATTTTGCATTTCAGCCCTTAACGAGACCTTTCATTAGATACCAAACACGATATACTTCTATTAACTTTTTGCATAAAACAAAAGCCGATCAACATAGAAAATTTTTAATTCTGCACACCAGTCCTTCCCGAGTGTTTTCATTCGATACCAAACACGACATATTTCTGACAACATTTTGCAAAAAACAAATTTTAATCGACGTAGAACATTTTTGTCATTCGTGCACACCAGTCCACATTGTGTCGTTTCATTAAAACTCAAGAACGACCTACTTCTAACAACTTTTTGCGAAAAACAAATGCAGGTCGACATGACACATTTTTTTTTGTCATTTCAACACCGGCTCTTATGGTTTTCTTTTGATATCAAATATTTGATTTTTATTTAGTTACTTTATAATTTGGCAACACTGTTTGTATTAAAAAATAGTAGTTAATTTTTAAATATATAAATTAATATTGTCAATCCTAATACAACTGCCACTCTCTTCAGTGAAGTTAGTTTAGGAATATTTGGTTTTAATTTAGTTACTTCATCACCCATTTGGCAACATTGACTTTTGACATTGGAAACGTCAAAATTTATATTAATTAAATACGTTATGTTTTATGAATCTATCAAAATAGTATATGATGTTTATATTGTTGAATTCAGAAAAAAATACTCTATCGAATAACCTAAAAATAAATATATGTTCCCATTTAAAATAAGAAAGTTGTGTCCCGTATTTTGAGAACCACTGGTCGAAAAAAAAATGTTTTTGCTCATTGTATTAGTCATGTAAAATGGTGGTTCTTTGCTAATTTAACCAACCTCGTAGCTCTTATAGTTCTCGAGATAGCAATGGTGGCACGCTTAAATGGAACACCCTGTATATCTAGGAAGAAAATTTTAAATTTATGTTCATGGACGTGCGAATTTTTATTATACCGTATTTTTATTTTAGTAATTTGAATAAATTAAAACCATGCAGATAATGAAGAAGATAATAATAAATAATGAATGTAAGGAATATTTGAAGTATTGATATCAAATTGATTGTACAAAAAAATAATAACAATAAACGCCTGTGGAAGCAAATGTTAATATTTATTTCCAGGATATAAAATTTAAGAACTTCGCAGTTTTGCAATAGCCAATCATAATATTAAGACTACTTTTAATAATATATAATGACATGATGAAACTAAAAAACATTTGTTGTAATATATATTATTTATTTATAACCATTTCAAAGCGGCACGCGAGACCGTTTAGGAAATAAATAAAAATATATGTTTAATTTGTCAAGTTTTGAACTTGAGGAATTTTTTTCACACTCTTCTACGGGGGATGCTACTATATGTTGTACCTAGAAACATTTGTTGTAATGTATATTATTTATTTATAACAATTTAAAAGCGGCACGCGAGACCGTTTAGAAAATAAATAATAATAACTTACCACTTGCTCTGGTTTGAGACCGCCTCGTTCCTATTTTTTTTTTTTTTATTATTTATATTTATTATTTATGTCATACCTTGAAAAAAATTATTCAAAGATGAATTTAACTAATTTTCATACATTCTTTTTTATTATACCTTAGCAAAATTTGTAGTTTCATACAATACATTAAGTTTGACAGCATAACTGTCATCACTTGACATAATAAGTATGAAGTTAGTTAAAGAATATATAAAAATGTATTATTTTGAAAATAATTATCTATTTTATAAATATAAATAATGTGAAATAACATACCAAAATTTATAAACTGATACATTTTTATATTGCCAAAAAAAACATGATTATATTCATGTTTTTCTGTTGCTATGTTCATTTATATATTTATGAAGCTGAATTATATATGTATTTATCTACAACTATTGTTATTGTTATTAATAATTTATTTTTTATTATAAATATCAATATAAATGATTATAAAATTATAATAAATACAATTTGAATAGTTATTTTGGAATTTAAGTGATCCTGTGGCGCCATCTGTTGAGGTATATATGAACTACTCACACATAACTGAAAATTTATATGCCTGTTAGTTGTAGATAAAGTAACCAATTTTTATACGTTCTTTTGCATTATTTCTTAATGAAAACATGAATTTTTGTGCAGTACAATCACAGTCAAGTCCGACTAAGAGAATATGAATATTTGGTTTGAAATGATGTTTATTGTTTTATACATCAGTTACAAATGAATAAATGGATAGATAATTTGTTTATGTAAACATTTACATCTGAGAAATCATCTCATTTCATTATAAAATACTACAGAATTTTGAAAAATGTAATCTCTGTTGTAATCAGATGTTTTTATCAGAAATGTCAAGAAATGCGTAAAGAAAGTGTAAAATGCAATTAATTAAAGTTTAATAAGGTCCAGATACATCATTTATTTATATACTAATTATTGTACATTAAACTGTTGAACAATTCCCTCCAAAACGGTATGAAGCAAAGGGTTTTCAGGTTTTCCACGTAATCAGACAAAATCCATTGTCTAGTTCTCTAAAATATGTATAAATTAGATAAAAAAGTATTTATAATAAGGGTAGAATACTGTACAGTATGTATTTACCTTTGCTAGTGTTTGAATAGTAATCAAAAATCAATTTTTAAAAGTGAGATTCTAAATCGACTTTGAAATGGAGTTTTCTTGATTAAATAATACTTTCTGGAATAGTCTTGTGAATTTATTTTAAAGAATATATTATATTCTCATTCATTTTAACAATATTTGCCCAACGAATTGTTTTAATTAATTTAAAAATTCACCATTGTGTATCTGAGTACGTGTAGGTTATAGTCTCATCTAAAAAATGAAATATTTAACTATTAATATATAAATATTTATATTCCATATGGAAGTACCTTGTAACAGAGATGATTTCGTACAATATTTCATTATACATTTTAGTAAAAATGTCATATTTCAAGCAGATAACTCGGTCGTGTCTCCAACTCAAGTGTCAAATACGGCATTTTTGTTAAATTTTATAATATCGTGCAAAATTTCTGGTTTCATTTTAAAGGATACGTTATATTTCCACATTTAATAATGATTTTCATCCAACGAATAGCCTTATTTCATATAAATTTCATCTCGATATGCCAGAGTTCATACAGGTTAGGAAAACTAAATAAAAATGAGAAAAAATTAGTATTAATATGCAAAAATTTATATCATACCTTAAAATACATTGTATTACTGATGATTTGTGATAATTCTCATACAATATCTCGCTGTAATATTAGAAAAAATAGCCTTTTTCACCGAGCTATCCGTCACTTGATGAGCCCCGGAAGCAACTGTCAAAATTGCCGGTTATACAAAACTTTGTAATTTAAAGTGTTTTAATTGAAAAGAAAACATAGATAAATTAAGTTTTATAGTAATACACCTAATAATACAAATATTACCTTTTAATTCGCCGTATTTCTCAAGATTTCTCGTTCTAAAATATACCTGTAATGGCTGAAAGCAGTTTTCAAACAAAAGTGAAAATGGAATTAGTTTTTTTTATTTAAAATACGTTTTTATTGGAATGTATATGTACGAATCATTAAAATATACTGATTTATAACAAAATATATTATATTTACAATTTATAATAGCCTATTTATATTTTTGGTACCCTTACGTATAATAAACGTCAATGTCATAAAATTAAATATTTTAAATACATCACACTTAACATTCAATGTATTTGTATATATTTCGCTCACTATTATAATGTGGAAAAATGTAATTACCTTCACAATATCTCTTTTCATTTTCAAAATAAATCAATTAAAAGTTTCATATTGAATTGTCAAAAATGACGGATGGCACAGTAATTCTTTTTAAATTTAAACCTGGCATCTAGGATATTTTTTTCAGTTTTGTTCCAGTTTTCCTTTTTGGCTTAGTTTTCGATTTTTTACACAAAAACTATGCACGGTAAAAATATGGGACACCCGAAAGCGATTGGTCCTCAATAATCCACATCTAATAAAATATTATTAAAATTATTCCATGAATGGTTTGACCTGTACCCGTGAGCAAAATTTTTGCGATGCTCGAGATGAATCCAAATATAGATAGATAGATATATAGATAGTGAATCTATCAAAATAGTATATGACTAGCGAATTCTCGGCTACGCCGAGCATTCCCTAGAGCTCCGCTGTCAGTGCAAAAAACAAATGCCGATCGACATGAAACAATTATTTCATATTTCCATGTCAGGCCTCACTAAGACCTTTCATTAGATTGCAAACACGATATACTTCTAATATTTTTTTGCAAAAAACAAAAGCCGGTCGACATGGAACATTTTTGTCAATTCTACACGCTAGCCCTCAACAAGACGTTTCATTTGAGTCCAAACTCGACATAACTTTGAGAACTTTTTGCAGAAAACAAAAGCCGATCGGAATGGGACATTTTTGTCAATTCTGCACGCTAGCCCTCAACGAGACCTTTCATTTGAGACCAAACTCGACATACTTTTGAGAAATTTTTGCAGAAAACAAAAGCCGATCGGAATGTAACATTTTTCTCAATTCTGCACGCTAGTAGATAATGAATCTATCAAAATAGTATATGATAGCGAATTCTCGGCTACGCCGAGCATTCCCTAGAGCTCCGCTGTCAGTGCAAAAAACAAATGCCGATCGACATGAAACAATTATTTCATATTTCCATGTCAGGCCTCACTAAGACCTTTCATTAGATTGCAAACACCATATACTTCTAATATTTTTTTGCAAAAAACAAAAGCCGGTCGACATGGAACATTTTTGTCAATTCTACACGCTAGCCCTCAACAAGACGTTTCATTTGAGTCCAAACTCGACATAACTTTGAGAACTTTTTGCAGAAAACAAAAGCCGATCGGAATGGGACATTTTTGTCAATTCTGCACGCTAGCCCTCAACGAGACCTTTCATTTGAGACCAAACTCGACATACTTTTGAGAAATTTTTGCAGAAAACAAAAGCCGATCGGAATGTAACATTTTTCTCAATTCTGCACGCTAGTAGATAATGAATCTATCAAAATAGTATATGATGTTTATATCGCTGAATTCAGAAAAAAATGCTCTATCGAATAACCTAAAAATAAACATATGTTCCCATCTAAAAAGAGAAAGTTGTGTCCCGTATTTTGAGAACCACAGGACAAAAAAAAGTTTTTTTTGCTCTTTGTATTAGTCTTGGTTCTTTGCTAATTTAACCAACCTCGTAGCTCTTATAGTTCTCGAGATTGAAATGGTGGCACGCTTAAATGGAACACGCTGTATATGAACTACTCACACATAACTTATCAAATAATATCATATATTTAATATTCCAACTTTGGAAATTGATGAATTTTTTTCACACCCTTCTACGGGGGGTGCTACTATGTGTTAGACCTAGAAACATTTGTTGTAATGTATATTATTTATTTATAACACGTTCAAAGCGACACGCGAGACCGTTTAGGAAATAAATAAAAATACATGTTGATAAATAAATGAAATTATAGAGATTTTAAATTTCCCGCGCTTAGGGATTTTGAGATAAAACGGTTTAATCATCAAAATTCATAAGAAGAAAAGATTTAAATAATACGTTTAACCCAATTTTATGTATTTTTATTATATCTTAACAATATTTGTATTTTCATACAATACATTCAGTTTGACAGAACTTAAATGTCATAACTTGACACAATAAGTATGAAGTTAGTTAAAGAATATATAAAAATGTATTATTTTGAAAATAATTATCTATTTTATAAATATAAATAATGTGAAATAACATACCAAAATTTATAAACTGATACATTTTTATATTGCCAAAAAAAACATGATTATATTCCTGTTTTTCTGTTGCTATGTTCATTTATATATTTATGAAGCTGAATTATATATGTATTTATCTACAACTATTGTTATTGTTATTAATAATTTATTTTTTATTATAAATATCAATATAAATGATTATAAAAGTATAAAAAATACAATTTGAATAGTTATTTTGGAATTTAAGTGATCCTGTGGCGCCATCTGTTGAGGTATATATGAACTACTCACACATAACTGAAAATTTATATGCCTGTTAGTTGTAGATAAAGTAACCAATTTTTATACGTTCTTTTGCATTATTTCTTAATGAAAACATGAATTTTTGTGCAGTACAATCACAGTCAAGTTCGACTAAGAGAATATGAATATTTGGTTTGAAAAGATGTTTATTGTTTCATACATCAGTTACAAATGAATAAATGGATAGATAATTTGTTTATGTAAACATTTACATCTGAGAAATCATCTCATTTCATTATAAAATACTACAGAATTTTGAAAAATGTAATCTCTATTGTAATCAAATGTTTTCATCAGAAATGTTAAGAAATGCGTAAAGAAAGTGTAAAATGCAATTAATTAAAGTTTAATAAGGTCCAGATACATCATTTATCATATACTATTTTGGTAGATTCACTATCTATATATATTTTAAATAATCAAGAGCATCGGCGAATTTTTACCTCGGTGCAACAGGTTAAAGCATTTATGTAATCATTTTAATTTTTTTTTCAAATTGTAGAGTCTAATGTGCTGGAGTGCCTTTTTGGGGGTCTCATATTTTTACTGTGAGTGGTTTTTGTTTTAAAAAATTAATACTGTGCAAAATTGGTACCTTGAAACAATGGATCCCAGAGCCCGTGTCTACATTTGAGAAGAATCACGTAGTCATCCGTCATTTTTGACAATCTGCCTATGAACTTTAAATGATTGTATCTTTTTATAGAACATTGATATGAAAGATTTGAAAACAGTGTCATGAATAATAGACTTGAGCAAAGGTGTCACAACTAATTTAAGTTTAAAACATAACGTATTTAATTATTATAAATTGTGACGTTTCTAACGTCAAAAGTCAATGTTGCCCAATGTGTGATGAAGTAACTAAATTAAAACCAAATATTCCTAAACTAACTTCACTGAAGAGGGTGGCAGTTGTATTAGGGTTGACAATATTAATTTATAAATTTAAAAATTAACTACTATTTTTTAATACAAACAGTGTTGCCAAATTATAAAGTAACTAAATAAAAATCAAAAATTCCTAAATAAAATAAATTGAATACTTTGCCGTGTTTGTTATCAAAAGAAAGGAAACCATAAGGGCCAGTTTTAAAATGACAAAAAAAATGTGTAAAAAGTTGTTAGAAGTAGGTCGTAATTGGGTCTTAAGGAAACGACAGAATACGGACTGGTGTGCACGAATGACAAAAATGTTCTACGTAGATTAGAATTTGTTTTTTGCAAAATGTTGTCGGAAAAATGTCCTGTTTGGGTATTTTCGAATTTCATGTCAATATTGCCAAATGTTTAATAAAGTAACTAAACAAGGAACAAATATTCCCAAATGAACGTTACTGAAGTCAGTGAATGTTATAATAGGCTAGGTCACGATGAGGGCTAGCGTGCAAAATGAACAAAAATGTTCTGTATCGAACTGCTTTTGTTTTTTGGAAAATGTTGTGAGAAGTATGTGGTGTTTGGTATCAAATGAAAAGGCTTGAGAAGGGCTGGCATGTAGAATTAAGAAAAAAGGTCACTGTTGATCGGCTTTTGTTTTTGCAAAAATTACTCAAAGATATGTCGTGTTTGGTATCAAATGAAAGGTCTCGGAGAGGGCTAGCCTGAAGAATTGACAAAAATGTACTATGTCGATCGGTTTTTGTTTTTTGCAAAAAGTTGTCAGAAGTATATCGTGTTTGATATCAAATGAAAGGTCTCGGAGAGGGCTAGCGTGCAGAATTGATAAAAATGTGCTATGTCGATCGGTATTTGTTTTTTGCAAAAAGTTGTCAAAATTGTGTGATGTTTGGTATCAAATGAAAAGTCTCGTTGAGGGCTAGCGTGCAGAATTTACAAAAATGTTCCATGTCGATCGGCTTTTGTTTTATGCAAAAAGTTGTCAGAAGTATGTCGTGTTTGGTATCAAATGAAAAGTCTCGGAGAGGGCTAGCGTGCAGAATTGTCAAAAAATGTGCTATGTCGATCGGCTTTTGTTTTTTGTAAAAGGTTGTCACAAGTATATAATGTTTGGTATCAAATGAAAAGTCTGGATGTGGGCTAGCGTGTAGATATGATAAAAATGTTTCATGTCGATCGACTTTTGTTTAATGCAGAAAGTTGTCAGAAGTATGTCGTCTATGGTATCAAATTAAAGGTCTCGGTGAGAGTTGGGGTACATAAATGACAAAAATGTTTCATGTCGACCGGCTTTTGTTTTTTGCAAAAAAATATTAGAAGTATATCGTGTTTGCAATCTAATGAAAGGTCTCGGTGAGGCCTGACGTGCAAATATGAAATAATTGTTTCATGTCGATCGGCATTTGTTTTTTGCACTGACAGCGGAGCTCTAGGGAATGCTCGGCGTAGCCGAGAATTCGCTAGTTTATATACTAATTATTGTACATTAAACTGTTGAACAATTCCCTCCAAAACGGTATGAAGCAAAGGGTTTTCAGGTTTTCCACGTAATCAGACAAAATCCATTGTCTAGCTCTCTAAAATATGTATAAATTAGATAAAAAAGTATTTATAATAAGGGTAGAATACTGTACAGTATGTATTTACCTTTGCTAGTGTTTGAATAGTAATCAAAAATCAATTTTTAAAAGTGAGATTCTAAATCGACTTTGAAATGGAGTTTTCTTGATTAAATAATACTTTCTGGAATAGTCTTGTGAATTTATTTTAAAGAATATATTATATTCTCATTCATTTTAACAATATTTGCCCAACGAATTGTTTTAATTAATTTAAAAATTCACCATTGTGTATCTGAGTACGTGTAGGTTATAGTCTCATCTAAAAAATGAAATATTTAACTATTAATATATAAATATTTATATTCCATATGGAAGTACCTTGTAACAGAGATGATTTCGTACAATATTTCATTATACATTTTAGTAAAAATGTCATATTTCAAGCAGATAACTCGGTCGTGTCTCCAACTCAAGTGTCAAATACGGCATTTTTGTTAAATTTTATAATATCGTGCAAAATTTCTGGTTTCATTTTAAAGGATACGTTATATTTCCTCATTTAATAATGATTTTCATCCAACGAATAGCCTTATTTCATATAAATTTCATCTCGATATGCCAGAGTTCATACAGGTTAGGAAAACTAAATAAAAATGAGAAAAAATTAGTATTAATATGCAAAAATTTATATCATACCTTAAAATACATTGTATTACTGATGATTTGTGATAATTCTCATACAATATCTCGCTGTAATATTAGAAAAAATAGCCTGTTTCACCGAGCTATCCGTCACTTGATGAGCCCCGGAAGCAACTGTCAAAATTGCCGGTTATACAAAACTTTGTAATTTAAAGTGTTTTAATTGAAAAGAAAACATATAGATAAATTAAGTTTTATAGTAATACACCTAATAATACAAATATTACCTTTTAATTCGCCGTATTTCTCAAGATTTCTCGTTCTAAAATATACCTGTAATGGCTGAAAGCAGTTCTCAAACAAAAGTGAAAATGGAATTAGTTTTTTTTATTTAAAATACGTTTTTATTGGAATGTATATGTACGAATCATTAAAATATACTGATTAATAACAAAATATATTATATTTACAATTTATAATAGCCTATTTATATTTTTGGTACCCTTACGTATAATAAACGTCAATGTCATAAAATTAAATATTTCAAATACACCACATTTAACATTCAGTGTATTTGTATATGTTTCGCTCACTATTATAATGTGTAAAAACATAATTACCTTTACAATATCTCTTTTCATTTTCAAAATAAATCAATTAAAAGTTTCATATTGAATTGTCAAAAATGACGGATGGCACAGTAATTCTTTTTAAATTTAAACCTGGCATCTAGGATATTTTTTTCAGTTTTGTTCCAGTTATACTTTTTAGCTTAGTTTTCGATTTTTTACACAAAAACTATGCACGGTAAAAATATGAGACACCCAAAAGCGATTGGTCCTCATTAAACCGCATCTAATAAAATAATATTAAAATTATTACATGAATGGTTTGACCTGTACCCGTGAGCAAAGTTTTTGCGATGCTCGAGATGAATCCAAATATAGATAGATAGATATATAGATAGTGAATCTATCAAAATAGTATATGACTAGCGAATTCTCGGCTACGCCGAGCATTCCCTAGAGCTCCGCTGTCAGTGCAAAAAACAAATGCCGATCGACATGAAACAATTATTTCATATTTCCATGTCAGGCCTCACTAAGACCTTTCATTAGATTGCAAACACGATATACTTCTAATATTTTTTTGCAAAAAACAAAAGCCGGTCGACATGGAACATTTTTGTCAATTCTACACGCTAGCCCTCAACAAGACGTTTCATTTGAGTCCAAACTCGACATAACTTTGAGAACTTTTTGCAGAAAACAAAAGCCGATCGGAATGGGACATTTTTGTCAATTCTGCACGCTAGCCCTCAACGAGACCTTTCATTTGAGACCAAACTCGACATACTTTTGAGAAATTTTTGCAGAAAACAAAAGCCGATCGGAATGTAACATTTTTCTCAATTCTGCACGCTAGTAGATAATGAATCTATCAAAATAGTATATGACTAGCGAATTCTCGGCTACGCCGAGCATTCCCTAGAGCTCCGCTGTCAATGTAAAAAAACAAATGCCGATCGACATGAAACAATTATTTCATATTTCCATGTCAGGCCTCACTAAGACCTTTCATTAGATTGCAAACACGATATACTTCTAATATTTTTTTGCAAAAAACAAAAGCCGGTCGACATGGAACATTTTTGTCAATTCTACACGCTAGCCCTCAACAAGACGTTTCATTTGAGTCCAAACTCGACATAACTTTGAGAACTTTTTGCAGAAAACAAAAGCCGATCGGAATGGGACATTTTTGTCAATTCTGCACGCTAGCCCTCAACGAGACCTTTCATTTGAGACCAAACTCGACATACTTTTGAGAAATTTTTGCAGAAAACAAAAGCCGATCGGAATGTAACATTTTTCTCAATTCTGCACGCTAGTAGATAATGAATCTATCAAAATAGTATATGATAGCGAATTCTCGGCTACGCCGAGCATTCCCTAGAGCTCCGCTGTCAGTGCAAAAAACAAATGCCGATCGACATGAAACAATTATTTCATATTTCCATGTCAGGCCTCACTAAGACCTTTCATTAGATTGCAAACACGATATACTTCTAATATTTTTTTGCAAAAAACAAAAGCCGGTCGACATGGAACATTTTTGTCAATTCTACACGCTAGCCCTCAACAAGACGTTTCATTTGAGTCCAAACTCGACATAACTTTGAGAACTTTTTGCAGAAAACAAAAGCCGATCGGAATGGGACATTTTTGTCAATTCTGCACGCTAGCCCTCAACGAGACCTTTCATTTGAGACCAAACTCGACATACTTTTGAGAAATTTTTGCAGAAAACAAAAGCCGATCGGAATGTAACATTTTTCTCAATTCTGCACGCTAGTAGATAATGAATCTATCAAAATAGTATATGATGTTTATATCGCTGAATTCAGAAAAAAATGCTCTATCGAATAACCTAAAAATAAACATATGTTCCCATCTAAAAAGAGAAAGTTGTGTCCCGTATTTTGAGAACCACAGGTCAAAAAAAAGTTTTTTTTGCTCTTTGTATTAGTCTTGGTTCTTTGCTAATTTAACCAACCTCGTAGCTCTTATAGTTCTCGAGATTGAAATGGTGGCACGCTTAAATGGAACACGCTGTATATGAACTACTCACACATAACTTATCAAATAATATCATATATTTAATATTCCAACTTTGGAAATTGATGAATTTTTTTCACACCCTTCTACGGGGGGTGCTACTATGTGTTAGACCTAGAAACATTTGTTGTAATGTATATTATTTATTTATAACACGTTCAAAGCGACACGCGAGACCGTTTAGGAAATAAATAAAAATACATGTTGATAAATAAATGAAATTATAGAGATTTTAAATTTCCCGCGCTTAGGGATTTTGAGATAAAACGGTTTAATCATCAAAATTCATAAGAAGAAAAGATTTAAATAATACGTTTAACCCAATTTTATGTATTTTTATTATATCTTAACAATATTTGTATTTTCATACAATACATTCAGTTTGACAGAACTTAAATGTCATAACTTGACACAATAAGTATGAAGTTAGTTAAAGAATATATAAAAATGTATTATTTTGAAAATAATTATCTATTTTATAAATATAAATAATGTGAAATAACATACCAAAATTTATAAACTGATACATTTTTATATTGCCAAAAAAAACATGATTATATTCATGTTTTTCTGTTGCTATGTTCATTTATATATTTATGAAGCTGAATTATATATGTATTTATCTACAACTATTGTTATTGTTATTAATAATTTATTTTTTATTATAAATATCAATATAAATGATTATAAAAGTATAATAAATACAATTTGAATAGTTATTTTGGAATTTAAGTGATCCTGTGGCGCCATCTGTTGAGGTATATATGAACTACTCACACATAACTGAAAATTTATATGCCTGTTAGTTGTAGATAAAGTAACCAATTTTTATACGTTCTTTTGCATTATTTCTTAATGAAAACATGAATTTTCGTGCAGTACAATCACAGTCAAGTTCGACTAAGAGAATATGAATATTTGGTTTGAAAAGATGTTTATTGTTTCATACATCAGTTACAAATGAATAAATGGATAGATAATTTGTTTATGTAAACATTTACATCTGAGAAATCATCTCATTTCATTATAAAATACTACAGAATTTTGAAAAATGTAATCTCTATTGTAATCAAATGTTTTCATCAGAAATGTTAAGAAATGCGTAAAGAAAGTGTAAAATGCAATTAATGAAAGTTTAATAAGGTCCAGATACATCATTTATTTATATACTAATTATTGTACATTAAACTGTTGAACAATTCCCTCCAAAACGGTATGAAGCAAAGGGTTTTCAGGTTTTCCACGTAATCAGACAAAATCCATTGTCTAGCTCTCTAAAATATGTATAAATTAGATAAAAAAGTATTTATAATAAGGGTAGAATACTGTACAGTATGTATTTACCTTTGCTAGTGTTTGAATAGTAATCAAAAATCAATTTTTAAAAGTGAGATTCTAAATCGACTTTGAAATGGAGTTTTCTTGATTAAATAATACTTTCTGGAATAGTCTTGTGAATTTATTTTAAAGAATATATTATATTCTCATTCATGTTAACAATATTTGCCCAACGAATTGTTTTAATTAATTTAAAAATTCACCATTGTGTATCTGAGTACGTGTAGGTTATAGTCTCATCTAAAAAATGAAATATTTAACTATTAATATATAAATATTTATATTCCATATGGAAGTACCTTGTAACAGAGATGATTTCGTACAATATTTCATTATACATTTTAGTAAAAATGTCATATTTCAAGCAGATAACTCGGTCGTGTCTCCAACTCAAGTGTCAAATACGGCATTTTTGTTAAATTTTATAATATCGTGCAAAATTTCTGGTTTCATTTTAAAGGATACGTTATATTTCCTCATTTAATAATGATTTTCATCCAACGAATAGCCTTATTTCATATAAATTTCATCTCGATATGCCAGAGTTCATACAGGTTAGGAAAACTAAATAAAAATGAGAAAAAATTAGTATTAATATGCAAAAATTTATATCATACCTTAAAATACATTGTATTACTGATGATTTGTGATAATTCTCATACAATATCTCGCTGTAATATTAGAAAAAATAGCCTGTTTCACCGAGCTATCCGTCACTTGATGAGCCCCGGAAGCAACTGTCAAAATTGCCGGTTATACAAAACTTTGTAATTTAAAGTGTTTTAATTGAAAAGAAAACATATAGATAAATTAAGTTTTATAGTAATACACCTAATAATACAAATATTACCTTTTAATTCGCCGTATTTCTCAAGATTTCTCGTTCTAAAATATACCTGTAATGGCTGAAAGCAGTTCTCAAACAAAAGTGAAAATGGAATTAGTTTTTTTTATTTAAAATACGTTTTTATTGGAATGTATATGTACGAATCATTAAAATATACTGATTAATAACAAAATATATTATATTTACAATTTATAATAGCCTATTTATATTTTTGGTACCCTTACGTATAATAAACGTCAATGTCATAAAATTAAATATTTCAAATACACCACATTTAACATTCAGTGTATTTGTATATGTTTCGCTCACTATTATAATGTGTAAAAACATAATTACCTTTACAATATCTCTTTTCATTTTCAAAATAAATCAATTAAAAGTTTCATATTGAATTGTCAAAAATGACGGATGGCACAGTAATTCTTTTTAAATTTAAACCTGGCATCTAGGATATTTTTTTCAGTTTTGTTCCAGTTATACTTTTTAGCTTAGTTTTCGATTTTTTACACAAAAACTATGCACGGTAAAAATATGAGACACCCAAAAGCGATTGGTCCTCATTAAACCGCATCTAATAAAATAATATTAAAATTATTACATGAATGGTTTGACCTGTACCCGTGAGCAAAGTTTTTGCGATGCTCGAGATGAATCCAAATATAGATAGATAGATATATAGATAGTGAATCTATCAAAATAGTATATGACTAGCGAATTCTCGGCTACGCCGAGCATTCCCTAGAGCTCCGCTGTCAGTGTAAAAAACAAATGCCGATCGACATGAAACAATTTTTCATATCTGCACATTCCAAACACAATATACTTCTAATAACTTTTTCCATAAAACAAAAGTCAATCGACGTGAGACCTTTTTGCAATTTCTATAGGCTAACCGACACCGAGATCTTTCATTTGATACTAAATACTATGAACTTCTGACAACTTTTTCTAAAAAGAAAAGCCGATCGGCATGGAATATTTTTGTCAATTCTGCACGCTAGCCCTCAACGACACCTTTCATTTGAGACCAAACACTACACATTTCTGACAACTTTTTGCAAAAAACAAAAGCCGATTGACATGGCACATTTTTGTCAATTCTGCACGCTAGCCCTCAACTAGACGTTTTGTTTGAGACCAAACTCGACATACATTTGAGAACTTCTTGCAGAAAACAAACGCCGATCGGTATGGAACATTTTTGTCAATTCTGCACGCTAGGCCTCAACGAGACCTTTCATACGAGACTGAACTCGACATACTTCTAAAAAATTTTTGCAAAAAACAAAAGCCGATCTACATTAACCATTTTTGTTAATTCTGTACATCAGCCCTTATCGAAATCTTTCATTTGAAACCAAACACCACACACTTCTGACAACTCTTTGCAAAAAACAAAAACCGATCGACATGACACATTTTTGTTAATTCTGCACGCTAGCCCTCAACAAGACGTTTAATTTAAGACCAAACTCGACATACCTTTGAGAACTTTTTGCAAAAAACAAAAACTGATCGACATAGCATATTTTTGTCAATTCTGCACGCTAGCCCTCAACGACACCTTTCATTTGAGACCAAACACTACACATTTCTGACAACTTTTTGCAAAAAACAAAAGCCGATTGACATGGCACATTTTTGTCAATTCTGCACGCTAGCCCTCAACCAGACGTTTTGTTTGAGACCAAACTCGACATACTTTTGAGAACTTCTTGCAGAAAACAAAAGCCGATCGGAATGGAACATTTTTGTCAATTCTGCACGCTAGGCCTCAACGAGACCTTTCATACGAGACTAAACTCGATATACTTCTAAAAATTTTTTGCAAAAAACAAAAGCCGATCTACATTAACCATTTTTGTTAATTCTGCACATCAGCCCTTATCGAAATCTTTCATTTGATACCAAACACCACACACTTCTGACAACTCTTTGCAAAAAACAAAAACCGATCGACATTGACCATTTTTGTTAATTCTACACGCCAGCTTTTATCGAGCTCTTTCATTTGATACTAAACACCACATACTTCTAACAACTTTTTCCAAAAAACAAAAGCCGTTCGATATGGAACATTTTTGTTCATTCTGCACGCTAGCCCACATCAAGACCTAGCCTAATACAATGTACACTGTCTGCAGTAAAGTTCATTTGGGCATATTTGTTCTTTGTTTAGTTACTTCATTACACATTTGCCAACATTGACTTATGTAATTCGAAAATAACCAAACACGACATTTTTCTGACAACATTTGGCAAAAAACAAGTTATAATGTACCTAGAACATTTTTGTCTTTCGTGCACACCAGTCCACATTGTGTCATTTTCTTAAAACCCAAGGACGACCATCTTCTAACAACTTTTTACGAAAAAAAAATGCAGATCGACATGACACATTTTTTTTTGTCATTTCAAAATCGGCCCTGATGGTTTTCTTTCTTTTTATATCAAACACAGCAAAGTGTTTAATTTAATTAGGAACATTTGTTTTTTATTTAGTTACTTCATAATTTGGCAACAATGTTTGTATTAAAATATTGTAGTTAATTTTTAAATTTATAAATTACCATCGGCAATCCTAATATAACAGCCACTGTCTTCAGTGAAGTTCATTTAGGAATATTTGTTATTTGTTTAGTTATTTCATCACACATTTGGCAACATTGACTTATGTAATTCGAAACGTCAAAATTTAAAATAAATAAATGTGTTGTGTTATAAACTTAAAATATTGGTAAAACCTTTGCTCAGGACTATTATTCATGACACTGTTTTCAGATCTTTGATATTAATGTTCTATTAAAAGATACAATCGATTAAAGTTCATAGACAGATTGTCAAAAGTGACGGATGTCTGCGTGATTCTTCTTAAATGTATACATGGCATCTAGGATATTTTTTTCAGTTTTGTTCCAGTTATACTTTTTAGCTTAGTTTTCGATTTTTTACACAAAAACTATGCACGGTAAAAATATGAGACACCCAAAAGCACTTGGTCCTCATTAAACCACATCTAATAAAATAATATTACAATTATTACATGAATGGTTTGATCTGTACCCGTGAGCAAAGTTTTTGCGATGCTCGAGATGAATCCAAATATATATAGTGAATCTATCGTTTTAGTATATAAGACTAGCGAATTCTCGGCTACGCCGAGCATTCCCTAGAGCTCCGCTGTCAGTGCAAAAAACAAATGCCGATCGACATGAAACAATTATTTCATATTTGCACGTCAGGCCTCACCGAGACCTTTCATTAGATTGCAAACACGATATACTTCTAATATTTTTTTGCAAAAAACAAAAGCCGGTCGACATGAAACATTTTTGTCATTTATGTACCCCAACTCTCACCGAGACCTTTAATTTGATACCATAGACGACATACTTCTGACAACTTTCTGCATTAAACAAAAGTCGATCGACATGAAACATTTTTATCATATCTACACGCTAGCCCACATCCAGACTTTTCATTTGATACCAAACATTATATACTTGTGACAACCTTTTACAAAAAACAAAAGCCGATCGACATAGCACATTTTTTGACAATTCTGCACGCTAGCCCTCTCCGAGACCTTTCATTTGATACCAAACACGACATACTTCTGACAACTTTTTGCATAAAACAAAAGCCGATCGACATGGAACATTTTTGTAAATTCTGCACGCTAGCCCTCAACGAGACTTTTCATTTGATACCAAACATCACACAATTTTGACAACTTTTTGCAAAAAACAAATACCGATCGACATAGCACATTTTTATCAATTCTGCACGCTAGCCCTCTCCGAGACCTTTCATTTGATATCAAACACGATATACTTCTGACAACTTTTTGCAAAAAACAAAAACCGATCGACATAGTACATTTTTGTCAATTCTGCAGGCTAGCCCTCTCCGAGACCTTTCATTTGATACCAAACACGACATATCTTTGAGTAATTTTTGCAAAAACAAAAGCCGATCAACAGTGACCTTTTTTCTTAATTCTACATGCCAGCCCTTCTCAAGCCTTTTCATTTGATACCAAACACCACATACTTCTCACAACATTTTCCAAAAAACAAAAGCAGTTCGATACAGAACATTTTTGTTCATTTTGCACGCTAGCCCTCATCGTGACCTAGCCTATTATAACATTCACTGACTTCAGTAACGTTCATTTGGGAATATTTGTTCCTTGTTTAGTTACTTTATTAAACATTTGGCAATATTGACATGAAATTCGAAAATACCCAAACAGGACATTTTTCCGACAACATTTTGCAAAAAACAAATTCTAATCTACGTAGAACATTTTTGTCATTCGTGCACACCAGTCCGTATTCTGTCGTTTCCTTAAGACCCAATTACGACCTACTTCTAACAACTTTTTACACATTTTTTTTGTCATTTTAAAACTGGCCCTTATGGTTTCCTTTCTTTTGATAACAAACACGGCAAAGTATTCAATTTATTTTATTTAGGAATTTTTGATTTTTATTTAGTTACTTTATAATTTGGCAACACTGTTTGTATTAAAAAATAGTAGTTAATTTTTAAATTTATAAATTAATATTGTCAACCCTAATACAACTGCCACCCTCTTCAGTGAAGTTAGTTTAGGAATATTTGGTTTTAATTTAGTTACTTCATCACACATTGGGCAACATTGACTTTTGACGTTAGAAACGTCACAATTTATAATAATTAAATACGTTATGTTTTAAACTTAAATTAGTTGTGACACCTTTGCTCAAGTCTATTATTCATGACACTGTTTTCAAATCTTTCATATCAATGTTCTATAAAAAGATACAATCATTTAAAGTTCACAGGCAGATTGTCAAAAATGACGGATGACTACGTGATTCTTCTCAAATGTAGACACGGGCTCTGGGATCCATTGTTTCAAGGTACCAATTTTGCACAGTATTAATTTTTTAAAACAAAAACCACTCACAGTAAAAATATGAGACCCCCAAAAGGCACTCCAGCACATTAGACTCTACAATTTGAAAAAAAAATTAAAATGATTACATAAATGCTTTAACCTGTTGCACCGAGGTAAAAATTCGCCGATGCTCTTGATTATTTAAAATATATATAGATAGTGAATCTACCAAAATAGTATATGATGTTTATATCGCTGAATTCAGAAAAAAATGCTCTATCGAATAACCTAAAAATAAACATATGTTCCCATCTAAAAAGAGAAAGTTGTGTCCCGTATTTTGAGAACCACAGGTCAAAAAAAAGTTTTTTCCAAAATCGTTAGCAAAATACATCATTATTCAACTTAAAACAGTGAGCAAAGTAGCATATTGAATCACAAGTGAGCAAAGTAAATAAATTTCTTCACAAGTGAGCAAAGTAAATAACATTAGTGAGCAAAATACACTAACTCTGAGCACAATGTTTTCATGGGATTACAGACATTATAATACATTTTACATTAAATTACATTAAATTTAATTATAATTTATAAACATAATTGTACTGTTGAGATTTTCATTATTAAATAAAAAAGTACAATGTTTTGTTTTTTTTTTTTTAATTTTATTTTAAGATTGTGGAAAAAATTATGTTTAGCACACGTGAGCATGTCTTTTTCTCACTTGTCCAGTTGGCACACTCGCTTCGTTCTTGTGGCCAATTTCTGAGCCCGTGAAAAAAAGACATATTTTGCTCACTTGTACTAAAAATAGCTATTTTTGCTCTTTGTATTAGTCTTGTAAAATGGTGGTTCTTTGCTAATTTAACCAACCTCGTAACTCTTATAGTTCTCGAGATAGAAATGGTGGCACGCTTAAATGGAACACCCTGTATATGAACTACTCACACATAACTTATCAAATAATATCATATATTTACTAACTGACACACTGTTTTTACACAGTAAAGTTATAACATTTAGAACCGCATGGCGATTCAACATTTTAATAATGAAGAATAAATTTTTGAAAAAAGACAGGTGAAAGATTCATGAACGTCACGGGACTTTGTAGCTCAGTTGGTAGAGCATCCTACCGGAAATGGGAAGGCCCTGGGTTCAAATCCCAGTGAAGTCCATGAATTTTTCAAAAATTTATTCTTCATTATAATCATATATTTAATATTCCAACTTTGGAAATTGATGAATTTTTTTCACACCCTTCTACGGGGGGTGCTACTATGTGTTAGACTTAGAAACATTTGTTGTAATGTATATTATTTATTTATAACACGTTCAAAGCGGCACGCGAGACCGCTTAGGAAATAAATAAAAATACATGTTGATAAATAAATGAAATTATAGAGATTTTAAATTTCCCGCGCTTAGAGATTTTGAGATACAATAGTTTAATCATCAAAATACATAAGAAGAAAAGATTTAAATAATACGTTTAACCCAATTTTATGTATTTTTATTATATCTTAACAATATTTGTATTTTCATACAATACATTCAGTTTGACAGAACTTAAATGTCATAACTTGACACAATAAGTATGAAGTTAGTTAAAGAATATATAAAAATGTATTATTTTGAAAATAATTATCTATTTTATAAATATAAATAATGTGAAATAACATACCAAAATTTATAAACTGATACATTTTTATATTGCCAAAAAAAACATGATTATATTCATGTTTTTCTGTTGCTATGTTCATTTATATATTTATGAAGCTGAATTATATATGTATTTATCTACAACTATTGTTATTGTTATTAATAATTTATTTTTTATTATAAATATCAATATAAATGATTATAAAAGTATAATAAATACAATTTGAATAGTTATTTTGGAATTTAAGTGATCCTGTGGCGCCATCTGTTGAGGTATATATGAACTACTCACACATAACTGAAAATTTATATGCCTGTTAGTTGTAGATAAAGTAACCAATTTTTATACGTTCTTTTGCATTATTTCTTAATGAAAACATGAATTTTCGTGCAGTACAATCACAGTCAAGTTCGACTAAAAGAATATGAATATTTGGTTTGAAAAGATGTTTATTGTTTCATACATCAGTTACAAATGAATAAATGGATAGATAATTTGTTTATGTAAACATTTACATCTGAGAAATCATCTCATTTCATTATAAAATACTACAGAATTTTGAAAAATGTAATCTCTATTGTAATCAAATGTTTTCATCAGAAATGTTAAGAAATGCGTAAAGAAAGTGTAAAATGCAATTAATGAAAGTTTAATAAGGTCCAGATACATCATTTATTTATATACTAATTATTGTACATTAAACTGTTGAACAATTCCCTCCAAAACGGTATGAAGCAAAGGGTTTTCAGGTTTTCCACGTAATCAGACAAAATCCATTGTCTAGCTCTCTAAAATATGTATAAATTAGATAAAAAAGTATTTATAATAAGGAAAGAATACTGTACAGTATGTATTTACCTTTGCAAGTGTTTGAATAGTAATCAAATATCAATTTTTAAAAGTGAGATTTTAAATCGACTTTGAAAGGGAGTTTTCTTGATTAAATAATCCATTGTGGAATAGTCTTGTGAATTTATTTTAAAGAATATATTATATTCTCATTTATTTTAACAATATTTGCCCAGTGAATTGTATTAATTAATTTAAAAATTTCATCTTAGTGTATTTGAGTACGTGTAGGTTATAGTCTCATCTAAAAAATAAATTATTTAACGATTAATATATATATATATATATATATATATATATATATATATATATATATATTTATATTCCATATGGAAGTACCTTGTAACAGAGATGTTTTCGTACAATATTTCATTATACGTTTTAGTAAAAATGTCATTTTTCAAGCAGATAACTCGGTCGTGTCTCCAACTCAAGTGTCAAATACAACATTTTTGTTAAATTTTATAATATCGTGCAAATTTTCTGGTTTCATTTTAAAGGATACGTTATATTCCCACGTTTAATAATGATTTTCATCCAATGAATTGCCTTATTTCATTTAAATTTCATCTCGATATGCCAGAGTTCATATAGGGTAGGATAACTAAATAAAAATGAACAAAATTTACCATAAATATGCAAATATTTATATCATACCTTAAAATACATTGTATTACTGATGATTTGCGATAATTCTTATACAATATCTCGCTGTAATTTTAAAAGAAATAGCCTTTTTCAGCGAGCTATCCGTCACTTGATGAGCCCCGGAAGCAACTGTCAAAATTGCCGGTTATACAAAACTTTGTATTTTAAAGTGATTTAATTGAAAAGAAAACATATAGATAAATTAAGTTTTATAGTAATACACATAATTATATAAATATTACCTTGTAATTCGCCGTATTTCTCAAGATTTCTCGTTCTAAAATATACCTGTAATGGCTGAATGCAGTTCTCAAACAACTGTCAAAATGGAATTAATTTATTTATTTAAAAAACGTTTTTATTGAATTAGATATATACAAATCATTAAAATATACCTAGTTATAACAAAATATATTACATTTACATTTTATTATAGTCTATTTAAAGAGATATTTATATAAAAGTCTCCACCGGTTGTGTGCCACTGGTTCATTTTCAAACTAAATTTCAATCTGACCAACAAAAATTTAGTAATTTTTGTTAGTCCAAAGTCAATCAACATTTTCAAATGAAAATTACACAAAAACTCGACGATGTTGGGCAAAACGCTCAAGACATATTTGATTCATGATTTTTTCTCAACTTTTTAACTATATATATGAGAATATGGGAGTTTCATTACACTTAAATGTAAAATAAAATAATAAATGTAGATAAATACTTTTTTGTAGCATAATTTTGTATGAATACAATAATGAAATAAAAAAATAAATTCCAAATATTATTAGATCTGATATAAATTCAAATTTACCTTTTATATAATAAATATAACCATACAAAGTTGAGTAGCATGTGCAAGTCGATGGCTGATTTCAAAATGGCAAAATCCAAAAAAGATTGCAGCTTAAATCTCTTCATTCTCGGCTTATTATCCATAACTAGGTGTGTCGTAGGAAGCTTTTACTACATGTCATCTCCTAGGGAGTTGAGCTGGGGTGGAGATTGCACCATACGGGCTATTTTTATATGGGAACCCGTAGTTTCGAACCATAGCTGATCAACCTAGACTTTAATGTTAATAAATTATGGGTTCAAATAAAATAAATTATATCTTACCTTTACATGGACTTTAAAAATACACATTCCCCATATATTGTTCACAGATTTTTTATTTATTTATTGAATGAATATGCATTGTTGATACAATGTTCTGCAAATCCTGAATTAATATTTTATTTGGGAATAAAAATTAAAGAACATATAAATTCAATAAACAAAAAAATATGAATTCAGAATTGTAGAACATTGTATCAACAATGCACATTCATCCGGTAGGGAATTTTCTGTATCATATCTAGCTGACAAAGGATTACGAATGAACTGACTGGAAGAGATTAGAAGAGCCGTTAATTCTAAGATAAACATTGCGAATGATCACATTGAACAAACCACTTCAATCCTACTTAACTTTTAATTGTATATAGTAATTATTGTGTAATAACTATGTGTTTTTTTATCTATATTCAAAAATGTTCTACCAAGTGCCCACTACAATATCCATTTCAAGTAACTATAAGTATGTTTCGTTGCTGATTTATGGTATAGTTATAGTTAAGTTAACGTTAAATTAACAAAATTGCTGTCAATGGCATGTTACTCAGTTTTGAAAAACAACTACAAAATTGATATTTACTGGAATTGATTTTATATAAATATCTTTACTTCTTACTCTGAAAAGAAATTTTATAATATAACAGATAATTATTTGCTTGTTTTCCAAATTTTTCGGTACTTGTCTTTTATGGACCGTTTCTCATCAAATATGTTTTGTCAGCCATTTTAATAAATAGCTTTATGACTGGCGGCTGGAGTAGGGGTAAAAATAGACATATGCGCTGTGTGATATGACGCGCCTTGTTCAAATTCCAGATTTAAGTTTCTTCGCTGTATTTTCTTTATTATTGTTATTTATTACATTGTTTATTTTGTTATAAATCTTACAAATTTTATTTAATTATTTAACTATTTGTGCTTTTGCTGGCATAACTGTTCGTACTCCACTGTTCTTTGGAAACGACTTTCATTGCTACTTATATTTCTTCTGTATTGATTTTTTATTGTCCATTCCTTGTTAATTGTATATTCCAAAAGGGTTGCTCATTTTTCGTTAATGTTTGTGTTCAAAGATCTCTGTATTTCCAAATTTCATCTTGGAATTACTTTTAACCAATTCAATGATTTCAGCTAAAATTTACATATATGTATAAATACAGCAAAAACATAATAAAAAACATACTTACGTTCCAGAATGCACTGTATCTTTCCTTTAAAATATATGTTAATTTATTAATTCTTTTCCTTTCTTCTACAAAATATAAAACTTGTACCACGAATTTTTGACGGCTCTAACATATGATAAACATGAAATGTCAAAAAAGAAATATTTTAAATACACCACATTTAACATTCAGTGTATTTGTATATATTTCGCTCACTATTATAATATATGAAAACATAATTCAATTCATAATATCTCTTCACATTTTCCAAAAAAATCAATTAAAAGTTTCATATTGAATTGTCAAATTTGACGGATGAGAACCGTGATTCTTCTTAAATGTAGACATGGCCTCTGGGATCCATTGTTTCAATGTACCAATTTTACTCAGTTTTTATTTTTTTAAACAAAAACCACTCACAGTAAAAATATGAGACCCCCAAAAGGCACTCCGGTACAATAGACACTACAACTTGAGAAAAAAATTACAGCAATTACTTAAATGGACCAGGAGTTTAAGCTGGACACAGGATCGGTGATCGTCGAGATGAATCCAAATATATATATATAGATAGTGAATCAATCAAAATAGTATATGACTAGCGAATTCTCGGCTACGCCGAGCATTCCCTAGAGCTCCGCTGTCAATGTAAAAAAACAAATGCCGATCGACATGAAACAATTATTTCATATTTCCACGTTAGGCCTCACCGAGACCTTTCATTAGATTGCAAACTCGATATACTTCTAATAATTTTTTGCAAAAAACAAAAGCCGGTCGACATGAAACATTTTTGTCATTTATGTACCCCAACTCTCACTGAGACCTTTCATTTGATACCATACACGACAACTTCTGACAACTTTCTGCATAAAACAAAAGTCGATCGACATGAAACATTTTTATCATATCTAAACGCTAGCCCACACCGAGACTTTTCATTTGATACCAAACACTATATACTTGTGACAACCTTTTGCAAAAAACAAAAGCCGATCGACATTGACCATTTTCGTTAATTCTACACACCAGCCTTCATTCAAACCTTTGATTTCGTACCAAACACCACACACTTCTGACAACTTTTTGCAAAAACAAATACCGATCGACATAGCACATTTTTTTCAATTCTGCACGCTAGCCCTCTTCGAGACCTTTCATTTGATACCAAACACGACATACTTCTGACAACTTTTTGCATAAAACAAAAGCCGATCGACATGGAACATTTTTGTCAATTCTGCACGCTAGCCCTCAACGAGACCTTTCATTTGATACCAAACACAACATACTTCTGACAACTTTTTGCATAAAACAAAAGCCGATCGACATGGAACATTTTTGTAAATTCTGCACGCTAGCCCTCAACGAGACTTTTCATTTGATACCAAACATCACACAATTTTGACAACTTTTTGCAAAAAACAAATACCGATCGACATGGAAAATTTTTGTCAATTCTGCACGCTAGCCCTCAACGAGACCTTTTATTTGAGACCAAACTCGACATACCTTTGAGAAATTTTTGCAGAAAACAAAATTCGATCGGAATGGAACATTTTTGTCAATTCTGCACGCTAGCCCTCACCGAGACCTTTCATTAAAAACTAAACTCGACATACTTTCGAGAAATTTTTGCAAAAAACAAAAGCCGGTCGACATGAAACATTTTTGTCATTTATGTACCCCATCTCTCACCGAGACCTTTCATTTGATACCAAACACGACATACTTCTGACAACTTTCTGCATAAAACAAAAGTCGATCGACATGAAACATTTTTATCATATCTACACGCTAGCCCACATTTGATACCAAACAATGTATACTTGTGACAATCTTTTGCAAAAAACAAAAGCCGATCGACATTGACCATTTTCGTTAATTCTGCACATCAGCCTTCATTGAAACCTTTCATTTGATACCAAACACCACACACTTCTGACAACTTTTTGCAAAAACAAATACCGATCGACATAGCACATTTTTTTCAATTCTGCACGCTAGCCCTCTCCGAGACCTTTCATTTGATACCAAACACGACATACTTCTGACAACTTTTTGCATAAAACAAAAGCCAATCGACATGGAACATTTTTGTCAATTCTGCACGCTAGCCCTCAACGAGACCTTTCATTTGAGACCAAACTATGTCGAGTTTTGTGAAATTTTTGCAAAAAACAAAAGTGTCGATCAACATTGAACTTTTTTGTTAATTTTACACGCCAGCCCTTATCGAGCCTTTTCATTTGATACCAAACACCACATACTTCTCACAACTTTTTCCAAAAAACAAAAGCCGTTCGATACAGAACATTTTTGTCCATTTTTCACGCTAGCCCTCATCGTGACCTAGCCTAATATAACATTCACTGACTTCAGTAACGTTCATTTGGGAATATTTGTTCTTTGTTTAGTTACTTTATTAAACATTTGGCAATATTGACATGTAATTCTAAAATACCCAAACACAACATTTTTCTGACAACATTTTGCAAAAAACAAATTCTAATCTACGTAGAACATTTTTGTCATTCGTGCACACCAGTCCGTATTGTGTCGTTTCCTTAAAACCCAATTACGACCTACTTCTAACAACTTTTTACGAAAAACAAAAGCAGATCGACATGACACATTTTTTTTTGTCATTTTAAAACTGGCCCTTACGGTTTTCTTTCTTTTGATAACAAACACAGCAAAGTATTCAATTTATTTTATTTAATAATATTTGATTTTTATTTAGTTACTTTATAATTTAGCAACACTGTTTGTATTAAAAAATAGTAGTTAATTTTTAAATTTATAAATTAATATTGTCAACCCTACTACAACTGTCACCGTCTTCATTGAAGTTAGTTTAGGAATATTTGGTTTTAATTTAGTTACTTCATCACACATTTGGCAACATTGACTTTTGACATTGGAAACGTCAAAATTTATATTAATTAATTACGTTATGTTTTAAACTTCAATTAGTTGTAACACCTTTGCTCAAGTCTATTATTCATGAAATTGTTATTAAATCTTTGATATCAATGTTCTATTTAAAGATATAATCATTTAAAGTTCATAGACAGATTGTCAAAAGTGACGGATGACGGCGTGATTCTTCTTAAATGTAGACATGGCCTCTGGGATCCATTGTTTCAATGTACCAATTTTACGCAGTTTTTATTTTTTTAAACAAAAACCACTCACAGTAAATATATGAGACCCCCAAAAGGCACTCCGGCACAATAGACACTACAACTTGGAAAAAAAATTACAGCAATTACTTAAATGGGCCAGGAGTTTAAGCTGGACACAGGATCGGTGATCGTCGAGATGAATCCAAATATATATATATAGATAGTGAATCTATCAAAATAGTATATGACTAGCGAATTCTCGGCTACGCCGAGCATTCCCTAGAGCTCCGCTGTCAGTGCAAAAAACAAATGCCGATCGACATGAAACAATTATTTCATATTTCCACGTCAGGCCTCACCGAGACCTTTCATTAGATTGCAAACTCGATATACTTCTAATAATTTTTTTGCAAAAAACAAAAACCGGTCGACATAGCACATTTTTGTCAATTCTGCCCGCTAGCCCTCTCCGAGACTTTTCATTTGATACCAAACACGACATACTTCTGACAACTTTTTGCATAAAACAAAAGCCGATTAACATGGAACATTTTTGTTAATTCTGCACGCTAGCCCTCAACGAGACCTTTCATTTGAGACCAAACTCGACATACCTTTGAGAATTTTTTGCAAAAACAAAAGCCGATCAGCATTGACCTTTTTTGTTAATTTTACACGCCAGCCCTTATCGAGCCTTTTCATTTGATACCAAGCACCACATACTTCTCACAATTTTTGGTAAAAAACAAAAACCGATCGACATAGCACATTTTTGTCAATTCTGCACGCTAGCCCTCAACAAGACGTTTCATTTGAAACCAAACTCGACATACCTTTGAGAACTTTTTGTAGAAAACAAAAGCCGATCGGAATGGAACATTTTTGTCAATTCTGCATGCTAGCCCTTAACGAGACCTTTCATTTGAGACCAAACACGATATACTTCTAATAATTTTTTGTAAGAAATAAAAGCCGGTCGACATGAAACATTTTTGTCACTTATGTACCCCAGCCCTCACCGAGACTTTTCATTTGATACCATACACGACATACTTTTGACAACTTTCTGCATAAAACAAAAGTCGATCGACATTAAACATTTCTATCATATCTACACGCTAGCCCACACCGAGACTTTTCATTTGATACCAAACACTATATACTTGTGACAACTTTTTTCAAAAAACAAATACCGATCGACATAGCACATTTTTGTCATTTTTGCACGCTAGCCCTCTCGGAGACCTTCCATTTGATACCAAACACGACATACTTTTGACACCTTTTTGCATAAAACAAAAGCCGATCGACATGGAACATTTTTGTTAATTCTGCACGCTAGCCCTCAACGAGACCTTTCATTTGAGACCAAACTCGACATACCTTTGAGAAATTTTTAGCAAAAAACAAAAGCCGATCAACATTGACCTTTTTAGTTAATTCTACACGCCAGGCCTTATCGAGCCTTTTCATTTTATACCAAACACCACATACTTCTTACAACTTTTTACAAAAAACAAAAGCCGTTCGAAATAGAACTTTTTTGTTCATTTTGCACGCTAGCCCTCATCATGACCTAGCCTAATATAACATTCACTGTCTTCAGTAACCTTTCATTTGGGAATATTTGTTCTTTGTTTAGTTACTTTATTAAACATTTGGCAACATTGACTTTTGTAATTCGAAAATACCCAAACACGACATTTTTCTGACATTATGCAAAAAACAAATTCTAATCTACATAGAACATTTTTGTCATTCGTGCACACCAGTCCGTATTGTGTCGTTTCCTTAAAACCCAAGGACGACCTACTTTTAACAACTTTTTACGGAAAACAAAAGCAGATCGACATGACACATTTTTTTTGTCATTTTAAAACTGGCCCTTACGGTTTCCTTTCTTTTGATAACAAACACAGCAAAGTATTCAATTTATTTTATTTAATAATATTTGATTTTTATTTAGTTACTTTATAATTTGGCAACACTGTTTGTATTAAAAAATTGTAGTTCATTTTTACATTTATAAATTAATATTGTCAACCCTACTACAACTGTCACCGTCTTCATTGAAGTTAGTTTAGGAATATTTGGTTTTAATTTAGTTACTTCATCACACATTTGGCAACATTGACTTTTGACATTGGAAACGTCAAAATTTATATTAATTAAATACGTTATGTTTTAAACTTCAATTAGTTGTAACACCTTTGCTCAAGTCTATTATCCATGAAATTGTTTTTAAATCTTTGATATCAATGTTCTATTAAAAGATATAATCATTTAAAGTTCATAGGCATATTGTCAAAAGTGACGGATGACGGCGTGATTCTTCTTAAATGTAGACATGGCCTCTGGGATCCATTGTTTCAATGTACCAATTTTACGCAGTTTTTATTTTTTTAAACAAAAACCACTCACAGTAAAAATATGAGACCCCCAAAAGGCAATCCGGCACAATAGACACTACAACTTTGAAAAAAAATTACAGCAATTACTTGAATGGTCTAGGAATTTGAGCTGGACAAACGATGCCTGATCGTCGTGATGAATCCAAATATAGATAGATAGATATATAGATAGTGAATCTACCAAAATAGTATATGACTAGCGAATTCTCGGCTACGCCGAGCATTCCCTAGAGCTCCGCTGTCAGTGCAAAAAACAAATGCCGATCGACATGAAACAATTATTTCATATTTGCACTTCAGGCCTCTCCAAGACCTTTTATTAGATTGCAAACACGATATACTTCCAATATTTTTTTTTGCAAAAAAACAAAAGCCGGCCTGCATGAAAATTTTTTGTCATTTATGTACCCCAGCCCTCAACGAAAGCTTTCATTTGATACCAAACACGACATACTTCTGACAACTTTCTACATAAAACAAAAGTCGATCGACATGAAACATTTTTATCATATCTGCACGCTAGCCTACACCAAGACTTTTCATTTGATACCAAACACTATATATTTGTGGCAACCTTTTGCAAAAAACAAAAGCCGATCGAAATTGACAATTTTTGTTAATTCTGCACACCAGCCCTCATTGAAACCTTACATCTGATACCAAACACCATACACTTCTGACAACTTTTTGCAAAAAACAAAAACCGATCGACATAGCACATTTTTGTCAATTCTGCACGATAGCTCTCAACAAGACGTTTTATTTGAGACCAAACTCGACATACTTTTGAGAACTTTTTGCAGAAAACAAAAGCCAATCGGAATGGAACATTTCTGTCAATTCTGCACGCTAGCCCTCAACGAGGCCTTTCATTCGATACCAAACACGACATATTTCTGACAACTTGTTGCATAAAACAAAAGCCGATCGACATAGATCATTTTTGTCAATTCTCTACGCGAGCCCACGACATGACCTTTCATTCGATACCAAACACGACGTATTTCTGACAACTTTTTGCAAAAAACAAAAGCCGGTCGATATGAAACATTTTTCTTAATTATGCACGCCAGCCCTCAACGAGACCTTTCATTTGAGACCATAATCAACATATTTCTGAGAACTTTTCGCAAAAAACAAAAGCCGATCAACATTGCGCAATTTTGTTAATTTTTCACGCAAACCCTCATCGAGACCTTTATTTTGATACCAAATACCACATTCTTCTGACAATTATTTGCGAAAAACAAAATCCGATCGGCAAAGAACATTTTTGTCAATTCTGCACGCTAGCCCTAAACGAAACCTTTCATTTGATACCAGACAACACATACTTCTGACAACTTTTTGCAAAAAAACAGAAGCCGATTGACATGGCACATTTTTGTCAATTCTGCACGCTAGCCGTCAACCAGACGTTTTGTTTGAGATAAAACTCGACATACTTTTGAGTATTTCTTGCAGAAAACAAAAGCCGATCAGAATGGAATATTTTTGTCAATTTTGCACGCTAGCCTTCAACGAGACCTTTTATTTGAGACCAAACTCGACATACCTTTGAGAAACTTTAGCAAAAAACAAAAGCCGATCAACACTGACCGTTTTTGGTAATTCTACACGCCAGCCCTTATCGAGCCTTTTCATTTGATACCAAACACCACACACTTCTGACAACTTTTTTCAAAAAACAAAAGCCGATTGACATGACACATTTTTGTCAATTCCGCACGCTAGCCCTCAACCAGACGTTTTGTTTGATACCAAACTCGACATACTTTTAAGAACTTCTTGCAGAAAATAAAAGCCGATCGGAATGGACCATTTTTGTCAATTTTGCAGGCTAGCCCTCTACGAGACCTCTCATTTGAGACCAAACTGGACATACTTGTGACAACTTTTTGCAAAAAACAAAAACCAATCGACATAACACATTTTTGTCAATTCTGCACGTTAGTCCTCAACCAGACGTTTCATTTGAGACCAAACTCGACATACCTTGGAGAACTTCTTGCAGAAAACAAAAGCCGATCGGAATGGAAAATTTTTGTCAATTTTGCACGGTAGCCCTCAACGAGACCTTTCATTTGAGACCAAACTCGACATACTTCTAAAAACTTTTTGCAAAAAACAAAAGCCGATCAACATTAACCATTTTTGTTAATTCTGTACACCAGCCCTTATCGAAACCTTTCATTTGATACCAAACACCACACAATTGTAACAACTTTTTGCAAAAAAAAAAAAAAATCGACATAACACATTTTTGTCAATTTTGTACGCTAGCCCTCAACGAGACGTTTCATTTGAGCCCAAACTCGACATACCTTTGAGAACTTTTTGCAGAAAACAAAAGCCGATCGGAATGGAACATTTTTGTCAATTCTGTTCGGTAGCCCTCAACGAGACCTTTCATTTGAGAGCAAACTCGACTTACCTTTGAGAAATTTTTGCAAAAAACAAAAGCCGATCAACATTGATCATTTTTATTAATTTTACCCGCCAGCCCTTATCGAGCCCTTTCATTTGATACCAAACACCACACACTTGTGACAACTTTTTGCAAAAAACAAAAACCAATCGACATAGCACATTTTTGTCAATTCTGTACGCTAGCCCTCAACGAGACGTTTCATTTGAGCCCAAACTCGACATACCTTTGAGAACTTTTAGCAGAAAACAAAAGCCGATCGGAATGGAACATTTTTGTCAATTCTGTTCGGTAGACCTCAACGAGACCTTTCAATTGAGACCAAACTCGACTTACCTTTGAGAAATTTTTGCAAAAAACAAAAGCCGATCAACGTTAACCATTTTTGTTAATTCTGTACACCAGCCCTTATCGAAACCTTTCATTTGATACCAAACACAACACACTTGTGACAACTTTTTCCAAAAAACAAAAACCAATCGACATAGCACATTTTTGTCAATTCTGCACGTTAGCCCTCAACGAGACGTTTCATTTGAGCCCAAACTCGACATACCTTTGAGAACTTTTTGCAGAAAACAAAAGCCGATCAACATTGATCATTTTTGCCGAGCATTCCCTAGAGCATTCCCTAGAGCTCCGCTGTCTGTGCAAAAAACAAATGCCAATCGACATGAAACAATTATTTCATATATGCACTTCAGGCTTCACCAAGACCTTTCATTAAATTGCAAACACGATATACTTCCAATAACTTTTTGCAAAAAACAAAAGCCGGTCGACATGAAACATTTTTGTCAATTATGCACGTCAGTCCTTATCGAGACCTTTTATTTGACACCAAACACAACATACTTCTGACAACTATTTGCGAAAAACAAAAACCGATCGGCATGGAACATTTTTGTCAATTCTGCACGCTAGCCCTCAACCAGGCGTTTTGTTTGATACCAAACTCGACATACTTTTGAGAATTTCTTGCAAAAAACAAAAACCGATCGACGTAGTACATTTTTGTCAATTCTGCACGCTAGCCCGCAACGAGACCTTTCATTTGTTACCAGACACCACATACTTCTGACAACTTTTTGCAAAAAAACAGAAGCCGATTGACATGGCACATTTTTGTCAATTCTGCACGCTAGCCGTCAACCAGACGTTTTGTTTGAGATAAAACTCGACATACTTTTGAGTATTTCTTGCAGAAAACAAAAGCCGATCAGAATGGAATATTTTTGTCAATTTTGCACGCTAGCCCTCAACGAGACCTTTCATTTGAGACCAAACTCGACATACTTCTAAAAACTTTTTGCAAAAAACAAAAGCCGATCAACATTAACCATTTTTGTTAATTCTGCACACCAGCCCTCATCAAAATATTTTTTTTTTTATTTGATACCAAACACCACACACTTGTAACAACTTTTTGCAAAAAACAAAAAATAATCGACATAGCACATTTTTGTCAATTCTGCACGTTAGCCCTAAACGAGACGTTTCATTTGAGCCCAAACTCGACATACCTTTGAGAACTTTTTGCAGAAAACAAAAGCCGATCGGAATGGAACGTTTTTGTCAATTCTGTTCGGTAGCCCTCAATGAGACCTTTCATTTTAGACCAAACTCGACGTACCTTTGAGAAATTTTTCTAAAAAACAAAAGCCGATCAACATTGATCATTTTTGTTAATTTTACACGCCAGCCCTTATCGAGCCCTTTCATTTGATACCAAACACCACATAGTTCTCACAACTTTTTCCAAACACGATACTTTTCTGACAATATTTTGCAAAAAACAAATTCTAATCTATGTAGAACATTTTTGTCATTCATGCACACCCGTCCACATTGTTTCGTTTCCTTAAAACCCAAGGACGACCTACTTCTAAGAACTTTTTACAAAAAACAAATGCAGATCGACATGACACATTTTTTTGGTCATTTCAAAACCGGCCCTTATGGTTTTCTTTCTTTTGATATCAAACAAAGCAAAGTGTTTTAATTTAATTACGAACATTTGATTTTTATTTAGTTACTTAATAATTTGGCAACACTGTTTGTATTAAAATATTATAGTTAATTTTTAAATTTATAAATTACCATCGGCAATCCTAATATATAATAGCCACTGTCTTCAGTGAAGTTCATTTAGGAATATATGTTTTTTGTTTAGTAATTTCATCACACATTTGGCAACATTGACTTATGTAATTCGAAACGTCAAAATTTAAAATAATTAAATGTGTTGTGTAATAAACTTAAAATAATGGTAAAACCTTTGCTCAGGACTATTATTCATGACACTGTTTTCAAATCTTTGATATCAATGTTCTATTAAAAGATACAATCATTTAAAGTTCATAGACAGATTGTCAAAAGTGACGGATAACTGCGTGATTCTTCTTAAAGATAGACATGGCCTCTGGGATCCATTGTTTCAAGGTACCAATTATGCACAGTTTTTGATTTTTTACACGAAAACCACTCACAGTAAAAATATGAGACCCCAAAAAGGCCCTTTTCCACTTTAAACCACATCTAATAAAATAATATTAAAATTATTCCATGAATGGTTTGACCCGTACCCGTGAGCAAAATTTTTGCGATGCTCGAGATGAATCCAAATATAGATAGATAGATAGATATATAGATAGTGAATCTACCAAAATAGTATATGACTAGCGAATTCTCGGCTACGCCGAGCATTCCCTAGAGCTCCGCTGTCAGTGTAAAAAACAAATGCCGATCGACATAAAACAATTATTTAATATTTCCACGTCAGGCTTTACCGAAACCTATCATTGGATTGCAAACACGATATACTTCTAACAATTTTTTGCAAAAAACAAAAGCCGGTCGACATGAAACATTTTTATCATTTATGTACCCCAGCCCTCACCGAGACCTTTTATTTGATACCAAACACGACATACTTTTGACAACTTTCTGCATAAAACAAAAGTCGATCGACATGATACATTTTTATCATATCTACACGCTACCCACATCGAGACTTTTCATTTGATACCAAACACTATAAACTTGTGACAACCTTTTGCAAAAAACAAAAGCCGATCGACATTGACCATTTTCGTCAATTCTGCACACCAGCCTTTATTGAAACCTTTCATTTGATACCAAACACCACACACTTCTGACAACTTTTTGCAAAAAACAAATATCGATCGACATGGCACATTTTTGTCAATTCTGCACGCTAGCTCTCATCAAGACGTTTCATTTGAGACCAAACTTGACATACTTTTGAGAACTTTTTGCAGAAAACAAAAGCCGATCGGAATGGATCATTTTTGTCAATTTTGTACGCGAGCCCTCGCCAAGACCTTTCATTCGATACCAAACACGACATATTTCTGACAACTTGTTGCAAAAAACAAAAGCCGATCTGACATGGAACATTTTTGACAATTCTGTACGCGAGCCCTCGCCGAGATCTTTCATTCGATACCAAACACGACATATTTCTGACAACTTTTAGCAAAAAACAAAAGCCGATCGACATGGAACATTTTTGTCAATTTTGCATTTCAGCCCTTAACGAGACCTTTCATAAGATACCAAACACGATATACTTCTATTAACTTTTTGCATAAAACAACATAGAAAATTTTTAATTCTGCACACCAGTCCTTTCCGAGTCTTTTCATTTGATACCAAACACGACATATTTCTGACAACATTTTGTAAGAAACAAATTTTAATCGACGTAGAACATTTTTGTCATTCATGCACACCAGTCCACATTGTGTCGTTTCATTAAAACTCAAGAACGACCTACTTCTAACATTTTTTTGCGAAAAACAAATGCAGGTCGATATGACACATTTTTTTTTTGTCATTTCAAAACCGGCTCTTATGGTTTTCTTTTGATATCAAATAATTGATTTTTATTTAGTTACTTTATAATTTGGCAACACTGTTTGTATAAAAAAATAGTAGTTAATTTTTAAATATATAAATTAATATTGTCAATCCTAATACAACTGCCACCCTTTTCAGTGAAGTTAGTTTAGGAATATTTGGTTTTAATTTAGTTACTTCATCACACATTTGGCAACATTGACTTTTGACATTGGAAACGTCAAAATTTATATTAATTAAATACGTTATGTTTTAAACTTAAATTAGTTGTGACACCTTTGCTCAAGTCTATTATTCATGACACTGTTATCAAATCTTTGATATCAATGTTCTATTAAAAGATACAATCATTTAAAGTTCATAGACAGATTGTCAAAAGTGACGGATGACTACGTGATTCTTCTTAAATGTAGACACGGGCTCTGGGATCCATTGTTTCAAGGTACCAATTTTGCACAGTTTTAATTTTTTAAAACAAAAACCACTCACAGTAAAAATATGAGACCCCCAAAAGGCACTCCAGCACATTAGACTCTACAACTTGAAAAAAAAATTAAAATGATTACATAAATGCTTTAACCTGTTGCCCCGAGGTAAAAATTTGTCGATGCTCTTGATTATTTAAAATATATATAGATAGTGAATCTACCAAAATAGTATATGATGTTTATATCGCTGAATTCAGAAAAAAATGCTCTATCGAATAACCTAAAAATAAACATATGTTCCCATCTAAAAAGAGAAAGTTGTGTCCCGTATTTTGAGAACCACAGGTCAAAAAAAAGTTTTTTCCAAAATCGTTAGCAAAATACATCATTATTCAACTTAAAACAGTGAGCAAAGTAGCATATTGAATCACAAGTGAGCAAAGTAAATAAATTTCTTCACAAGTGAGCAAAGTAAATAACATTAGTGAGCAAAATACACTAACTCTGAGCACAATGTTTTCATGGGATTACAGACATTATAATACATTTTACATTAAATTACATTAAATTTAATTATAATTTATAAACATAATTGTACTGTTGAGATTTTCATTATTAAATAAAAAAGTACAATGTTTTGTTTTTTTTTTTTAATTTTATTTTAAGATTGTGGAAAAAATTATGTTTAGCACACGTGAGCATGTCTTTTTCTCACTTGTCCAGTTGGCACACTCGCTTCGTTCTTGTGGCCAATTTCTGAGCCCGTGAAAAAAAGACATATTTTGCTCACTTGTACTAAAAATAGCTATTTTTGCTCTTTGTATTAGTCTTGTAAAATGGTGGTTCTTTGCTAATTTAACCAACCTCGTAACTCTTATAGTTCTCGAGATAGAAATGGTGGCACGCTTAAATGGAACACCCTGTATATGAACTACTCACACATAACTTATCAAATAATATCATATATTTAATATTCCAACTTTGGAAATTGATGAATTTTTTTCACACCCTTCTACGGGGGGTGCTACTATGTGTTAGACTTAGAAACATTTGTTGTAATGTATATTATTTATTTATAACACGTTCAAAGCGGCACGCGAGACCGCTTAGGAAATAAATAAAAATACATGTTGATAAATAAATGAAATTATAGAGATTTTAAATTTCCCGCGCTTAGAGATTTTGAGATACAATAGTTTAATCATCAAAATACATAAGAAGAAAAGATTTAAATAATACGTTTAACCCAATTTTATGTATTTTTATTATATCTTAACAATATTTGTATTTTCATACAATACATTCAGTTTGACAGAACTTAAATGTCATAACTTGACACAATAAGTATGAAGTTAGTTAAAGAATATATAAAAATGTATTATTTTGAAAATAATTATCTATTTTATAAATATAAATAATGTGAAATAACATACCAAAATTTATAAACTGATACATTTTTATATTGCCAAAAAAAACATGATTATATTCATGTTTTTCTGTTGCTATGTTCATTTATATATTTATGAAGCTGAATTATATATGTATTTATCTACAACTATTGTTATTGTTATTAATAATTTATTTTTTATTATAAATATCAATATAAATGATTATAAAAGTATAATAAATACAATTTGAATAGTTATTTTGGAATTTAAGTGATCCTGTGGCGCCATCTGTTGAGGTATATATGAACTACTCACACATAACTGAAAATTTATATGCCTGTTAGTTGTAGATAAAGTAACCAATTTTTATACGTTCTTTTGCATTATTTCTTAATGAAAACATGAATTTTCGTGCAGTACAATCACAGTCAAGTTCGACTAAGAGAATATGAATATTTGGTTTGAAAAGATGTTTATTGTTTCATACATCAGTTACAAATGAATAAATGGATAGATAATTTGTTTATGTAAACATTTACATCTGAGAAATCATCTCATTTCATTATAAAATACTACAGAATTTTGAAAAATGTAATCTCTATTGTAATCAAATGTTTTCATCAGAAATGTTAAGAAATGCGTAAAGAAAGTGTAAAATGCAATTAATGAAAGTTTAATAAGGTCCAGATACATCATTTATTTATATACTAATTATTGTACATTAAACTGTTGAACAATTCCCTCCAAAACGGTATGAAGCAAAGGGTTTTCAGGTTTTCCACGTAATCAGACAAAATCCATTGTCTAGCTCTCTAAAATATGTATAAATTAGATAAAAAAGTATTTATAATAAGGAAAGAATACTGTACAGTATGTATTTACCTTTGCAAGTGTTTGAATAGTAATCAAATATCAATTTTTAAAAGTGAGATTTTAAATCGACTTTGAAAGGGAGTTTTCTTGATTAAATAATCCATTGTGGAATAGTCTTGTGAATTTATTTTAAAGAATATATTATATTCTCATTTATTTTAACAATATTTGCCCAGTGAATTGTATTAATTAATTTAAAAATTTCATCTTAGTGTATTTGAGTACGTGTAGGTTATAGTCTCATCTAAAAAATAAATTATTTAACGATTAATATATATATATATATATATATATATATATATATATATATATATATATATATATTTATATTCCATATGGAAGTACCTTGTAACAGAGATGTTTTCGTACAATATTTCATTATACGTTTTAGTAAAAATGTCATTTTTCAAGCAGATAACTCGGTCGTGTCTCCAACTCAAGTGTCAAATACAACATTTTTGTTAAATTTTATAATATCGTGCAAATTTTCTGGTTTCATTTTAAAGGATACGTTATATTCCCACGTTTAATAATGATTTTCATCCAATGAATTGCCTTATTTCATTTAAATTTCATCTCGATATGCCAGAGTTCATATAGGGTAGGATAACTAAATAACAATGAACAAAATTTACCATAAATATGCAAATATTTATATCATACCTTAAAATACATTGTATTACTGATGATTTGCGATAATTCTTATACAATATCTCGCTGTAATTTTAAAAGAAATAGCCTTTTTCAGCGAGCTATCCGTCACTTGATGAGCCCCGGAAGCAACTGTCAAAATTGCCGGTTATACAAAACTTTGTATTTTAAAGTGATTTAATTGAAAAGAAAACATATAGATAAATTAAGTTTTATAGTAATACACATAATTATATAAATATTACCTTGTAATTCGCCGTATTTCTCAAGATTTCTCGTTCTAAAATATACCTGTAATGGCTGAATGCAGTTCTCAAACAACTGTCAAAATGGAATTAATTTATTTATTTAAAAAACGTTTTTATTGAATTAGATATATACAAATCATTAAAATATACCTAGTTATAACAAAATATATTACATTTACATTTTATTATAGTCTATTTAAAGAGATATTTATATAAAAGTCTCCACCGGTTGTGTGCCACTGGTTCATTTTCAAACTAAATTTCAATCTGACCAACAAAAATTTAGTAATTTTTGTTAGTCCAAAGTCAATCAACATTTTCAAATGAAAATTACACAAAAACTCGACGATGTTGGGCAAAACGCTCAAGACATATTTGATTCATGATTTTTTCTCAACTTTTTAACTATATATATGAGAATATGGGAGTTTCATTACACTTAAATGTAAAATAAAATAATAAATGTAGATAAATATTTTTTTGTAGCATAATTTTGTATGAATACAATAATGAAATAAAAAAATAAATTCCAAATATTATTAGATCTGATATAAATTCAAATTTACCTTTTATATAATAAATATAACCATACAAAGTTGAGTAGCATGTGCAAGTCGATGGCTGATTTCAAAATGGCAAAATCCAAAAAAGATTGCAGCTTAAATCTCTTCATTCTCGGCTTATTATCCATAACTAGGTGTGTCGTAGGAAGCTTTTACTACATGTCATCTCCTAGGGAGTTGAGCTGGGGTGGAGATTGCACCATACGGGCTATTTTTATATGGGAACCCGTAGTTTCGAACCATAGCTGATCAACCTAGACTTTAATGTTAATAAATTATGGGTTCAAATAAAATAAATTATATCTTACCTTTACATGGACTTTAAAAATACACATTCCCCATATATTGTTCACAGATTTTTTATTTATTTATTGAATGAATATGCATTGTTGATACAATGTTCTGCAAATCCTGAATTAATATTTTATTTGGGAATAAAAATTAAAGAACATATAAATTCAATAAACAAAAAAATATGAATTCAGAATTGTAGAACATTGTATCAACAATGCACATTCATCCGGTAGGGAATTTTCTGTATCATATCTAGCTGACAAAGGATTACGAATGAACTGACTGGAAGAGATTAGAAGAGCCGTTAATTCTAAGATAAACATTGCGAATGATCACATTGAACAAACCACTTCAATCCTACTTAACTTTTAATTGTATATAGTAATTATTGTATAATAACTATGTGTTTTTTTATCTATATTCAAAAATGTTCTACCAAGTGCCCACTACAATATCCATTTCAAGTAACTATAAGTATGTTTCGTTGCTGATTTATGGTATAGTTATAGTTAAGTTAACGTTAAATTAACAAAATTGCTGTCAATGGCATGTTACTCAGTTTTGAAAAACAACTACAAAATTGATATTTACTGGAATTGATTTTATATAAATATCTTTACTTCTTACTCTGAAAAGAAATTTTATAATATAACAGATAATTATTTGCTTGTTTTCCAAATTTTTCGGTACTTGTCTTTTATGGACCGTTTCTCATCAAATATGTTTTGTCAGCCATTTTAATAAATAGCTTTATGACTGGCGGCTGGAGTAGGGGTAAAAATAGACATATGCGCTGTGTGATATGACGCGCCTTGTTCAAATTCCAGATTTAAGTTTCTTCGCTGTATTTTCTTTATTATTGTTATTTATTACATTGTTTATTTTGTTATAAATCTTACAAATTTTATTTAATTATTTAACTATTTGTGCTTTTGCTGGCATAACTGTTCGTACTCCACTGTTCTTTGGAAACGACTTTCATTGCTACTTATATTTCTTCTGTATTGATTTTTTATTGTCCATTCCTTGTTAATTGTATATTCCAAAAGGGTTGCTCATTTTTCGTTAATGTTTGTGTTCAAAGATCTCTGTATTTCCAAATTTCATCTTGGAATTACTTTTAACCAATTCAATGATTTCAGCTAAAATTTACATATATGTATAAATACAGCAAAAACATAATAAAAAACATACTTACGTTCCAGAATGCACTGTATCTTTCCTTTAAAATATATGTTAATTTATTAATTCTTTTCCTTTCTTCTACAAAATATAAAACTTGTACCACGAATTTTTGACGGCTCTAACATATGATAAACATGAAATGTCAAAAAAGAAATATTTTAAATACACCACATTTAACATTCAGTGTATTTGTATATATTTCGCTCACTATTATAATATATGAAAACATAATTCAATTCATAATATCTCTTCACATTTTCCAAAAAAATCAATTAAAAGTTTCATATTGAATTGTCAAATTTGACGGATGAGAACCGTGATTCTTCTTAAATGTAGACATGGCCTCTGGGATCCATTGTTTCAATGTACCAATTTTACTCAGTTTTTATTTTTTTAAACAAAAACCACTCACAGTAAAAATATGAGACCCCCAAAAGGCACTCCGGTACAATAGACACTACAACTTGAGAAAAAAATTACAGCAATTACTTAAATGGACCAGGAGTTTAAGCTGGACACAGGATCGGTGATCGTCGAGATGAATCCAAATATATATATATAGATAGTGAATCAATCAAAATAGTATATGACTAGCGAATTCTCGGCTACGCCAAGCATTCCCTAGAGCTCCGCTGTCAGTGCAAAAAACAAATGCCGATCGACATGAAACAATTATTTCATATTTCCACGTCAGGCCTCACTAAGACCTTTCATTAGATTGCAAACACGATATACTTCTAATATTTTTTTGCAAAAAACAAAAGCCGGTCGACATGGAACATTTTTGTCAATTCTACACGCTAGCCCTCAACAAGACGTTTCATTTGAGTCCAAACTCGACATAACTTTGAGAACTTTTTGCAGAAAACAAAAGCCGATCGGAATGGGACATTTTTGTCAATTCTGCACGCTAGCCCTCAACGAGACCTTTCATTTGAGACCAAACTCGACATACTTTTGAGAAATTTTTGCAGAAAACAAAAGCCGATCGGAATGTAACATTTTTCTCAATTCTGCACGCTAGTAGATAATGAATCTATCAAAATAGTATATGATGTTTATATCGCTGAATTCAGAAAAAAATGCTCTATCGAATAACCTAAAAATAAACATATGTTCCCATCTAAAAAGAAAAAGTTGTGTCCCGTATTTTGAGAACCACAGGTCAAAAAAAAGTTTTTTTTGCTCTTTGTATTAGTCTTGTAAAATGGTGGTTCTTTGCTAATTTAACCAACCTCGTAGCTCTTATAGTTCTCGAGATAGAAATGGTGGCACGCTTAAATGGAACACCCTGTATATGAACTACTCACACATAACTTATCAAGTAATATCATAAGTTTAATATTCCAACTTTGGAAATTGATGAATTTTTTTCACACCCTTCTACGGGGGGTGCTACTATGTGTTAGACCTAGAAACATTTGTTGTAATGTATATTATTTATTTATAACACGTTCAAAGCGGCACGCGAGACCGTTTAGGAAATAAATAAAAATACATGTTGATAAATAAATGAAATTATAGAGATTTTAAATTTCCCGCGCTTAGGGATTTTGAGATACAACGGTTTAATCATCAAAATACATAAGAAGAAAAGATTTAAATAATACGTTTAATCCAATTTTATGTATTTTTATTATATCTTAACAATATTTGTATTTTCATACAATACATTCAGTTTGACAGAACTTAAATGTCATAACTTGACACAATAAGTATGAAGTTAGTTAAAGAATATATAAAAATGTATTATTTTGAAAATAATTATCTATTTTATAAATATAAATAATGTGAAATAACATAGCAAAATTTATAAAGTGATACATTTTTATATTGCCAAAAAAAACATGATTATATTCATGTTTTTCTGTTGCTATGTTCATTTATATATTTATGAAGCTGAATTATATATGTATTTATCTACAACTATTGTTATTGTTATTAATAATTTATTTTTTATTATAAATATCAATATAAATGATTATAAAAGTATAATAAATACAATTTGAATAGTTATTTTGGAATTTAAGTGATCCTGTGGCGCCATCTGTTGAGGTATATATGAACTACTCACACATAACTGAAAATTTATATGCGTGTTAGTTGTAGATAAAGTAACCAATTTTTATACGTTCTTTTGCATTATTTCTTAATGAAAACATGAATTTTCGTGCAGTACAATCACAGTCAAGTTCGACTAAGAGAATATGAATATTTGGTTTGAAAAGATGTTTATTGTTTCATACATCAGTTACAAATGGATAAATGGATAGATAATTTGTTTATGTAAACGTTTACATCTGAGAAATCATCTCATTTCATTATAAAATACTACAGAATTTTGAAAAATGTAATCTCTATTGTAATCCAATGTTTTCCTCAGAAATGTTAAAAAATGCGTAAAGAAAGAGTAAATTGCAATTAATAAAAGTTTAATAAAGTCCAAATACATTATTTATTTATATACTAATTATTGTACATTAAATTGTTAAACAATTCCCTCCAAATCTGTATGAAATAAAGGCTTGTCAATTTTGTCTACGTAATTAGACAAAATCTATAGTCCAACTATCTAAAATATTTATAAATTAGATTTAAAAAGTATTTATATATAAGGGAAGTATACTGTACACTATGAATTTACCTTTGGAAGTGTTTGAATAGTAATCAAATATAGTTTTTTAAACGTCAGAGTGTAAATCAATTTTGAAATGCAGTTTTCTTGATTAAATAATCCATTCTGGAATATTCTTTAGTTTGCATTTAATAAAGAATATGTTTTACTATTACTTATTTTTATAATTATTGCCCAATAGATTGTTTTAGTTTATTAAAAAATCCATGTTAGTGTATCTGAGTACGTGTAGGTTATAGTCTCATCTAAAAAATAAAATATTTAACTATTAATATATAAATATTTATATTCTATATAAAAGTACCTGTATTGGAGATGATTTCTTATTAAATTTCGTACAATATTTCATTATACATTTTAGTAAATATGACATTTTTCACTTAATTGTCTCCAACTCAAGTGTCAAATGAACCATTTTTGTTAAATTTTATAATATCATGCAATTTTTCTGGTTTCATTTTCAAGGATACATTATAATAATGATTTTCATCCAACGAATTGCCTTATTATAGAAAACGCATTTCTCGATTAATATTTGGTTGCAGAAAGTGTTTATTGTTTGAAATATCAATGATAAATGAATAATTGGATAGATACGTTGTTTTTATAAACGTTTTTATCTAACAAATCATTTCATTCCATAACAAAATTCAATAGAATTTTAAAAATCAAATCTTTGTTGTAATCAACTACTTTCATCTGAAATTTGATGAAAGAATACATAAAGAATGTATAAAATGCAGTTACTTACAGTTTATTATAATCCAGATACATAATTTAAAATAATTATTGTACAATAAATTATTAAACATTTCTTCCAAGTGGGTATGAAGGAAAGGTTTGTCAGTATTTTTAAATAAATGTGTTTATGACTGAATACGACGCGGCTTGATTGATTTCTTTTCTATAAATATATTCTTGTTTGGATATCTTAACCAATTAAAAACTATAACTGAAATGAAAACACATATCTAAATACAGCCAAGAATATACAAAATTACATACTTACATTACAGAAAGTAGTGTAATTTTACTTTTAAACTAATTTTACTATATATTTCTCCAAGCAAATACAAGACTTGCATTATGATTGTTTGATTATATTATAAATAAGGTTTGCCGTAAATTATTATGTACAATGCACTTTTATGATAATCAGTTACACTTCAGTAGTGTTATTGTCAGTAATTTTATGTTATTTCTCTTCTATAAATGTACTCTTGTTTGGGTAACCAATTAAAAATTATAACTGAAATGAAAATACATATTTAAATACAGTGAAACAAATTTAAAATGATATACTTACATCACAAAGTGTATTGTACATATTCTTTTAAACAAAGTTTATTTTATATTTCTGTATATTTCTCTTTGAAAATATAAAACTTGTGTAACGACTTTTTTGGTTATAGACCAACGAATGATAAACGTCAATGTCATAAAATTAAATATTTTAAATACACCACACTTAATGTTCACTGTATTTTTATATATTTCGCTCACTATTATAATGTATAAAAATGTAATTACCTTCACAATATCGCTTTTCATTTTCAAAATAAATCAATTAAAAGTTTCATATTGAATTGTCAAAAATGACGGATGGCACAGTAATTCTTTTTAAATTTAAACCTGGCATCTAGGATATTTTTTTCAGTTTTGTTCCAGTTTTCCTTTTTCGCTTAGTTTTCGATTTTTTACACAGAAACTATGCACGGTAAAAATATGGGACACCCGAAAGCGATTGGTCCTCAATAATCCACATCTAATAAAATAATATTAAAATTATTACATGAATGGTTTGAACTGTACCCGTGAGCAAACTTTTTACGATGCTCGAGATGAATCCAAATATAGATATATAGATAATGAATCTATCAAAATAGTATATGACTAGCGAAGGCTCAGCTACGCTGAGCTTCACTAGGCCTCCGGCATCAATGAAGTATTTACAGTGTAAGTCTAATTTCATTCCTGTGCACCAGCTCTCGATGAGACCTTTCATATGATACCAAACACGACATACTTCTGACAAATTTTGCAAAAGAACAAAAGCCGATCGACCTGACAAATTTTTGTTATTGCAATATGGCTACCCTATTCGAGTGCTTTCATTTGATACCAAAGACGGCATACTTCTGACAACTTTTCGCTAAAAACAAAATCCGATTGACAAGAACTATTTTATCATGTTTGCAAGCTAAACCCTTGTCAAGTGCTTTCAATTAATAACAAACACGGTATACCTCCGACAAATTTTTCATTGCTATAATCAAATTTTTAGTGTATAAACTTTAATTACAAATTCATTTGTGTTGAAAACAGGACTAATTAAAATACGCCTTGTGCTTATTATAATCAAAGTTAAAATTTTATAAAATTTGACTACATTTTCTTCTATTATCTTAATCGAAATTTTCACTTCGTTATAGACTATTGCACTTAACGAACAAACATTTTGAATGGATAATTTTGGGGAACAAATTACTATAATTCGAAGAGGAATTTGTAATATTAACCGACATACATTCTTAATAAAACAGTTTTTATTCAACAAAGTACATTACTTGCTTCACTTGAATGTCAATTTGGTTACATTTGAGGAAGTTACTACAAGTTTTTAGTTGATATAATCAAATGTGTTGTTTGTAACCTTAATGGGATATATGACCTAATTTATTTTCTTCCATTTTATGGTTCTGTAAAAAATATATAAAATACCCGTATTTTTTTAAATCGCTTTATTATTGATAATTCCGGAGAAAATCAATAATAAGGAGAGAGAGGATATGTGACGTCACGTAAGAAACTTAGAGGATTTGAATTCATTCGATAAAAATCATTTATCATAGAATAATGTACATTTGGCAAATTACCCATGTTCCATTTTCAAATGTACATATGTACACACTAAACAGCCTTTTAAAATCATACGACGTTGACAATGTTGACAGATGAGTACAGACATTTTAATGTGAACCAAATTTGATTCCATGTTTTCTAGCTGTTATAAATAAAAGTTGAATCATGGTAATGTTAACTACATAATATTTTTATTATTGTAATCAAAATTCGATCTTAATCTAATCTCTAATCGTGGTTGTATTTTTTAAATACAATCGTTATTTGTAATCAAGTACTTGCAAAAAGGCAGTTATACTTAATTTTAAATACTTTTATAATTTAATAAAGAATATTTCACAATATGTAAATGTGTTATACCTAGAAACATTTGTTGTAATGTATATTATTTATTATTATATTTTAGCATAATTTGTATTTTCATTCAATACATTAAGTTTGACAGCGTAACTGTCATTACTTGACACAATAAGTATGAAGTTAGTTAGTTAGAATGAATAAAAATGTATTATTTTGAAAATAATTATCTATTTTATAAATATAAATAATGGGCCGGAACCTTCATGTGGTCTTCCACAAAGCCACTATAAGAAGGCGGTCAAAAACTGGGAGAAATCTGCCATATCCTCATATTGGAAAAATATTCCAGGCCTCAATCAAGCTCGGAAATTCATTTCCCCAGCTTCGACAAACGCCACAGAGTTAATAGCTCTCAGCAAAAAGGATCTAAGGAATTAACTAGGTAAGAGGTATCTTACGGCAGAGGAGATCAAGAACTTGACTCCTGGAGCCATAATCGGCTTCATCAAAAATCTGGATCTACTTCCGGAAAACTAAGTAAGGGCTGTGTCACAATAGATCTTCTAGGTCGCGTTGACAAAAAGCGACAAAACGCTTAAACCCTCGTATACATACAATATACAATACATACAATATAAATAATGTGAAATAACATACCGAAATTTATAAACTGATACATTTTTATATTGCCAAAAAACATGATTATATTCATGTTTTTCTGTTGCTATGTTCATTTATATCTTTATGAAGCTGAACTATATATGTATTTATCTACAACTATTGTTATTGTTGTTAGTAATATATTTTTTATTATAAATCTCAATATTATTATTATAAAAGTATAATAAATACAATTTGAATAGTTATTTTGAAATTTAAGTGCTACTGTGGCGCCATCTGTTAAGCTATATATGAAGTACTCACACCTAACTGAAAATTTATCAAATAATATCAGATTTTTTATATGCCTGTTAGTTGCAGATAAAGTAACCAATTTTTATACGTTCTTTTGCATTATTTTATAATGAAAATATGAATTTACTTGCAGTTTCTCGTTTAGTTATTTGTTGTTGTCGATTTTAACAATAAATAAAATAACAAACTCAACAACAATAACAAAATCAACAACAACAAATATTGACACGAGAAACACAAAGGGCGCAATGGACAAACCACACATAGAGATCGCAGGGGCAGATTGGAATGAATACAAAACTCGCCAATGCCGTCGATTTAAATTTCCGCCACTTCTTCTCTTCCGCTTGGAATAGTGTGAACTGGGACAATCATAGAATGATGTGAAATGAGCTGAGAGGCTTGGGCACAGGTCGTCAGTGCTGCTCTCGTGCCTTATTTATTTTTTACGTTTAAATAATGACACATCGTCAACATATAAATATAAAGATTTTTAAATTTTCTACCGATCTGTATAATTACGTTTATATACGTAACTTCTAGCTAAACAGAATAAATATATAAATTATAATAATTTTACATATCGTTTAGGCTGAGAAATTTTGATAAAACAGATGAGTTCATAAAATTTGACATATGATGTCAAATTTGCTGTAAGTTTAAAAGATAAAATAAGTAAATATAAAGTATTTTTCCTGTAAAATTAAAACAGGTGGAAGAAATATATAAGGAATATATTTGCATGCATCAAGGTTAAGTTCGATTCCGGTTTTAGTAACGCCAAAAATAATTATTTTTTTGGTCATACAAATTTTATTAAGGAAATTTTAGGTATGAAACGAATTAAATATATTGTGAACTGCAATACCTAATTTTAAAACTACAAATTGAATGTACTGAAAACAGAATTTATTATTAGAGGCGGGAGGTTTTGTGTTGGACACATACCAATAATTCTACTCTTGCCATTATTTTTTTTTATGAACGCTACTTCGAGTCTTTACTAATAAAAAATTAAGTCTTTTTGAAATGACAAATTGCTACCAAAGACCTTTTTAGTCTTGTTTTGGCTAAACTAATATCACTGGTAATCAAATAACCTAAGCTAATATTATTGATACGTTCAACTTGATGTATAGGCAGAGGGTATATAGATTTAAAAAAATCTACCTTAAACTAACCTGACTTAACTGTGTGTAATACAGACCGAGGGTTTATATTTTTAATGAATTGTCACAAAATGATAGTGGCGATAAAATCCAGCCATTTTATATTCACTGGAATTGTGCATAGCGCACGCACAACCTTACTCGTGAAGATAGTTACCTACCGTACAAGAAATTTAAACCAAAGAAATATTTATAATAAAACGGTGACATAAATAAAGTAATTTTTATAGATTTACTTTCATATTTGTTAGATGATAGTTCAAATTTGTTTTAGGAAGATGATTATTTCATTCATTTTATGTACTTTTTAGTCAATTGAAATTTAATAAATAACTGTAACTTAAAAATTTAATTTGACAAACGAAGAATATTAAAATAATATTTTTTTAGTTAGAGGTACTCAACGACTTTGGCTGATGTATCGCCATTATTCTTTAGCGGGAAAATTTGAATATGCATTTTTTGATGAAATAAAGGGTCGCAATTTAATAAAATCTGTCATTTTAGTGTCTTTCTTGCTTTCTGTTATCATTTTAATAGTATTATACAGTATTGAAATATTTCATTTAAAAGCTGTCAGCTGTCAGCTGTCAAAAATATTTAATTTGATAAACGTCAAAATTTTCTTTTTGCATTTTAACTAATTTTGGAATTTAGATTTCTAAAAAATGTTTGATTCTTGATTGCGAAATGCTTTTGCATTCTCGAGTGCAAAAGTGACATTTCGCAATCTAGAAAAAAAATAACAACGTCTTAAACAATTCAGAGATACAAGAAAATGTTAAGGAGTAAAGCTAAACTAGACAAAGGGACTCATAAAATGATCCTAGTACAAATTTTGTGTCACTTCCGGTTTTAGCGGAAATGGCTCCAACTTTAATTCTAGCATAGGGAATCGGTATTTTTATATTTTTTTACGGAATGTACATAAAATTAGCTTTGCAATGATATCAAAATATCATAGTTTTACTTCAACCATTTCAAAATGGCGATAATTTATTTTCATATTTATGTACTTACAACTATAGGTAATTAACGAAAAAAAAGGTTTAAAATACCATACAATAATCAACACAATATAAAAACCTTCTAAATATAACACAAAATTAAAATTAAAAATACTCAAAATGGCCGCCGTCATTTTCTGCACAATTTGTCACATGTAACAAATTTTGCCACTACATCGCCAGGAAAGGTAGATCTAATATTTTTCGACATTATTTGTTTGGTTTCAGGTAACAAAATCTCAAATAACTGGCTATGATGTATTTTTTTATGAATTTTTATCAGTAAATATTTTAAAAATTAAGTGTCGCCATTTTAAAATGGTTGAAGTAAAAATATGATATTTTGGTATCATTATAAAGCTAATTTTATGTACATTTCGAAAAAAAATATAAAAATATCGATTGCCTATGCTAGAATCAAAGTTGTACACACTTCCGCAAAACCGGAAGTGACACGGCATTCTTACTAAGATCATTTTATGAGTCCCTTTGACTAGTTTAATTTTGTTCCGTAACACTTTTCTGTATCTCTCATAATAAACGAAACATTCTGCGTGTCGGCCTTTCGCCAAACACCCTGTATATATATAACTTATAATTTCAAAGATTGCCGTTGAGTTTTTAAAAAATTTATTTATTACAAATGCATCTGTTAGATGCTACAATTCTAAGTGAATACAACAAGACTGACTAAAACTAAGTTTAACATGCTTATATAACATTTGTATAAAGTAGTGTAGGGTTGCGGCGTGAGATCTGCAACCTATGCAGGATTCGGCTCTGGATGGTGATGTAACTCCTCCATCCTCAGAATGAAGCTCCCCCTGGAAGTCGAAGTTCTTGGGGTTGGCCTGGCTGGTTCTCTAGGGTTGTTCTGACACACCTTGGTTTTAGCTTAGTCCAAACAAAGTAAATTATTGTCATTATTACAGCTCAATACAATATTACAGTCCATACACTTGGCACGTGATTAATTGCTGGTACTTGAAATATTTCTACTGGTGGTTTGATTGGAATGTCTTCGAGCTTTATAGTCTTTAGTTTTATTGTTAAGTTGGGTATTTCACGTTCACGAAGGCTGAGGTTTAATTTTGGTAGTAATACAGGTTGTCCGTATGTTTGGTCTAAATATGTTAGTCTTTTGTTTTTGAACAATATTTCACAATTGTTTTCTTTAATGAGGTAGACACCTGTGAGAGCTTTGAGATTCGTTTTATCGGAGCACTTTAGATTAATTTGTTCTTCCACTGGGAATATTGCCAAATATTGGTTGATTTCTGGGATGAGTTCTACGTGGTTGGTAACTTGCAGCTTGGTGTAACGGCATCGGCTTAGGTTTCTTTGTAAGAGGATTTCTTCCTCGCACGAGGGGTTGAAGTGCGGATGGTACTGGTTTTTACATTGGTATACTCTACTTTTTTAGCACACGTCGCTCAGAGGCTTAATTTCGTCGGAAGATTTTAGAAAATATTTTGTGTTTGGTATTATGGTAAAATAATCTGATCCTTGTTTGGTGGGCAATGATTGTAAGTAATATAACTCGTAATCCTTTTCGAAATTTATGGGTATTGAAATGAAATAGCTTATTTTTAGGTTATAAAAGTGCACAAATGTATGTTGGGATTTTTGCAATTTGGCTGCTCCTAAATTAATCGGCATGATTCCTCGATTTTGAGTTAGGTCTATTATTTCGGATCCATAGCAGATCCCGAACAACCTGGAATTGTTTTAAATTTGTAAGATATTTTTCTTGGTGTTTTGATATTAGACAAGTGTATATTTTCTGCAGTATTACCGTGTCTTGTTTTAATTTTTGCGGTTTTCAAGTTAGGGTTAATTGATTTGACCGTTTCGTTTTTGTACTTATTTCTGGTTTTTTGTTGTTTTTGCCGGTTTTTAATATAAATCTGTTCAGGGATATGAGGTAGGTCTTCTCACGAATCGTTCATTTTGCTAATAACTGTGTCTTTTGTTTGTTGTAATTTTTCGTTTAAATTTTGATACAGTAATTTCATTTTGATTTTGTGATTCGAAATGTAATCGTTTAATATTTGTTTTTCTATATCCAAAGTGAATGGGGAGTCGGTTTCTAAGTGACCGGTAATTATATCGAATGGTTTTAATTTAGTGGACGTATGAATCGTGTTATTGTATGCCAATAACGCATAATTGACTTTAGATTCGATGGGATCTTTTTTATAATTTTCTTGGTTATTAAACAGTCTTATATGCTCTATTAAGGTTGAATGGAATCTTTCAACGATACCGTTTGATTCCGGATGTTGTGAACTGATGTAATGTATTTTAATTTTGTGTAGTTCCAAAAGTTCTTGCACTAAAGAGTTTTTGTTGCTTCTAATCCGTTGTCCGAAATGATAGAATTTGGAATACCGTGGTGTGTAAAGAATTTTATTAGATTGTTAACAATTTCGATACCTTGAGGTGAATTTAACTTATATGCTTGGGCGTATTTAGAGAAGGAGTCTACTATTGTTAAGAATTTTGCGCTTTCTAATGTAATACTGTCCACATGTAAAATTTCGAATGGTTTTGTGGCAGTGGGAGTTATATTAAATTTTAAATTTAACGGATTTCGGTCGTACTTGGTCACTTGGCAGATTTCACAGCGATTTATAAAGGATTGTACAGATTTTTTCTGATTAGGTCAGTAATATTTTACTTTGATTCGAGCTAAAGTGTCATCTATTCCACGGTGATTGGTTTTACTCTCGTGGTAGTTAGTAATCAGCTGGATAATTTCGTCTTCATTGACTACGTCTATTAATTTTTTAGTACATTTAATCATATTTATTTTCGAATTTTTGAAGTAATTTTGTAAAACGTTAGTGAGTTTTATGTAGAAGTCGTTTTCGAAATATATGTGATATTTCACATTGGGGACGATGAATTCTTTTATGAAGTTTATCATTTCTTTTTCGTAATTGTTTTTTGAAAATTGTATAAAGATTTTTTGCTTTTTATCGTGAATTTTTGTTAGTTTGGGACTAGTAGGACTATGTTCTACTTCTGATATAAATATTTGGTTCTGACCGTAATTAACTGGGTAATCGACGATAGGGATGCCTATGATAGGATTTTCGTGACTAGTGTGTACCGTGACGTCACTTTCGCTGTGATTATCGTTTTCTTTGTCGCCGATTTCTACTATGAGAGATTGGCTATCGATTTCTTTTATACGGTTGTCTAGATCTTTATGGAATTGCTCAATATATTTTGTAAGATCGTCTATTTTGTTTGAGTCGTTTATGTTTAGATCGAGGGTAGGTGGTTTATTTGCATGTTTAAAAACTGTAATAAGTATATCTGTATCGTTAAAAATGAATTGTAACATATTTTTGACGACTGTCCAGTCTTGTCTGTCTAATCCGCATGCAATTTTTGGTATACTCAAATCTTTTATGTTATTTTTCAAACAAATTTTTTTTAAATTTAGAAGTGTGTAGAATAAGTCCTGTTCTGTGGGAGTATTAAAGTAACGTTCTTTAGTTATGAGGTATATAATATAACGAAATTTATCTTTTAAATAGACTAAAGAGTGAAGCTTGGGATTTTGTTTACGTAAATTCTCGACATGATTAAACTTATTTTTGAATTCTCTTGCAACACCTGCTAACATATGCAAATCTCGACTAACGCAATGTGCTAGGCTGCTTGTGCGCGGTGCGTCGAATAAATCGCCTTCTACTTCAAAAATATTATTATTGTAATTGTTATTTTGGTTATCTTTATTAATTTTAGTGTTCAAATAATTTTGATACAATGCTAAAGGATCTGTGAGGTTTTCTATAATAATTTTGTCACTTTGATTTTGGGGAATGCGGCTTAAGGCGTCGGCATTGGTATTCAATTTGCCCTTTTTGTATATGATTTCATAATCGAATTCTTCAAGCTTCAGTCTCCATCTAATTAACTTTTGGCTGCACTGTTTTAGGGAAAATAGCCATTGCAGGGGTTTATGGTCTGTGTATATTTTAAATTTGCGGCCAAATAAGTAGGGTCGAAAATATTGAGTTGCCCATATAATGGATAACAACTCTTTTTCTATAGTAGAATAGTTGCATTCCGTGTCATTGAGAGTTCTGCTAGCGTAAGCAACGGGTAGGTCGTTGCTAATGCTGCCTTGAGATAAGACAGCACCTATCGCTAGGTCGCTGGCATCACAAGTAAGATTAAATGGTTTAGTAAAGTCTGGGTATTGTAAGAGTGGCTCGTTAGTTAATAAGTTTCTACAGGTCTCAAAGAATTTAATATATTCTGGATCGTTTATGTCTATAAGAGCATCTTTTTTCAAACATTTTGTGAATGATTTAGTAATTTTGGCAAAGTCCTGAATGAATTTTCTATAGTATCCCAATAGTCCTAAAAATCCTTTTATTTGTTTTGTAGTTTTGGAATAGGGTAATTTTGAATCGCGGTAATTTTGTCTGGTTTTGGTTTAACACCGTCCGCAGTTACTATATGGCCTAAATAGGATACTTCTTTCCGCAAAAATTCGCATTTATCCAATTGAATTTTGAAATTAGATTTTCCTAATCTGTCGAATACTAATTGCAAATTATTAATGTGTTCCTGAAGGCTAGTGCTAAAAATGATTATGTCGTCCAGATATACCAAGCATTTGTCATTGTTTAGTCCTCGTAAAACGTTGTCCATGTCGCGGGGGCGTTTTTGAGTCCGAATGGCATACGGGTAAACTCGTAATGTCCGTCCTCGGTGTTAAACGCGGTTTTCTGTATGTCGTTTTCGTCCATTTCTATTTGGTGAAGACCGGAAGCCAAATCTAGTGTTGAAAAATAGTGGCAACGTCCGAGTTTGTCAAGTAGGTCACTAATATTTGGTAGGGGGTACTTGTCGTCTATAGTTTTGTCATTGAGCTTTCTGTAGTCGATAACTATTCGCCATTTTTTTTGTCCCGAGGCATCAATTTTTTTGGGTAAAATCCAAATGGGTGATGACCAAGGCGAGCAAGATGGTCTGATAATATCTTGGTCCAGCATTTTTTGTGTTTGAATGCGAACTTCAGCTTTATGAATCTCCGGATATTTATACGACTTGGTATAAATGGGAACTTCATCTTTTGTTTTTATATCATGTTTGATCTGATTTGTGAAAGTTAGTGGCGTGTTATCTAGATGAAATATTTGTGAATAATTTTGAATTAATTTGGAAATTTCTGATCTCTCTTCATCATTCATATGTTCTGTACGTATTTTTGAAATATCGAATTTAATTTTTTCCGAATTAATAAAATTCAAATTTGGACAAGTATTCATTTCGTAGTTTTCGATTTTTTCTACTATAAATGGTTTATTTTGTTTAAAAGTGATTTCTTTATTTGTGACGTTAGTGATAGTTCAGAACGCTTGATAGTTTTCTGCTGACGTTACGCATTCTGAAATGATAATTTTATCGGTGTGGTGTTCAGGTATCACGATAGTCCCGTGTTTTTGTGAAACTCGTAGTTTAACAATTCTTTCTGATTTTGGTGCAATTATTATAGCGTTATGTGATGAAATATTATTTGCATTAATTTTATTGGCAATATGTTTGTGATACATTTTGATTTTGCATGTCAGAGTTATAATTAAATTTAACAAGTCGAATTCTTTATGGAAATTAAAAATGTGATATTTTAAACTAACATTTTTAGGAACATTGAAATTGAAATTGGTACATATGTGCTGTGTTTTTCGATAGATGTACCATGTGCGGTGGATATTTTGAATGGGTCTGTGATAATCGAGTTTTTATAATATTTGTGTGCAATGTTGGGATTAATAAAGGATCTTGTACTCCCGGTATCTATTAATACTTTAAGGTTGTGTTCGGGTAGTACAATATATGGCAGTTTACTTTAGTTTGTTAAATTCATTAGCTCGAGATTTCGTAAATATCTTGTTCCGTCTCGGAGGCTCTGTCTTCTAAAAAAATATTTCCAAAATTTTGTTCAGGGGCTTCTTCCGAGTGATCATAATTTTGTTCGTTAGGTTCTTGATAGATTTCGGGTTCGTTCTCGTCGATATTAAATAATTCATTTCTTGCGGTGGTTTTAGAAAAATTATGAGACGGCCCTGGTCGAAACTGGCTTGAGTTCCTGGTACTTATACTCATAGGCGTCGGCTCGTATCTTTGATTATTTACGGGTTTATTTTGCGAATATGTGGGTCTGTTATGTGACTGATTAAAATTTGGTTGCGGTCGTGATTGATAGGTAATTTTAGGGAATGAATTAGGTGTTAAGTTTCTTTGATAATTATTAGTATTGTGGTGAGGTTGTTGTTTTTGTGTAAAATTTTGAATATTATTATTTGGTTTAGTCACTGTCTGCGTTTTGGGCGAAAAAATTGGTTTCTCATGGTGGAAATCGTTGGTGAGCATATTCAAAGCCATATTTAGATCTTTAGGATCTTTTGTACGCATTAACTGGCCTATGGGTTCTCGTAATCCTCTTAATAAAATCCTGAGAGCATAGTCTTTAAAATATTTTGTTAATGCTGCCTGTTCGGCTTCGGGTTTTTGAATAACAATATAGGAATTAATGTGATTTAGTAGGTGCAACACTCTATTATGATAATCGAAAACTGATTCGTTTTGTCTCTGTTTGGTCTCGATGAGTTCTATATTTAGAGTACAAAGATCGCGCTTATCTGCGTACGTATTGATCAGCGCATTTTTTAAGTCACTCCAAGTTCTTATTGAACATGCAGCAACGTTAATGGCGGCTTCACCTTTTATTTTTGAATACTAAGCATCAGATATTCGTTCTGAAAATCATTTGGATTTTGTTGATTAAAGAATTTAGTGACTAATTTTTCTGCTATTTCAATAAATCGTGGTAGGAATTCACGTTGGCCGTGAAACTCTGGTACCATGTCTAAATATTCTTTACGTAGTTTGTGTTGGGGTAAACTTTGGAATACGACCTTGAATTTCAAGATCGGAGTCAGAATCACTTGAATTGTCAGAACTTTCGTTACTAGAATAAATAATAGTGCTTCTCAGCGACATGTACTTACAGTAGAATCCAGTACATTGGTTCTTTGTAGTAGGTTGGAGTCGTGAGGATCGCTCTGCCCTTTCGTCTGGTCCCGGTGCGGCTGATGTCCGTTCAGCGGCTGGAACGACTGCTGATGTTCTCTCAGCTGGTCTCGGGCTGGCACAATTGTTAAACGACGAAAATGATGGTTTTGCCGAATAAATCACGAAGTGAACCGATATTATATTCGGTAATATCGTAACGGCAATCCTACCGACTGCGCCACTTATAATTTCAAAGATTGCCGTTGAGTTTTTAAAAAAAATATTTATTACAAATGCATCTGTTATATGCTACAATTCTAAGTGAATACAACAAGACTGACTAAAACTAAGTTTAACATGCTTATATAACATTTGTATAAAGTAGTGTAGGGTTGCGGCGTGAGATCTGTAACCTATGCAGGATTCGGCTCTGGATGGTGATGTAACTCCTCCATCCGCAGAATGAAGCTCCCCCTGGAAGTCGAAGTTCTTGGGGTTGGCCTGGCTGGTTCTCTAGGGTATATATATAGTAAATTTCGAAGTTTTTTAAAAAAAATATTTTATACACTATGAAATCTTACATTAGCAGTAGCTAAACAAGGAATGTCTTATCTTACTAACTACATCTTATATATACAAGGATCGTCTTCTTTTAAGAGATTAAGAGAGTTAAAAGTGCTGAATTTATGAGAAAGAGATTGATGTAATTTATACAAGATGGCGCAAAAGTTATCACCCTATTGAAAGATGCTATAATTTTCGCAAATAGCGAAAAATTTAAATCTGCTTTGTCATTTGTGAAGTAAACAAATGCAAAATACATGTCAACAAAACATGAATCGCTATACTCCTCAAGAACGCGGTTTAATTGTTTCGATTTTTTGCGAAATTATTCGTCGGTGGTGTAGGCGCAGATTTCCCGGTCGCCCGACACCAACTGGGCAAACACTACGGTGTTCAGTCGCTCGCCTAGAAGAATATGGCACAACATGAGATGCTGTCAGGTCTGGCCGGCCTCGGAGCAGCCGTTCTGCTCAAAATATCGCGGCTGTGGCTAAAGACGACTACTGTGGACGGTGAGCGTTACAGAGCTATGCTCAACGACTTTCTCCTTCCTCAATTGAATGAATTGGAACTGGAGAACATGTGGTTCCAACAGGATGGAGCAACGGCGCATGCTGCACGAGCCACAACGGAAATTCTGAGGGCTGCATTTCCGGGTCGTCTAATCTCTCGATTTGGTGATTTGCACTAGGCGGAAAATCGTCCGATTTATCCGTTCTAGACTTTTTTTAGTGAAATAACCAATTAGTTGTTTTACTGTGTGTAAAGGCTCTCTCATCGTGGTGTAAATTTGTAAGTAGTTTTTATTATATTCTGTGTGAATTAATATTGATTTGTAGATCGATGTAAAAAGGTTTTCAAAATTGTTTGTAAATTAGAAAGTAAGAATTTAGAGTTTATATAAAATCAAGTTACGCGTTGTAGTTTATTTGAATTATATAAATGTTTTTCATCGCGGTTGATTATTAAAATTTATATAATTTTGTTATTGTTGGAATATCGTGTTTGATTCAGCCCATCCTAATCCAACCCCTGTCTTTGTGACGTGATAGCACAACGCGTATGTAAAATTCTATTATTCTAACATTACTATCCTGCACCAATTTGACCATAAATTGAACCGCGTCTGTTATCATTATTGTCATTCCCTTGTCTGCTTCTATCACGGCAGACCACCATTAAATAAAGTGATAGTGGTGGCAGCGACTATCGTTACCCTTGTCTAGTGTAAAAGTTGTTCATTAATATAATTCGTGGATTACTTTTGAGACAAGTAAAACTCACAAATTAAAACCCTTTTATGTCAGGTACTAGATTTCGTCTTAGGCGACCATACACATACAAAAAATTGCAGCCAAAGAACATCGGGTGACAACTTTTGCGCCACTCAGTAGTTACATTACGCAAATAAGGGTGGTGTCTCTATATAATTCCTCCCTCCTCAAGAGTGGAAGTTACAATTTTGGAACTTTTACTAGTTTGTTTTAATTCTAATTCATTTGAATTTTTTAATTTGTTTCAAAGACAATCTTTGTACTTACAAATTATTATAACAATAATAATTAACGTAATTAAATATAAATCAAAATATAATAATAATTATTAATGCTTACATCATACGGATAATCTAGCCGAATTCTACTTTCTATATCGTGTTTAATTAGTGATATATTTTTTATTTCGTCTTTTATTTTTTTGATTATTTGGATATCTACTTATTCTCCGAAGTTATCTTTTATCTTAATTTGATTTGCAGTTATTTGTATAATATATGCCTTGTAAATCTTTAATACGCAACGTGTTGTTGCAATAAAATTTTACTTGTTTTTTATACGGAAAATATAGATATTTTAAATTAGAATTTTTGATTTCAATGATTGAGTTGAATAATGATATTTTATGATATGTACAATATTGGAAATCTTTGTAGCATATTACGTTCTCTAAACATTTTTCGTATTCGTTGTGTTGAGATAGACAGTAGTATTCTTTGTTACTTATTCTAATACATTTATTTACGGGTTTTATTTTACAATTATTTTTCGTATATAGGCCATTTAGAACATTTACAGTTGTAGCGAAACAAGGGTCGAGGCGCGGGCGGCGGCCGGTAACGAACAGGTCAGAACACGTCCGTCCGCTCTCCATTGTTCTGATTTCCAAAGAATTGGTGAATATTCCAGAATGAAGTGTTATACTTAAATACCTCGAGCAAGAGATCGCGAGGACAGTCCTGTACCGATATGTGTAGTGAACAGATGGTGATATAAATAAATAAATAGTGATATAAATATTGTAGAAATAAATATTGCGTAGTTTTAATTGTTTAAATAAATTATCTTAGTGTTTAAGTCTTTATTAAGAATAGTTAGTCTTAAAATAGTGTTTATGTTTATTTATTCATAGTGTTAATTATTTAATTATTCTTTGTAATTAATATTTATTTAATTAAACATAGTTATATAAATATTAGTGTTTTAATCAATTTTACACTTCACCTAAATAAATAAAACGTTACACAGTTTTATATGATTCGGTAAAATTATGGAGTAAAATTTAGCGGGAAATTCTAGAGCATTGAAATCAGAACTGATAGAAAATTTAGAACAAAAATTGCCGGATAATTCTCGAACATTAAAAGAACAAATGAAAGAAAATTCTAGAACTTTAGAAGACAAATTAATAGAAAATTCTAAAAGTTTAGAACACAAATTAGAAGAGAAATTAACAGAAAATTCTAGAATATTGAAAGAAGAGTTAATGGAAAATTCTAGAACTTTGGAAGAGAAACTAGACGAACAATTGAAAGAAAGTTCTGGAATATTAGAAGAAAGAATAGAAACTTATGAGAAGAAACTAGAAGAGTTACAGCAAAATTTCTCCAAAATTACTTCACCAGTGGTTTCAAATCCTGATATAGCTAAAACGGATGAGATTCAAGAAATGAAACCAGAAAAAGAAAATAGTTCGAGAATGTATATAAAAACACCAATTTGACGGCAAGACATCGTGGCCGAATTATGTAAAACAAATTGAAGCCGCTGCCAAAGCAAATGGCTGGACTAAAAGAGGATGAACAGGAAGACTACGAACAACTTGTTAAGCGATTGGATATGCGATATGGCAATGCGCATTTGGAGCAGGTGTACCAGACGCATATCTCGTCTAGTTCGTCTCGCACACCCTACAGCTCCTGAAAGCGTTTAGGAATGCCTAGCCACACATGGGGTCCGAGACAATGAAACTCAGCAGGCACTACGATTGGCTCGATCAAAAACTCTGGTTGACGCACTTTCATATGCTTTAGACCATGAAGCTACGAAACAAGCTTCACGTAACCAATCGCGAGTGCGAAATATCGATGCTGAGAGGAATGAAGACACAGAGGATCTAGATGACAGGATAAGAAAAATTACATCTGAAATTCATGCTGCAGGAGAAGATATAGGGGTGAGAGTAGGAGCTGTCTATAATTTATTCAAATCAGCTACTTTGAAAACCAGTCGAGAATTAGGTCAAAGTAATAAATTTGAATCGCCGAAACATATTTATTTTAACATTTGACCTTCTGCAGGGTAATTTATGGCCGGAAATGCTTCATAAGAACCCTTTGTTTTGGACCATTAACGTTACGTAAATTGGGTTTTATTTTTTAGCAGCTACTTAATATATACTTATATTCAAATTTATCTTCAGTTTGATTTAATTTCAAATTTACTTAAAATAAATTAATTTGAATTTTACATAATCTGTTTTAAAGTAAGCTGTATGTAATAATGTACTTGTACAATTGTTTAATGCTAATAAATTTAAATAATAATCTGTGAATGAGTGGTGGGGATAACTTTTTGATTATTTAACGAAGATTTGTATACTTTGAAAACTGTATATATGTTTAAGTATAGAAGAAGAAACCGCTGTCGTGATGAGTACATATGAACAATTATGTATGGACCCCTTCGAAGAAGGTAGCCAAACCTTTAGACAACCAGAGACGAAGAAAAAGAAGAATATTGAAATAAGCGGTAATGTTAAAGTCAAGTCAGCTCGGTAGAATAGAATAGAATAGAAAGAATAAAGTAATGAAAAGTGAAAGAGACGAAATCCGTAAATGAACAGCAACCAAAATATGAAGCCCGCGAAGATCTAATTTACACGATCGAGCATCCTTCGGTACAGGACATTATCATCATTCCTACAATTAATGAAAAAACACAAGGAGATGAGGCAATCTGTACAGGACATCAGTGTAAATGCTAGTGATTATGTCAAAGATAAAATACAGTGGGATTCTCCAGTTCTTACACCCGAACGAGCCTACAACACCTGATGTCCAGGTAGCAGAGTCCACACTTTCATCAATCAGCACGGTTCAGGTAGAAGAAAATTTATCACAGCTGGATCGTTATACATACGAATGGATTGATGAAAGCGAAAATACAACACCTGATGTCCAGGTAGCAGAGTCCACATTATCACCAATCAGCACGGTTCCGCTAGAAAAAAAATATCACAACAGGATCGTTATGCACATGAATGGATTGATAAAAGCGAAAATATAAATTTTGAATTCATAACGGGAACGGCGTCAGTCGATACAAATTTCACTTTACCTGTCAATATAAGTAAGTACGATCATAACAACAGGTTATTGCAAGGAAGTTTTATATATATCGATGAGGTTGAACGTAAAAAATTGTTAATATTGGTTTAAATCCTCATAATAAATTTAAAATAACTGTAACACTTGTAGACGTTCAAACCAGTCAACAAATAGTTATTATTAATATAGAGAAAATATGTGAATATTTAAATCAGAATGTAAAGAATTCTCTGATGATACAGACTTCAAAAGGGCGGAAGGGTGTTTATGTAAGTGGGGTTAATATTACGAAGCTACCCATGCAAAAAATTTAATTACTGTACAAAAGAAATTGTATTGTTTTGGATAAAAGTGAAATTGAAAATTTAATAAATGCTCAAAATTTGTTATAGAGTATAGTATTATGTTTGGAAAAGAGAATTTCTAATGCCGATATTTATAAAAACTATTTGAATTTTCTACAAAAAACTGCAGAATGTAAACTTATCGATGTAACATTAGATTTAAGAAAAACAGCCTATAAAATCTTATGGGAGAATTGTGACATGGATGATTGTTTTATAAGTGCAGTATTATGGGAACTGTCTACATACTATAATGTTAAGTTAAACATGGATATGGAATATGTATATCATCATATGAATAGGGAAAAAAAAATATGTCACTATGCCGAAATAAAACAATTATTTTAAAAAAAATGTATATGTATTCTCCATAGTAATTACCTACATATTTACACTGTTTGAAATTATCTTATGTCTATAAAATATATGTAACAAAAATAAGAAATATATAGTTAATTAAAAATAAGTTTTGTATTTTTATCATTAATCTAACCTAGTTACATTGTCGTAAAGTAATAATGAAACAATCTTTTAATATAAACATCATTTTGCAGACGGTTATGTCTGCTAAATAATTTTTTAAAATAGTTTAAAGAATATCCGTTAATTGTAAAAAACAGATGAATTAAACAGTAATGTCCGCACACTGACGAAAAATAGTCTTGCATATTAAGTGTATTGTAATCCCAAATTACCGTATTACGGTTTCAAAACTGGATATGATAATGGATATGCGGCGAGAATTAGGTCAAAGTAATAAATTTGAATCGCCGAAACACATTTATGTAAGAAACTGACAATGGGGCCTATTCTGTACCTCAGTGGCTAATTTTTAACCAGAGTTGCTAAAATTATTAACAAATAAAAACAAACATTACAAGTGATGTTTTGATATTTTCTCCAGTGCTACCTATTTTCATTGGAGAAAAAATTAGCAAGTGGTTAAAAATTAATCACTGAGTTACAGAATATACATTTTTAATGAACATGTAGTGACATTTTAAGAAAATTATATTAAAAGAAAGGAATTTGAAGCATTTAAAACAAGTTTTTTGTAACAGATGTATAATTATAACTTAGATACACAAAATAGGAAAGTTATATATTATTAAAAGATTACAATAAATAATAATGACAATAAACTATGTAGTAAAAATCTTCTGGGCGGAACGAATGAGTCTTCAGGTTTCCCTGTAAATGCCAACGGAAAACCTCCAAAAAACGTTAGCAAAAGACGATAACTAAACAAAAAGAATATTGTGAAATAATGAAACGAACCGTTAGTAACACTTATATTATTTAAATATATTGGAATTGCCATAAAGAAAGAGCGTTTTGTCGAAGAAGCAGTGGGCAAAATGGCCAATTCAAATTTAACCTTTTCAAATATTCATTTAGTTTCAGAGAAAAAACGAAAATAGGTCGACTTATTTGAAAATTTTATTAAGTCGCAAAAAACAAGTTCGCGTTGTCATAGTAACTGGCAATATTTATTTAATTTCATTGACTGTCAATTAGAAAAATCTGTTGTAATCGTTGAAAATGTTGTCAAAAAACAACGATTTTACCTAATTCAATGCTATGGCAATCGGTCTCGTGTTATGGCCACCAAGGAGCCCTGATTTGACTATAGCTGATTTTTATCTTTGGGGTCGTTGGAAACAAATAGTTTATGCAAATTATCTTCGACCGAATGTAGAGAATTTAAAGGAGAGAACTCGAGACGCTGTGACGTCTTTAACTTTGCAAAAAATTCAAAGAAGTTAAAGAATTGCATCGAAGACTAGAATTGTGCGCTCAACAAACCGTGTTTATATTATTTTTGTTGTTAAATTTATGAAACTAAAGTTAAAGTCATGTTAACAATAATTTCTATGACAACGCAAACTTGTTTTTGGAACTTACAATTAGAAAAATTCTAAGTCGAACTATTTTCGACATTTCTCTGAAACTAAAAGAAAATTTGAAAAGGTTAAAACTGATTTGGCAGTTTTGGAACATGCAAAAACTTTTATGAAGAATACATTTTTCCCGTAAAATAAAAAATAAAAATGTTTTCCTTCTTTCCAACTCGATCCGAGGACATACTGTATATCAAGGCCGCAGAGAATGTTAATATGAATTTTGACTTACTTTATTTGGACATTGCAAAGTTTTCTCGTAGAATTTGTGACGCAAAATTTGAAGAATGTTTCTTTCATTTCATGTAGTAATTTATGTGTTTAATTTCTGAAAATGCGATGAAATTTTCCTCCAGTGATCAAACAGATATGCATTCTGTTAAATAAAAAATTGTAATTAATAAATATATTTTTTTCTTTAAATATAAATGTATTTACCATGCTTATTCAACTTTGTCAATAATAATATAGTTTTTCTGATGGTAGTAGAATCGTCAGCGAATAGAGTGGTTCCGATTTTAAGTTCCAAAATATTCAACTTCGCTTTTCAAAGGAGGTTATTCTTGGCAAGTATTCCAAAAATATATTTTTTTGTGAATCTGCTACCCTGTAAGCAATGAAGACTAATATAATAAAAGAATATAATTTTTATTCAAATGATGCCTTCGTTTTAAAATTTTTCCAAATATTGTTTAACATCAACGTAGTATATATTTGATTTGGATTAAACTAGTTCATATGCGTCGATTGAAATTGAATCCTTTACTTGTAATATTGAATGAAGGAAAATTTAACTTGTAGATTTCATTTTAAAATTTGACCCATTTTTCTGTATTCAGGAAGAAATATTACTAATTAATAAAAAATATGTAAACATTGAACACTTTTTTATAAACAAAAATTTCGCCTCAGATGAAAGAACTTCTATATTACGATTTCAGATATGTAATTGCAATAGTCCAAATAATGATATACTCGAATCCTATGTTTATTTTCTTCGACGTACTTTACAGGTACAATGCTGTGTAGATTTTTAGTTTCTAATATCTATAATTAGGAAATCTATAAATGATATTTCTTTATAACTTAATAATATACCCATTATATTTCGTTGTGAAACATGAATTTTTTTTTTATATTTGTGTATCTAAAAAAATAATAATAATAATTTATTAACGAATAATTATGATGAAGCTTATTATTATTATTTTTTTATTTCGTTACATACTGGCTAGTGATAGATAGATAGATATAGTTTTATTCGTGCCAAAGATGGCTTTGAAAATACATTTCAACTGTGAATTACTAGTTATTTACAATTTGTTTTATTTACACAGAAACTATGCACGGTAAAAATATGGGACACCCGAAAGCGATTGGTCCTCAATAATCCACATCTAATAAAATAATATTAAAATTATTACATGAATGGTTTGAACTGTACCCGTGAGCAAACTTTTTACGATGCTCGAGATGAATCCAAATATAGATATATAGATAATGAATCTATCAAAATAGTATATGACTAGCGAAGGCTCAGCTACGCTGAGCTTCACTAGGCCTCCGGCATCAATTAAGTATTTACAGTGTAAGTCTAATTTCATTCCTGTGCACCAGCTCTCGATGAGACCTTTCATATGATACCAAACACGACATACTTCTGACAAATTTTGCAAAAGAACAAAAGCCGATCGACCTGACAAATTTTTGTTATTGCAATATGGCTACCCTATTCGAGTGCTTTCATTTGATACCAAAGACGGCATACTTCTGACAACTTTTCGCTAAAAACAAAATCCGATTGACAAGAACTATTTTATCATGTTTGCAAGCTAAACCCTTGTCAAGTGCTTTCAATTAATAACAAACACGGTATACCTCCGACAAATTTTTCATTGCTATAATCAAATTTTTAGTGTATAAACTTTAATTACAAATTCATTTGTGTTGAAAACAGGACTAATTAAAATACGCCTTGTGCTTATTATAATCAAAGTTAAAATTTTATAAAATTTGACTACATTTTCTTCTATTATCTTAATCGAAATTTTCACTTCGTTATAGACTATTGCACTTAACGAACAAACATTTTGAATGGATAATTTTGGGGAACAAATTACTATAATTCGAAGAGGAATTTGTAATATTAACCGACATACATTCTTAATAAAACAGTTTTTATTCAACAAAGTACATTACTTGCTTCACTTGAATGTCAATTTGGTTACATTTGAGGAAGTTACTACAAGTTTTTAGTTGATATAATCAAATGTGTTGTTTGTAACCTTAATGGGATATATGACCTAATTTATTTTCTTCCATTTTATGGTTCTGTAAAAAATATATAAAATACCCGTATTTTTTTAAATCGCTTTATTATTGATAATTCCGGAGAAAATCAATAATAAGGAGAGAGAGGATATGTGACGTCACGTAAGAAACTTAGAGGATTTGAATTCATTCGATAAAAATCATTTATCATAGAATAATGTACATTTGGCAAATTACCCATGTTCCATTTTCAAATGTACATATGTACACACTAAACAGCCTTTTAAAATCATACGACGTTGACAATGTTGACAGATGAGTACAGACATTTTAATGTGAACCAAATTTGATTCCATGTTTTCTAGCTGTTATAAATAAAAGTTGAATCATGGTAATGTTAACTACATAATATTTTTATTATTGTAATCAAAATTCGATCTTAATCTAATCTCTAATCGTGGTTGTATTTTTTAAATACAATCGTTATTTGTAATCAAGTACTTGCAAAAAGGCAGTTATACTTAATTTTAAATACTTTTATAATTTAATAAAGAATATTTCACAATATGTAAATGTGTTATACCTAGAAACATTTGTTGTAATGTATATTATTTATTATTATATTTTAGCATAATTTGTATTTTCATTCAATACATTAAGTTTGACAGCGTAACTGTCATTACTTGACACAATAAGTATGAAGTTAGTTAGTTAGAATGAATAAAAATGTATTATTTTGAAAATAATTATCTATTTTATAAATATAAATAATGGGCCGGAACCTTCATGTGGTCTTCCACAAAGCCACTATAAGAAGGCGGTCAAAAACTGGGAGAAATCTGCCATATCCTCATATTGGAAAAATATTCCAGGCCTCAATCAAGCTCGGAAATTCATTTCCCCAGCTTCGACAAACGCCACAGAGTTAATAGCTCTCAGCAAAAAGGATCTAAGGAATTAACTAGGTAAGAGGTATCTTACGGCAGAGGAGATCAAGAACTTGACTCCTGGAGCCATAATCGGCTTCATCAAAAATCTGGATCTACTTCCGGAAAACTAAGTAAGGGCTGTGTCACAATAGATCTTCTAGGTCGCGTTGACAAAAAGCGACAAAACGCTTAAACCCTCGTATACATACAATATACAATACATACAATATAAATAATGTGAAATAACATACCGAAATTTATAAACTGATACATTTTTATATTGCCAAAAAACATGATTATATTCATGTTTTTCTGTTGCTATGTTCATTTATATCTTTATGAAGCTGAACTATATATGTATTTATCTACAACTATTGTTATTGTTGTTAGTAATATATTTTTTATTATAAATCTCAATATTATTATTATAAAAGTATAATAAATACAATTTGAATAGTTATTTTGAAATTTAAGTGCTACTGTGGCGCCATCTGTTAAGCTATATATGAAGTACTCACACCTAACTGAAAATTTATCAAATAATATCAGATTTTTTATATGCCTGTTAGTTGCAGATAAAGTAACCAATTTTTATACGTTCTTTTGCATTATTTTATAATGAAAATATGAATTTACTTGCAGTTTCTCGTTTAGTTATTTGTTGTTGTCGATTTTAACAATAAATAAAATAACAAACTCAACAACAATAACAAAATCAACAACAACAAATATTGACACGAGAAACACAAAGGGCGCAATGGACAAACCACACATAGAGATCGCAGGGGCAGATTGGAATGAATACAAAACTCGCCAATGCCGTCGATTTAAATTTCCGCCACTTCTTCTCTTCCGCTTGGAACAGTGTGAACTGGGACAATCATAGAATGATGTGAAATGAGCTGAGAGGCTTGGGCACAGGTCGTCAGTGCTGCTCTCGTGCCTTATTTATTTTTTACGTTTAAATAATGACACATCGTCAACATATAAATATAAAGATTTTTAAATTTTCTACCGATCTGTATAATTACGTTTATATACGTAACTTCTAGCTAAACAGAATAAATATATAAATTATAATAATTTTACATATCGTTTAGGCTGAGAAATTTTGATAAAACAGATGAGTTCATAAAATTTGACATATGATGTCAAATTTGCTGTAAGTTTAAAAGATAAAATAAGTAAATATAAAGTATTTTTCCTGTAAAATTAAAACAGGTGGAAGAAATATATAAGGAATATATTTGCATGCATCAAGGTTAAGTTCGATTCCGGTTTTAGTAACGCCAAAAATAATTATTTTTTTGGTCATACAAATTTTATTAAGGAAATTTTAGGTATGAAACGAATTAAATATATTGTGAACTGCAATACCTAATTTTAAAACTACAAATTGAATGTACTGAAAACAGAATTTATTATTAGAGGCGGGAGGTTTTGTGTTGGACACATACCAATAATTCTACTCTTGCCATTATTTTTTTTTATGAACGCTACTTCGAGTCTTTACTAATAAAAAATTAAGTCTTTTTGAAATGACAAATTGCTACCAAAGACCTTTTTAGTCTTGTTTTGGCTAAACTAATATCACTGGTAATCAAATAACCTAAGCTAATATTATTGATACGTTCAACTTGATGTATAGGCAGAGGGTATATAGATTTAAAAAAATCTACCTTAAACTAACCTGACTTAACTGTGTGTAATACAGACCGAGGGTTTATATTTTTAATGAATTGTCACAAAATGATAGTGGCGATAAAATCCAGCCATTTTATATTCACTGGAATTGTGCATAGCGCACGCACAACCTTACTCGTGAAGATAGTTACCTACCGTACAAGAAATTTAAACCAAAGAAATATTTATAATAAAACGGTGACATAAATAAAGTAATTTTTATAGATTTACTTTCATATTTGTTAGATGATAGTTCAAATTTGTTTTAGGAAGATGATTATTTCATTCATTTTATGTACTTTTTAGTCAATTGAAATTTAATAAATAACTGTAACTTAAAAATTTAATTTGACAAACGAAGAATATTAAAATAATATTTTTTTAGTTAGAGGTACTCAACGACTTTGGCTGATGTATCGCCATTATTCTTTAGCGGGAAAATTTGAATATGCATTTTTTGATGAAATAAAGGGTCGCAATTTAATAAAATCTGTCATTTTAGTGTCTTTCTTGCTTTCTGTTATCATTTTAATAGTATTATACAGTATTGAAATATTTCATTTAAAAGCTGTCAGCTGTCAGCTGTCAAAAATATTTAATTTGATAAACGTCAAAATTTTCTTTTTGCATTTTAACTAATTTTGGAATTTAGATTTCTAAAAAATGTTTGATTCTTGATTGCGAAATGCTTTTGCATTCTCGAGTGCAAAAGTGACATTTCGCAATCTAGAAAAAAAATAACAACGTCTTAAACAATTCAGAGATACAAGAAAATGTTAAGGAGTAAAGCTAAACTAGACAAAGGGACTCATAAAATGATCCTAGTACAAATTTTGTGTCACTTCCGGTTTTAGCGGAAATGGCTCCAACTTTAATTCTAGCATAGGGAATCGGTATTTTTATATTTTTTTACGGAATGTACATAAAATTAGCTTTGCAATGATATCAAAATATCATAGTTTTACTTCAACCATTTCAAAATGGCGATAATTTATTTTCATATTTATGTACTTACAACTATAGGTAATTAACGAAAAAAAAGGTTTAAAATACCATACAATAATCAACACAATATAAAAACCTTCTAAATATAACACAAAATTAAAATTAAAAATACTCAAAATGGCCGCCGTCATTTTCTGCACAATTTGTCACATGTAACAAATTTTGCCACTACATCGCCAGGAAAGGTAGATCTAATATTTTTCGACATTATTTGTTTGGTTTCAGGTAACAAAATCTCAAATAACTGGCTATGATGTATTTTTTTATGAATTTTTATCAGTAAATATTTTAAAAATTAAGTGTCGCCATTTTAAAATGGTTGAAGTAAAAATATGATATTTTGGTATCATTATAAAGCTAATTTTATGTACATTTCGAAAAAAAATATAAAAATATCGATTGCCTATGCTAGAATCAAAGTTGTACACACTTCCGCAAAACCGGAAGTGACACGGCATTCTTACTAAGATCATTTTATGAGTCCCTTTGACTAGTTTAATTTTGTTCCGTAACACTTTTCTGTATCTCTCATAATAAACGAAACATTCTGCGTGTCGGCCTTTCGCCAAACACCCTGTATATATATAACTTATAATTTCAAAGATTGCCGTTGAGTTTTTAAAAAATTTATTTATTACAAATGCATCTGTTAGATGCTACAATTCTAAGTGAATACAACAAGACTGACTAAAACTAAGTTTAACATGCTTATATAACATTTGTATAAAGTAGTGTAGGGTTGCGGCGTGAGATCTGCAACCTATGCAGGATTCGGCTCTGGATGGTGATGTAACTCCTCCATCCTCAGAATGAAGCTCCCCCTGGAAGTCGAAGTTCTTGGGGTTGGCCTGGCTGGTTCTCTAGGGTTGTTCTGACACACCTTGGTTTTAGCTTAGTCCAAACAAAGTAAATTATTGTCATTATTACAGCTCAATACAATATTACAGTCCATACACTTGGCACGTGATTAATTGCTGGTACTTGAAATATTTCTACTGGTGGTTTGATTGGAATGTCTTCGAGCTTTATAGTCTTTAGTTTTATTGTTAAGTTGGGTATTTCACGTTCACGAAGGCTGAGGTTTAATTTTGGTAGTAATACAGGTTGTCCGTATGTTTGGTCTAAATATGTTAGTCTTTTGTTTTTGAACAATATTTCACAATTGTTTTCTTTAATGAGGTAGACACCTGTGAGAGCTTTGAGATTCGTTTTATCGGAGCACTTTAGATTAATTTGTTCTTCCACTGGGAATATTGCCAAATATTGGTTGATTTCTGGGATGAGTTCTACGTGGTTGGTAACTTGCAGCTTGGTGTAACGGCATCGGCTTAGGTTTCTTTGTAAGAGGATTTCTTCCTCGCACGAGGGGTTGAAGTGCGGATGGTACTGGTTTTTACATTGGTATACTCTACTTTTTTAGCACACGTCGCTCAGAGGCTTAATTTCGTCGGAAGATTTTAGAAAATATTTTGTGTTTGGTATTATGGTAAAATAATCTGATCCTTGTTTGGTGGGCAATGATTGTAAGTAATATAACTCGTAATCCTTTTCGAAATTTATGGGTATTGAAATGAAATAGCTTATTTTTAGGTTATAAAAGTGCACAAATGTATGTTGGGATTTTTGCAATTTGGCTGCTCCTAAATTAATCGGCATGATTCCTCGATTTTGAGTTAGGTCTATTATTTCGGATCCATAGCAGATCCCGAACAACCTGGAATTGTTTTAAATTTGTAAGATATTTTTCTTGGTGTTTTGATATTAGACAAGTGTATATTTTCTGCAGTATTACCGTGTCTTGTTTTAATTTTTGCGGTTTTCAAGTTAGGGTTAATTGATTTGACCGTTTCGTTTTTGTACTTATTTCTGGTTTTTTGTTGTTTTTGCCGGTTTTTAATATAAATCTGTTCAGGGATATGAGGTAGGTCTTCTCACGAATCGTTCATTTTGCTAATAACTGTGTCTTTTGTTTGTTGTAATTTTTCGTTTAAATTTTGATACAGTAATTTCATTTTGATTTTGTGATTCGAAATGTAATCGTTTAATATTTGTTTTTCTATATCCAAAGTGAATGGGGAGTCGGTTTCTAAGTGACCGGTAATTATATCGAATGGTTTTAATTTAGTGGACGTATGAATCGTGTTATTGTATGCCAATAACGCATAATTGACTTTAGATTCGATGGGATCTTTTTTATAATTTTCTTGGTTATTAAACAGTCTTATATGCTCTATTAAGGTTGAATGGAATCTTTCAACGATACCGTTTGATTCCGGATGTTGTGAACTGATGTAATGTATTTTAATTTTGTGTAGTTCCAAAAGTTCTTGCACTAAAGAGTTTTTGTTGCTTCTAATCCGTTGTCCGAAATGATAGAATTTGGAATATCGTGGTGTGTAAAGAATTTTATTAGATTGTTAACAATTTCGATACCTTGAGGTGAATTTAACTTATATGCTTGGGCGTATTTAGAGAAGGAGTCTACTATTGTTAAGAATTTTGCGCTTTCTAATGTAATACTGTCCACATGTAAAATTTCGAATGGTTTTGTGGCAGTGGGAGTTATATTAAATTTTAAATTTAACGGATTTCGGTCGTACTTGGTCACTTGGCAGATTTCACAGCGATTTATAAAGGATTGTACAGATTTTTTCTGATTAGGTCAGTAATATTTTACTTTGATTCGAGCTAAAGTGTCATCTATTCCACGGTGATTGGTTTTACTCTCGTGGTAGTTAGTAATCAGCTGGATAATTTCGTCTTCATTGACTACGTCTATTAATTTTTTAGTACATTTAATCATATTTATTTTCGAATTTTTGAAGTAATTTTGTAAAACGTTAGTGAGTTTTATGTAGAAGTCGTTTTCGAAATATATGTGATATTTCACATTGGGGACGATGAATTCTTTTATGAAGTTTATCATTTCTTTTTCGTAATTGTTTTTTGAAAATTGTATAAAGATTTTTTGCTTTTTATCGTGAATTTTTGTTAGTTTGGGACTAGTAGGACTATGTTCTACTTCTGATATAAATATTTGGTTCTGACCGTAATTAACTGGGTAATCGACGATAGGGATGCCTATGATAGGATTTTCGTGACTAGTGTGTACCGTGACGTCACTTTCGCTGTGATTATCGTTTTCTTTGTCGCCGATTTCTACTATGAGAGATTGGCTATCGATTTCTTTTATACGGTTGTCTAGATCTTTATGGAATTGCTCAATATATTTTGTAAGATCGTCTATTTTGTTTGAGTCGTTTATGTTTAGATCGAGGGTAGGTGGTTTATTTGCATGTTTAAAAACTGTAATAAGTATATCTGTATCGTTAAAAATGAATTGTAACATATTTTTGACGACTGTCCAGTCTTGTCTGTCTAATCCGCATGCAATTTTTGGTATACTCAAATCTTTTATGTTATTTTTCAAACAAATTTTTTTTAAATTTAGAAGTGTGTAGAATAAGTCCTGTTCTGTGGGAGTAGTAAAGTAACGTTCTTTAGTTATGAGGTATATAATATAACGAAATTTATCTTTTAAATAGACTAAAGAGTGAAGCTTGGGATTTTGTTTACGTAAATTCTCGACATGATTAAACTTATTTTTGAATTCTCTTGCAACACCTGCTAACATATGCAAATCTCGACTAACGCAATGTGCTAGGCTGCTTGTGCGCGGTGCGTCGAATAAATCGCCTTCTACTTCAAAAATATTATTATTGTAATTGTTATTTTGGTTATCTTTATTAATTTTAGTGTTCAAATAATTTTGATACAATGCTAAAGGATCTGTGAGGTTTTCTATAATAATTTTGTCACTTTGATTTTGGGGAATGCGGCTTAAGGCGTCGGCATTGGTATTCAATTTGCCCTTTTTGTATATGATTTCATAATCGAATTCTTCAAGCTTCAGTCTCCATCTAATTAACTTTTGGCTGCACTGTTTTAGGGAAAATAGCCATTGCAGGGGTTTATGGTCTGTGTATATTTTAAATTTGCGGCCAAATAAGTAGGGTCGAAAATATTGAGTTGCCCATATAATGGATAACAACTCTTTTTCTATAGTAGAATAGTTGCATTCCGTGTCATTGAGAGTTCTGCTAGCGTAAGCAACGGGTAGGTCGTTGCTAATGCTGCCTTGAGATAAGACAGCACCTATCGCTAGGTCGCTGGCATCACAAGTAAGATTAAATGGTTTAGTAAAGTCTGGGTATTGTAAGAGTGGCTCGTTAGTTAATAAGTTTCTACAGGTCTCAAAGAATTTAATATATTCTGGATCGTTTATGTCTATAAGAGCATCTTTTTTCAAACATTTTGTGAATGATTTAGTAATTTTGGCAAAGTCCTGAATGAATTTTCTATAGTATCCCAATAGTCCTAAAAATCCTTTTATTTGTTTTGTAGTTTTGGAATAGGGTAATTTTGAATCGCGGTAATTTTGTCTGGTTTTGGTTTAACACCGTCCGCAGTTACTATATGGCCTAAATAGGATACTTCTTTCCGCAAAAATTCGCATTTATCCAATTGAATTTTGAAATTAGATTTTCCTAATCTGTCGAATACTAATTGCAAATTATTAATGTGTTCCTGAAGGCTAGTGCTAAAAATGATTATGTCGTCCAGATATACCAAGCATTTGTCATTGTTTAGTCCTCGTAAAACGTTGTCCATGTCGCGGGGGCGTTTTTGAGTCCGAATGGCATACGGGTAAACTCGTAATGTCCGTCCTCGGTGTTAAACGCGGTTTTCTGTATGTCGTTTTCGTCCATTTCTATTTGGTGAAGACCGGAAGCCAAATCTAGTGTTGAAAAATAGTGGCAACGTCCGAGTTTGTCAAGTAGGTCACTAATATTTGGTAGGGGGTACTTGTCGTCTATAGTTTTGTCATTGAGCTTTCTGTAGTCGATAACTATTCGCCATTTTTTTTGTCCCGAGGCATCAATTTTTTTGGGTAAAATCCAAATGGGTGATGACCAAGGCGAGCAAGATGGTCTGATAATATCTTGGTCCAGCATTTTTTGTGTTTGAATGCTAACTTCAGCTTTATGAATCTCCGGATATTTATACGACTTGGTATAAATGGGAACTTCATCTTTTGTTTTTATATCATGTTTGATCTGATTTGTGAAAGTTAGTGGCGTGTTATCTAGATGAAATATTTGTGAATAATTTTGAATTAATTTGGAAATTTCTGATCTCTCTTCATCATTCATATGTTCTGTACGTATTTTTGAAATATCGAATTTAATTTTTTCCGAATTAATAAAATTCAAATTTGGACAAGTATTCATTTCGTAGTTTTCGATTTTTTCTACTATAAATGGTTTATTTTGTTTAAAAGTGATTTCTTTATTTGTGACGTTAGTGATAGTTCAGAACGCTTGATAGTTTTCTGCTGACGTTACGCATTCTGAAATGATAATTTTATCGGTGTGGTGTTCAGGTATCACGATAGTCCCGTGTTTTTGTGAAACTCGTAGTTTAACAATTCTTTCTGATTTTGGTGCAATTATTATAGCGTTATGTGATGAAATATTATTTGCATTAATTTTATTGGCAATATGTTTGTGATACATTTTGATTTTGCATGTCAGAGTTATAATTAAATTTAACAAGTCGAATTCTTTATGGAAATTAAAAATGTGATATTTTAAACTAACATTTTTAGGAACATTGAAATTGAAATTGGTACATATGTGCTGTGTTTTTCGATAGATGTACCATGTGCGGTGGATATTTTGAATGGGTCTGTGATAATCGAGTTTTTATAATATTTGTGTGCAATGTTGGGATTAATAAAGGATCTTGTACTCCCGGTATCTATTAATACTTTAAGGTTGTGTTCGGGTAGTACAATATATGGCAGTTTACTTTAGTTTGTTAAATTCATTAGCTCGAGATTTCGTAAATATCTTGTTCCGTCTCGGAGGCTCTGTCTTCTAAAAAAATATTTCCAAAATTTTGTTCAGGGGCTTCTTCCGAGTGATCATAATTTTGTTCGTTAGGTTCTTGATAGATTTCGGGTTCGTTCTCGTCGATATTAAATAATTCATTTCTTGCGGTGGTTTTAGAAAAATTATGAGACGGCCCTGGTCGAAACTGGCTTGAGTTCCTGGTACTTATACTCATAGGCGTCGGCTCGTATCTTTGATTATTTACGGGTTTATTTTGCGAATATGTGGGTCTGTTATGTGACTGATTAAAATTTGGTTGCGGTCGTGATTGATAGGTAATTTTAGGGAATGAATTAGGTGTTAAGTTTCTTTGATAATTATTAGTATTGTGGTGAGGTTGTTGTTTTTGTGTAAAATTTTGAATATTATTATTTGGTTTAGTCACTGTCTGCGTTTTGGGCGAAAAAATTGGTTTCTCATGGTGGAAATCGTTGGTGAGCATATTCAAAGCCATATTTAGATCTTTAGGATCTTTTGTACGCATTAACTGGCCTATGGGTTCTCGTAATCCTCTTAATAAAATCCTGAGAGCATAGTCTTTAAAATATTTTGTTAATGCTGCCTGTTCGGCTTCGGGTTTTTGAATAACAATATAGGAATTAATGTGATTTAGTAGGTGCAACACTCTATTATGATAATCGAAAACTGATTCGTTTTGTCTCTGTTTGGTCTCGGTGAGTTCTATATTTAGAGTACAAAGATCGCGCTTATCTGCGTACGTATTGATCAGCGCATTTTTTAAGTCACTCCAAGTTCTTATTGAACATGCAGCAACGTTAATGGCGGCTTCACCTTTTATTTTTGAATACTAAGCATCAGATATTCGTTCTGAAAATCATTTGGATTTTGTTGATTAAAGAATTTAGTGACTAATTTTTCTGCTATTTCAATAAATCGTGGTAGGAATTCACGTTGGCCGTGAAACTCTGGTACCATGTCTAAATATTCTTTACGTAGTTTGTGTTGGGGTAAACTTTGGAATACGACCTTGAATTTCAAGATCGGAGTCAGAATCACTTGAATTGTCAGAACTTTCGTTACTAGAATAAATAATAGTGCTTCTCAGCGACATGTACTTACAGTAGAATCCAGTACATTGGTTCTTTGTAGTAGGTTGGAGTCGTGAGGATCGCTCTGCCCTTTCGTCTGGTCCCGGTGCGGCTGATGTCCGTTCAGCGGCTGGAACGACTGCTGATGTTCTCTCAGCTGGTCTCGGGCTGGCACAATTGTTAAACGACGAAAATGATGGTTTTGCCGAATAAATCACGAAGTGAACCGATATTATATTCGGTAATATCGTAACGGCAATCCTACCGACTGCGCCACTTATAATTTCAAAGATTGCCGTTGAGTTTTTAAAAAAAATATTTATTACAAATGCATCTGTTATATGCTACAATTCTAAGTGAATACAACAAGACTGACTAAAACTAAGTTTAACATGCTTATATAACATTTGTATAAAGTAGTGTAGGGTTGCGGCGTGAGATCTGTAACCTATGCAGGATTCGGCTCTGGATGGTGATGTAACTCCTCCATCCGCAGAATGAAGCTCCCCCTGGAAGTCGAAGTTCTTGGGGTTGGCCTGGCTGGTTCTCTAGGGTATATATATAGTAAATTTCGAAGTTTTTTAAAAAAAATATTTTATACACTATGAAATCTTACATTAGCAGTAGCTAAACAAGGAATGTCTTATCTTACTAACTACATCTTATATATACAAGGATCGTCTTCTTTTAAGAGATTAAGAGAGTTAAAAGTGCTGAATTTATGAGAAAGAGATTGATGTAATTTATACAAGATGGCGCAAAAGTTATCACCCTATTGAAAGATGCTATAATTTTCGCAAATAGCGAAAAATTTAAATCTGCTTTGTCATTTGTGAAGTAAACAAATGCAAAATACATGTCAACAAAACATGAATCGCTATACTCCTCAAGAACGCGGTTTAATTGTTTCGATTTTTTGCGAAATTATTCGTCGGTGGTGTAGGCGCAGATTTCCCGGTCGCCCGACACCAACTGGGCAAACACTACGGTGTTCAGTCGCTCGCCTAGAAGAATATGGCACAACATGAGATGCTGTCAGGTCTGGCCGGCCTCGGAGCAGCCGTTCTGCTCAAAATATCGCGGCTGTGGCTAAAGACGACTACTGTGGACGGTGAGCGTTACAGAGCTATGCTCAACGACTTTCTCCTTCCTCAATTGAATGAATTGGAACTGGAGAACATGTGGTTCCAACAGGATGGAGCAACGGCGCATGCTGCACGAGCCACAACGGAAATTCTGAGGGCTGCATTTCCGGGTCGTCTAATCTCTCGATTTGGTGATTTGCACTAGGCGGAAAATCGTCCGATTTATCCGTTCTAGACTTTTTTTAGTGAAATAACCAATTAGTTGTTTTACTGTGTGTAAAGGCTCTCTCATCGTGGTGTAAATTTGTAAGTAGTTTTTATTATATTCTGTGTGAATTAATATTGATTTGTAGATCGATGTAAAAAGGTTTTCAAAATTGTTTGTAAATTAGAAAGTAAGAATTTAGAGTTTATATAAAATCAAGTTACGCGTTGTAGTTTATTTGAATTATATAAATGTTTTTCATCGCGGTTGATTATTAAAATTTATATAATTTTGTTATTGTTGGAATATCGTGTTTGATTCAGCCCATCCTAATCCAACCCCTGTCTTTGTGACGTGATAGCACAACGCGTAGGTAAAATTCTATTATTCTAACATTACTATCCTGCACCAATTTGACCATAAATTGAACCGCGTCTGTTATCATTATTGTCATTCCCTTGTCTGCTTCTATCACGGCAGACCACCATTAAATAAAGTGATAGTGGTGGCAGCGACTATCGTTACCCTTGTCTAGTGTAAAAGTTGTTCATTAATATAATTCGTGGATTACTTTTGAGACAAGTAAAACTCACAAATTAAAACCCTTTTATGTCAGGTACTAGATTTCGTCTTAGGCGACCATACACATACAAAAAATTGCAGCCAAAGAACATCGGGTGACAACTTTTGCGCCACTCAGTAGTTACATTACGCAAATAAGGGTGGTGTCTCTATATAATTCCTCCCTCCTCAAGAGTGGAAGTTACAATTTTGGAACTTTTACTAGTTTGTTTTAATTCTAATTCATTTGAATTTTTTAATTTGTTTCAAAGACAATCTTTGTACTTACAAATTATTATAACAATAATAATTAACGTAATTAAATATAAATCAAAATATAATAATAATTATTAATGCTTACATCATACGGATAATCTAGCCGAATTCTACTTTCTATATCGTGTTTAATTAGTGATATATTTTTTATTTCGTCTTTTATTTTTTTGATTATTTGGATATCTACTTATTCTCCGAAGTTATCTTTTATCTTAATTTGATTTGCAGTTATTTGTATAATATATGCCTTGTAAATCTTTAATACGCAACGTGTTGTTGCAATAAAATTTTACTTGTTTTTTATACGGAAAATATAGATATTTTAAATTAGAATTTTTGATTTCAATGATTGAGTTGAATAATGATATTTTATGATATGTACAATATTGGAAATCTTTGTAGCATATTACGTTCTCTAAACATTTTTCGTATTCGTTGTGTTGAGATAGACAGTAGTATTCTTTGTTACTTATTCTAATACATTTATTTACGGGTTTTATTTTACAATTATTTTTCGTATATAGGCCATTTAGAACATTTACAGTTGTAGCGAAACAAGGGTCGCGGCGCGGGCGGCGGCCGGTAACGAACAGGTCAGAACACGTCCGTCCGCTCTCCATTGTTCTGATTTCCAAAGAATTGGTGAATATTCCAGAATGAAGTGTTATACTTAAATACCTCGAGCAAGAGATCGCGAGGACAGTCCTGTACCGATATGTGTAGTGAACAGATGGTGATATAAATAAATAAATAGTGATATAAATATTGTAGAAATAAATATTGCGTAGTTTTAATTGTTTAAATAAATTATCTTAGTGTTTAAGTCTTTATTTAGAATAGTTAGTCTTAAAATAGTGTTTATGTTTATTTATTCATAGTGTTAATTATTTAATTATTCTTTGTAATTAATATTTATTTAATTAAACATAGTTATATAAATATTAGTGTTTTAATCAATTTTACACTTCACCTAAATAAATAAAACGTTACACAGTTTTATATGATTCGGTAAAATTATGGAGTAAAATTTAGCGGGAAATTCTAGAGCATTGAAATCAGAACTGATAGAAAATTTAGAACAAAAATTGCCGGATAATTTTCGAACATTAAAAGAACAAATGAAAGAAAATTCTAGAACTTTAGAAGACAAATTAATAGAAAATTCTAAAAGTTTAGAACACAAATTAGAAGAGAAATTAACAGAAAATTCTAGAATATTGAAAGAAGAGTTAATGGAAAATTCTAGAACTTTGGAAGAGAAACTAGACGAACAATTGAAAGAAAGTTCTGGAATATTAGAAGAAAGAATAGAAACTTATGAGAAGAAACTAGAAGAGTTACAGCAAAATTTCTCCAAAATTACTTCACCAGTGGTTTCAAATCCTGATATAGCTAAAACGGATGAGATTCAAGAAATGAAACCAGAAAAAGAAAATAGTTCGAGAATGTATATAAAAACACCAATTTGACGGCAAGACATCGTGGCCGAATTATGTAAAACAAATTGAAGCCGCTGCCAAAGCAAATGGCTGGACTAAAAGAGGATGAACAGGAAGACTACGAACAACTTGTTAAGCGATTGGATATGCGATATGGCAATGCGCATTTGGAGCAGGTGTACCAGACGCATATCTCGTCTAGTTCGTCTCGCACACCCTACAGCTCCTGAAAGCGTTTAGGAATGCCTAGCCACACATGGGGTCCGAGACAATGAAACTCAGCAGGCACTACGATTGGCTCGATCAAAAACTCTGGTTGACGCACTTTCATATGCTTTAGACCATGAAGCTACGAAACAAGCTTCACGTAACCAATCGCGAGTGCGAAATATCGATGCTGAGAGGAATGAAGACACAGAGGATCTAGATGACAGGATAAGAAAAATTACATCTGAAATTCATGCTGCAGGAGAAGATATAGGGGTGAGAGTAGGAGCTGTCTATAATTTATTCAAATCAGCTACTTTGAAAACCAGTCGAGAATTAGGTCAAAGTAATAAATTTGAATCGCCGAAACATATTTATTTTAACATTTGACCTTCTGCAGGGTAATTTATGGCCGGAAATGCTTCATAAGAACCCTTTGTTTTGGACCATTAACGTTACGTAAATTGGGTTTTATTTTTTAGCAGCTACTTAATATATACTTATATTCAAATTTATCTTCAGTTTGATTTAATTTCAAATTTACTTAAAATAAATTAATTTGAATTTTACATAATCTGTTTTAAAGTAAGCTGTATGTAATAATGTACTTGTACAATTGTTTAATGCTAATAAATTTAAATAATAATCTGTGAATGAGTGGTGGGGATAACTTTTTGATTATTTAACGAAGATTTGTATACTTTGAAAACTGTATATATGTTTAAGTATAGAAGAAGAAACCGCTGTCGTGATGAGTACATATGAACAATTATGTATGGACCCCTTCGAAGAAGGTAGCCAAACCTTTAGACAACCAGAGACGAAGAAAAAGAAGAATATTGAAATAAGCGGTAATGTTAAAGTCAAGTCAGCTCGGTAGAATAGAATAGAATAGAAAGAATAAAGTAATGAAAAGTGAAAGAGACGAAATCCGTAAATGAACAGCAACCAAAATATGAAGCCCGCGAAGATCTAATTTACACGATCGAGCATCCTTCGGTACAGGACATTATCATCATTCCTACAATTAATGAAAAAACACAAGGAGATGAGGCAATCTGTACAGGACATCAGTGTAAATGCTAGTGATTATGTCAAAGATAAAATACAGTGGGATTCTCCAGTTCTTACACCCGAACGAGCCTACAACACCTGATGTCCAGGTAGCAGAGTCCACACTTTCATCAATCAGCACGGTTCAGGTAGAAGAAAATTTATCACAGCTGGATCGTTATACATACGAATGGATTGATGAAAGCGAAAATACAACACCTGATGTCCAGGTAGCAGAGTCCACATTATCACCAATCAGCACGGTTCCGCTAGAAAAAAAATATCACAACAGGATCGTTATGCACATGAATGGATTGATAAAAGCGAAAATATAAATTTTGAATTCATAACGGGAACGGCGTCAGTCGATACAAATTTCACTTTACCTGTCAATATAAGTAAGTACGATCATAACAACAGGTTATTGCAAGGAAGTTTTATATATATATCGATGAGGTTGAACGTAAAAAATTGTTAATATTGGTTTAAATCCTCATAATAAATTTAAAATAACTGTAACACTTGTAGACGTTCAAACCAGTCAACAAATAGTTATTATTAATATAGAGAAAATATGTGAATATTTAAATCAGAATGTAAAGAATTCTCTGATGATACAGACTTCAAAAGGGCGGAAGGGTGTTTATGTAAGTGGGGTTAATATTACGAAGCTACCCATGCAAAAAATTTAATTACTGTACAAAAGAAATTGTATTGTTTTGGATAAAAGTGAAATTGAAAATTTAATAAATGCTCAAAATTTGTTATAGAGTATAGTATTATGTTTGGAAAAGAGAATTTCTAATGCCGATATTTATAAAAACTATTTGAATTTTCTACAAAAAACTGCAGAATGTAAACTTATCGATGTAACATTAGATTTAAGAAAAACAGCCTATAAAATCTTATGGGAGAATTGTGACATGGATGATTGTTTTATAAGTGCAGTATTATGGGAACTGTCTACATACTATAATGTTAAGTTAAACATGGATATGGAATATGTATATCATCATATGAATAGGGAAAAAAAAATATGTCACTATGCCGAAATAAAACAATTATTTTAAAAAAAATGTATATGTATTCTCCATAGTAATTACCTACATATTTACACTGTTTGAAATTATCTTATGTCTATAAAATATATGTAACAAAAATAAGAAATATATAGTTAATTAAAAATAAGTTTTGTATTTTTATCATTAATCTAACCTAGTTACATTGTCGTAAAGTAATAATGAAACAATCTTTTAATATAAACATCATTTTGCAGACGGTTATGTCTGCTAAATAATTTTTTAAAATAGTTTAAAGAATATCCGTTAATTGTAAAAAACAGATGAATTAAACAGTAATGTCCGCACACTGACGAAAAATAGTCTTGCATATTAAGTGTATTGTAATCCCAAATTACCGTATTACGGTTTCAAAACTGGATATGATAATGGATATGCGGCGAGAATTAGGTCAAAGTAATAAATTTGAATCGCCGAAACACATTTATGTAAGAAACTGACAATGGGGCCTATTCTGTACCTCAGTGGCTAATTTTTAACCAGAGTTGCTAAAATTATTAACAAATAAAAACAAACATTACAAGTGATGTTTTGATATTTTCTCCAGTGCTACCTATTTTCATTGGAGAAAAAATTAGCAAGTGGTTAAAAATTAATCACTGAGTTACAGAATATACATTTTTAATGAACATGTAGTGACATTTTAAGAAAATTATATTAAAAGAAAGGAATTTGAAGCATTTAAAACAAGTTTTTTGTAACAGATGTATAATTATAACTTAGATACACAAAATAGGAAAGTTATATATTATTAAAAGATTACAATAAATAATAATGACAATAAACTATGTAGTAAAAATCTTCTGGGCGGAACGAATGAGTCTTCAGGTTTCCCTGTAAATGCCAACGGAAAACCTCCAAAAAACGTTAGCAAAAGACGATAACTAAACAAAAAGAATATTGTGAAATAATGAAACGAACCGTTAGTAACACTTATATTATTTAAATATATTGGAATTGCCATAAAGAAAGAGCGTTTTGTCGAAGAAGCAGTGGGCAAAATGGCCAATTCAAATTTAACCTTTTCAAATATTCATTTAGTTTCAGAGAAAAAACGAAAATAGGTCGACTTATTTGAAAATTTTATTAAGTCGCAAAAAACAAGTTCGCGTTGTCATAGTAACTGGCAATATTTATTTAATTTCATTGACTGTCAATTAGAAAAATCTGTTGTAATCGTTGAAAATGTTGTCAAAAAACAACGATTTTACCTAATTCAATGCTATGGCAATCGGTCTCGTGTTATGGCCACCAAGGAGCCCTGATTTGACTATAGCTGATTTTTATCTTTGGGGTCGTTGGAAACAAATAGTTTATGCAAATTATCTTCGACCGAATGTAGAGAATTTAAAGGAGAGAACTCGAGACGCTGTGACGTCTTTAACTTTGCAAAAAATTCAAAGAAGTTAAAGAATTGCATCGAAGACTAGAATTGTGCGCTCAACAAACCGTGTTTATATTATTTTTGTTGTTAAATTTATGAAACTAAAGTTAAAGTCATGTTAACAATAATTTCTATGACAACGCAAACTTGTTTTTGGAACTTACAATTAGAAAAATTCTAAGTCGAACTATTTTCGACATTTCTCTGAAACTAAAAGAAAATTTGAAAAGGTTAAAACTGATTTGGCAGTTTTGGAACATGCAAAAACTTTTATGAAGAATACATTTTTCCCGTAAAATAAAAAATAAAAATGTTTTCCTTCTTTCCAACTCGATCCGAGGACATACTGTATATCAAGGCCGCAGAGAATGTTAATATGAATTTTGACTTACTTTATTTGGACATTGCAAAGTTTTCTCGTAGAATTTGTGACGCAAAATTTGAAGAATGTTTCTTTCATTTCATGTAGTAATTTATGTGTTTAATTTCTGAAAATGCGATGAAATTTTCCTCCAGTGATCAAACAGATATGCATTCTGTTAAATAAAAAATTGTAATTAATAAATATATTTTTTTCTTTAAATATAAATGTATTTACCATGCTTATTCAACTTTGTCAATAATAATATAGTTTTTCTGATGGTAGTAGAATCGTCAGCGAATAGAGTGGTTCCGATTTTAAGTTCCAAAATATTCAACTTCGCTTTTCAAAGGAGGTTATTCTTGGCAAGTATTCCAAAAATATATTTTTTTGTGAATCTGCTACCCTGTAAGCAATGAAGACTAATATAATAAAAGAATATAATTTTTATTCAAATGATGCCTTCGTTTTAAAATTTTTCCAAATATTGTTTAACATCAACGTAGTATATATTTGATTTGGATTAAACTAGTTCATATGCGTCGATTGAAATTGAATCCTTTACTTGTAATATTGAATGAAGGAAAATTTAACTTGTAGATTTCATTTTAAAATTTGACCCATTTTTCTGTATTCAGGAAGAAATATTACTAATTAATAAAAAATATGTAAACATTGAACACTTTTTTATAAACAAAAATTTCGCCTCAGATGAAAGAACTTCTATATTACGATTTCAGATATGTAATTGCAATAGTCCAAATAATGATATACTCGAATCCTATGTTTATTTTCTTCGACGTACTTTACAGGTACAATGCTGTGTAGATTTTTAGTTTCTAATATCTATAATTAGGAAATCTATAAATGATATTTCTTTATAACTTAATAATATACCCATTATATTTCGTTGTGAAACATGAATTTTTTTTTTATATTTGTGTATCTAAAAAAATAATAATAATAATTTATTAACGAATAATTATGATGAAGCTTATTATTATTATTTTTTTATTTCGTTACATACTGGCTAGTGATAGATAGATAGATATAGTTTTATTCGTGCCAAAGATGGCTTTGAAAATACATTTCAACTGTGAATTACTAGTTATTTACAATTTGTTTTATATTACATATTAATTATTTAAATATTTACATTTTTCTTCTTTCTTATATTCTTCTCATCCATTCTTCTCTTCTACCTGTATCATCCAATATGTCGCTCATGCTTCTTTCTTCCTTTGATCCACAACACTCATACAATAAGTGCCACAGAGTTTCTTTCATCTTGTTACAAATTCGACAATTTTGTTCCTCTGCTGTTTTCCATTTTTTATTACCGTTCTCTTCATTACCGCATCTGAACCGTGCGATTAATTTCAATCTTCCTTTTCTTCCTTCTTTATGTAAGTACCGTGGTAAACTTACAGTGACAATATTTTTGTATTGTTGATTATAGCTCGATTCTGTTATCCTATTTACTTGATCCTGCCTTTGATTTTCTTTATCAGTTTCTATTACTCTTCCTTGTAACATTTCTCCTCTTTGTCTTTCTATTTCCATTGTAGATAACCCATTTCTCTCGTGATATTTTTTCCGTTCTATTTCCCATTTAGAATTTTATTGATTATTTTCTCCCTTTTTTGTATATCTCTCCAGCATTCAACTTAAATTGTTTCTTCTTCTTTCATTCTAATTGTTTCTTCATATTTCCTTGCTCGCTTAAATGATATTTCTTTATAACTTAATAATATACCATTATATTTCGTTGTGAAACATGAATTTTTTTTTTTATATTTGTGTATCTTTATTATATATTATGAATTTAACTTTTAATTAGTTAGAATAGTTTAACAAATCTTTCCATATATTTTTAAGAAATATATAATTTTGTAAAAGTATTTAAATTTTTTTGTTTGTATATTATTTGAGTTGCCAGATAATTCTAAAATTAAAAAGTCAAATAAATTAAAGATATAACTGTAAAAAAATATTTATAAAAATTTTATTTACATTTTAGTTTCACAAATATTTTATTCAATCAAAATTACACGATTCGTAAAATTGTAGAAAAGTAATATTTCATATTAAGTTAAAATAAATTTTTTATAACCTGGCAACTCGATTACATAAAAACAGTTACACACGCACATTCATAGTTTTGCGATTTTTTTTTTTTTCGTTTATTAGTTCGCGTTGTGTTTTCTTTTATTATAATGTTGTAATGTGCTTCATTTGCTTCATACCCACTAGCCAGAGGAATCAGACATATTTTGGACGACTAAAGGATTGAGACAGGGATGTCCGCTTAGCACAACACTATTCGCACTATACATAAGCGAAATTGAAGAACATTTCAGTAAAGGACAAACTGGGGGAATAGTAGTTGGAAAAAGGAAATTCTGAACATTAGCCTATGCAGATGATCTTGCAATAATTGCAAAAACGGCAAAAGAAATGGAATCCTTATTAAACAGGTTTGAAAAATATTTACAAAACAAGAAATTAACACTTAACACTCAAAAGACGAAAATAATGAAGTTTAGAAAAGGTGGAGGAAGAGAAATTATAGAAAACTGGGAATGGAAAGGAAATAAAATAGAAACAGTAAAAACCTACAAATATCTCGGATATCATTTCAAAGAAATAACGGACGAGAAACACATGTAAAAGAAATGTCAAAAAAAGCAAATTTGGCAATAACCCAAATATGGGGAATAGGAGAGAAAATTCGGAGAAAATTATAAGACAAGAATAATGATGTTTGACAGTTTAATAAAAAGCAAAATACTCTACGCTTCAGAAATTTGGGGATGGACGGAACAAGATTCTTTAGAAAATATATAATGCAAATATTTGCGATGGGTATTGGGATTAGAAATAGAAACACCAAAATATATAATTTTAGAAGAAACCAAAAGAAACAAAATAAGAATTGAGACTTGCAAGCGAGCAATGAAATATGAAGAAAAAATTAGAATGAAAGAAGAAGAAATAATTTTAGTTGAATGCTGGAGAGATATACAAAAAAGGGAGAAAATAATCAATAAAATTCTAAATGGGAAATAGAACGGAAAAAATATCACGAGAGAAATGGGTTATCTACAATGGAAATAGAAAGACAAAGAGGAGAAATGTTACAAGGAAGAGTAATAGAAACTGATAAAGAAAATCAAAGGCAGGATCAAGTAAATAGGATAACAGAATCGAGCTATAATCAACAATACAAAAATATTGTCACTGTAAGTTTACCACGGTACTTACATAAAGAAGGAAGAAAAGGAAGATTGAAATTAATCGCACGGTTCAGATGCGGTAATGAAGAGAACGGTAATAAAAAATGGAAAACAGCAGAGGAACAAAATTGTCGAATTTGTAACAAGATGAAAGAAACTCTGTGGCACTTATTGTATGAGTGTTGTGGATCAAAGGAAGAAAGAAGCATGAGCGACATATTGGATGATACAGGTAGAGGAGAAGAATGGATGAGAAGAATATTAGAAAGAAGAAAAATGTAAATATTTAAATAATTAATATGTAATATAAAACAAATTGTAAATAACTAGTAATTCACAGTTGAAATGTATTTTCAAAGCCATCTTTGGCACGAATAAAACTATATCTATCTATCTATCACTAGCCAGTATGTAACGAAATAAAAAAATAATAATAATAAGCTTCATCATAATTATTCGTTAATAAATTATTATTATTATTTTTTTAGATACACAAATATAAAAAAAAATTCATGTTTCACAACGAAATATAATGGGTATATTATTAAGTTATAAAGAAATATCATTTATGGATTTCCTAATTATAGATATTAGAAACTAAAAATCTACACAGCATTGTACCTGTAAAGTACGTCGAAGAAAATAAACATAGGATTCGAGTATATCATTATTTGGACTATTGCAATTACATATCTGAAATCGTAATATAGAAGTTCTTTCATCTGAGGCGAAATTTTTGTTTATAAAAAAGTGTTCAATGTTTACATATTTTTTATTAATTAGTAATATTTCTTCCTGAATACAGAAAATGGGTCAAATTTTAAAATGAAATCTACAAGTTAAATTTTCCTTCATTCAATATTACAAGTAAAGAATTCAATTTCAATCGACGCATATGAACTAGTTTAATCCAAATCAAATATATACTACGTTGATGTTAAACAATATTTGGAAAAATTTTAAAACGAAGGCATCATTTGAATAAAAATTATATTCTTTTATTATATTAGTCTTCATTGCTTACAGGGTAGCAGATTCACAAAAAAATGTAAATATTTAAATAATTAATATGTAATATAAAACAAATTGTAAATAACTAGTAATTCACAGTTGAAATGTATTTTCAAAGCCATCTTTGGCACGAATAAAACTATATCTATCTATCTATCACTAGCCAGTATGTAACGAAATAAAAAAATAATAATAATAAGCTTCATCATAATTATTCGTTAATAAATTATTATTATTATTTTTTTAGATACACAAATATAAAAAAAAAATTCATGTTTCACAACGAAATATAATGGGTATATTATTAAGTTATAAAGAAATATCATTTATGGATTTCCTAATTATAGATATTAGAAACTAAAAATCTACACAGCATTGTACCTGTAAAGTACGTCGAAGAAAATAAACATAGGATTCGAGTATATCATTATTTGGACTATTGCAATTACATATCTGAAATCGTAATATAGAAGTTCTTTCATCTGAGGCGAAATTTTTGTTTATAAAAAAGTGTTCAATGTTTACATATTTTTTATTAATTAGTAATATTTCTTCCTGAATACAGAAAAATGGGTCAAATTTTAAAATGAAATCTACAAGTTAAATTTTCCTTCATTCAATATTACAAGTAAAGGATTCAATTTCAATCGACGCATATGAACTAGTTTAATCCAAATCAAATATATACTACGTTGATGTTAAACAATATTTGGAAAAATTTTAAAACGAAGGCATCATTTGAATAAAAATTATATTCTTTTATTATATTAGTCTTCATTGCTTACAGGGTAGCAGATTCACAAAAAAATATATTTTTGGAATACTTGCCAAGAATAACCTCCTTTGAAAAGCGAAGTTGAATATTTTGGAACTTAAAATCGGAACCACTCTATTCGCTGACGATTCTACTACCATCAGAAAAACTATATTATTATTGACAAAGTTGAATAAGCATGGTAAATACATTTATATTTAAAGAAAAAAATATATTTATTAATTACAATTTTTTATTTAACAGAATGCATATCTGTTTGATCACTGGAGGAAAATTTCATCGCATTTTCAGAAATTAAACACATAAATTACTACATGAAATGAAAGAAACATTCTTCAAATTTTGCGTCACAAATTCTACAAGAAAACTTTGCAATGTCCAAATAAAGTAAGTCAAAATTCATATTAACATTCTCTGCGGCCTTGATATGCAGTATGTCCTCGGATCGAGTTGGAAAGAAGGAAAACATTTTTATTTTTTATTTTACGGGAAAAATGTATTCTTCATAAAAGTTTTTGCATGTTCCAAAACTGCCAAATCAGTTTTAACCTTTTCAAATTTTCTTTTAGTTTCAGAGAAATGTCGAAAATAGTTCGACTTAGAATTTTTCTAATTGTAAGTTCCAAAAACAAGTTTGCGTTGTCATAGAAATTATTGTTAACATGACTTTAACTTTAGTTTCATAAATTTAACAACAAAAATAATATAAACACGGTTTGTTGAGCGCACAATTCTAGTCTTCGATGCAATTCTTTAACTTCTTTGAATTTTTTGCAAAGTTAAAGACGTCACAGCGTCTTGAGTTCTCTCCTTTAAATTCTCTACATTCGGTCGAAGATAATTTGCATAAACTATTTGTTTCCAACGACCCCAAAGATAAAAATCAGCTATAGTCAAATCAGGGCTCCTTGGTGGCCATAACACGAGACCGATTGCCATAGCATTGAATTAGGTAAAATCGTTGTTTTTTGACAACATTTTCAACGATTACAACAGATTTTTCTAATTGACAGTCAATGAAATTAAATAAATATTGCCAGTTACTATGACAACGCGAACTTGTTTTTTTGCGACTTAATAAAATTTTCAAATAAGTCGACCTATTTTCGTTTTTTCTCTGAAACTAAATGAATATTTGAAAAGGTTAAATTTGAATTGGCCATTTTGCCCACTGCTTCTTCGACAAAACGCTCTTTCTTTATGGCAATTCCAATATATTTAAATAATATAAGTGTTACTAACGGTTCGTTTCATTATATCACAATATTCTTTTTGTTTAGTTATCGTCTTTTGCTAACGTTTTTTGGAGGTTTTCCGTTGGCATTTACAGGGAATCCTGAAGACTCATTCGTTCCGCCCAGAAGATTTTTACTACATAGTTTATTGTCATTATTATTTATTGTAATCTTTTAATAATATATAACTTTCCTATTTTGTGTATCTAAGTTATAATTATACATCTGTTACAAAAAACTTGTTTTAAATGCTTCAAATTCCTTTCTTTTAATATAATTTTCTTAAAATGTCACTACATGTTCATTAAAAATGTATATTCTGTAACTCAGTGATTAATTTTTAACCACTTGCTAATTTTTTCTCCAATGAAAATAGGTAGCACTGGAGAAAATATCAAAACATCACTTGTAATGTTTGTTTTTATTTGTTAATAATTTTAGCAACTCTGGTTAAAAATTAGCCACTGAGGTACAGAATAGGCCCCATTGTCAGTTTCTTACATAAATGTGTTTCGGCGATTCAAATTTATTACTTTGACCTAATTCTCGCCGCATATCCATAATCATATCCAGTTTTGAAACCGTAATACGGTAATTTGGGATTACAATACACTTAATATGCAAGACTATTTTTCGTCAGTGTGCGGAAATTACTGTTTAATTCATCTGTTTTTTACAATTAACGGATATTCTTTAAACTATTTTAAAAAATTATTTAGCAGACATAACCGTCTGCAAAATGATGTTTATATTAAAAGATTGTTTCATTATTACTTTACGACAATGTAACTAGGTTAGATTAATGATAAAAATACAAAACTTATTTTTAATTAACTATATATTTCTTATTTTTGTTACATATATTGTATAGACATAAGATAATTTCAAACAGTGTAAATATGTAGGTAATTACTATGGAGAATACATATACATTTTTTTTAAAATAATTGTTTTATTTCGGCATAGTGACATATTTTTTTTTCCCTATTCATATGATGATATACATATTCCATATCCATGTTTAACTTAACATTATAGTATGCAGACAGTTCCCATAATACTGCACTTATAAAACAATCATCCATGTCACAATTCTCCCATAAGATTTTATAGGCTGTTTTTCTTAAATCTAATGTTACATCGATAAGTTTACATTCTGCAGTTTTTTGTAGAAAATTCAAATAGTTTTTATAAATATCGGCATTAGAAATTCTCTTTTCCAAACATAATACTATACTCTATAACAAATTTTGAGCATTTATTAAATTTTCAATTTCACTTTTATCCAAAACAATACAATTTCTTTTGTACAGTAATTAAATTTTTTGCATGGGTAGCTTCGTAATATTAACCCCACTTACATAAACACCCTTCCGCCCTTTTGAAGTCTGTATCATCAGAGAATTCTTTACATTCTGATTTAAATATTCACATATTTTCTCTATATTAATAATAACTATTTGTTGACTGGTTTGAACGTCTACAAGTGTTACAGTTATTTTAAATTTATTATGAGGATTTAAACCAATATTAACAATTTTTTACGTTCAACCTCATCGATATATATATAAAACTTCCTTGCAATAACCTGTTGTTATGATCGTACTTACTTATATTGACAGGTAAAGTGAAATATGTATCGACTGACGCCGTTCCCGTTATGAATTCAAAATTTATATTTTCGCTTTTATCAATCCATTCATGTGCATAACGATCCTGTTGTGATATTTTTTTTTCTAGCGGAACCGTGCTGATTGGTGATAATGTGGACTCTGCTACCTGGACATCAGGTGTTGTATTTTCGCTTTCATCAATCCATTCGTATGTATAACGATCCAGCTGTGATAAATTTTCTTCTACCTGAACCGTGCTGATTGATGAAAGTGTGGACTCTGCTACCTGGACATCAGGTGTTGTAGGCTCGTTCGGGTGTAAGAACTGGAGAATCCCACTGTATTTTATCTTTGACATAATCACTAGCATTTACACTGATGTCCTGTACAGATTGCCTCATCTCCTTGTGTTTTTTCATTAATTGTAGGAATGATGATAATGTCCTGTACCGAAGGATGCTCGATCGTGTAAATTAGATCTTCGCGGGCTTCATATTTTGGTTGCTGTTCATTTACGGATTTCGTCTCTTTCACTTTTCATTACTTTATTCTTTCTATTCTATTCTATTCTACCGAGCTGACTTGACTTTAACATTACCGCTTATTTCAATATTCTTCTTTTTCTTCGTCTCCGGTTGTCTAAAGGTTTGGCTACCTTCTTCGAAGGGGTCCATACATAATTGTTCATATGTACTCATCACGACAGCGGTTTCTTCTTCTATACTTAAACATATATACAGTTTTCAAAGTATACAAATCTTCGTTAAATAATCAAAAAGTTATCCCCACCACTCATTCACAGATTATTATTTAAATTTATTAGCATTAAACAATTGTACAAGTACATTATTACATACAGCTTACTTTAAAACAGATTATGTAAAATTCAAATTAATTTATTTTAAGTAAATTTGAAATTAAATCAAACTGAAGATAAATTTGAATATAAGTATATATTAAGTAGCTGCTAAAAAATAAAACCCAATTTACGTAACGTTAATGGTCCAAAACAAAGGGTTCTTATGAAGCATTTCCGGCCATAAATTACCCTGCAGAAGGTCAAATGTGAAAATAAATATGTTTCGGCGATTCAAATTTATTACTTTGACCTAATTCTCGACTGGTTTTCAAAGTAGCTGATTTGAATAAATTATAGACAGCTCCTACTCTCAACCCTATATCTTCTTGCAGGATGAAAGAAACTCCGCTGTTGGAATTGCGGTGAATTAGGTCACCCGCAAAGGCTCTGCAGAAAACAACAGAGGAAAGCAGAACCAAGAAAGGAAGAAAAGGAGTCGGGAAACTAAGTCGGGTTGATGCGAAGGGGCAAACGTCGTCCCGTAATCCAGTAGCCCCAGAATCCATTAGTTATGTCGCATCCCTTCATCATCAAGCTAACAGCGTCTATGTAGACGGCTCTATCGACAGAAGGCCGCTTAAAATGTTGCTGGATACAAGTGCAACAAAAACAATAATCAGACCCGACTTAGCAAGAAAATTGTGCAGAAAACATCTACTTCCAACAAAGTGGCAAATACGCACAGCCACAGGAGAGTAAGCTACCGCAGCTGGAGAAATAGATTTGACCATCGCTGTTGGAAAAGCCTTGCTCAAAACCGACAAGGTAATCCCAGTTCGAGTAATGAACATAAATTTTTATCCCGTTATACTAAAGAAAGGGACTATAGTAGGAGAATGCTTAAAAGTATCATCGACTAATCGAACTGTGACGGCGAAAGACAACACATCCTGTGAAGTTCCGGATATTCTAATCAAGGAGCTGTCATCATCGTTCCAGGACTTGACTGCCGACCAGAAAACCAAGGCTAAGAACTAAATTGGGAATTTTCAATTTGACAAGAAGGACAAAGGACGAACCAATGTAGTCCATCATAAAATAGACACCGGAGACGCAAGACCCATCCGCCAAACAGCAAGAAGATTACCACTGGCGAAGCGGGAAGAATCAGAAGAAATTATTGAGGACATGAGGACGGAAGGTTTGATTGAACCTTCAAGCAGTCCATGGGCTTCACCAGTAGTGCTAGTGAAGAAGAAGGATGGCTGTACAAGATTTTGCGTCGATTATCGTAAACTTAACAACGTCACGAAGAAGGATAGCTATCCGCTACCCCGAATAGACGACAAACTGGACACATTGGCAGGATCAAAGATCTTCTCTACTCTTGATCTAAAAAGCGGATTCTGGCAAGTAGATTTAGACCCAAGAGACAAAGAAAAGACGACATTTACCATCGGTACCGGTTTTTGACAATTTACTGTTATGCCATTTGGACTCTGTAATGCCCCTGCAACGTTTGAACGACTTATGGAAACCGTGTTGGCTGGACTGTCGTGGAAAACATGTTTGGTTTACCTCGACGATATTATTGTGGTAGCAAAAACGTTCGAGGACCACATGAAGAATTTGGAAGAGGTTTTCCAAAGATTGAGACAGGCTAACCTGAAACTCAGTCCAAACAAGTGTCACTTATTTCAAAAAGAAGTTCATTATCGTGGACGCGTAGTTTCTGGTAAGGGTTTTGCAGTTGACCAGGAGAAAATAAAGGCTGTGAGTGACTGGTCAGTACCGAAAGATAAACATGAATTGAGAAGTTTCTTTGGTCTCTGTACATACTACCGACGTTATATACCTGGATTTGCCAACATAGCGAAGCCATTGACAAGCCTTACTGAAGAAGGCAGAAAATTTATCTGGGAGATGGACTGTCAAGCTGCGTTCAAACAACTGTGACGTCCTTTCGTGGTTAGGACGTCCGTTGCCCTCCGTCGACGTGCTGCAGGTGAACGGTTTCTCGGGCGCCAATCAGTAACAGTCAGGAGCAGCCACGTAACTAAAGAGGGACCGGGATAGCTAGCGGGAAGCCAGGGATTTAGGGCTAATGAAAATTCGCAACTCCCAGGAAGTACACACCTTTAGTTTATAAATTATCAAAAATACAACCGATATGATAATATCTAAATACTTATTTACATTATTACTAACAGACAACAATGCGCTCAACAATAGACGTGTTGCGGGACGATAACCGGTTTAAATTAATTACCGACAGCGAAATAAAATAAAGAGTTGAAATTTGAAAGGGCAGTTAAATTCTAAACAACATACAAACAAAATATAACCAAAACAAAACCCGACGAATCTAAAAGTAAAACGGAGGGGAATATGAGTGATCCGAGTACGTACGGATCTCAAATGCCGAAGTCCGCGTCCGTAAAATAAGATCGAACGCTACCCTAGTCACCAAGGTTGCGAACGGGGCGAGTACGAGTATACGATCCTGGACACCAAGATCGTATTGAATTAGCTAGTGGTGATAACAAGAGTGAATGCACAGATCTCAGAAACCAAGATCCGTGCCCGTAGACGAGACCGAGCGCGACCCTAGTCACCAAGATTGCACTCGGAGACAAGTACGCGATCCTAGCCACCAAGATCGCTAGACTTATCAGTGATGTAGCACAGCAGACACCGCCGTACACTCACAGTTCTCGCACGTCTGCCTCCCAAGAAACCCAGAAGGCTGACTGACTTGCTGTGTTCCGAGCCGGCCTTTTATAGCCGGTCTGGACTAATCGGCTTGGAATTCGAAGTATTCAAGGTCTTTTACTTAAAAATTATTTGAGAGAAAAAAGAAAAAAACAAAGTTACTTTATGCTGTGGGACTCGAACTCCCGACCCTGCGTTCCAGAGTCCAACGCACTACCACTGTGCTATCGCTCTTGCTGGTTTTACATTATTTTTTTATTGTTTACAACGAGATTACTATTTATAAAATGGCGGTGGGGAATAAGAATAGGCTATTTACAATATATACATATACGTATTATTTCTATTAAAACCCAAAATACAACGATTCGTCACACAACTTAAATATTCCTTAAGAAGCGCACCTGTCCTAAGTTATCCTTTACAAGAAGGAGAATTCGTTCTAGATACAGATGCCATCAACGTTGGAATTGGCGTTCTTTCCCAGATACAAGACGGACAAGAGAAGGTTATTGCCTATTTTAGTATAAAACCTTGTCAAAACCAGAGAGGAATTATTGCGTCACCAGAAAAAAACTTTTGGCTGTTGTGAAATCCGTGGAGCACTTCTACAAATATTTGTACGGTAGAAGATTTCTTATAAGAACTGACCATGCTGCTCTCAAATGGCTGCTACAATTTAAGAATCCTGAAGGTCAGGCAGCTAGATGGATTGAAAGATTGCAAGAATATAACTTTGTTATTGAGCATCGAGCAGGTACAAGCCATCATGATGCTGACGCATTATCAAGAAGACCTTGCCAGGACGAATGCAAGCATTGCAGTCGTCTAAAAGAAAAACTCTCTACCATCGCCAGAACAACAGTAGTGAATGATAGTTGGCAAACGGAAGACCTTCCAAGGACCAAGAGAATGACTCAGACTTAAAAATCATACTGGATTGGAAACGTGGCGATAGCAGACCAGTTTGGGAAGATGACACTCACAAAGTGTAAAATCGTACTGGGCGCAGTGGGACTCTATTGTTGTTGAAGAGGGCCTCCTGAAACGTGTCATAGAGAATACTGAAGGTACTGAGAGTAGAACCCAGCTGATAATCCCTAAGAATAGAGTACCGAAAGTATTGAAGAAGATCCACGACGGATCTAGACATTTTGGAGCAAATAAAACCCTCGAGAGATTGCGCCAACGATTTTACTGGGTAAATTGCAAAGAAGATGTAAAAGAGTGGTGCAAGAAATGTGTGGTCTGCGCGGGAAGTAACGGGCCACATAGGAAAAGAAGAGCTCCTATGCGCCAATATAACGTTGGAAGTCCCTTTGAACGCATTGCGATTTAGGTGGCCGGACCATTCCTCGAAACTGATGATGGAAATAAATACATAGTAGTAGTAATGGACTACTTCACTAAGTGGGTCGAAGCCTATCCATTACCCAACCAGGAAGCCATAACGGTCGCTGAAGTCTTGGTAAAAGAATGCATCTGCCGATTTGGAGTACCGCGAGAGATACATTCCGACCAAGGAAGGAATTTCGAGTCTGCTCTGTTCCAAAATATCTGTAAGATATTAGGAATAAAGAAAACCAGAACTACTGCATTACACTGGCAGTCTGATGGCACGGTTGAACGGGTGAATAGAACAATAAATCGGTATTTGTCAAAGGTAGTCTCTAACCATCAACGAGACTGGGACCGACATCTTCATCTGTTCTTGTTGGCTTACCGTTCATCCGTGCATGACACAACAGGGCAAACACCAGCTAACATCTTATTCGGGCGGGAGTTGCGCTTACCATGCGACCTGGTATTTAGCAGTAAACCCGGTGAAGATCTAGCCGGGGAGGACTACGTAACGGACTTACGTAGAAGAATGAACGACCTCCATGAACAAGTCCGTATAAACATTCAAGGTGCTAGCGATCGGATGAAGGACCAGTATGACGTCAAGGCTAAAAAAGGTGGTTATCAACCTGGGAATTTGGTGTGGCTTTACAATCCACAAAGACGTCGTGGCTTATCATCGAAGTTGTAAAAGAATTAGGAAGGTCCCTACGAGATTGTAAAAAGAATAAATAATGTGGTCTACAGAATTAGGAAAACACCTAATGGAAAGCCGAGAGTAGTCCACTTCAATCGGTTAGCCTCTTTTGCTGGTGATAATTTTGACGATCATCGTGGAGCGACGGTTCGCCGGGTTGTAGCTGAGGAACCCACATTTGACGACTTCATGGAAAGCCATTCCACTGGTCACAAGGTACGATATGGCGTGACAATACAAGAACAACGAGATCTGTTCACCGTATTCCCAGAGTATTCCCTCGCACATTGTGTAGCGAAAAACATTAAAATGTCCCGCGGCATCGCTTCAGTTTCTAAAAGATAATTTGGACGAATACAAGAACTGACCAACCAACGTTCAACTTTCGCAAAAACGCTACAATTGAAGGATGATGACGAAGAACACAAGCGGTACATTTACTATCTCGTTACGAAACAATACTCGTATCAGAAGCCGTCATACCGCAATTTCTGGGACTCGCTGTGCGATATTAAAGACCATCTGTTGCACAACGACATCATGAAGCTGGCAGTACTGAAAATAGGCTGTGGACTAGATGGTTTGGATTGGAGGATTGTTAGAAGCATGTTAGAAACAATCTTTCGCTTTACTGGAGTGGAAATTCTAGTCTGCAGCTTCAACTCTACCGGCCAAGAAGAGCTCAAATGGACCGTCGACTGTTACTTCTTCAAGACCTCCAGATGCACTAAGGGTGATGCATGCAGATTTCGTCATAACGAACTGTTCCGGGACGAAACAGTCTTAAGGAGGGGGCATTGTTCTGATTTCCAAAGAATTGGCGAATATTCCAGAATGAAGCGTTTTACTTAAATACCCCGAGCAAGAGATCGCGAGGACAGTCTTGTGTTGATATTTGTAGTGAACAGATGGTGATATAAATAAATAAATAGTGATATAAATATTGTAGAAATAAATATTGCGTAGTTTTAATTGTTTAAATAAATTATCTTAGTGTTTAAGTCTTTATTAAGAATAGTTAGTCTTAAAATAGTGTTTATGTTTATTTATTCATAGTGTTAATTATTTAATTATTCTTTGTAATTAATATTTATTTAATTACACATAGTTATATAAATATTAGTGTTTTAATCAATTTTACACTTCACCTAAATAAATAAAACGTTACACAGTTTTATATGATTCGTGTTGGTATGTTGGTATTGAGGTGACTTGTAAAAGTTCTTCTTTAAGGATATTTGATAGGATTTCTATAAGGATTGTTAAGTTCTCGTCTTTTATAGAACAATACGTTTTTAAAAGAATGTTATTATGAATATTGTTAATTAAAATTGTTTTTCTTCAAACGTTATAAAAGTGATATCTTCTGTGACGTGATTGACAAGGTTGAAGTTTAATTTTAACGCCGGCGTAATATAATTTTTTATTCTAGCCGCCGTTTAATTTCTTCGCCGCCGTAAGTAGAATCAGCCAATAAGAAGTAATTTATACAATAGAAATCTGTAATATCGACCTAAATGTCACTATAGAAACTAAATAACCTAAGAATAAAGTTACTAAAAATTATGAATAACTGACAGGTACCCTACATATTAAACGTCAAATAGTAATTACTTTTTAAAATTTCTACATTTGAAGAAAAAATAGCATATGTTATTCAGAGTAAAAGTGCCTTTGTGTGCCTCGCATGTAATTGTCCGACTCGCTTCGCTCGTCGTGCAAACTTCCATACTCACCACACAAAGTATCACTTTCACTCTTAATAACACAATATACTATTGTTGATATGCTTAATGTTTAAAAACGACACATGCAATTGCATAGAATCCGCACTTTAGTTACAACTGAAATTAAACTTCGGTTTAATTACTATAAATATATTTTAATGGATATAATATTTGACCCTTAATATAATGCATTTTTAGACTATGACAATATTAAACCTTTGGTGAACATTACAAAATATTGAAGCAGTACTGTTCCCATGTATAATTATGTTATTAATAATATTAGGAATAATCTTTATTACGATAAAATATTTTTGTGAATAATTATTTTACGAACATCTGTTTTCATTTTGAAACTAGTCTAGGATTGGATTTGTTTACATTTAGCAGGCCAGGTCAGAAAACACTTGACATATACGGAAATATTGTATGCATTCCACTATCTGTATTTGGAGCATAGGCGTAGATTTCACGAATCTCTATACGGTATTCATATTCCCGTAGAATATTATATAAAATTATATCGTTATTTAAATATGTTCGGATGTGTAAATCAAGTATTTTAAATAACAGAAATATCTATTTCAGTATCATATTGTTAAAAACTATGATCCATATTCTCACCTACCTTGAAGAAGCGCTACTTCGAAAAAGTGAAAATAAAGAAGCGAGCGAAGTAGCGGTCTAATTCTCACCTCGAAAAAGTACGTGAAGTAGCGCTACTTCAGCTTGACGAAGAAGTGAATTAAAGAAGTGGTTAGTACCGTGTTTTCGCGTGTTACTTTGTTGTTTTTTAAGTCATAATGGCGCAAAAATTGTACGATCTACCAGAATTAGACGAGTTAAATGAAATTAACGAAATAATAAATGTGAGAAGAAGGAGTTTGAGACGTATACGAAACCGATATGACCCTTTTACGGATTTAAGCAACGAAGAATTTCGAAATAGATACCGTTTAAGCAAAGAAACAGTACGGTACGTTTTAAGTTTGATAGGGGACCAATTGAAACCGTTAAAATATTCAACAAAATCTTCAATTTCTCCTGAATTGCAACTCTTAATTGCATTACGTTTTTATTCTAAGGGAAATTATCAAAGTGAAACAGGTAAATACTACTTCTACAATAAAATAAAAACTAATATTTACATTATAGATACTTGTTCAACAATTTAGAAAAGTAACTATTTGCATAAATTATTACTCAAAACATATTTTTCATTTAATATAGTAATTGTTTATGTAAATAATGCATAATCATCCTGTAATTGGGACAATATATCCTGTTGCGTTGATTGTTGAAATAAAAATTACAGCTTGAGATGATTCTATCTATACCTACCTACATATTATTTCATATCCTCTCTTATCATAATTATTATATACATTTCTTATTTTGGGTAAAGTGCACAGTAAGCTCATACAAAGGATTTGACATTTCTAGCGCATGCGTAGTTGCTATTTTCTTTGCCAATTTCCAATGCTTCTCAAACAAACTAGGTAGTAATCAGTAATCAACACAATCAATGAATCAATTCGATATAATCTCCAAGTTTTCATTGGCACTTTCGAGAAAGAAATTTAGATTATATTTGGTGAAAATTATTGCTTCTTTTCATTTCAGTAATAGTATGAGATAGATGAACTCTAGCTCTACTCACCATCACTGGAGTGTTAAGAAATGAAAATTTGCGCCAAATTTCATAAGCTAAAATTTATCACCAAAGTGATATGAGATATAATGAAAGTTGGGGGTTAAGCAAATGTGTTTTTATTTATTATTAGAAGCACAGGGCTTACATATCACAAGTATCAAACAAATCTTTTATACGTATATACGAGTATAATCGTATTTGTAAGAATATTATGTAGGTATTATTAACTGCTCTCACCATATGGCCTCATACGCAGAAGATTCCAAAATGTATGACATGAATCCTAATCTGTACTTTTATTCTTATTTTATCTTTATTAAACTACTTTTCAAATTATTGTATAACTTATTTACAGCCGATATACATGGAGTAACACAACCTACCGTGTCCAAGATCATTAAAAAAGTTTCAAAAATTGTAGCATCCCTTCGACCGCGGTTCATAAAATTTAATGAAAATTCTACAAAAACAAAAACAGATTTTTATAATATAGCACATTTTCCTTCTGTTGTGGGTGCTATAGATTGTACCCATATAAAAATAAAAAATCCAAATAAAAATGAAGCTATGCTGTATTATAATAGAAAAGGATTTTATTCACTAAACATACAAGTTGTATGTGATGCGAATTGCAAAATTGTAGATATCGTTGCTAGGTGGAGAGGGAGTGCACATGATGCAAGAATTTGGTCAGATTGTTCACTAAAAACAAAATTTGAGGTAAATTTGATAGTTATTCTAATTCAACCAAAAATTATATTCCATTATTTGTGCGTTAGGTACCTATTTGTACATTGCTCGATATTTCCGCATTGGAAAATAAAGTAACATTTGATGAATTTATTTATATGAATTACAGAATGATGAAATAGATGGAATTCTACTTGGTGACGGTGGATATCCATGTACCCACTATTTACTTACGCCTTTCCTAAATCCTCAAACAATCCCCGAAAATGCCTACAATTCTGCGCACATAAAAACTCGAAATACATTGAACGATGCTTCGGCCAATGGAAAAGTATGTTTCGGGCTTTGTATAGAGGTATGGATTTGTCTTTGCCAAATGCAAAAGCTGCTATTATAGCTATGACAGTTTTATACAATATTAAAAAAAATAGTGGTGAAGACAATACTTACGGTACACTACACATAACTTGAATAAGTATATCTCATTCGTTTTATATTTAATCTTCACAGAATCTGATTCGGATAATGAGGAAGATGAGGATAATAATTTAATTGATGCTCAGCCAACAAGTTCAAGACGAGGAAATATATTCCGAGCACAATTTGCTCGTCAACATTTTTAAAATTTATGAAATATATTTTCCCAGTATTTCCCTCCACTTACCTAATACTTCCCCGTATTTTTTTAGTTTTTAACTTAGATCATATAACTTACAGAATTGGACGTCAAAAGATTTTTTGCTTTATTGTACAGCCTACGTAGGCTGCACTTAAAACTTTTTTTACAGTTTCTCGCGCAAGCGCTTTTAGTTATTGGAGGTAAAGCTATCTATTGCTATTTCTCAATCCTATGCATAGAAAGGTTCTGATATCGAGTTCTGTAAGCTATGTGATTTAAGTTTAAGGTTTTTAAATAATTGTTAGAAGGAAAAAAATAATATTATATTATACAAAATTAAATAAATTACTACATATATAATTATACTTTATAAACTAAACTAAACTAAAATACAACAAAAAATATTTATTTAATAATTGCCTTCTTAATATTTCTTTTTCCATTTCTGTTTTTTCTATTATTGATTTTTTAATTCTATATCTAATTTTTCATTTTCCTGCTTTAATTTTAATAAATCAAATTTCGCCTCCTCAACTTTTAATTGAACATTGTACATATCAAGTTGAATTTAGCGTCCACTCGTTGTAGTTTTAGGAAAAGATAGTCGGAATTTGGACATCGGGTGAAAAAAAATTTTTTATACCATTTCCTTCAACGTTTCGGTTTAATTTAAACCATTATCAAGAATTTTACGGTTTCTAGTAGTTGCAAGAGATTTTGAAGATTTGTCCCAGTTCTTCAGGCATCTAGATGCTGTTGGACCGTAAGTGGTTGTGATGTCTCCAAAGAATCCCATGATGTTGGAAAAAGCCGAGAGTATTGAATTTCAAGTTGAATTTAGCGTCCACTCGTTGTAGTTTTAGGAAAAGATAGTCGGAATTTGGACATCGGGTGAAAAAAAATTTTTTATACCATTTCCTTCAACGTTTCGGTTTAATTTAAACCATTATCAAGAATTTTACGGTTTCTAGTAGTTGCAAGAGATTTTGAAGATTTGTCCCAGTTCTTCAGGCATCTAGATGCTGTTGGACCGTAAGTGGTTGTGATGTCTCCAAAGAATCCCATGATGTTGGAAAAAGCCGAGAGTATTGAATTTCAAGTTGAATTTAGCGTCCACTCGTTGTAGTTTTAGGAAAAGATAGTCGGAATTTGGACATCGGGTGAAAAAAAATTTTTTATACCATTTCCTTCAACGTTTCGGTTTAATTTAAACCATTATCAAGAATTTTACGGTTTCTAGTAGTTGCAAGAGATTTTGAAGATTTGTCCCAGTTCTTCAGGCATCTAGATACTGTTGGACCGTAAGTGGTTGTGATGTCTCCAAAGAATCCCATGATGTTGGAAAAAGCCGAGAGTATTGAATTTCAAGTTGAATTTAGCGTCCACTCGTTGTAGTTTTAGGAAAAGATAGTCGGAATTTGGACATCGGGTGAAAAAAAATTTTTTATACCATTTCCTTCAACGTTTCGGTTTAATTTAAACCATTATCAAGAATTTTACGGTTTCTAGTAGTTGCAAGAGATTTTGAAGATTTGTCCCAGTTCTTCAGGCATCTAGATGCTGTTGGACCGTAAGTGGTTGTGATGTCTCCAAAGAATCCCATGATGTTGGAAAAAGCCGAGAGTATTGAATTTCAAGTTGAATTTAGCGTCCACTCGTTGTAGTTTTAGGAAAAGATAGTCGGAATTTGGACATCGGGTGAAAAAAAATTTTTTATACCATTTCCTTCAACGTTTCGGTTTAATTTAAACCATTATCAAGAATTTTACGGTTTCTAGTAGTTGCAAGAGATTTTGAAGATTTGTCCCAGTTCTTCAGGCATCTAGATGCTGTTGGACCGTAAGTGGTTGTGATGTCTCCAAAGAATCCCATGATGTTGGAAAAAGCCGAGAGTATTGAATTTCAAGTTGAATTTAGCGTCCACTCGTTGTAGTTTTAGGAAAAGATAGTCGGAATTTGGACATCGGGTGAAAAAAAATTTTTTATACCATTTCCTTCAACGTTTCGGTTTAATTTAAACCATTATCAAGAATTTTACGGTTTCTAGTAGTTGCAAGAGATTTTGAAGATTTGTCCCAGTTCTTCAGGCATCTAGATGCTGTTGGACCGTAAGTGGTTGTGATGTCTCCAAAGAATCCCATGATGTTGGAAAAAGCCGAGAGTATTGAATTTCAAGTTGAATTTAGCGTCCACTCGTTGTAGTTTTAGGAAAAGATAGTCGGAATTTGGACATCGGGTGAAAAAAAATTTTTTATACCATTTCCTTCAACGTTTCGGTTTAATTTAAACCATTATCAAGAATTTTACGGTTTCTAGTAGTTGCAAGAGATTTTGAAGATTTGTCCCAGTTCTTCAGGCATCTAGATGCTGTTGGACCGTAAGTGGTTGTGATGTCTCCAAAGAATCCCATGATGTTGGAAAAAGCCGAGAGTATTGAATTTCAAGTTGAATTTAGCGTCCACTCGTTGTAGTTTTAGGAAAAGATAGTCGGAATTTGGACATCGGGTGAAAAAAAATTTTTTATACCATTTCCTTCAACGTTTCGGTTTAATTTAAACCATTATCAAGAATTTTACGGTTTCTAGTAGTTGCAAGAGATTTTGAAGATTTGTCCCAGTTCTTCAGGCATCTAGATGCTGTTGGACCGTAAGTGGTTGTGATGTCTCCAAAGAATCCCATGATGTTGGAAAAAGCCGAGAGTATTGAATTTCAAGTTGAATTTAGCGTCCACTCGTTGTAGTTTTAGGAAAAGATAGTCGGAATTTGGACATCGGGTGAAAAAAAATTTTTTATACCATTTCCTTCAACGTTTCGGTTTAATTTAAACCATTATCAAGAATTTTACGGTTTCTAGTAGTTGCAAGAGATTTTGAAGATTTGTCCCAGTTCTTCAGGCATCTAGATGCTGTTGGACCGTAAGTGGTTGTGATGTCTCCAAAGAATCCCATGATGTTGGAAAAAGCCGAGAGTATTGAATTTCAAGTTGAATTTAGCGTCCACTCGTTGTAGTTTTAGGAAAAGATAGTCGGAATTTGGACATCGGGTGAAAAAAAATTTTTTATACCATTTCCTTCAACGTTTCGGTTTAATTTAAACCATTATCAAGAATTTTACGGTTTCTAGTAGTTGCAAGAGATTTTGAAGATTTGTCCCAGTTCTTCAGGCATCTAGATGCTGTTGGACCGTAAGTGGTTGTGATGTCTCCAAAGAATCCCATGATGTTGGAAAAAGCCGAGAGTATTGAATTTCAAGTTGAATTTAGCGTCCACTCGTTGTAGTTTTAGGAAAAGATAGTCGGAATTTGGACATCGGGTGAAAAAAAATTTTTTATACCATTTCCTTCAACGTTTCGGTTTAATTTAAACCATTATCAAGAATTTTACGGTTTCTAGTAGTTGCAAGAGATTTTGAAGATTTGTCCCAGTTCTTCAGGCATCTAGATGCTGTTGGACCGTAAGTGGTTGTGATGTCTCCAAAGAATCCCATGATGTTGGAAAAAGCCGAGAGTATTGAATTTCAAGTTGAATTTAGCGTCCACTCGTTGTAGTTTTAGGAAAAGATAGTCGGAATTTGGACATCGGGTGAAAAAAAATTTTTTATACCATTTCCTTCAACGTTTCGGTTTAATTTAAACCATTATCAAGAATTTTACGGTTTCTAGTAGTTGCAAGAGATTTTGAAGATTTGTCCCAGTTCTTCAGGCATCTAGATGCTGTTGGACCGTAAGTGGTTGTGATGTCTCCAAAGAATCCCATGATGTTGGAAAAAGCCGAGAGTATTGAATTTCAAGTTGAATTTAGCGTCCACTCGTTGTAGTTTTAGGAAAAGATAGTCGGAATTTGGACATCGGGTGAAAAAAAATTTTTTATACCATTTCCTTCAACGTTTCGGTTTAATTTAAACCATTATCAAGAATTTTACGGTTTCTAGTAGTTGCAAGAGATTTTGAAGATTTGTCCCAGTTCTTCAGGCATCTAGATGCTGTTGGACCGTAAGTGGTTGTGATGTCTCCAAAGAATCCCATGATGTTGGAAAAAGCCGAGAGTATTGAATTTCAAGTTGAATTTAGCGTCCACTCGTTGTAGTTTTAGGAAAAGATAGTCGGAATTTGGACATCGGGTGAAAAAAAATTTTTTATACCATTTCCTTCAACGTTTCGGTTTAATTTAAACCATTATCAAGAATTTTACGGTTTCTAGTAGTTGCAAGAGATTTTGAAGATTTGTCCCAGTTCTTCAGGCATCTAGATGCTGTTGGACCGTAAGTGGTTGTGATGTCTCCAAAGAATCCCATGATGTTGGAAAAAGCCGAGAGTATTGAATTTCAAGTTGAATTTAGCGTCCACTCGTTGTAGTTTTAGGAAAAGATAGTCGGAATTTGGACATCGGGTGAAAAAAAATTTTTTATACCATTTCCTTCAACGTTTCGGTTTAATTTAAACCATTATCAAGAATTTTACGGTTTCTAGTAGTTGCAAGAGATTTTGAAGATTTGTCCCAGTTCTTCAGGCATCTAGATGCTGTTGGACCGTAAGTGGTTGTGATGTCTCCAAAGAATCCCATGATGTTGGAAAAAGCCGAGAGTATTGAATTTCAAGTTGAATTTAGCGTCCACTCGTTGTAGTTTTAGGAAAAGATAGTCGGAATTTGGACATCGGGTGAAAAAAAATTTTTTATACCATTTCCTTCAACGTTTCGGTTTAATTTAAACCATTATCAAGAATTTTACGGTTTCTAGTAGTTGCAAGAGATTTTGAAGATTTGTCCCAGTTCTTCAGGCATCTAGATGCTGTTGGACCGTAAGTGGTTGTGATGTCTCCAAAGAATCCCATGATGTTGGAAAAAGCCGAGAGTATTGAATTTCAAGTTGAATTTAGCGTCCACTCGTTGTAGTTTTAGGAAAAGATAGTCGGAATTTGGACATCGGGTGAAAAAAAATTTTTTATACCATTTCCTTCAACGTTTCGGTTTAATTTAAACCATTATCAAGAATTTTACGGTTTCTAGTAGTTGCAAGAGATTTTGAAGATTTGTCCCAGTTCTTCAGGCATCTAGATGCTGTTGGACCGTAAGTGGTTGTGATGTCTCCAAAGAATCCCATGATGTTGGAAAAAGCCGAGAGTATTGAATTTCAAGTTGAATTTAGCGTCCACTCGTTGTAGTTTTAGGAAAAGATAGTCGGAATTTGGACATCGGGTGAAAAAAAATTTTTTATACCATTTCCTTCAACGTTTCGGTTTAATTTAAACCATTATCAAGAATTTTACGGTTTCTAGTAGTTGCAAGAGATTTTGAAGATTTGTCCCAGTTCTTCAGGCATCTAGATGCTGTTGGACCGTAAGTGGTTGTGATGTCTCCAAAGAATCCCATGATGTTGGAAAAAGCCGAGAGTATTGAATTTCAAGTTGAATTTAAAAAATTTTTTTTTCACCCGATGTCCAAATTCCGACTATCTTTTCCTAAAACTACAACGAGTGGACGCTAAATTCAACTTGAAATTCAATACTCTCGGCTTTTTCCAACATCATGGGATTCTTTGGAGACATCACAACCACTTACGGTCCAACAGCATCTAGATGCCTGAAGAACTGGGACAAATCTTCAAAATCTCTTGCAACTACTAGAAACCGTAAAATTCTTGATAATGGTTTAAATTAAACCGAAACGTTGAAGGAAATGGTATAAAAAATTTTTTTTCACCCGATGTCCAAATTCCGACTATCTTTTCCTAAAACTACAACGAGTGGACGCTAAATTCAACTTGAAATTCAATACTCTCGGCTTTTTCCAACATCATGGGATTCTTTGGAGACATCACAACCACTTACGGTCCAACAGCATCTAGATGCCTGAAGAACTGGGACAAATCTTCAAAATCTCTTGCAACTACTAGAAACCGTAAAATTCTTGATAATGGTTTAAATTAAACCGAAACGTTGAAGGAAATGGTATAAAAAAAATTTTTTTTCACCCGATGTCCAAATTCCGACTATCTTTTCCTAAAACTACAACGAGTGGACGCTAAATTCAACTTGAAATTCAATACTCTCGGCTTTTTCCAACATCATGGGATTCTTTGGAGACATCACAACCACTTACGGTCCAACAGCATCTAGATGCCTGAAGAACTGGGACAAATCTTCAAAATCTCTTGCAACTACTAGAAACCGTAAAATTCTTGATAATGGTTTAAATTAAACCGAAACGTTGAAGGAAATGGTATAAAAAATTTTTTTTCACCCGATGTCCAAATTCCGACTATCTTTTCCTAAAACTACAACGAGTGGACGCTAAATTCAACTTGAAATTCAATACTCTCGGCTTTTTCCAACATCATGGGATTCTTTGGAGACATCACAACCACTTACGGTCCAACAGCATCTAGATGCCTGAAGAACTGGGACAAATCTTCAAAATCTCTTGCAACTACTAGAAACCGTAAAATTCTTGATAATGGTTTAAATTAAACCGAAACGTTGAAGGAAATGGTATAAAAAATTTTTTTTCACCCGATGTCCAAATTCCGACTATCTTTTCCTAAAATTGTACATATCGTTTTCCCTTTTATTTCGGGCTTTAAAAATTGTACTAACTTCCCCACAAATTGCTTCGTCAAAATTGCCCAATTTTAACTTTTTCTGTGAAGATTTACGTGGGGTATTGGTAGGTTGGGAATGGGTTTCAATGGGTAGTACAGGATTTGGCATTTCTGTTGGATTCAGTGTTGAAGTGGATGGAGGTTCTTCATTAGTAGGAATAAGGATTCAATAAAAAAGATATTCCAAATGTAAAGATATTTCATATATTTCAGTATAAAGGTACACACAGTTTATCAAGTTTATAGGTACAATATGTAAATATTCATGCATCTTATTAGTCATAGATTCATTCATAATTCAAAATTAAAAACATTCATAGGCATATTTTGATTTTATATAATATATCATGCATTCATAAATTCATACGTAACCTTACGTGCAATAATACAACACTTTGCATCAAGATTTGCACATTATTATATATAGTAGGTACATCTAATATATCATTCACTGCAGTGAAACCTCATTTTACAATTTAAATAGACACTGAAACAACCCTGCCCCCGGTGGGATTCGAACCCGACATTAGTGCTGCCATAATTTATATAAAACTGTTGACTGTTTGTTCATCAATATTTTTAATTTCAAGTAGTTATTTCACTAATGCTTTTGTTTTTGTTGAAAAATGGGAATTAGAAGACCAGAAAGATAATGGCGGGAAAAATGTATATATAGATTTCACTGTAGTAAGTGTAGAAATATAATAGTAAATATAAAAAAACTTACCCAGTCTCTGGATTTAATAAATACTCATTCACCTGTCCCTGATGTCCATCTGAATCAAACATATTAGTATCTTCTGTAAAATCATTTGGACATAAACTACTAATGAGCCAGTCTGTTTCACTCGGTTCTTCTTCTGCTGGTCCTCCTCCAGTTCCTTTCGAATATTTTTTGTAATTACTTATGTTTTGTTTAGCATTCCCTTTCAATCTAAACCAAAACTGTTTTATTTGTTTCGAGTTTCTATTGAACCCCAATACTCGAAATTTCTGGTCCAATTCCTCCCATTTATTTTTACGGGCTTTTATTGCCTTTCCATCATTCGATTTGTTTTCAAATATATTTATATTTTCTTTGATGAAATCAAAGAAAATTTCTTTTTCATTTGATGAGAACGGTGTCCTCTCTGTTTTAGGAGGCATCTAAAATAATGTCATAATTACTCGTACCTATATTATAAAACTTAATTTTGTACTAAATCTTTATAAAAATTATATAAATATATAAAATTTACTTACCTCAATATATTTTGTTATAAATATCGTCTAAGTACGAAGATTCAGTAAAATTTACTTTTTGACAGCAGCTATCTAGTTGGTCCCTGGCAGCTAACTATGTCACACGGGTGAATTCAGTTGTTGTTTCGAGATTGAAGTAGCGCTACTTTGAGAAGCGGTAAATACAAGAGGTAAGAATTTGAATTTACGAAAAATCACTACTTCGCGAAAAATCACTTCTTTAAGAAGTACTTGAAGTAGTGCTTTTTCAGAATAGGTGAGAATACGGGCCTATATCCTTTCAGTTATCATTTAATTACAATTACAAATAACTTTAACAACATAAAGTTTATAAATTAGTATGTATTTGAATCATTCTTAAAGTCTCTAAAATGAGGTGTTATTACAACACATCAGTTAAAATATTCTGTAATAAAATACAACCCCAAATAAATAAGATATTAGATTTCAACTAATATAAATTTACCTATGTCACACTACGACAGGTGGCACAATATAAGATTTGCAGATGGTACTGCTAATTTAAATAAATATGCAATATGGCAAATAATATTATGTTTTGTTAGATATTTTGAAATGTACAAGATTTCTCAAAAGATCATCCGCACGCCCATGGACTCCACGTCCTGGCGCTAAAGCCAGATGGCCAAACCACTTAAAAGGGTCAGACTGCAAGACGCTGAGCCTGTAGACCTGCAGGGTTGAGATGTAGATTCTAGAAGATTCCACGATCACGCGTCTGGATCGTGGTGGAGAGGGAAGAGGCTACCCCCGAAACGCCTTCATTCTGAAGGAGAGAAGAGGGATATTTTTGTATATAACCCGAGTCCAAAGCTGTACTCGGGGAGTCAGATCCAGGACTCCACTATGCTTGGCTTGTCCGAGGTAGTTACTCCTGGTCTTCTCGACTCCACTCCCTAACCCTCCGCCTGTCCCTCTGACACCGCTATCGAAAATTGCTTACAAGGCTCTGTCTGGCATATCGATTGGCTTTCCTCACCGCTAGCGTCATCTCAAAGTTGCTCAAAAAGGCACTGTCTGGCACATGGACGACCTGGTGCATCCTCTGACACCGCTATCAAAAGTTGCATACAAGGCACTGTCTGGCATATCGATAGATTTTCCTCCCCGCTAGCGTCGTCTCAAAGTTGCTCAAAAAGGCACTGTCTGGCACATGGACGACCTGGTGCACCCTCTGACACCGCTATCGAAAGTTGCTTACAAGGCACTGTCTGGCACATCGATAGATTTTTCCTCTTAGCTAGTGTCGTCTGACAGTTGCTCAAAAGGCCCCGTCTGGCACGTAGACGACCTGGTGCACATTCTGCCCACCACGATGGAGTTCATCTACCAATACTCTTGGCTATCCACGACTCAACTCGGACAAGCTAGGTATGTGTCTATTATTTTATATAAATGTCACAAAATATTAATTATGAAATTATGGTTGTCACAATGATATCATATTTTTATTAAATATAACCGATCTAATATTGGTTGTCTAACAATTGTAAATTTACTCAAACACAACAGATTCGCCAGCTCAGCTGGGTGTCTGCCTCAAATACAACTATCAACAATTATTTCTGATAGCTTTGACTGTGTGCTCGCCGTGGCCGGTTCACGATTACTGTGTGCTCTTAGGGCCGGTAGAACCGTGAGCTCATGGGCCGGTCTTTGCGATTCAGACCATCTATAACCATATAAATAATGGCTCTCTGACAAAATAGAGCGCCCTATAAACAAAAGATATCAGAGCAACGGCATGCCGACTCTGAAACCAACAATAAACTCAAATAAAACTCAAACACACACAATTACAATTGTAACTGACAACCAATATAAGTTTGGTCTCAGTCACTCAATTTACCATAAATGGTTATAATAAATTATTGGGACAACTCTTTATAAATTGAATGCAATATTTTTATATAATTGTTATATTGTCAAATTGTCTCTCTACCTGGGGTTTTGACTGTGGTTTCCCCCAGGTAATTAAGGTGAATGCCGGAGAGCGTAATATTCCACAGCACTTTCCGAATTTAGTAATTATAAATAAATGCACAAGATAGATATTATGTCTGTCTTTTGGAGTGAATATCATTCTTTTATTTATCAAATACCTGTCCAAACTCCTCCACTTTTAACAGCTACTCTGTATTACGACGATGAAGGGTTACTTATTTAAATAAACACAACGAAGGGTAAATTAAACCTTCCATTAGACGATCTTTGGTTAAAGTATAATTTTGTATGTACGGAGGAGGTGGGTACGTACTGTGACAATATACTATTTTATAAAATTGTTTTCAATGTTATTGATTTCCTTTATTAGTTCGTTGTAATTTATTATTTCGAAATATAAAGTATTTAATTGGCAGAAAGTTATAGTTTCTTCTAACAGAATTAGAGAGAAATAAAGTTCTTGTCCTATTTGTATTAATTCGTTTAGAATGTTTTGAGTTCTTATAATGTCCATTTCGTCAATAATTTTTCCTAATACTTTTTCTAAGGTGTCTAGTTTTTTATTCAAAATGTTGTTATTTTCGTTAATTATTTCAATTTTATCGTTAAATTGGGCGATGATATTGTTGTTGATTTTTACCATTGTATTGATTTTATCGGTTAGTTTATTTTCATTAAATTTTATATTTTCTATTATTTGATCGTATCGTTCTTTATCTGTATCATCCAGGTTACCTGTTATACTTTTGATTATTGAGCCTAACCCGTTAATTCAACCGCATTTATTTCTTTTAGTATTTAGGAGTTGTACTTTATCTTTTAAATGTAATATGATATTATTTAATATATTTTTGTTATGTGTGATACTATCTTGAAATTTATATTTTTGTATTTTTTGATATAGGGTGTTAGTGTTGGATTCTAAGATATGGTATTGTTGAAGGATGTTAGATATGGGAACTTGGAATTATATTATTTGGATGTTTACTTGTATGTAGGCTGTCCCTGTCAAGTATGTTAAGTCCAGTATTAGTGTCATCTTGTATTATTTGAGATATTCCGAAAGGAATTAGTCTGTAACAAGTCGAGGAGTTTTAAGATTTGATATTTCATGTTTTTTATCGTTTTCGTCTACAATTTGTCCTCTTGCAGAACGTATTGTCTTTTCACCTAAAATGTTAAATTTCGGATTTTCTATTTTGCTGGAATTTCTCTTATTTATTTTTACATACCGGTGTGAAGTTACCGACGATTTTTAGCGACGGTGTTTCATCGACAGAAAACTGGCAACACTGTTCAGCGACGGAAATGAGCGATGGAAGTTAACGACGAATATATTTTGTGTACATAAAAATTGTATTAAAAGGGTATGTGACAAATCCAAATTTCCAGGAATTGAGGAAATAAACATATTACTTAAAAAAACATCAAATCTGATCAAATAAAACGCGAGAGAAATTACCATTTTACAATTTTATTGAGTAGCCAATGAACAGTATTTCATTTAAATGCAATTAATTGGTATTAAAAGAGATTGTGACAAACTCAAATCTTCAGGATTTATAAAATATAGCATATTAACTAAAAATTCAACTACTATTTAAACTATAACATGGGTGTACCTCACAGTTTTCGTAATTTTATTGAGGTATACACAAACAATTTTTACTTAAATGCAAATAATTAGTATTAAAGGGATTTGTGATAAACCCAAATTTACAGGAATAATAAAAAATACCATGGTATATAAAAATACATCTTGTATCTAAACATTATCAGGGGTGTACTTCAGATTTTTCTATTTTATTGGGTTAAAGACGAACAATTTTTACTTACAAGTAATAAGTTTTAAAAGGGTTTGTGATAAACCCAAATTTTTAAGAATAATAAAAGATACCGTGGTTTCTAAAAATACATCTTGTATTCAAACAATATCAGGGGTTTACTTCAGATTTTTTAAATTTTATTTAGATAAAGAGGGCGTAATTTTACTTAAATGCAATTAATTAGTATTAAAAGGGTTTGTGATAAACCAATATTTACAGGAATAATAAAAGGGACCTTAATTAATAAAAATACATCTTGAATTTAAACAACATAAGGGGTGTACTTCTGATTTTTCTATTTTATTTAGCCAAGGAGGAACAATTTGGACTTAAATGCTAGAAATTCGTATTAAAAGGGTATGTGATAAACAAATATTTACAGGAATAATAAAAGGTACCATAATTCATAAAAATACATCTTGTATTTAAACAACATCAGGGGTGTACTTCGGATTTTTCTATTTTATTTCGCCAAAGAGGAACAATTTGGATTTAAATGCTAGTAATTAGTATTAAAGGGTTTGTGATAAACCCACATTTACAGGTATAATAAAAGATACTATGGTATATAAAAATACATCTTGTATCTAAACATTATCAGGGGTGTACTTCAGATTTTTCTATTTTATTTGGTTAACCCTTTCCAGCCCAAATTAATATTTATCGAGAAAAAAAATATAAAATTGTTCTTTTTAACGGTTTTTACCTATAGTAACACATATTAATAATTAAAAAGAAATTTTGGCTTTTCGTATTAAAAAAAAAGTTATGTTGCCATTTGGCTACATTGGGAATTCATGGTAACGCAATAGGAAAAATAGTAAAATTTTATTTTTTACAATAAATTCTGCATTTTGCTAATTATTTACATAAAATTAACTATTTCAAACAATAAATATACATTTATTTTAAAAAGGAACAAAAATTATTTAAAAAATACTTATTTTTTTATATGATATTGCATAAAACAGTTTTTGTCTTTTGTAAGACATAATTGTACACTACATTTCGTACATTTTATTCGAGAAAAACCTTTTATACATAATTTACACCGTCCTTTGTTATTCGTATGCTCAGGCCAATGCCCAATATTGTCCAACCGAACATCGTCAATAGGCCGTGTAGAAACTTTATATTTTTTTCTTTGTATTGGCGATTCAGAGTTCTGGGATGATGGTCTCCCCCTTTTTTTGAGATTTGTTTTAGAACATAATAATAAACCGTGTGCTATTTTAGATCTAAATTCTAATAAGCTCATGTGCTTTTTCATATTTTGACCCTCGTTTTGACCAATATGTCGTCTATACAATATCCAGGAATTAACTACAGAAATATCTATCAGATGAAATACTATTCTTAGATAAAATCTTTTTACTCTTATATTTGTTCGGTATAATTCTACTAGCATATCCATTAAATCCACTCCCCCCATAAATTTATTGTATTCCTTCACTATTGCCGGACAGGGTACTTCTACGTACGATTTTGAAGCGACTGACCATCTTTTTACAGTTTCCATCGGATGCTGTCCTACGTAAGTCGAGGCCAAATGTACAAATTTATTGTCTAGCCATTTTACTAATACTATGTTATTCTTTTCGTCTAATACTACATACAATGAACCGCGTCCAATTTTTTTTAATTCTTTATCTGATTTTAGCTTACAATCTTTAAATCTATTAATTCTGACTGTACCCGTTACTAAAAAACCTTTTTCTTTTAAATTTACAAAAAGTGGGTGGGAACTAAACCAATTGTCCATAAAAATCTTAAAATTATTGTTTGACGGTAAGGTACTAACTAATTTTAAAACAATATCTCCACTAATTCCTAAAGATGCATCTTCTTTTTCAGAAACAGTCCCTTTTCCGACGTAAATTTGAAAATCATACAAATATCCACTTGACCCCGCACGCGCAAAACCTTTTATTCCCCATTTATGTGGTTTATTCCTAAGGTATTGTTTTAGAGAACTACGGCCTTTAAATGGAATTATGAATTCGTCAATTGCATTGTATTCTTCCGGTTCTATTTTCAGAAAATTTGATTTTAGAGTATCAATAAATGGCCTAATTTTATATAATTTATCGTCGTTGTCTTTAGGTTTTTTTGTGTTGTCATTCAAATGGAAAAAATTTCGCAATTTGTCAAATCTGTTTCGGGGCATTATGTCAGCAACAAGACAGATACGGGTTTCGTTTGCCCAGAACATTCTGTATGATGGCATTTTGACTATACCGCTTAGTAAATGTATTCCTAAAAATTGTTCGATTTCGCTATTATTTGTGTTTATTGATGTACCAGTTTTCTCCACGGAATATATATTTGTTTGTTCAACTATATTACTTATTATAGAGTCATCGATGAATAATTTAAAATATTGCAGGGGTGACATGTCGTTCCCTGGGGGATATGAAAATTGTTTGTTGTAATCAACGTTTATTATTTCAATATCTCTTTTTGTCCACTTTATATCATATTTTGTCTTCTTTGTTTTCTTGCCTTCATCCTTGTCTGTAATATTTTCTTTCGGATCAATGTTTTCCTCTTCAGAAGTATTGAAATCCGAAAAACTTCTTTCTTTATCCACTGCCTTTGAAGTATCTTCGTTGAGGTTAATAATATTTTCCTCAATTTCTATTCTCCTTGAATCCGAAACTTGCTCGTTTTCCAGTTCTTCATCGGAGAATTCGAATTCTATGTCTGAATCTTCAAGCAATTTTAAATATTCTTCGTCTGTTATTTTCTCCAAGTCAATTATTTTTTGTTTTTGGGCACTCATCTAGGAAGGAAAAGGATAATGAGGATAGGAAAAATGATTTATAGAAAGGTAGAAATAAAATTCGAAGTAAAATGGACAAAATATAATTTATTTCAACAAAATGTGACAAATTCCCAATGTAGCCATTTGGCAACATACATAAAAAACTAAATTACAAGAATATTTCTATACAAAAATTACTAAAAATCACTCAGTAATGAACAATACACATATATTTCACGAATTATATAAAAATCAATAATTATTTTCAACTTACTTTGAAAATATTTGATGAAAACTGCCGCCAAGAGTAGTTGAAACCGCCAATGTCAACAGCTATAGATAAAGTAACCTGTATTATCTACAGAGCTTCTATTATATTAAAAAAAAATGACACTGCCATCTACACTTAAATTTAATAACTAATGAAAAACTGTCAAACTAACATTTATTATAGCCGGTAATATTTTTAGCCCATAAATATATAATGTAGCCAAATGGCAACACTGGGCTGGAAAGGGTTAAAGAGGAACAATTTTTACTTAAAGGCAAGTAATAAGTATTAAATGGGTTTGTGATAAACCCAAATTTACATGAATAATAAAAGATACCATGGTATATAGAAATACACCTTGTATCTAAACATTATCAGGGGTGTACTTTAGATTTTTCTATATTATTGAACTAAAGAAATTAGTATTAAAAGAGTATGTAATAAACCAATATTTACAGGAATAATAGAAGGTACCTTAATTAATAAACATACATCTTGTATTTAAAGAACATCGGGGGGGTACTTCGGATTTTTTTTTTTTTTGTTAAAGAGGATCAATTTTTACTTAAAAGCATGTAATAAGTATTAAAAAGGTTTGTGATAAACCCAAATTTTTAGGAATAATAAGAGATACCATGTTACATAAAAATACATCTTATATTTATACAATATCAGAGGTGTACTGCACATTTTTGATTTTATTTAGCTAAAGAGGAACAATTTTTCCTTAAATGCCAGTAATTAATATTAAAAGGGTTTGTGATACACCCAAATTTTTAAGAATAATAAGAAATACCATGGTACATAAAAATACATCTTATATTTTAACAATATCAGGGCTATACTGCACATTTTTCGAATTTATTTGGCTAAAGAGGAACAATTTTTCCTTAAACACAAGTAATTAGTATTAAAAGAGTTTGTGATAAACCCAAACTTTTAGGAATAATAAGAGATACCGTGTTACATAAAAATACATCTTATATTTAAACGATATTAGGGGTGTACTGCACAATTTTTCTATTTCAAGTAGAGGAACAATTTTTATTTAAATGCAAGTAAATAGTATTAAAAGGGTTTGTGATAAACCCAAATTTTTAGGAATAATAAGAGATACCATGTTACATAAATATACATCTTATATTTAAACAATATCAGGGGCGTATTGCACATTTTTCTATTTTATTTATCTAAAGAGGAACAATTTTTGATTAAATGCCAGTAATTAGTATTAAAAGGGTTTGTGATAAACCCAAATTTTTAAGAATAATAAGAGATACCATATTACATAAAAATACATCTTATATTTTAACAATATCAGGGGTGTACTACACATTTTTCTACTTTATGTAGCTGAAGAGGAACAATTTTTATTTAAATGCAAATAATTAGTATTAAAAGGGTGTGTGATAAACGCAAATTTTTAGGAATAGTAACAGATACCATGGTATATAAAAATACATCTGATATTTAAACAATATCAGGGGTGTGCTGCACATTTCTCTATATTATTTAGCTAAAGAGGAATTATTTTTACTGAAATGCAAGTAATAAGTATTAAAGGGTTTGTGATAAACTCAAATTTTCAGGAATAATAAAAGATATTGTGGTTTATAAAAATTCATGTTCTATTTAAACAATATCTGAGGTGTACTGCACATTTTTCGATTTTGTTTAGCTAAAGAGGAACAATTTTTACTTAAATGCAATTAATTAGTATTAAAGAGGTTTGTGATAAACCTTAATTTTCAGGAATAATAAAAGATACCATGGTTCATAGAAATACATCTTGTATTTAAGCAATATAAGGGGTGTACTGCACATTTTTCGATTTTATGTAGCTAAAGAGGAACAATTTTTCCCTAAATGCTAGTAATTTGTATTAAAAGGGTTTTTGATAAACCTAAAATGACAGGAATAATAAAAGATAGCATGGTTCATAAAAATACATGTTGTATTTAATCAATATCAGGAGTGTACTGAACATTTTTCTATTTTACTTTGCTAAACAGGAACAATTTTCACTTAAATGCAAGTAATTAGTATTAAAACGGTTTGTGATAAACCTAAATTTCCAGGTATAATAAAAGATACCATGTTTCTTATAATATAATTTCTATTTAAACAATATCAAGGGTGTACTTTACATTTTTCTGTTTTATTTATCTAAAGAGGTGCAATTTGTACTTAAATCCAAGTAATTAACATTAAAACGGTTTGTAATAAACCCAAATTTCCAGGAATAATAATATGTATATGCAATTTAATTATTATTAAAGGGGTTTGTGATAAATCCAAATTAGGAATAAAGATGTCTAGGTACATACATAAAAATAGAAGTTCTGCTTATACAATATCAAGGGTGAACCTAAAATTTTTGTAATTTTATTGAGGTGCACAGGAACTATTATGACTCTAATTATTATTAATACGGTTTTGAATAAGATCAATTTTTCACGAATAATAAAAGATACCATGGTACATAAATATACAATTACTATTATTATACTTCACATTTTCACGAATTCGCATTTATTTATAATTATATCAATTACATAAAATCGTATTACTACAAATTTAATAAAATATAATATTGTTGATATCCTGATCAATTTGTAAAAAAAAATATACTTACTTATACTGGAACTGGGATCGAAATACCCTAAATTCGAACTACTAACCTTCCAATGTTAGAAAAGATCAATGGTTATCCACCATTTTTTGTCAAATTACGTACTGATATTTTGCGGTACATCATTATCAAATTCTCGTATATTTTGTACATAAAATACGTGAAAAATGTTTTTGCATGATTTTATTATGTTATCATTCAATTCTTCCGACATACCGGTTGAAAAACCCTTTCTGTATTGCACGATACTTCCAAATGAAAAAGAAAATTAAGGTGATTTTTTTATAAATAAATACCTATTTAAAGTCATAACTTTAATATAAGTTATAAAAAAATACAATAACATTTCATAGTAAGAGTAAAAATAATAGAAACTAGTACAAAAATATTTACAATGACATGATAAGTTTTATAAAATTATTGCTTTAGGTAGTGCTTACATAAATCATAGACATACAAGTACTTATTAACACCTGTCGACGTACACAGTGTGTGGAAGAATCTTGTACAATACTCACACTGTATATTTTGATCTGAAATGCCATCTGTCTGTACTTGTAAACACAACATATAGTTTAAACAGATTCAGAGTTTTCTATTAAAAGGAAACGTAAATAATCCCTATATTCATTTGGTGGCATTAAATTGGATATAGATAAACCTTTAATGATTTGCTCTACTATTGGTATTACAATAACTCCACAGTTTATACTATCTTGTTGTTTCGGATAATTCACTGTAAGTATATCCTTCCAGTTATCGGTAGGTATTCCAGGCTCAACCGTTAAGTTGTATTCGTTTATAAATTTCAGAAAAATATTAAAATATTTTGAGTTTGTCGTACCAAATGGATCCACAAATGAAAATTCTCTAAGATTTATATTAGCGACTGCAACACACCAATGGTTCTGATTTATATTAAGTGGCATTATTAGTGTATTTTGTAATATGGATAATTTCTGGATGCGTCTTACTCTCAGGACAAAGGAATCTAAATCTTTACCCCAATTAGGAAATCCTAATGTTTGAAAAACAGTGAAAGAAGCCTCGTCACATTGTAATAAAACAAATCGATCCATGGAGTTTTTGTAATTATAGCCAAGCAAATATCAATTAACCAATTTGTTAATAATTTATCTTGGTTTTTAAAAAGATGTAAGTTCAGCCTATTTTAATCGTCAATTCTCAACTCTTGTCTATAAGTCTAAATGCGCTAAAGAAAGATAGGACGTAATTATTTTTATTTGGCAGTGGAATGTCAATGTCATTAACTAAAGAATTTGGTAATAAATTGGATTTAATTATTACGCTTCTATTTTTTTATTTCTTTTTCTCTAAATTAATCTTATTTTCAGTTTTGACAGTATTTTTTAAAGTCCTTAAATGCGAAGCATTAAAATTGCTAAATACCAGTGGGTTTCGTTTTAACCACATTTCAGTTGCAACTAATGGTTCCTGTGTAGAACTTAAATTTTTAGGTTTCGTAGCTAATCTCTTTTTAGGTAGTTCATTCATGACTTCTTTATAAATAAATAGGACATGTTTACGAGATTCACGTATAACTCGGCTAAGTTTAATATTTCTTTTTCCCTGTAGGATTGTATTTTTAATAATATTATTCCAATTTTCTACAGGTGAGTTACTAGCGCGATAAATATCTTTATTCTCAGGATCATTTTTTACCACTAATCCAGACCACAGTGGTAAATACGGAAAATACTTTTGTGTCATGAAATCAGAAAAAATATCACAGTGATATTTATTAATCTGTATAGAATATTCAATATTAATGTCATTTATTATTTCATCATAAGTTGTTTTGAATTGTTTGTAAAAAGGACTATTTTTGTAAATTGCTCCTGATGCATCCTGTGGCAAATCAAGCTCTAAATTTAATGTATCTGTACGAATAGACTCAAAATCTTGTATATTTGAATTACAACATATATCTAGAAGTGTTTTTAATGTTTCTCTGCAATTTTGATTCTCATATTTTGAATTTATTACAATTACAAAATTTCTGTACCATTCTATCATAAGTTTTGTATCATTTATATTGAAGGACGCTGCCATGACTTCTTTTAAAAATTTTGCAACAGCAATGTCAGTAGTTAATTTATTTATATCATTTATAATTATTTTTAAAAAATGGCCACAACAGATGTGTATTGAAATCACTTCACTATTAGCAATATGTCACTGTCGTTGTTCACTTTATTGTAACAGGCATTTAAATAAGTTTGAATTGTCATAAAATTCCAAAAATATAAAATTACATTTATCAATGCGAAACTAAAATCTGTAACTACACGTCTAAATATTGGCCAATTACATTTATTTTGTTTGACAAACGCTTTAAAATTTGATAAAAAGTTACCAATATTGGTGGCATCATGTTGGCAAGCACTGCGTTCGAAAATTGGTACAATTCTTTTATTTATTGGTGTTATTATAACATCAGCATAATAATATGGTTTTACAATTGTACTAGATTGCTTGGGAAATATAGATCACGTTGAATCGAAATATAAAACTGGTAGAAATCCTGTGTGTTTTATGCATGATTGAACAATATTTAGTTGTTCTTTACTGTAAACATGTACATTAAAGGGATCTGAAACAGACTGTATATAAGACGAATTTTGTTTATCCCGACGCATGCATATTAACTCATAGATATCGTCACTATCTCTGTCTAAGTGCGACAATGACTCTGACCGTGCTTTTCTTATAACGTCATCAGATTTCTTTTGTTGATAGTTCCCCTGATTTACTAGCGAACTTTTTACGTCACGAGTTACTTTTGCCGAATATGTTAAGGGAATAGTATGGCGTAATTCATTTCGCGCCACTTTTCTCTCGATTCCGCGTAGTTGTTTTGTTATTTTGTACATATGATTGAAATGCAATGAGGTACTTAATACTTGTTTTTGAATAGGGCGAGATATATTATTTATGATTATTTTAAAATTTTTACATGTTGGTTGGGCACATTCTGCATATATTATTAAATTGTTCTTATTCAGTCTTTTACTATTTATATTTAAAATACATACATTATTAATTTTTTCCATTTTTTTTTAAATTATGCAGTTCATTTTTAATTTTGTCTTTAACAAACAAATTCAGCCAATCCTCACGTTCAATAGTAAAAGAACCTTCTTTGTACGAACATTGCTTAAAAGAAACATTTTTAATATTTGAATTTTTAAATTTTTTTGAATTTAATGGTAAAATTTTTCGAGTTAAATCTTTTTTTAATTCCATATTTAATTTAAGGGCTACTAAATCTATTTCTTCCGATTCAGTTGTTACATTTAACTGATCAGAAATTACAGTTTAATTGGTTTCATTCATTTGCGCCTTATCGTTGTCAAGATTTTCTATAAATAGTTTTCTGACTACACATTTGCGATCTTTTGGGCAGCGTTCAATTGGTGTGACTTCTTCCATATTAAATGATTCTGAGCTCTCTAAATTAATTGGTGTTGATATGTATAGACTTTGCTTGAGTTTTCGTGACGATGTAATCTCTTCATGCTGCATATATTTTGATTTTGTAGACCATTTTTGACTGCTACTCATATTTTTAATTTTATGATCTGTCATTACGGGAGATTCAAAATGGTTTTTTAAATTGCATTTGATTGTAGGAAGACACAGTTTAGTGGGCAAAATATTTATTGTAGAAAATACGTCTTTACGTGTGTTTTCACTTGTTGATTTATTTAACTCGTGTAGAGATATGAGCTCATATTTCCTTTTAGTGTAATTTCTAGATAACGTATCAATGAAATTTTCTTGTCGTTTAGCAAACATATATACAATTTTTCTAGTTTTTAAGTTGTTCTTAACTTTTAATTTTTCAGAAATAAAGGAGTAGATAGAATGCTCTCTATAAACAGAAACATTGTTAAAATCTTGTAAATTAAGATTGTTCTCTTTAATGCACTTAAAAATTTTATCATTGAATTTTGACTGACGAGGCATTTCTGAAATAAAAATTTTAACTTGAAAATTAACATAAATGTGCTACCTATAATTAGTATGTGTTTGTTGTTCGTAAGTTTGAAAAATTGGATGAGGCAAATACAGTAGCTTTAGTCCGCTGATTTTCGTTCCAAGCTGCTCGGTGTGCAGAGGAATGTAATGCGTAGCGCGAAACTTGAATCACGCCGCATACGCATAAAGAAGATTCCCATATTCATTAAATTGCATATTTTGATTATACTACTTTCAAAACATTTACAAAAGTACACGTCGAATAGCTACAAAATAATTATGCCTAGAAACTATCAGTGTCGCTACTGAATGAGAGGATAAATTATTTACTGTTTGTTTCATGTTTTATTTTGATATTTTAAATTAAGAATTTAGCTATGAAAATTCGTTATTTTACCGAATTAAAAAAAACGGTTGGAAGTATTAACAGACGATTAAGGGTGACATTTAATTTATAAAATTTAAACACCTTGTCTGATCACCGTTAATCATTTGTTTTTACTATTACCCACTGCTTTTATTTTTCTGCTATGAATTTCATATTTACCTGACAAATTAATAGGAACTTACCTACTCTTGTGAATTATTATTCAATTCTCACTGGTTTCTTCCAGAAAAATAATTAATTTTTTCATAAAGTTAACTATAATTTGGAGTTCAACACAATAATAACATTAGATATCTGTAATCTGCAAATAATAGAGTTACTTCTGTAGAAACACACTCACTAAGTATAAAAATAAAATACATTACATTTCAAGTTGTTGATTTTTAAATATAGAATCTTAGCACTTTAGCCTATAATTTACAGAGAATATCTCGATATTGTTTGGATGTTACCAAAACCCTTGTATTAGCACTAGTGACTAGAAGATCAGCGAACGCGATGAATTAATGAAAAATTGGTAAATAATTATATTTTTGCAACAATAGCACAACATACCGGCTTTCTTTACAAATTAGTAGCAATATACCACTCAAGGTTCGTAAACAGATCACCTGGCTTTATAAAATATGAATTGTATTTCAATAAAATATTCAAGTTTAACAAACTCACTAATATAAAAATTAACAAAACTACTGCATACGTTAGTATATTTTCAACAGTATAGAAATAAAACACTTAATAAAAAGTTTTCATAAGTGTGGCAGCCTATGCTGTTGTAAAAAAATAATAAAAATTAAATTAAATTAAAATTTGTGCTTATCACAAATCTTTTTAATACTAATTAGTTGCATTTAAGTAAAAATTGTTCCTCTTTAGCTACATAAAATAGAAAAATGTGCAGTACACCCCTGATATTGTTTAAATATAAGATGTATTTTTATATAACATGGTATCTCTTATTATTCCTAAAAATTTGGGTTTATCACAAACCCTTTTAATACTAATTACTTGCATTTAAATAAAAATTGTTCGTCTTTAGTTACATAAAATGGAAAATTGTGCAGTATACCCCTGATCTTGTTTAAATATAAGATGTATTTTTATGTAACATGGTATCTCTTATTAATCCTAAAAATTTGAGTTTATCACAAACCCTTTTAATACTAATTATTTGCATTTAAATAAAAATTGTTCCTCTTTAGCTACATAAAGCAGAAAAATGTGCAGTACACCCCTAAAATTTTTTAATTTAAAATGTATTTTTATGTACCATGGTATTTGTTATTATTCCTAAAAATTTGAGTTTATCACAAACCCTTTTAATGCTAATTATTTGCATTTAAATAAAAATTGTTCCTCTGTAGCTACATAAAGTAGAAAAATGTGCAGTACACCCCTGATATTGTTTATATATAAGATGTATTTTTATGTACCATGGTATCTGTTATTATTCCTAAAATTTTGGGTTTATCACAAACTTTTTTAATACTAATTACTTGCATTTAAGTAAAAAATGTTCGTCTTTGACTAAATAAAATAGAAAAATCAGAAGTACACCCCTGATAATGTTTAGATACAAGATGTATTTTTATATACCATGGTATCTTTTATTATTCCTGTAAAATTGGGTTTATCACAAACCCTTTTAATACTAATTACTAGCATTTAAGTCCGAATTGTTCCTCTTTGGCAAAATAAAATAAAAAAATCCGAAGTACACCCCTGATGTTGTTTAAATACAAGATGTATTTTTATGAATTATGGTACCTTTTATTATTCCTGTAAATATTGGTTTATCACAAACCCTTTTAATTCTAATTTCTAGCATTTAAGTCCAAATTGTTCGTCTTTAGTTAAATAAAATAGAAAAATCTGATGTACACCCCTGATAATGTTTAGATACAATATGTATTTTTATATACCATACTATCTTTTATTATTCCTGAAAATTTGGGTTTATCACAAACCCCTTTAATACTAATTATTGACACCTCTGTTGACACCTATCAACAATAACATTGAGAAATTACAAAAATCAATGGATAAATTTAACAACTCAGCTGAAGAGAACGAAGCACGCTATGAAAAAATTATGATCAACCTAAAAGAAAAAGACAATCAGATAGAGATCTTAGAACGTAAAGTGTGAGAGACAAATATTTTGTTTTTTGGGATAAATGAAGAACGGGATGAGATACTTGAAGAAAAAGTATTACACCTCCTCCATAATAAGCTAAACCTAAAAAACATCACGGCAAATAACTTGGAGTTCGTCAAAAGATTAGGTAAATTCAAGGCAAATAACACTAGACCCATTATTATTGAACTAAATTCAAAGAAAAGTAAAAAAGAAATACTAGGCAAAGCAAAATTACTTAAGGGCACAAAAATATATGTTGAGGAGGACTTCACGCCAAAAACAGTACAAGAGCGAAAAGTACTAAAACCATTCATGATTAAAGCTAAAAAAGAGGGTCATAAAGTAACACTTTATCAGAACACACTGTACATTAATGACGTGGCATATAAAACTACAGATTTCGAAGACCTAATTGAAGAAGAGCCAATATGTCCAATATCTAGAAGATTATCTGTATCTCTCAACGACTTAGATAATATCCAGTGTGATAACTCGGAATCTGAAGAGAAAGAAAATAATACAGACAAAGAAAAATATGAACCTCCAGCAGAGTCAACAAAAGTTACATTTACAAAACACACCCAAAATAACCCAAAAAACAAGAACAAAATACCACAAACAAACGATACACCAAATACACAATACAAAAAAAAAAAAGAAATTAACCAATCAATTAAAAAAAGTGGCCCTTTAGACAAACACATCCAAACAAGATCAGTATCAAAAAACTCACAAACAAAAAACTAACAGTCATGAATAATAATAAAATTATGTTTTGGAACATACAGGGTTTTCATAACATCTATAAACTCACAGTACAAGAACAACAAATATTACTACATCATGAAGTTATATGTCTGTCTGAAACTTGGGTACACAAACAATTAGAAAAAAGTCCACCATTTTTAGCAAATTTCAAAATGTACGAGCAACCCGCAGTTAAACAATGTAGCACAGGAAGAGCTATAGGCGGATTGATAATATTTTCAAAAATAAATTCCTTTCAAGTAGCAATAATCGAACAAGTAGTTCACTGGATTTATCTGAGCATTACAACCAAAACACGAAACTTTATCTTACGTTCTGTGTATTTCTAACCTGCTTACGATTACTCAACTCTCCTAGAACTTTTTTCTGAAAGCCTAAACAATATAACGCAAACATACCCGCAACATTCCTTAATTATCGGTGGAGACTTTAACGCCAGAATAGGCAATCTGAATGATTGCCACAACATAATATTAAACAACTCAAATCTAAATGCGTTAAGAAGCACCCACGACATTATGGCCAACAAAAAAGGAAAGGATCTAAACAGAATCATGGAAGAATCCAATTTATTTGTTTTAAACGGCAGAACCTCTAGTGACACACCAGCAAAGTTCACGTACGTTGGGCCAAGTGGCAGAAGTACAATAGACTTAATATGGGCAGACATAAGTGCCATAAAGATTATTACAGACTTAAAAATAGAAGACATAATAATATCAGGCCACATGATATGTTCTTTAGAAATAAAAAACCTAAACGAAATTACAAACAAAAAAGTGCCGAAAGCAATTAAACACCTAACGAAAGTACAATGGGATAACACGAAAACAGAAAAATATAAAGAAGAACTACACAAGATCACAATACAGGAAGACACTATAGTTAAGTACGAATCCATAATTAAACATATTGGGACAGCCTCTTATAGTGCAGGTCTAACTAAAGAAATAAAAATACTCAATGCAAGCCCAATAAACAAAACACCCTGGTATGACGGCACATGCGCAAACTTAAAGAAACACGCCAGAAAATGTCTAAGAGAGTGTAAAAAAGCAAATTTCAACAAAGAAAGCATCTCTGCATATGTAATGGCAATGAAAAGCTACAAGTAGTACATCGCTAAGCATAATCAAACTTTTAAGCAAAACCTACAAATGAAATTACAGACAGTAAGCGATCAAACTGAGTTTTGGAAAGCCATAAAAGCTCTCAACCCCACATCTCACAAAGAAAACCCAGTAAAGTTAGAATCTTGGACTTCTTACTACAAAAAATGGTTCGGTGACAAAATTTTAAATGAAAGGCAATTCAAAGATGTCCGCCACCCGTACTTAGATACCTCAATTACAATTCACGAACTAAAATACGCACTAAGCAAACTAAGAACCCACAAAAGCGCAGAAATCGACGGAATTGTAAACGAGCAGCTAAAGCATTTACCTCACAAGTGGAAACTATACCTATGTGATTTACTGAACGAATTCATTAATAAAGAAAATATAGCCACGGAACTGAAAAAAAGCAAAGTAATTTTAATCCATAAAAAAGGGGATCGCTCTGACATCAACAACTACAGAGGTATCGCTCTACTTAATTCGATCACAAAACTTTTTAACTTTATTTTAAATAACAGATTGCAAATATGGGTAAAAAGCCATAATATACTTCCCGAAGCGCAATCTGGATTCAGGAAAAAAAGATCTTGTATTGACAATCTTTTCGTGCTCAACACCATCATTCAAACATCGTTTTTGAAGAGCCAAAAGGGGGTATATGCAATATTTATAGACTTCTCCAAAGCTTTCGATTCAGTACCTCACAATCTATTGTGGAACAAAATATTTCATTTAGGCGTGAGTAGGAAAATCGTTAGAACTTTGAACAACATTTATAACGAGGCTACAATAAGGGTAGAAGTAAACAATAATATCACGGAAGACATACAAGTAAACAAAAGGGTTTTACAAGGAGAATGCACCAGCCCTCTACTATTCGCCCTTTATATACAAGATTTAGAAAAATATTTCAAAAATAAAAACCTAGAAGGATATTTCGTTAACCAGGATACGGACATTATAACACTTCAATATGCTGACGACATTGTCTTATTCGCAAACTCACCAGTAGATATACATCGTAAACTCTTAGCTCTGACTGAATACTGTAATGAAGTTCAATTGAAAGTAAACAACGATAAAACAAAAATTTTGCATTTCCACAAGGGTAGGCCACCAAAAAGATTGCTAAAGTACACATGCCAGGGTAAAGAAATAAAATTTGCGAACAAATATATGTACTTGGGAGTTACTTTTAGCTCTTCTGGATCATTTACTGAAAATACCAAACTATTCATATCGAACGCCAATAAAATCTCAGGTACAATAAAGCAGACACTGGCCAAAGCAAAAATACACTGCTGGCAGACAATAATAAAACTATATAACTCTACTTTGCTTCCTTCGCTCACATATGGAGCAGAAATATGGGGACCGTCACAATGTGAAGGAATTGAAAAAGGACAGCTACAATTTTTTAAAAATATTGAATCTTGGCAGAGAACTACTCCAGGATATATAGTCAGAAGAGAAACTGGACAACAAAAAATAGAACTAACCATTTTAAAGAAAATGTTACACCTGTGGTACAGAATATTGCTTATGCCGGACACTAGGTATGTGAAAATTTGCTATGATACCTTGAGACAAAAAAAGATAAACAGCTCACGATTAAATGAGACTCAACAAAACATGAACTGGACGACACAATTAGAAAATATGCTACAAAAAGCGAATTATGCATGGATTTGGAACAAGCAAAACAGTATGACGCTAGAAGAAGAAACGAAAAACATATTATTGGCTTACAATGAGACACTCTACAATAATGACACAGAAAGCATCCGCAAATCATTATATAATCCCCTCTATAAAACATATCATACTTCCTTCCAATACTTAAATCACAATGTTCCCTATCACATCCTAAAATCAACAAGTCTTTTCCGTACAGCAAATACAAGACTCGTATACATTTACCAGGACGGAGTCTGCCATAAACTAAACCACGAGGAAATATGCTCTATATGTAACATGTATGAAGCGAACAACTTAGAACATTTCCTACTCCGTTGTCCCATTCTTTCCCCAATTAGAAATGAATTTCTCCACAGGTACCTGTCCACCCAAACCCAGGACATCAGAGCACTACTGGCAGACCCTAGCAAGGATAAAATGTACGCCATCCAGAAGTACGTCGTCAACGCCCTTAAATTATGTGCCTTTGCCATGAATCTATAAAAATTATATAACCCTCATATTATGTACATATATTCCCAAATGAACAAAAATTTAATGGATTACCACTTCTTTGTTATAGAAATGTATTTTTCTGCGGAACAAATAAATATATTATTATTATTATTATTATTACTAATTATTTGCATTTAAGTAAAAATTGTTTGTGTACACCTCAATAAAATTACGAAAACTGTGAGGTACACCCATGTTATAGTTTAAATAGTAGTTGAATTTTTAGTTAATATGGTATATTTTATAAATCCTGAAGATTTGGGTTTGTCACAATCTCTTTTAATACCAATTAATTGCATTTATATAAAATATTGTTCATTGGCTACTCAATAAAATTGTAAAATGGTAATTTCTCTCGCGTTTTATTATTTGATGTTTTTTAAGTAATATATTTATTTCCTCAATTCCTGGAAATTTGGGTTTGTCACAAACCCTTTTAATAAAATTTTTATGTACACAAAATATTCGTCGCTAACTTCCATCGCTCATTTCCGTCGCTGAATAGTGTTGCCAGTTTGTCTGTCGACGAAAAACCGTCGCTAAAAATCGTCGGTAACTTTACACCGGTGTTAGGTTTTACATCTTCGTTTATTTGTTAGAGAATTTCGCAATGTTTTTGTAAATATTCGTCGACTTGTACTTCTTCTGGTTTCAAATTTGGCTCAGAGATGCGTACGAAAATAATTTCTAAGGGAGTTCTTTTCGTAATTGAGTGAATAATATTATTGTAAGCTATTAGTACATAGTTCAATCTTTCTTTGAGTTGTAATGTTTTTATTATCGGATTTTATATATTTTATATATCGAATATATAAATATCAAATATTAGTAAGATGTTGAATATTATTGAAGTTTAACTCCAACTTCCTACGCAGCATATAGTTAAAGGAAAATATGTGTGAGCTAGCTAACACCGTTTACCAGTTCACCAACACTTTTTATAAGTATATAAATATATAAAAATTTAGAATAGATTAATTGCTATTTAGTTGCGCTAATTTTAACCCATTAGTGAATGAAGTTCCCTAAAATTGTTTTTACACTTTTTATTGAATTCCATTGATTAGTATGTAATTGAGAACACAAAATCAAAGTATACAGAATTTTCCAAAATTTATTAAAAAAGATACAGACCATCCGTTTAAACGGACATTATGCTAATTGGTCAAGTTAACATTAGTATAAAAATTATCAGGTTCATTTGGAATGGTAAACAGCGAAGCAGAATTTTGGGTGCAACCCAATTTGGCATTTGATGCACTAAAAGTGTGCTTTTTTGTCGCAATATCAGCATCTTCTCTCCGTAGAGATATAGTCTATGAGATGGTTCCGGTTATCGAAACGAATGTCTTCTGTGGGTGCAACCGGAATTCTTCCTCTAGACGACGGAATGCCATGTGTCGTGAGAAAAACATTAGCAAGCTACCTTCGGAATATCAGGAGGCTAGATGCTTTATCATCATTTGGGTGTATTTTTCGCATAAGCAGCCATGCATTGGTAACAGATACATGTAATAAATATGCAGAAATCGGCCAATACCATTTCCTTTAGCGCATTGTAGTCCGATAAACAGCAACCAGCTGATCCATTTTATCAACACCACCCATTCCCTCGTTGTAATTAGCAAATACTTTTGGCTGAGGTACAGTAATTTTCACTCTTTTATCCCTAGCATACCTGGAGCAGCTACCTTCGTCCATACTGTCATAATTTGTAACACACGTTACTACTTGATTGTCTTTCCATCTCATTATAGCAATCTTTTTTATCAGTCTCAGTTCGGAATTCATAGGCACCCCGACGTTCTTTCTGCATCTTCGATTTTTCTGGTAGGGGACATCGACCTGTCCTGCCATCTTGAATGGTTCCAGTCGCACAATAACCTTTGTCAGCCAAGTGACATAATAGCTTGACAGATGAAAAATATATATCAAAAAAGATCTTATGTCCCTCACCAAGAGGTATTTCTGCGTCAGCTATCAAAGAACACACGATATCTCCACCAATTCCGAACACTTTGTCTTTTTGCTCGCCTTTGCCAGTATAAATATCAAAACTAATCATGTAACCATCACTGGTGCACAATGCCCAGTTTTTGAAACCGAATCTGATAGGTTTCCCTTTTATGTATTGTTTGGCATAATGTTTGCCATAGTAGGGGATTATACTCTCGTCGATAGAAATATTTTCATGAAGACCTCCATGTAGTTTGAATGTTTTGTTTAAATGATCTATAACCGGGCGAAGTTGTATAACCTGTCATTTGTATTACAGGAAAAATTATTATTCAAATGAATGTTTCGTAGAATTTGCTCAAACCGGTTCAGTCTCATGCTATCCGCTAGTATTTTGGGTACATCTGGAAGTGCAGACAGAAACATTCTTTTGTTGGGGTATTTTACATAACCTGAGAGTAACAAACCTCCTATAAAAACATACAATTCGTCCATAGTCATATTTAATTCTAGGTTTTTTTGCATAGCGTATGTGTTGCTTTCTTGTAAAATAATTTCAAGTATGTCATTGCTAAAAAATAGTTTGAAAAAGTCGACTGGACTACTGGCATTTTGTGCATCTTGCGAAGGTGGTTTTGCCGTGCACGCAACATTCATTGTGAAGTTTGGTTTATCATTGTTCCATTTTATTTGCTGCACAGGAGCTATTTTGGGCTTAGTTTTATGTTCAGGTATTTCTGGTTCTAGACATATATACTTTGAAAGAGGTTCTTCATCGCTTGAACTATATTCAACCTCACCTTCAGCAACGTTGTTTTCAGAGGTCCTGGGTTTATGTGAAGAGCCGGGCATATTTTCAAATGTTTCATAGACATCATGCCTTCTGCGTATTTCACATTGTGTACGTAACATTTTTGGCCCCAAATTATTCAAATCAGCTTCTTGATCATCATCGCTCTGGTCCTCATCACAGTCGGTTACTATCCCATCCAGCAATTGCAGAACTTCATGCACCGGCAGGCTTAAATGAGTCAAACATCACTCTGTGCAAAGTGTCCGATAAAACGGACGGTATAAATAAACACAACTGGTATATTGATTAACAATTATTATATATAAAAAAAACAATTCTAGAGTGAGATACGGCCTTTTATTGAAATGGAAAAATAGGTTTTAACACCATACGTTACACTATTTACTAGAAAAAAAAAACATTACTTACCGCCTACCGATGCCGTAGAAACGTGAAGGGTTCAACAATCGCTAAGTTTAATTTTAACAATAATTCTTAAAAAATAGGACACAATCAACTTTCACGTACAGTCAAACAAAGTAACTTGCTCATCTATACTGCACCTCTAAATACAATAAAATAGTAAGGTTATGTAGCAATAACAGCTGATTCGTTTAAACGGACGCTATGCACTAATTGGTTAACTTTATTGCGCTATTTTTTTAAAGTTACAGTGTGTGAGCTAGCTAACAGCGTTTACCAGCTCACCACCTTTTTTATCATTATATAACTAGTATATTAGAATAAATCTAGAAGCAAAAATAATTGCTAATTTATTGCATTCTATTCATACACATTAAGGCAGCCCAAGGTATTTTGTTACAGAATCTTTTGGAATTTACAATATCCTCCCGAAATGAATAACCCCAGTTTTGGAACAATGCACGAAGCTCTCTAGATCCTTTTATTGGGGTGGATCGGTCCCCGTTGCTTTGGGTTAGGTTGCTGATTCTTCTCCATGTCTTCCTATTTTCTGTTTTCTTCTTGTAATTTGTTAGTGCAATTCTTTTTAAATCTTCTTGTACTTCTTGTATCCATTTAGATCTGGGTCTCCCGCGTCTTCTTTTCCCTCCTGGTTCCCACAGTAGTATTGATTTATTGTGTCTGTTTCTTTTAATCTCCATACGTGTCCCAGCAATTTTGCTGCTTTATTTTCTTCACTATTTCTGCTTCGAAGTCCGCGAAATAGTCAAATTCCGCTCACGTCACCATTAATTTCTTTGCAAATTAAAGTATACAATTGAAATTTAACCCTATAAAAATTAAAATACATAATAATCTGTACGTCGTGACTTGTTTTTATAAATATTTATTCGCCTGATAAAGCAAAGAATTCTGAAACTGCGAAATAGTCTAATTGTGTTTAGCTCACAATTAATTACTCTGCGCACTTAAGTGCTTAATGGAAATAAACCCCATAACAATTAAAATAAATAAAAATCTAAATATTCTGACTTGATTTTAGAATTAGTTATTCGTTCAATAAAGCATAGAACTCTAAAAATCGCGAAATAGTCAAATTCCGTTCTGTTCACCATTAGTTGCTTTGCGAATTCAAGTGTCCAATGGAAATTAAACCCCAGAATCATTAAAATAAATAATAATCTAAACACCCTGACTTATTTTTAAAGCGACTGTACAATTGACCGGGAACGGGAACGAGAACGAGTACGGAAAGCTAACAGGAGTGGAAATGGAAACGAAAAACGCCATCAGATGCTCAATTGTACGGGAACCATAACGGGAAATACCTACGATAACCTTATTTTTGTTTCATTTTGCTGTGCATTTGTCATTCCGTACCCGTTCCGTTCCCGTTGCCCCTGTGTGCCCGTGGTTCCCACGGAAATCCCAGGGCCCCCAAACCGCCGTTTCGTTCCCGTTGCCATTGTGTGCCCGTGGCTCCCACGGAAATCCCAGGGCCCCCAAACCGCCGTTCCGTTCCCGTTGCTCCTGTGTGCCCGTGGTTCCCACGGAAATCACAGGGCCCTCAAACCGCAGTACCGTTCCCGTTTCGTTGCCTCTGCAGTTGCCGGGAGTTACCCACGGAGACCGCAGAGTCGAATCACCAAAACGGTAAAATTACCGGTTCACCATTTTTGCCTATCACTTTTGTAACACGCCCTGAGTAAGGCTAGCTCACTCCCGGTACAGTCCCGCTACCCGTCGCCGAGTTATTGAGTTCCGTTTCACCGTTGAACGCGGGACGACCGATTTAACAGCCTACGCGGCATCTCCGATGAACCATGAGTTCATTACCGATAAAATTTTCCGAACCGGTAAAATTATCGGTACGAGTTTTTTGTGTTTCCGGTCCAGCGACGAGTAAAGAAACGACCGCCGAGACTTCGTCAACCGGTTTGCGGTCCTGGTGTCTCGCCTTCAGCGACACACCACCAACAGTCGTGAAAGTCGATTCGACGTTTTGGCCGCTAGTTGGCCCCACTCTCCGAGTAGTGTCTCCTTCCAGCTTTACACCCTAGTTACCTCGAGCGTCAACCATAAATATAATAAATAGTAGTTATTTTTACGAGTGTCTATCTTTCAAACAACCCTACCCATCTCCACCGAGCTATCTAGACACTTGACCTTCTGAAGACCAACCGACCGCCCGAGCAACCGACCAGAACCAGCAAGCTTCAGTAGGTCACCCTGTGAGCTATCGCCACAAATTCTGGCGCCCGAGCAGGGTCCTTAAAGATAGACACGAAGATAGAGTTTAAAATCAACACGAAGACAGACACGAAAATAGACACGATAAACGACTCAGACACGGATAAAGCCAGAAGCAGTGGAACCGCAGTGTCATGGGTTTATGACCTGTTGAAATCCAACCTTCAACAGCGGCAACAAGAATTAGGCCAGGACACAACTGGCACAGTAGCTGAGCTAAGAACCAGGATGGTGACTCTGGTGCGAAGTCTCAACCAAACAGGCACCGAGGTGAAGCCTAAAACGACAGAGACTGCAATTCAAACCTCGTCAACTGTACCAGTCGGTAGTGCCACCACCCTTCACATGGACCAACTGGCCGGCACCATCATCGCACACGTGCGAAGTAATTCGGAAGTGGAATGCCCACTTCGATGGGAAGACCGACCCCGTAGCATTCCTACAGAGGGTCCAGGAACTCAAGGACTGCTACCGGATCGATGGGGGAGAACTACTCGCAACCCTACCAGAACTGTTCCGGGGCAATGCCCTCCAATGGCTACGTAATACTCGCGGCGAGTGGAGGAACTGGGAGGAGTTCCAGTCTGATTTCCAGGACACGTATATGGGATCAGATTGGACCCTCCGCCTGGAGGGAGAAATCTTGACCCGCAATCAGAAGTTCGGGGAGAAGGGCCACGAGTATGTCACTGCCCTTCGGACCTTGATCCGGCGACACGGGAAGCTGACAGCGACGGAAGAGCTCTTCCGTGTCCATAGCAACCTTTTGCCGGAATACCGGCAATGTATTAGACGGCGCGACGTAGAAACACTAAGAGACCTAATGACGGAGATCGAAGGATATGAGCGGCTTAAGGGCGAGATGCGACCACCCCGCACCGGTCGCCTGAGTGCCGTCATCCCGGAAGAGCCGTGTCCAGTGGTGGCCACCGCCGTAAACCCGGGGGTGCTCTGTTGGAGGTGTAGAGGATACGGACACTTACGTGCCACATGCCGCAACCCGCCAAAACTTTTCTGTTGGCGGTGCAATAGGCAGGGCATTCTTACGAGGAATCGTGACAGCGCGGGAGCGGGAAACGCCAAGTAGATTGCTCCGAAGAGAGGCCGGAGCAATTGGCAAAACCACAGCCTCTTCAAAATTGCTCTCGACATTTTCCTCCCGCCCTGCCGATGGCCGAAATCTGTAGTCTGAACGACGTTTGGGCCAAAGGACGCTTCATTAGGACGCTGGTCGACACAGGGGCCATGCACTCGTACATCCGAGGACACCGCCAGAAACCAGATCACACGAATGTGCTAGCAGCCCAGCACGACCACGTGCGACTGGCAGACGGCACCACCTCAAACATCCGCGGAACGCTGCGGATAGGCTGTGTCATTGACGGAGTCTGGCGACCGATGACATTTCATCATCTGCCTGCCCTGACGAGCCCGATGATTTTGGGTATGAACGCCATCGGTCTGTTCCGTCTGACATTGGACCCAGTAACAGATCAGGCAAAAGTAGGGCTCCCTGAAACATCAACTCCGGTCTGCTCCATGCAACCTAATACGTCAGAGGAGGACCAACTGGCGAGTTTCCTAGCACAGAAACTTCCAAAATTTGACAAAATCACTGGGGTTACACCGCTCGCCCAGCACACCATAAAACTGAAAGACTCCACGCCTCTGAAGCAACCCTACACACCTCGAAATCCCAGCATGCAACAGATTATTAATGACGAAGTAGAACAAATGCTCCGTGACGGGGTCATTGAAAAGTGAAGAAGCCCATGGAGCTCGCCGACAGTGATCGTCCGGAAGAAGGACAGCCGACTCCGATTTTTTCATCGACTTCCGACAACTTAGCAACTTAACAACTTAACAACTGGTGGGCGGTGACGTTACAACAATATGACTTCACCCCCGTGTATCAAAAAGGCTCGCTACACCACATGGCGGACATGCTGAGCCGAACCCCAACCGCCGTCATTAGCACGGTCACGGCGGCATGCACGTGATACAACCGCATAATAAAAGCAGTCCAGGACCAGCCCAAACATTACCCAGAATACAATGTGGCCGACGGGAAGCTGTACCGCCATTTCTGGGACCCAGCTGATCTAACCAAACCCGATGCAGACCGAGAATGGAAACTGTGCATCCCAAGGGAGCAACGTAATCAGATCCTCCGGGATAATCACGACCGACCTGAAGCAGGACATATGGGCATAGCCAAGACAATCGCACGACTCGCACTACGCTACTAGTATGTACGCCGCTGCCAAGGCTGTCAGCGCTACAAGGCGGACCAACGCGGGACGGCAGTGAAAATGGGCCTACCCAAAATCAGACAACCCTGGGAAATAATTGCTGTAGATATCATGGGCCCCTTGCCCAGGACTTCGAAAGGGTATGAGTACCTCATCTGCTTCCAGGACAGGATGACCAAATGGGTGGAATGCCGACCCATTAGAAAGGCCAACGCATCCACCATCTCACAGGCAATCCGGGATACCCCAAGACCCTGATCGCCGACAATGCAGCAGATCCTCCAGGAGGTCTTCCTACAGCGTTACGGACCAAATCCGGTGGAAGGCAACCCCGGGTTCTACCTGCGCCTGGACATCTCTCCCAGCCTGTCGGCGACGCCTCAGTATAAACAGATTTCATATTTTGTGTGTTAAGATTGTTGTATTTATATTGTAATTACACGGGCCGAACAGAAATAAAAACTTTTTTTCTCGCGGAAGTAAGAGACGAAGCGCACGTCACAAAGTAATGCCGGCACTGGTCACAGACCACAACGCGCAACACCCGCGACAACGCGCCGCAAACCTGGCGCACTCCCCTCCAGGCTAGCATGGGATATTACCAGTCGCGTCAGCCCAGAACGGCAGTCTACCGATCAAGGTTTCTATGGTCAGCAGCATTGAGCCGACAGCGAGAGGTCTACCGGTCTACGCTGAAGTCAGGTGAGTCCAATCATAAATTATTATTTCAGTACCATCATAGTACGCCGTGAGCCAATGACCGACGCTAGTAATATTCGCATATTTGGGCAACTGTTTTCGGTCCAACTTGGGCAACTTGAATATTTTATACTTAAAATTACACAAAAATGTCAAAGTAACATAAACTCATAAAATTATAACAGGAAATTATAAATAGATAAGTAAGCTTTGTGATGATATAAGAGGACCTGTAATTACTTACCTTTGGACGAACTAACGGCTTTCACTCTTACATCAAAATAACAATTTTTTTTAGTAGTCAAACAAATAATCCTTCTATTAATGTAACCATGAGACATTTTTTTCACAAACACGATTACATTAATCTGGTCTACCTCTACGTATAACAAGTAGTCTATCTAAAATCGCACAGATTTTATCAATCTTTGGATACAACAGCGGTCCAAATTAGGCTACTCTCCCCTATATATTGTGACGTGTGCCAGAAATTTAAAAATAATGTTCAAAAAATTACCGTGATTTCTCAAAGAGAAATCACGCGTCACACGCTTACCTCGACAGCTCAGAATTGGTCGTGGTATCGCTAGGTCGTGGGTCACTAAGATACTTGTAACAATAATGGGGAAGGGCGCCAGTTGTGCCGAAAGGAAAATGGTGGACACAACGACACCGAAAATAAAATTTTATTTACGGCTTGTAAAAATACAATAGGGAAGTTAACGGGGACAATTATTGCCTATTACAAAAAATAAGAAAATACCTTTTGTGGGGTAACAAAATATCGATGGGTCTGGAATGGCTAGGTCGTTGGAGTGAGTCCCTGGACGTCTTGGTACCGAGATTCGGCTTGTCGACGGAATGTGTACTGTTCGTGTTAGTATTAAGCGGCACCGCAGGATGTCGGACACAAGCAGTGTAGTAGCGTAAATCAGGATAACATGATAATGCGCGGTGTCACCGGACTAAGCGTGTCTGGCGGTTGCGTGAGTTGTTCGTGTATAAATGCAAACTGCTGTTTTTTTTTTGTGCGTGATGCCTGAGTACTGTGTGTAAGTTGGTACTGTGTACGTGTGCACGTGTCGCAGTACTATTCAGCTTGGATTGGAACTCCACACTCCACTACCAACAAACCTCGACCATCCAGGACCAGGAGAGAATATAAAACATAAAAATTTTTAGCAGATAATTGACCCAAAAAAAAAAAATAACTTGCCGTGGCAAAAATACAAAAAAATCTTTATACAAAATGAACAAATAATTTATTTAACAATAAATAAATGCAAAAATTATTATTCACAAAAAAATTGTGCACAAAAAATACTCCAAATACTTTTATAAAAAACTATCAGCTGGCCAGGCTGTAAAAGACCAGAAAATAAGAGAAAGAAAGAGTATAACAAGACTTGAAAGGTTTTCAAAAACTAACGTTTTGACTGCGGGACTTGTAAAATTTATTACTTACATTTTGGCTGCCAAAAAAAATAATTAACGGTAAAAAGGTAACTAGTGGCATCCAAAAACAAAGAGAAAAATAAAAAAGGAACGATAAAAATTCTACTTACGACAGTAAATAAGCGTGAGCTCTGTCTAAATCCCACAGTATAAAAAATAACCTAAATCGTATTCAAAAAAATATTAAGCAAACTAATAAAAAATGAATCTTTCCTGTGAAAGATACACGAGGAATTTTGAAAATAAGATCTATCAAAAAAAGAAAAAAGTTGAGGAGGTTTCCTCGCAAGCTTTGACTACACGTGGTTATATAAATATTTCTTTAAAACAAAAGGTTCGAATAAAATAAAAAATATCACTTTACTCACCAAAATCAGTGAAATAAAAAATCCAGAGTAAGAATATTTTAAATAAAATCTTGAAGATTTTTAAAATAACTTTAGATAAAAATTTTTTAGAACAAACAAATTGCTATCAAAATACGTCCGTTGTCTCAGCTTGCAGAAACTCAACTCACTCTACAGACCGCGCTCGCCTCTCAAGCAGTCAGAAGTACTAGAGATGTCGTATGTTTAATTAAAATATAAAAGATTTAAATAAAAAACCGTGAAACGAATGAAATCGTTTCACTGCCCCCCTCCAAAAAGGATGATAACGTAACGGAATCATCAAAAGTTGTGTCAGGATCATCGGGGACAGTAGGTGCAGGTTTAAGGTCCTTTATGTGGTAGATGCCAGCATCAGTTCCGTCGGTATCGTGAAGGTGATACGCGAGAGGAGATAGTTTTCGAAAAACCTTGCTTTCGACATAACGAGGTGCTAGAGCCGAAGAGAAACATCTAAAACCAACAGATAAAACTCGATTTCTACGATAAACTAGATCACCTTTATCAAATTCGAGCTGACGACGATGTTTATTATAATATTTCGCGTTTCGCTCATAAGCTTGATGAATACGGTCTTGAACGATTAAGAAAAACTCAGACATCTCTGATAATGAGTTGCCATAATCAGCTGGGGAATCGGAACAGATATTGTCAGGTAAAGAACGGTAAAAGTTTCCTGAAACTGGAACATGCCTACCAAAAGTAAGGAAAGCTGGAGTAAATCGAGTAACTTCGTGCACACTCGTACGAATGGCCTGAGCGATGGCTTGAAGATTTTTATCCCAAGCACGATGATTATTGTCGAGATAAGACCTAATAGCTGTTTTAATTACCCGATTGGTACGCTCAACAAAATTCACCTGGGGATGAAACTTGACGTTATGCCACAATTTAGGTATTTCATATTTTGCGATAAGATCTGTAAATAATTTAGAGACGAACTGAGTTCCATTATCGCTCATGACAATTTGTGGTACACCAAATAAAAGAAAAACATTTTCCTCTAAAATTTTACAAATTTTTGGAGAGTTAGCTTCACGCATAGGGTGAACAATGACAAATTTGGAAAACCAATCGGTCACTACTAGAATATAGCGATTTCCAGCTGACGAAGGAGGTAATGGTCCCATAAGATCAACCGAGATATCTTGCCAAGGAAACTTTATAATCTTTTCCCTGCCCATTAAACTAGATGGAGGGACTTGAGGAACTTTTTGAGACAAACAAGTCTTGCAACGTTTTACATAACCGGCAATAAAATGATACATCTTAGGCCAGTAGTAATCTGATGCAACACGGTGAAAAGTTTTAAAGATTCCAAAATGAGCGGCAGTTGCATCATCGTGACATCGTGAGACAATTTCTTTACGAAACTCCCGGGGTACAACTAATTTCCATGTAGACAAATTAGAAGGAAGGGAATAGGGAGATAAGATGTTTTTGTACAAAAAATTATTTTCCACGCGCCAGTCCGGATAGTCGTTTGGACTTAAAACTATCTTTTCACGCATTCGACAATACCAATTGTCCCGGGTATTTAAAAAAGTTTTATTGTCGATGACACAAACCTCAAGAGGACACCTAGATAGAGCATCAGGTAATTCATGGAGTTTACCAGGGCGGTGAGTGATGCTAAAGTCAAATTGTTGTGATTGTACCGACCAGCGAGCTAATCTTCCATGCGGATCCTGGGTACCTATTCTGTAACTTTTCAACGATTTGAAGTGTTATATTGTTTGACGTCTCGTGTCAAATGTTCAATGTTGTAATCTTAGGAACTTTTATATTTGAAAGTTTTAGTAAAATAATTTTTAAGTTGGCACTAGTTCCTGGCACAACTATCAAATTGTACATAATTGTGTTTATTGTCAATGTGTTGTCAATAGCGTACCTTTGCATAATTTCTAGATTCTCTTTAGTAATTTTCACAAAATGTCACTACTCAAATTTCAAACAATACTGACAACGCACAAACCAAACGTCAGTATAACACTAGTGATATGAATATAACACTACCATTCGCGCTAGTGAATCGTTTACAAAATGAGTGACGTCATATTCCCTGTTGCACTCAAAAACCGCTAGATGGCAGTCAGATTATAACAATTTTGAACGCGTATCACTAGTGATATAAGTTACAGAACAGGTACCCTGCATGCGAAGCAGCCACAAAAGAGAGTAGTTGTCGGTAATAACTTCGAAATGAAGCCCTTCGATACAAGAACGAAATTTTAAGACACCGAAAATTACAGCAAGACATTCTTTTTCCGTAACTGAATAATTTTTCTCAGCTTTATTCAAAGTACGACATGCATATGAAATAGGATGTTCCTCATTATCATCGCCAATCTGTGTAAGCACAGCTCCAAGTCCATAATTGGAAGCGTCAGCATAGATCTTAAAAGGTTTAATAGGTTTACTATAATCAGGGCTAGCAAGAGTGGGACTTTACTTTTGCCTTTAGTAAGGTCCGAAATAACAGCTGACATAGAGGCAAAGTTTGGTACAAATCTCCTGTACCACGAGAATAAACCTAACGCCCTACGCACTTCGGTTACGGTATTAGGTCTAGGAAGATTTGCAATAGCAGATACCTTATCGGGATCAGTACGAAGACCGTGTTGATCGACAACAAAACCAAGGTATTTGAGAGAAGGTAAACAAAATTTGCATTTCTTAACATTTACAGTGAAACAGGCTGCTTTAAGGTGATCTAAGACTTTATAGAGAATAACGATATGTTCTTCAAAAGAAGAAGTAGCAATAATTAAATCGTCCAGGTAAACAAAAACGTTTGGGTCTAATTCTGGACCGAAAACTTCATCCATTAGTCTTTGAAGAGTTTGAGGGGCATTACAAAGACCGAATGGCATTCGAACGAACTCAAACAGACCGCGACCTGGTACAGAAAAAGCGATTTTTTCTTTAGACGAAGCCGATAAAGGAATTTGCCAAAATGCACTCTTTAGATCAACAGAAGACAGACACTTTGCATTACCCAGCTTACTTAAGATGTAATCTACGCGAGGCAAGGGATAGCTATCCTTACGCGTAACCGAATTAAGTTTCCGACCATCAAAACATAGCCGATATTCTCCCGATTTCTTTTTGACAAGTAATATTGGACTAGACCACGGACTCACAGATGGACGAACCACTCCCAATTCCAACATTTTGTCCAGTTCTTTATTAACGAACTCCATCATAACTGGAGAAAGAGGATATTGGCGCTGTTTTAAGGGAAGCGCGTCACCAGTATCAATAACATGTTGAATTTTATTGGTACAACCGAGTCCTAAAGATCCGAGCTTTTCAAAATCAGCAACAACGGAATTAAGAATTTCTTGCGGACGGGAAGATAAGTTTTCACGGCTAGAAACACCACTAAGAGAAGCAATTTCATTTTGGGCATGCCACGAATTCTTAGAAAAGTCTAACTTAAGACCAAAACAACGACAAAAGTCCACACCTAATATTACAAGATGTTTTACAGAAGAAACGACAGTAAAAGAAAAATGACTACTCGTTTTACCCAACGAGAAAGATACAAAAACGTTGCCTAGGGTTGGATGAGATTTACCATCAGCAGTTGAAACGGTAGGAACAACACTAGGTTTTAGAGAAAATAGATGTTTTAGCATTAAATAGTCTCGACCACCTACAATAGAAATATTAGCACCCGAATCAACTAAGGCTGTCATAGGTACTCCGTGGATGAAGATAGTAACGAAAGGTCGGTTATCATCACTTGATTTATTAAAAATAGGTGAAATGACATTATTCGTGAAAAAGTTAGAGACTTGGTTTAACCATTGAGACCACTCGTCTCTGTCGGTTTTTCTAACGACTTTACCTGCGTTGGGGTGGCGTTTTCCTCGACAGCTGGCAAGACCGAGGCGTCGCACACGTTTTTTGAGCAGTTAGGGCATTTAAGTTTGGTAACGTTTCTTTTACCACAAGAAAAGCAAAAGAGATTACGAGGCTTTGGACATTTTGGATAAAGATGTTCCGTACTATTACAGTTCCAGCAACTAAGAACACGCCCTTGACCTACAGCTGCAACGGCTGAACGAGAAAAATTTCTATCCAATTTACAGGATGATTTAGAACTACTTTGAAATGAAAGATCGGGTTCTAAAGTATGTGAGGAACGAGTTGGTGGATTTTTAAACTGCGAGACATTAAGTTCAGTGTCTTCAAGTCTCTTGCAAATGGTAATCAATTCTGAGAGAGAGTTAATATTTTGAAGTGAACAAAATCTCTGAAAATGCGGTTGTAAATTACGAATAATGTAACTAACCCTGGTTTGTTCGACAGGAGTTTTAGTTAAACGACAGAATAAGTTTTCCATGATGACAATAAAAATCTCTACCTTCTTACAAGGAGCTTGAGTTCGATTCCGAATCTCATCCATAAGAGCTAGATCATAATTAGCAGGTAAAAAGGTAGAACGAAGTTTAGAAACAAGTTCCGACCAAGAAGATATAGAGTTTCGTATCATGCGATACCAAACGAGAGCATGGCCGGTAAAGAGATCACCAGCTTGGCGAAATAATTGTTCGTTAGAGACGCCACGAGAATAAGCCTTGCTGTCGATATTTTCGAGAAAACTATTAAGGCCGGTATTTCCATCAAATGTAATATTCCATTTGGCAACTAAATTTTTATGACCGCAAGTCGCGGAACGAGGTAAAACAGTACTGCTTGGTAGATGATGTGGTAGCGGTGTCGGTGGAATTTCAGAATGTACATTAGATACCGTAGGGGTAATATTTACGTTACTAAATCTAATAGCATTCAATTTTTGCAAAAAACTCTGGCAACTATCATTGAACGAACTTAGCATGGCAATAGGAATAGATAGAGTAGTTGGAAAAGAATTAGTGGAAGATATTTCATCAAAATCAATTAAATTTACTACCTGGTTAGTATCAACTACATGGGACATGGAAGAAAGGGCAGATTTGATCATAGAGAGCAATCTCAAAAGCTCGCCACTTAAATGTTGAGGCAAACGAGAAATACGAAGATACAAGGCAACTAAACGAGAATTTATTTCAACTTGAAATTGCTCTATATGAGAACGATTTCTACTATTAAAATTTTGAATCATACCTGACATCTCTTTAAGTGTTTCCAGACATGTCCGAGAGTCATTGATGGGATCAAGAATATAATCAGCATTAACTGTTGTTTGCCCAATACTTTCCATCTCGATTAATCCACATAATATGTTTAAATTTTCCTCATTTGATCCGGGATAGAAACAATTTCGAATTTTGAGCTCGTAACTGATTACCTCTCCTCGTAGATATTGGATGTGTTCCACGGTAAGTGACATTTAAAAAAAAATAATATTAGTTCCAAATAACAATGTGTAAAGAGAAAAGCAAAGAGAAAGATAGAAATAAAAGAGTAAAGAGAGATTTTGAAAAGACCAAGCAAAACCACGAAAAATAACTTTAAATTTAAAAAATTACAAGCAAAATATTAACCTCGGGCCCCACGTTGGGCGCCAAAATTATTTGTGTGACGTGTGCCAGAAATTTAAAAATAATGTTCAAAAAATTACCGTGTTTTTCAAAGAGAAATCACGCGTCACACAGTTACCTCGACAGCTCAGAATTGGTCGTGGTATCGCTAGGTCGTGGGTCACTAAGATACTTGTAACAATAATAGGGAAGGGCGCCAGTTGTGCCGAAAGGAAAATGGTGGACACAACAACACCGAAAATAACAAATTGAAAATAAAACTAATTTTATTTACGGCTAGTAAAAATACAATAGGGAAGTTAACGGGGACAATTATTGCCTATTACAAAAAAATAAGAAAATACCTTTTGTGGGGTAACAAAATATCGATGGGTCTGGAATGGCTAGGTCGTTGGAGTGAGTCCCTGGACGTTTTGGTACCGAGGTTCGGCTTGTCGACGGAATGTGTACTGTTCGTGTTAGTATTAAGCGGCACCGCAGGATGTCGGACACAAGCAGTGTAGTAGCGTAAAGCAGGATAACAGGATAATGCGTGGTGTCACCGGACTAAGCGTGTCTGGCGGTTGCGTGAGTTGTTCGTGTATAAATGCAAACTGCTGGTTTTTTTTGTGCGTGATGCCTGAGTACCGTGTGTAAGTTGGTACTGTGTACGTGTGCACGTGTCCAGTTCTATACAGTTTGGATTGGAACTCCACACTCCACTACCAACAAACCTCGACCATCCAGGACCAGGAGGGAATATAAAACATAAAAATTTTTAGCAGATAATTGACCAAAAAAAAAATAACTTGCCGTGGCAAAAATACAAAAAAATCTTTATAAAAAATGAACAAATAATTTATTTAACAATAAATAAATGCAAAAATTATTATTCATAAAAAAATTGTGCACAAAAAATACTCCAAATACTTTTATAAATAACTATCAGCTGGCCAGGCTGTAAAAGACCAGAAAATAAGAAAAAGAAAGAATATAACAAGACTTGAAAGGTTTTCAAAAACTAACGTTTTGACTGCGGGACATGTAAAATTTATTACTTACTTTTTGGCTGCCAAAAAAAAAATAATTAACGGTAAAAAGGTAACTAGTGGCATCCAAAAACAAAGAGAAAAATAAAAAAGGAACGATAAAAATTCTACTTACGACAGTAAATCAGCGTGAGCTCGGTCTAAATCCCACAGAATAAAAAATAACCTAAATCGTATTCAAAAAAAATATTAAGCAAACTAATAAAAAATGAATCTTTCCTGTGAAAGATATACGAGGAATTTTGAAAATAAGGTCTATCAAAAAAAGAAAATAAGTTGATGACGTTTCCTCGCAAGCTTTGACAACACGTGGTTATCTAAATATTTCTTTAAAACAAAAGATTCGAATAAAATAAAAAATATTACTTTACTCACCAAAAGCAGTGAAATAAAAAATCCGGAGTAAGAATATTTTAAATAAAATCTTGAAGATTTTTAAAATAACTTTAGATAAAAAAATTTTAGAACAAATTGCTATCAAAATACGTCCGTTGTCTCAGCTTGCAGAAACTCACCTCACTCTACAGACAGCGCTCGCCTCTCAAGCAGTCAGAAGTACTAGAGATGTCGTATGTTTAATTAAAATATAAAAGATTTAAATAAAAAACCGCAAAACGAATGAAATTGTTTCAATATATATATATATATATATACATATATATATATATATATATATATATATATATATATATATATATATACCGGGTGTCCCAGCTCGACCGACACATGGGAGTTTTACATGGGAAATCAGTTAATTATGAATAGTATCTCCCCAGTGCACGATATTAAATTTTGTATACTTATAGGAGAATATTAATTCTATGGATTACACTTATTTGAAATATGCAATTTCGTCTGCAGGGCGAGATTTAATAAATTTAAAATCTAATATTTTCGTTCAAAATCAGACAGCCATGGAAATAAAAGAAAATATCTATGTGACAGTTTTGACAGTTAATGACATGCCATTGTAGATATTTATATTTTTGTAATATTGGTATATAATTTAACAAAAAGAAACTAAATTCAACTTAAATAATATTAAAATACAGGGAATAAGAATTAAAATCAGTGGTACTTCACTAAACTGTTAGATAAATATATTTTTTTTATTTCCATGGCTGTCTGATTTTGAACGAAAATATTAGATTTTAAATTGAATAATTCTCGCCCTGCAGACGAAATTGCATATTTTAAATAAGTGTGATCCATAGAATTAATATTCTCCGATAAGTATACAAAATTTCAAGTTAGTATCTTGCACTGGGGAGATACTATTCATAATTAACTGATTTCCCATGTAAAACTCCCATGTGTCGGTCGAGCTGGGACATCCGGTATATATATATATATATATATATATATATATATATATATATATATATATATATATATATATATATATATATATATATACAGGGTGAATACTGAAAACCTTGACATAGGGAAATAACATGGGAAAACAGTTTTTTGCTGTTTCCATCTGTCCCGCTAAATAAAATCGGGTGTATATGGTATCGTTAGTTAGATTACTTAATTTTGCATCTAATAAAACCAAATGTTGTGTAATATGGCCTTTTCTAACAGAAATATTTGATAAAATAAATTGTATTTTGAAGGTTGTCCTTCATATTTTCGAATAAGAAACGTCAAAAACAAAATGCTCCATAGCCGAGTGGATACGAGGGCTGTTTCATAACATAAATAATCTACAAGACCTAGTTCGAGACCACCTCGGCCCTATTTTTTTTTAAATTAAATTATGCTTACCATACACACCCGATTTTATTTAGCGGGACAGATGGAAACAGCAAAAAACTGTTTTCCCATGTTATTTCCCTATGTCAAGGGTTTTCAGTATTCACCCTGTATATATATATATATATATATATATATATATATATATATATATATATATATATATATATATATATATTGAGACGAAGTGCTCGTCACAAGAACACGTACCTGCCTTTCTCGTTGCTCCACAAAGTCACAAACACCGACTCCACGAAGTCCGAACCGCACATCAGGTTAGAGCGAACCCGCCGTCCGAACCAGTAGCCGCCGACCGCTGCAAATACCTTCATGAAACGGTACGACATCTCCAACAGTCTGCCGGATTGCCAAACAGCCGCCGAGAAATACTTTGGTGAAGTTTTCACAAATATCTCACCTACAACCACAGCACTGAAGGAAACAATAATAAAAACTTGTGAACACTTACCGCTCTTACTTTTCCTAGCTTTTCTTGTTATTTTTACAGTTTCCAAAGTTTTTACAAAAAACACATGTCAGCTGAGCCAACGCGTACGCACGGCCGCAGTACCGCCAACCTCGAACACAACGGTTCGTGAGACCGAAATCCCATGCTACATTTTTTAAAAATATGTAAATCAGATTAAAACAAATATGAAACTCCGTAAAGCCAAGGGAAGTGATTTCGCGATTTTTTAAAATAAAATTCAATTTATTGAACGAAAACAACAATACAAAAAGTCAGTCTTTCTCACTTTATAATCAGTAGCTGCAGGTTTAATTAAATTTCGGGTATAAATACGACCACCGGGGCCGTATTTCTTCAGTCTACGACGACTATAACTTCTAACAGATAGCCGAGAAGAATAGCAGACCGCATCCGTACCGTACCGCACCCAATCGAATCCTTTTCGTAAGATTCTTGTTTATTTTTGTATTTTCTTGAATTCCGCTGATATCAGAGGATATAGGCCGGTGGCTACCATCGCCGTGCCTCATAGCCTTTAGCTTGGTGCATTCCGCGCCTGAGGGGAAGTTCCGCCGGTGGTATCCAACGCGTGCTTTTACGGCCGCAGGCCAGATCCGCTTGTTGACTTAGTATTTTTTTCACTGCTCTACATTCCGTAGTTGTCGGAGAAACCCCGCTGGTGGTTCCCATCGCGAACTCCGTCGACGGCTGGGTAGAACCGCGGTTAGTTTGTCATTTTTCTCACTTCCTACGGCTCAGTACTAGGTGTAGTAATTTTTAGTACAATAAAATATTTATCTTACTTTTGTCTGTGTGTGCTAAACCTTGGTCCAACCGACCTAGAGCTCGCGTGGCACACGTCACTTCTCTCACAGACAGTGGCGGAACTAGAGGGAAAATGTTAGGTGGGCCACCGGGTGGGCACCGGAAAATCTTGGTGGGCCGTGCCATTGTTATATACCGAGTGTCTACTTTATTTTCTGAACATAGGAAATTCAATGTTACTGTTTTCATTTCCAGGTATAACTTTATTACCTATTAATTTTAGAACAAATTGTGAGATATGTATTTGTTTAGAACTAAAAACTGCATCCAATGAGGCAAAAAGAATTGGCCAAATGCCATTATATATTTAAAAAATAATAAATTATTTTTAAAATATTCAAGCAATTTTCAGTAGGTTTCATGGAAACTGAACGACAGGTTTAAATTTTTTTGAAGTTGGAGCGAAATAATCTATAATTTTACGTTTACTCATTTTAACTAGCACTAATGATCAAAATTCACATAAACAGCATGATCTGAAAGACATGAAAACTACATGTGCACTAATCTGTTGTAGATGTAGTGGCAGATATGAAGACGGTCAGTTGACATCAATTATAAATTAAATCGGCATGCTTTGTAAAAGCGCGCGGCAATGACTATCACAAGTTTCTACGTAAAAGAGCGCAATTCTTTGGTTATAAAAGCATTACCACCGTGCAGACACAATAATACCAATTAAATATTTCACGACAAAAATTACGCCGTCTTTTTCTTTTTACAATTTTTTAATAGCATTACTGTAATAATGGTATTATAAATTTTATTAATGCCTGCATTGTTTACGGGTGGGCCCGAGGGTGGGCCATCACTTTTTAAGGTGGGCACCGGCCCACCCTGGCCCACCTATAGTTCCGCCACTGCTCACAGAATCCGCAGATTGGCGCCCTAGAAGAACCCGACATCCTGTAGGAGAACCACGACATCACGGACCGACAACGATAGCAGCGGCCCAAGTAATCGTATATATATATATATATATATATATATATATATATATATATATATATATATATATATATATATATACGTATTTGTTGTAAGAATAGGTTTTAAAAAACTTACTCTTCTTTTGAGTGCGTTGTTTTTTCGTATTATAATTACCAATAGTTTCGACAGGTTACTTCACTGATTAGAACTGGATCGTTTTTTTTTTTTCGAACAATAATATGTCGTACTCTTTTCTCCACTGCATTCAATTTCTGTACCTACATTAAAAATATAATTAAGTACACATGTGACACCATACATTGACCATTACTGAGTAGGTATTCTAATTTACTTTCGTAATGCTAAAATAATTATTCGACAGGCATATAACATGTATTATCAAACTAATTAAATAAAACTTAATTAGAATAATTCTCACCTTAGATTTATCTAGTGATACGGTTTAACGGGACTTTTATTGATTTTTCAAATTGCAGCACAACAGAATATCAATGAATCAATAATCGCACAATGGAAATTATTGCAAAGAATCACAATAAATAATACTGCTTCACAGACAACGTTCAAAAGGCAATAAAGCATCAATAAAGTAAACAAATATTGTTTCCATAGGGTGATATCATCAAAAGTTGAAATATTTAAATATAATCAGTAATATCTATTAATTATTGACCGGTCATCATTATCGGTAATATAGATAATTTAAAAAATTTAGAACCGAAAACATAAATTACCTATGATGGCCTTTAAAAATGAGTACAATTTTAAATAAGATTTTATTGCAGCATAATTTTGTATAAATACAATAAAGAAAAATTCCAAATATTATTAGATCTGATAATAAATTCAATTTTACCTTTTATATAATAAACATAAATATACAAACTTGAGTAGCATGTACAAGGCGATGGCTAATTTCAAAATAGCAATATCCAAAAGGTTACAGCTTAAATATGTTCATTCACGGCATCCATAACAAGGTGTCACCTCCTAGGCAGTTGAACTGGCGTGGAGACCGCACCACACGGGCCATTTTTATATGGGAACCCATGGTTTCGAACCACAGCTGATCAGCCTAGACTTAAATATTTATTACTTTAATTATGTAATCTGATGATGACCGAAAGGACGAAACGATCGTCACTAATATAACAATTATTGTGTAATAACCAAGTGTTTTTATTTACCTATATTCATATATGTTCCACCAAGTGCCCACTACAATATCCATTTCAAGTAACTATAAATGTGTTTCGTTGCCGATTTATGTTATAGTTATAGTTAAGTTAACGTTCAGTTAACAAAATTGCTGTAAATGGCATGTTACTCTGTTTTCAAAGATACTTATAAAATTGATGTTGAGTAGAATTAATTTTATATAAATTTCATTACTTCTTATTCTGAAAAGAAATTTAAAAATAACATAATTATTTGCTTGTCTTTCAAATTTTTCGGTACTTGCCTTTTGGAAATTTTCGGTGCTTGACTTTTGATCCATTTCTCATCGAACATGTTTTGTCAGCCATTTTAATAAATAGCCTTATGACTGAATGTGCGATAAGGGTAGAGGATAACAACAGACATATGCACTGTGTCATATGGCGCGCCTTTTTCAAATTACAGATTCAAGTTTCTTCTCTGTATTTCTTTATTTTTGTTAGTTATTATATATTTTATTTTATTATAAATCTTAGAAACTTCATTTAATTATGTAACTTTTTTTGCTTTTGCTGGAATATCTGTTCATACTCCACTGTTCTTTGGAAATGACTTTCATTGCTACTTATATCTCTTCTGTATTGATTAATTTTGTCCATTCCTTGTTAATTGTATATTTCAAAATAGTTTCTCATTTTTCGTTAATGTTTCTCTGTATTTCCAAATTTCATCTTAGAAATACTTATGGCCATTTGCACCACTGGAGTTTAATGTTAATCTGTAGATTAAGTTCCGTTTAAAATTTTTTGTTCATTGCACGAATTCTTAACCTACGGTTAAAGTGACATTTGCGAAGTTTAACTTAACCCCAACTGTTTCTACGGTTTAAGAATTAGGATAACCTATTTCAATAATACATTTGTGCAAAATATATACGTATTGAATTTTTTTATACTTTCATTCAGTTAATGTATTGCAAAATAGAATGTAATAATAATTGATTGTTAAAAATATTTATTATGTATATAATTATTATAAACAGAAATATGGATCTATACATGATAATATAGTATTTGACGATGATGAATTATTTGAGTTTGATATTATTTATGGTATTCCAAGAAGAATTTATAGGATTTTCTGGAGATATAATATTTATTTACACATACACTATTTATTACAAATTAACCAAAAATACTTATAACAGGAGGAGAAACATATCTGTCAGTTTTGACGAACGTCAATCTTCCTATCCAAAACCGCCTTGCTTTTTCTTTTCATTTCTAACGAAGCTATTTCTAAACGGATCCAGACGCTAGATTGTTACAATATATTTGATAATATGCTCAAATATAAAAATATTTTGTATTTAAATTGACAGCACAATGTGAAGTGCGTAAAAGTTACTAAATTTCCCTAAAATAAAACGTTAATCTGTAGTTTAACGTAAACCGTACCTAACCTCAAGGGCTGCAATGTAAGTTAAAATTAACTGACAGTTAGCTTAAACTGAAGATTAACTAAACTATACATTTAACTTACAGTGGTGCAAATGGCCATTAAAGAATTCAATGATTTTAGCTAAAATTTAAATATATGTAAAAATACAGTAAAAACATAATAAAAAAACATACATACATTCCAGAATGCACTGTATCTTTACTTTAAAATTTATTTTACTTTATTAATTCTTTTCCTTTCTCCTACAAAATATAAAACTTCTACCACTAATTTTTCACGTCTCTATCGTATGGTAAACGTCAGATGTCAAAAAAGAAATATTTTAAATACACCGCACTTAACATTTAGTATATTTGCATATATTTCGCTCACTATTATATTATATAAAAACAATTCAATTTATAATATTTTTTCATATTTTCCAAAAAAATCAAATAAAAGTTCCATATTGAATTGTCAAATTTGACGGATGACAACCGTGATTCTTTTCAAATTTAGATATGGCTTCTGATATTTTTTGTATGAAGGTACCAATTTTGCACAGTTTTTATTTTTTTAAACAAAAACCACTCAGAGTAAAAATATGAGACCCCCAAAAGGCACTCCGGTACAATAGACCCTACAAATTGAAAAAAATTACAACAATAACTTGAATGGTCTAGAAGTTTGAGCTGAACAAACGATGCCCGATCGTCATGATGAATCCAAATATACATAGATATGTAGATAGTGAATCAACCAAAATAGTATAGGACTAGCGAAGACTCAGCTACGCTGAGCTTCACTAGGCCTCCGGCATCAGTGAAGTATTTATATTTGACGATTAATTTCATTACAGTACACCAGCCTTCGACGAGGCCTTTCATATGATACCAAACACGACACACTTCTGACAAATTTTGCAAAAAAACCAGACCAGATCGACCTGACAAATTTTTGTTTTTTCAGTATGGCTGAGTTACTCGAGTGCTTTCATTTGATACCAAACATGGCATACTTCTGACAAATTTTCGCAAAAAACAAAAGCCTATCGAAATTTTGGTGATTTCGCAAGCCAGTTTTTATCGAGTGCTTTCATATGATCAAATACAATATACTTCTGACAACTTTTCACTAAAAACAAAAGCTGATCGATATGGAACTATTTTATCATTTTTGCAAGCTGAACCCAGTTAAGTGCTTTCAATAAATACCAAACACGGTATACCTCAGACAAATTTTTAATTGTTATAATCAAATTTTTAGTTTGTAATCCTTAATTATAAGACTGTTCATTTGTGTTCCCAAAAATGGACTAAATAAATATTTATGATTGATATAATTAAAGTTAAAGTTTTATAAAATTTGATTACATTTTTTCTACTATCTTTATCGAAATTTGAACTTCGTTTTAGATTATTGCATTTAACGAACAACCATTTTGAATAGATAATTTCGGGGAACAAATTATAATAATTTGAAGAAGAATTTGTAATATTTACGAACATACCTTGTTAATAAAACAGATTTTATTTAATAAAATACATTACTTGCTTCACTTGAAAGATTTTTTGGTTATATTTGAGGAAGTTACTACAAGTTTTTTAGTTGATATAATCAAATGTGTTGTTTGTAAACCCTATTAGGGTATATGTCATACCATCATTCCACGTGGACGAATTCCCATGTCGCCGAATTTTTTGGCATTCCCATAACACTGCATTGCAGTTTCCCATTTCATCGAATTGTTTCTCCACTTTTTTACATTCAACCGAGCTTCATTCCAACAATCTTTGCCTTATACTTGTTTCATTTTATTATATTTGTAATATGTTTCATTTTTAATAAATATAATTAAGTCAAAGTAAGTGAATATTAAATTTATTTTATGTTTTCATGTAAATAATTTGAACAATATAAAATTATATTTATATTATTTTATTAAGTATTGTCATTAAATATTAAATATGATCACATATTATATACATATTTGTATTCGCCGTATATGAACGCACTACATTTATAAAGTATTATGAAACCCATAACCGGTCACATTAAATTTTTTAAATATAAATTGTACGATATAAAGGATCAAAAGTACACTAAAGCAATTACAACAATCTACACACAAAACAATATATAATCAAAGCCAAACTCGTCTCCAATATATCAAAACCAAAACTCACTAATTTATAAAATTAAATGAAGTTTCTAAGTCTAAGTCTAAAGAAAATATTGCATCCATTTAAACCATATACAATTTGCAGAAGAAGTAACAACAAACACAGAACCTAATGTTACAAAACATGATGTGAATGAAAATATGCGTGCGCATAATTTTGTTAAAATGATATAAATTACATATTAAAATATAAAATCATAAATTAATTAAAATTGTATAATAAACTGTATAGTAGGAACATTCAAGTTTGAAATTTTTAGAAAAAAATCATATGTTCATACGTTCATAAGTGTTATTTTGGTTGTATATCGGGATTGGCGGGAAAATATAAATTTCAAAATATTATTATTTGAACTTACTATAATTTTAGCAAATTTGTACATGGCATTTTAACGAGGAACGTTGTAAAAGGTATTAAAAGTTATTAGTTTACGTAGTCATGATTTCTTATTTTCAATTGATTTGATATGATATATATTTTTGTTTTAATAATATAAGTATTTTTATTTCTTTAATTATGCACATTTATAATACAATCGTTTACTATTGTAATTCTTTTAGATAAAATATTATTTGAACATTATTTAGACAAGTACTTCAGTAAGTAATAAAATATATGAATGTTAATCCTACAAGTTCATATGTATTTCACTAATGTCGGTCGCCTGAAGAAATGTCTTAAATTATCGTACAAATATAATATGTTTATTGGAATGGGTATCAAGGTATGTACTTCTATAACACTGTTGATAAAAAGTATAAAGTATTTTTAGAAAATATATAAACTTATTAAAATAAGAAATATTTGATCGATTTTTATTTATTCTTGTATTGGTTTTATTACTATCCTTTCTGTTATTAGAACTTCTTTGCCGTTTAGTCACATATGTTATCGTATCAATCTATCTTAATATTATAATTTTTTAATGGTTTGTCTATAACAGAAATTTATTTAAAAAAATGGTAATTAATGCTAATAATTTTAAATTTTATTTCCGTTTTTCTTCTATGAGTATGGCAGTGATTAGCACATATAACAAATATGTATAAACTTTCGGTTCATTTGGCGATCTATAAACTATGATATTATGGACGTAGCCAGGATTTTTTCCACTTCTGACACCCAGCTTAATTAACAATTTACATTTTATAACTTTATCATACGTTTTATGACGTTCTTCTAAATTTTCCATGAACTAATTTGTTAAAACTATAGTAAATATAAATTTTAATATATGGTATTTCAATTTTCCCGCTAATCCCGATATCCAACCAAGATAACTCTTGAAATATATGTGCTCCTACTATACAGTTACTCAATTTTAATTAATTTATGATTTTAAATTTATAATATAATTTATATCATCATTTTAAGAAAATTATGCGCACGCATATTTTCGTTCACATCATGATTTATAACATTGTGTTCTGTGTTTGAATTGTTACTTCTTCTGCAAATTATATATTGTTTAATTGGATGCGATATTAGCTTTGGACTTTGAACTTAATTTTATAAATACGTGGGCTTTGATTTTGATATATTGGAGACAAGTTTGGCTATGATTATATTTTGTTTTGTATGTTGTTTGTTGTAATTGCTTTAGTGTAGTTTTGGTTCTTTATTTTTTACAATTTATATTTAAAAAATTGAATGTGACAGGTTACGAGGCTCATAATTCTTTATACATGTAGTGCGCTCAAATACGGCGAATATATATGCATATGTGATCATATTTCATATTTAATGAGAATACTTAATAAAATATTATAAATATAATTTCATTCTGTTCAACTTATTTATATGAAAACATAAAATAAATTCAATATTAACTTATATTCACTTAATTATATTTATTAAAAATGAAACATTTTACAAATATAATAACATGAGACAAGTCTGAGACAAAGATTGTTGGAATGAAGCTCGGTTGAATGTAAAAAAGTGGAGAAACAATTCGATGAAATGGGAAACTGCAATGCAGTGTTATGGGAATGCCAAAAAATTCGGCGACATGGGAATTCGTCCACGTGGAATGATGGTATGACATATACCCTAATAGGGTTTACAAACAACACATTTGATTATATCAACTAAAAAACTTGTAGTAACTTCCTCAAATATAACCAAAAAATGAATGAAATTCGGTTGAATGGAAAAAAGTAGTGGGGGAACAATTCGACAAAATGGGAATGCTGTGTAATTCGGCGTGGTGTGAATGCCAAATAATTCGGCGACATGGGAATTCGAAGTAATGAATTCGACTGCGTGAATATTGAACAACAAATTGTGATAATTTAGTAAAGCATTTGTAAAACTTGCATACTTTGTTCTTATAACAGATTAGTTATTATTATTACATCTGAGGATGTAGATTGTATAACTTTATGTCTCCGTTTATCATTGTTATTAAAAATTACCTTTATTAAAACATGCCTTATGATTGTAGTAGTCAAACTTTAAACTTTATAAAATTAATGTAATCAAAATTTAAGCCTTCTTTTAAAATATTTACATTTGAGAAATCATCTGTTCGGACCGCATATGCCATCTAGTGCCATTCAAGCGCACTAGCACGTTTTTACATTTTTTATTTCATGCGACTTTGCTTAGCGCAATGACGTCAATTCCTGTCTTGTCTTTATGCATGCAAACTGTGATCTTCCGCAGGTTTTCGCTGTCTGTCCGTTGAGGAGATCGCACGCATCTATATTCTCTACGCTAAGGCGATTTTTATTCGCAGCGGTATGCTTCGTGTAAGCTTGTGTATGTCACTAACCCTATTTTATTCATGATACCATGACGTCACGGTATGTTGCGGTATGAGCCGCCATACTGAATACATATGCAGCTCTGTAGCTGTGTAACCTGCCCGGTTAGTATATCTATCCTTGTCATCACATGTCAAATACACTTGTTGGTGTTTACCGTTGATTACTTTTTAAATTTTTTTCATTTAACGGTCAGTATTAAAGAATATACAACATAAAAATGGGTACTGTAATTTTTTTTTGTAAACGATAAAGTTTTAAAAATACAGGCACCAGAATATGAACTGTTAAAACTCAAAGAAGGTATTATATCTGCAAGGTTGTACTTAAATAAATATTAATTATAATTTTGTATATTTTACATTGGTATGAAGAGTGCCGTCAAATTCATCTAGTATTAATAATGTTGCAATTTTTCTTTTACGTGACTCCATGCTGCCAATTCACACAAACAATTTGAGGTTAATGTATAAAATGAGGGAACGCGAACAGCAAGAGCATACCGGACAAATTTTATTCGTCCACTTACCGTTATGTTATAAGAGTGACGTACAACATACCACAACCAAATCGGAGCTTACCGACCGCCCCTTACCGACCGGTGAATAAAAATCGCCTAAAATTAACCACGAGGCTCAATATTTTTTCTATTGTTGTTTTTTATAATTCAACTTTTTTTCTTTTTGTGCAACACACAATTCTACACTCGCTGTACATTTTACACGCTGTAAGTACACACATTTTTTATATTGTTGAGCACGTTACACTTGCACTACTTTGCGATTATCTTTTACGCTAAATATAGCTTATTTTATGTTCAATTGTTATTTAATTGCAACATTGTATAGTTTTGCACATTTGCTGCATATTTCATCTTCATTTGATCGCATGTAGTTCTAATCAATTTGACTATATTTGACACGTTTTTCTTTGCTTTTATTGTTGCTCTAATTACTTTTACAAGTGCTAAGATTGTTTAGCTTTGTTTAAAGTTCATATTCGCTTTATTTTATTATTATTTACTCTTCAATTTGTTTGTATTTTCGCTATTTTTGCCTACTTATATTAGGACTTTGTTCGTTGAATTTTGAGACAACTTCTAATTATTATTTACGCTTGGGTACAATTTTTGTTGCATTTATTATTTAGCTGCACATTATTTGTGCACATATACTTATGTTAAATAAAGTATGCTTTTATTTTGTCCCCTTTTGTACAAATTTACAGCATTTATAGCACCGAGCCTTCTACTGGACATCTTGCGCTGCTTGCTGGTTTATTTGTATTCGCTTTCTACTTATTTGCTTTATCTTTCGCTGTTGTTAGGAATAAGAACTTTATTAGCTTCGCTATCTTAATCAACATTTATTTGTTATCCATTTTTACCAGTTATCCTATCATTCTTAAGAGTTGTATCCAGTCCTACTTGTATTCTCGTTTCTATTTCGCTTTGAATACACTGGTATCTTTGAAATACCGCTACGCTCGCAATAATCATTCCAAATAACCAACACGTCAATCAACCAGTCGACCAACTACAGTTCTTTCGCTTACGAAGCATACTTTAGGTCAACGCTAGCACCTGATTAGGGATTTTGACTTCAACGCAACGCTGGTCCTTCGAGTCATCCTTCAGAAGTCAGCTTTAGTCAGGCCGCATCTTTATACATCAACCTAAAGTGCTGAGACAGTTAAACCAGCTACTCAACGCCCCAACATCATCTCATCATCATCATCAGTAGTTCGACAGGCCACTGCGGCCCTCAACTTTCCCTAGTCTTTTTCGCCAGTTAGTCCTATCTTGCGCCAAAGTTTGCCAATTAGTCGCGCCAATTATTTTTGCGTCCATGTCTACGCCGTCTTTCCAACGAAGCTTTGGTCTGCCACGACTTCTCGAGCCTCCCGGTCTTGTTGTTAATATCTTCTTTGGTGGGTATGTTTCTTTTGCTCTAGCGATATGTCCTGCCCATCTAAGTCTTCCAATTTTTATGTTTGTGATTATATCCTTTCCTTGGGCCATTTCTTCGTATTTGTCGTATAGTTCAAAATTGTATCTCCGGCGCCAAGCTCCATTTTCATTGACTGGGCCGAATATCCTTCTGAGGACTTTCCTTTCAAATGTACTTAGCAGTCCTTCATCGGTCTTTGATAGTGTCCACGTTTCCGATCCATACGTTATTACTGGAAGGATTAATGTTTTGTATATAAGGATCTTTGTTCTTCGCGTTATGCTTCGGCTACGTAGCTGCTTGATAAGTCCGTAGTAGCATCTATTACCAAGGATTATTCTTCTCTTTATTTCAGCTGACACATTATTTGTCGCGTTTACTAATGATCCCAGATATATAAACTCTTCCACTACATCAAAACTTTTGTCTTCAATTGTTATTTGTTGGTTTAGGTTTCTATTTTTGCTCTTAGGCAGCGAGGGCATAAATTTGGTTTTTTCTTGATTTATTGTTAGACCCATTTCCTCCGCCGCGCTCATAAGGGATTTTAGTGCTTCTTTCGCTTTAGGTAGTGTTCTAGTTATTACATCTACATCGTCCGCGAATGCTAATAATTGTGATGACTTATAGAATATTGTGCCTCTACTGTCCAGTTTTGAATCTCTTACAGCCTTCTCTAGTGTGAGGTTAAAGAGCAGGCACGCCAGCGGGTCTCCCTGTCTAACCCCTCGATAAGTTGCGAATTCTTCTGATATTTCATTCTCGATTTTAATTCTGTTTGTGACTTTAGCCATCATCATCATCGTCAGTGAAATTAGTTTTTTTGGTATTTCTAGTTCCTTCATGGCTTCGTATATTTTGGGTCTTATTAGGCTATCGTATGCAGCTCGGAAGTCTATGAAGATGTGGTACGTATCTATATTGTATTCATTTGCTCTTTCTAGAATCTGACGCAGTACAAATATCTGGTCGGTGGTTGACCGTCCTGGCCTAAAACCGCTTTGGTATTCTCCCAACTCCCTTTCCACGTGTTTGTTCAAACGCTTAAAAATGATATTTGCTAGTATTTTATAGATTGTATTTGTAAGCGTGATCCCCCTGTAGTTCTTGCATTCTAACTGCTCGCCTTTCTTGTGAAGAGGGCATATTAACCCTACGTGCCATTCGTCCGGCATTCTTTCCTCTGTCCATACCTTACTTAGCAGTTCGTATATTGCTTCTGTTAGTTTGTATCCTCCGTATTTGTATAATTCTGCCGGGATGCCATCACTACCGGGTGCTTTATTATTTCTTATTTTTAAAATAGCATTTTGAACTTCATCTATATTCAGTGGTGGTATTTCTTCCAGATTATGTACCTCCAGTGGTGTCACTCCCACTGTTTCTGGTGTTTCCGGCGCTTCACTACCGAGCGCTTCTTTAAAATGTTCGACCCATCTTTGTAATATTTGTTCTTTACTATTAAGGATATTTCCTTCTTTGTCTTTGCATTTAGTTGTTCGCGGTTTGAATACTTTCCTTGTTTTATTGATACTTTGGTAAAATTTTCTACTTTCCTTTTGGTTTCTGTGTTGCTCTAGCTCTTCTAGGATGTTGCGCTCGTGTAGTCTCTTTTTCCCTCTGATCAATCGCTTTTCTTTCCTTCTAAGTTCTTTGTATTTTTCTTGGGCTGCTCTGGTTCTATGCTGTTGCAATACTTCATATGCTTTGTTTTTCTCGGATGTTGCTTTACGGCACTCCTCATCATACCAGTCCTTCTTGGTTTGTTTCTCTTCTTGCCCTAGGATCTCGGATGCTGCTGATATCAGGTTTGCTTTGCATGTGCTCCATGTTTCTATCAGTGACTTATCATTATTTTCCATATTGAGAATAGTATTCAGATGGTCTTGATATTTTTGTCGTATCTCTTCGTTATGTAGGAGGTGTGTATTGTACCTTGTTGGCTTGGTACCTTTAGAGTTTTTTAACAACGATATTCTTGCTCTCAAGCGTGCTCCGAGCAGGAAATGGTCTGAATCTACGTTTGCTCCTCTGAAGCTTCTGACATCTAGTAGGTTGGAGAAATGTCTGCTATCAATTAGGACATGATCTATTTGGTTTCGGGTTGCACCATCAGGAGATGTCCAGGTCATCTTATGTATGCTCTTATGTGGAAAATAGGTGCTTCCCACAAGCATGTTTTTGGAAGCAGCAAAATTTATCGCTGTATTACCATTGTCGTTTGTTGTTTCATGTAAACTGTATTTTCCGATATCATCTCATTTCATTATAAAATACATAGTATTTTGAAAAATCTAATCATTGTTGTAATCAAAAATTTCATCAGATATTTAATAACATACATAAAGAATGTGTAAAATGCAATTACTTACAGTTTAATATAATCCAGATGCATAATTTGAAATAATTATTGTATAATAAATTTGTAAACATTTCCTGCAAAACGGTGTGAAGCAAAGACTTATCAGTTTTTCAATGTAATCTAAAATATGGATATATTAATTAAAGAAGTAGTAATTGATGAAAGAAGAATACTGTACTGTATGTATTTGCCTTTGAAAGAGTTTAAATTGTAATCAAATAGCAACTTTTAAACGTCAGATTGTAAGTCAGTTTAATAATAATAATCCATTCTGGAATAATATTTGGGTTGTATTTTAAAGAATATATTATATTGTCACTTATTTTAACAATATTTGCCCAATGAATTGTTATAATTTATTTAAAATTTCATCTCTGTATATCTAAGTACATGTAGGTTACGAGGACTAACTAAAAATGTATCAAATTTACTATTAATTTGCAAAATATTTATATTCTACATTAAAGTACTGCGACGATCACTTGGGCCGCTGCTATCTTTGTCGGTCCGTGATGTCGTGGTTCTCCTACAGGATGTCGGGTTCTTCTCGGGCGGTTTAGCACAGACAGACAAAAGTAAGTTAAATATTTTATTGTACTAAAAATTAACTACACCTAGTTGTACTTAGTCGTAGGAAGTGAGAGAAAATTGGCAATCTAACCGCGGTTCTACCCAGCCGTCGACGGAGTTCGCGATGGACACCACCAGCGGGGTTTCTCCAGTGTCGGACTGGCAAGTTTTGGCCCACCGGGCAAAATACAGGGTGTTTGTCGAAAAGCCGGCACCCAGAATATTTCGTTTATTATGAAACTAGTCAAAGGGACTTATAAAATGATCTTAGTAAGAATATTGTGTCACTTCCGGTTTTAGCAGAAGTGTGTACAACTTTTATTTTAGGATGGGGAATCGGTATTATTATTTTTTTTTCGGAATGTACATAAAATTAGCTCTACAATGATATCAAAATATCATAGTTTTACTTCAACCATTTTAAAAAGGTGACAATTTATTTTCATATTTATGTACTTACAACTATAGGTAATTAAGGAAAAAAAATGTTTAAAATACCTTATAACAATTAACACAATACAAAAACTCTTACTAAATATAACAAACAAAATTAAAATTAAAAATACTCAAAATGGCCGCCGTCATTTTCTGCAAAATTTGTCACATATAACAAATTCTGCCATTACATCGTCAGGAAAGGTAGATCTAATATTTTAATATTTTTTATCATTATATGTTTGGTTTCAGGTAACAAAATCTCAAATAGCTGGCTATGGTGTATTTTTTATGAATTTTTATTAGTAAATATTTTAAAAATAAAGTGTCTCCATTTTGAAATAGTTGACGTAAAACAATGATATTTTGGTATCATTGTAAAGCTAATTTTATGTACATTTCGAAAAAAATATAAAGATACCGATTCCATATGCTAGAATTAAAGTTGTACACATTTCCGCTAAAACTGGAAGTGACAGAATATTATTCCTACGATCATTTTATGAGCCCCTTGTCTAGTTATATTTTTCTTCTTGACATTTTCTTGTATCTCTCAAAATAAACGAAATATTCTAAGTGCCGGCCTTTCGCCAAACACCCTGTATATTTTTTGGCCCCCATAGGAATGAAATATGAAAATATAAAAAACAATTACATATATTTTAAAAATATTTTTCAATGGTCAACATAAAAGAAAACATATTTTTATTTAAATAAAGTTTTTGATACAGGATATAGGTATACAGAGTGAGTCTGGGAAGACCCCCCGCTTTAATTTTTTTATTATAAGTAATATAAGTAATAGAAAAAAATGGTTCATATAAAAGTTTAATTATTTTACATATACTATTTGATGCCAGATATAGATATTTTTCATAAAGTCAGGTTTACAAGATACGACTATCAACTTTTATTTTTCAAATGGCAACCTATAATTATTTTAATAAAATAGAAACCGCCATTTTTTTCTCTTTTCAACGATGTATTAATTTTTATAAAAGTATTTGAAAAATTCTGCTAGCATATATTATCTGTGACACAACTAACGAATCCTTTTTGTATAAAAATCCGAGTACAGTTTAAATTTTTTATCGTTAGGCGCAGCAATGTGCGCTGATTGTGAAGGTTTCCTATCTCTGTAGATTTTGAACATTTTATGTACCTATCTGTTTGTAGAATGATTCATGATTTTAACTTTAATATTTTAGTAACAGATTAAGCTATTAGTTTTTAACTTACCAATTAACATTTTAATATTTTGTCTAGAAATTTGGCCCCCATTTGTTAAATTATTTGGCCCACCGGGATTTTGCCCGGTTGCCCGGCGTGCCAGTCCGACACTGGGTTTCTCCGACAACAACGGAATGTAGATCAGTGAAAAACACTAAGTCAACAAACGGATCTGCCCAGCGACCGTAAAAGCAAGCGGAACTTCCCCTCAGGCGCGGAATGCAGCAAGCTAAAGGCTATGAGAAACGGCGATGGTTGTCACCGGCCTGTATCCTCTGATAGCGGTGGATTTCAAGAAAATACAAAAATAAACAAGAAACTTACGAAAAAGATTCGATTCGGTGCGGTACGGTACGGATGCGGACTGCTACTCTTCTCGGCTAGCTGTTAGACGTTATAGTTCTCGTAGACTGAAGAAATACGGCCCCGGCGGTCGTATTTATACCCGAAATTTAATTAAACCTGCAGCTACTGACTTTAAAGTGATAAAGACTGACTTTTTGTGTTGTTATTTTTGTTCAATAAATTGAATTTTATTTTAAAAAATCGCGATATCACTTCCCTTGGCTTTACAGAGTTTCATATTTGTTTTGATCTGATTTACATATTTTTAAAAAAATGTAGATGGGATTTCGGTCTCAGGAACCGTTGTGTCCAAGGTTGGCGGTACTGCGGCCATGCGCACGCGCTGGCTCAGTTTTTGTGAAAACTTTGGAAACTGTAAAAAAACAAGAAAAACTGGGAAAAGTGAGAGCGGTAAGTATTAACAAGTTTTTATTATTGTTTCCTTCAGCTCTGTGGTTGTAGATGAGAAATTTGTGAAAATTTTATCTCACGTGGTCTTGAGGTTATGTTCTGTGCCATGTGCTTTCGCCAAAGTATTTTTCGGCGGCTCTTTGGCAATCCGGCAGGCTGTTGGAGATGTCGTACAGTTTCCTGAAGGTGTTTGCAGCGGTCGGCGGCAACTGGTTCGGACGGCGGGTTCGCTCTAACCCGATGTGCGGTTCGGACCTCGTGGAGTCAGGTGTTCGTGACTGCTGGAGCACTGAGGAAGGCAGGTACGTGTTCTTGTGACGAGCACTTCGTCACAGTACCTGTACTGTTAAAGCGTTAGTTTCCAAATATTTCTCGCGAATGAAAAACAAATTAGGGTGTACTAATAAAATAGAACATGAAATATTAATTGCAGCAGAACCAATCAAATAAAGACATTACCCAGTGTCGCTAAAGGACAAGAACAAGTAAACAAATAACTTGACAAAATGTTGGCAGATGACGTCGTAGAGCCTTCTAATAGCCCGTGGTCAAGCCCTATTTTACACGTTCGTAAACCCGATCAAAGTTACAAATTTGTAGTAGACTATCGAAAAATGAATGCAGAAACTAAAAGACATGCTTATCCGCTTCCATTTGGCTTACATAATTCCCCAGCAACCTTCCAACTTCTTATGGACAATCTTTTTGGCGAAGAATTTCAAAATTACGTATTCGTTTATCTTGAAGACATCATCATCGTTACTCCATCGTTTATAAATATCTTGAAATTTCACAACGTGTTTAAAAAAAAATAATTGACGCAGGAATAATGCTAAACCAAGACAAATGCCATTTTTGTTTACCGTAGCTAAATATCTCGGATATGTGGTAAATTCAACCGGCTTACATGTAGACCCTAATAAGGTCAGATCAATCTTGCACATAAAACCACCTAAGTCAATTACAAAAGTACGTCGATTTATTGGTACTGTCTCGTGGTACCGACGATTCCTTCCTGATTTTTCTACATTAGTTGCTCCAATTACCGAATTACTTACGAAAAATAAACAATTCCAAAGGACATATGAATATAATACCTCGAATAATTTATTGAAAAATAAATAAGTTTCGGCTCCGATTTTAAATTGTTCTAATTTTGATCTCACGTTCCATGTACACACAGACGCATTCGGTTATGGCTTCGGTGCAGTGTTGTCACAGCCAAGCGAAAATGGCGATCAAGAAAGAAATTATTTAGTAGCAGAGCGTGAATGTCTTTCGGTAATCTGGGCAGCTGAAAAATTTAGGCCATATTTCGAAGGGAGTAAATTTACAGTCATTACAGACCACCACACTTTAATCCGTTTAGCTCGTTAGACTGTTCGCTTCCAACAATTCGATTTCGATATTATTCTTCGCAAAGGTAAAGACCATCTTATTCCCGACTTATTATCACGTTCAGTCTATGCGCAAATAAACTTTGTTACCGTCGAGAATAATATCATTGACCTCTTGGTACTGAAAAATTCTAGAAAATATGAATACTAATCCTGCGAATTTTATGCACTGGAAGCTAGAAAATGGTTCCCTTTTTAAGTACATTAAGATAATAGCGGATTGGAGGCTGGTAATTCCAAAAGAACTTCACACAAAAGTACTAGGAGAGAGTTACGATGCACCAACCGCTGGATACGGTGGCATTTATAAAACATTTCATCGAGTTGCGACTCTTTATTATTGGCCAAAGATGCAGGCTGATATGAAAAAGTATGTACGATCATGTTTAGTATGTCTATCTCAAAAGCCAGAACAAAAAGCACTTGCTGGGCTTATGGGAAACCGCTCCAAAATTTCTCAACTCTGGCAATAATTTCTGTAGACTATATGGAATTTCCCCGTTCAAAAAAGGGAAATTCATATTTATTAGTAGCAACTGACTATTTCTCTAAATATATCTGTTTTTTTCCGTTACGAACTTCCACAAGCTCTAAACTTTGTAAAATTATGGAACAATTTTTTTTCTGACTTTCGGGGTGCCTTATTCAATTATTTGTGATAACGGTAGACAATTTACTAGCACTGATTTTAAAAATCTAGCAAAATGATATAATGTAAAGATATTTTATAATGCAAGTCACCATCCTCAAAATAACCCAACCGAACGCATGAACCGCACAATAATAGTTATTTTTTATACAAGACGATAAAATAATATTTTATCGACAAGCGGAAAGTGTTAATTCACGAGCGATATAATCGGAATTATTTTTCGCAAGTCGATAATTTAATTTTATCATCGTGTATAAAATTCAATTTTTTTCTGTACCTGATTTTAAAGAAATTGAAATTAGAAAAATTTAATTTTTATTTGAGAACAATTTTAAAATGTCAGTAGTGTGAGTTTCTATGGAAATGTACTTCAAATAAATATAAGTTAAAGTACTTTATCTACCCTTACAGTTAAAGTGTTACTTTATCTACCCTTGCGGTTAAAGTGCTACTTTATTCACTATTTTGAGTTAATAAAGTTGCTCTTTAACATTTGCTATAGAAAAAAGACAATGATTTGTTCTTACCTACAGAACGATCAACAGAAATGGGATCAAAATTTGGCCGAAATAGCATGTGCAATTCACACCGCAAAAAGTGAAGTCACTCCACGCATAACATACTTTCTAAATTTAGGACGGGAATATGTGTTATCGGGTACTATTTTTCCAAAACATGAAAATATCAACGAGATTCCTCTCACTGATTATTCTAAAATGAAAATGAAAAATTACAAAAGATATTTCGCGAAGTACAGATGAAATTGAAATTTGCGCATGAACGCAATAAAAATAGTTATAATTTACGGCGCAGGCCAGATATTTATAATCCTGGTGATTCTGTGGGGCTCAAAAATTACGCATTATCAAATGCTAGTAAACATTTCTCTTCCAAACTTGCTCCTAAATTTGTTGTTCCGTATTTTGTCAAAAAAAATAATTCGAGCGCTACTTATGTACTTGAAACTAAGGACAAATACAAAATTCCTGAAGAAGTCTGGCATATCAAGGACCTAAAAAGAGTACATATAGACGAAAATTAGTGGAAAAATATTACATGGAAGGGGGAGATTTTATCGTTTAAATTACATTATATTTCTATTCTTATTATTTTTATTCTATTTCCACAATTTCTAACAAAAGATTGCGTATTCGTACAGATTTTTCAATATTGCAAATATCGTTAATTTAATTAAGATCTCCGAATTATCCTCGCTGCCTGCAGAAGTTTTGGCGGAGAGTCGATCTTGAGTTTTAGAATGGTGCAGATGTAAAGAGTGCCCGAAGTGGCGGTCGTTGTGGTGAATTCTTTTCATCAATTAAGATTGTTAGTCGTTGTCCTAGAGGACATTATTATATTATTGTTACTGGTGATTAGTTTCGTGATGTGTGCAGATTTTCGTTATTTCGCTCAACGGCTGGAATAGTGTGACTGCGTCGTTGCCGGCCAATGCCGTCGAGTCTCCACCTAGCCAATTCGCAGTTGGGATCTACGTCCGTGAAAGGCCTGCATCCAACGCCGTAGTCAACATCAAGTACCATTCTGCCATTTATCGTTTAAGATCATCGTCGCAGACTATAATAGACAGAGTATCTCCGTTCGCGTGTCGACATGAACTTTAGTCATCATTCTCTTTATTCTTTACTATGTTATAATAATGACGGACATTACTTTGTCAGATATTTGAAAAACAAAAACATATTTCATATGGTTGCATGCAATATTAATGTCTCTTATAGACTCCGAAATCTTAAATTAAAATTGGACACACGGAGTTATGTATGCGTAATATTAGTACATAATGCAAATATAATGGAATGAAAAGGAAGATAATTTGTTGGCCGCATTAGAAATTGTAATATAATTAAATTTTATTAAAGTGTTATTTAAATTGATATATAATTAAAAAATACTTGTAATTTACAAAATAAAACAAGGTTACATAATTTAATTTTTTTGAAGTAAGGTTGGTGCCCATCGCTTAACAACTGGTGGAGTTTTATTCTGTTGCTTGAGTCGGGACGCCTCCTGCTGCTCCATGAGTTGGCGCTGCTTATCTCGGAATACGCTGAGTGGCTCAGAAAATTGGCTGTAGTAACGTAAAACTTCACGCACATCATCCACTTCAGACTGCGCTATAGTGCGCAAAAATGCTGCCAGGTCGATTAGTGAGCTATCATCATCGTTTCCCATCCAACGCTTCATTGGAAACAGGTTTTCTGTGTGGAACTTTACAGACTCCGAGTTCCAGTCAATTACAATTACCTGCAAACAAAACCAAATGACATCGCAATAAACAAGAAATACAGTGCAAATAATGTAAGAAAAGGTATGTCTGATTCAAACTATAATAATATAGTATATTATGCAACGAGTTTATAATGATAGCTATTAATACAAGAACATGAAGTAATTCATGCGAGTGTATTAATAGTCATTATACATGAGTTGCATACACTATTTTTTCTATTATTCATAATTAAAAAGAAAATTATTTTCGTATGTCTTCCTAGATTTTTGTGGTAATAAATTATTACGTCACTGTTGTTACTTTTTCCGCAATATCAGGTGGTGTTGCCGATATTTCCATTTCCATATCACTATCACTATTATTAAAAAATTATTACTTGTAGTTTATAAATAGAATTTTATCTTAAAATTAGTTTTTGAGGTTAAATTTTCACAGCTATCAAACAATCAACAAAACAAAACTCACAATCGTTTGCAGTATTGTGAACTATCTAAAATAATTCTAATCAACAATGTAGTATCTAAAAAATATATTCACATCAATTGACACAAAATAATATCACTGTTTGTTTTTTTTTACTATATTTTTATATTTAATATTTTTACTGTCTGTTAAAACACATTTCTCTTCTAGAAAAGTTTGAAAACTATCAGGTTACCACCAGGTTGACAATACTGTTGAAAATCTGTATCTTAATGATAATCTGCATCGAAAATGTTACGGGAAATATGATAAATAGGGAAGTATAAGTAATTTCTGGCGATTTTAGTAGGCTAGGTTTAGTTTAGTTTAGGTTAGATCAGGTTAGTCTAGATTAAGTTTAGTTAGGTTTTTTATAATACATTGCTATATCTTCATAAAATTCTTCAAAATTGAAGACGCTGATATACAGCTGGTGCCTCGAACGCTAAAACAGGAATTTAACATGTAAAATCATATTTTCGTAAATACCTGCTTACCTAATAATTTCTGGTAAAAAAAAGCTTCAAATAACAGTTATAGAGCATAAAATTCTGCATCAGACTAAATAAACAAAATTAATTTTTTGTTCCTTGTTTAACCTAAGAAATTAGATTTGAAAATTATGTAAATCACTCTAAAACTCGGAGCATTTAAGGAAATAACAAATTGTTGACGTGGATAATATATTATAAATTATTTGTTATTTTCATACCTAATTGCTGAAGTTACATGGCATGAAAAATTAATTTTGTTTATTGATTCAGATCGTTTTGTACCTAAAATAATTAGGCAAGGAAAAAATTACGAAAATTTGATTTCATATTGTTATTCAAATTTACCGAGACATATAGGGTGTAATAAAAATAAGTACATTAAACTTAACCAGTGATAGATCCCGTCGAGAACAAAAATATTTATTAGTAACTTTTTTGGTAAACTTCTAGATATTGAATTCAAATTCTTCAAAAATTTGTAACAAACTTTATTACCCGTCTATGGTTGATTACAGTATTATTTTTTTACTTTTGACATATAAATGTTACTTTTAATTTTTTTTACGTATTTTATTTTCCTTGAATAATAATTATTTTTTCTACAACTGTCGAAAAGGTAGATATTTATGCATTGATTTGTGTGCGTGGTACGATATTTTTTATTAAATTACGTAACCATAACAAAGTGTTTTTCGCGTACTGGATACATTACTTCGCGCACTGGTCATATTATTTATCATCAATATGTCAAATCCATAACAACTGTCAATTTTATTTATAAATATTTCAATAAATAAATTAAGTACTTGTAGAGAAAACACTGTTTGTATAAATTAGAAGTTCATATCAAGTGATCACTGTTGCTATCGCAAGAAATGCAAGAGCTACGAATTAGAAAACAATTTCTATTTTAATAAGTATAAAATATATTTTTTCACTTCTAGCCTAGACACCCATCATTATTAACCTTATTTGATATGAGAAATTGTTTTTCACCACCGCTTACTTGGAAACCCTGGTCACCTAGCTCAATAATAAATTATTATTGACCTAGGTCGATAATGAAAACTCTCTCTAAATTCAAATATTGTTGAAATCATTTAATTCAAGAAAAGTGTAGAATATGGATTGACAATTTAAATTTGCGATGTAATTTAAATAAGTGAATTTAATAAAACCAAATTAAAAATGAAGAGTGAAGTTGACAAACTGAAAAGTCAACTATAAAAACAAAGACATCCTATTTCATTTTTGTGAATATTAAAAAACTAATGACTTCTTGAGTGGACAGTTGTATAGGTAAATCAAAATTCCTGTAGTTCAGTCACAATATTTATTTTAAATTTCGACGTCTACCGGTTTTGGCATAACATCCTCAGGAAGTATTATTTATTTATTTTAACAAAGTTTGTTTTAAAAAGTACATATTATATACAAAACTAACGTGAAATTATTTAAAAACATTTGTTTGTTAGATACACAAAAACATTGAAATAATAAAAAAATACATAACAACACTTATGTGGGATCTCAAAAATAAAATAAATAGAATAAAATACTCAAAAGACGTCAGGATGTTCAAAAAATACTTTTGTATCTTTAAGATGGGTCACTAGAGCACACGTGTCTTTAATGTTTTTATCCTTATTACATATATCTCTTGGTTTAACCTGTGTACTGAGGGAAGCAATCATTACAAGGTATTTTATACAGGGTGAAAATGAAATTAATGTCATAACTTTAAGGATAAATAGTATGACATGTATAGATTAAAAAGTGAAAGAATTTTTTAAAAATTCTAGAAAAGGAAATTCGAATTTTCTTAAGGAAACTTGTTTTTACTGCTGTTGTAATTCATATTTCATTATAAATATGGGTATCAAAAATACAACAATTAAATAAAATAGTATTTTTGACGAAAATAACTGTGTAATAGATAAATAATGCAAATGCGTTGTCAGTGGTACAGGAGTAGCAAAAATGTTAATTTAATTAAAATTACCCTTAAATATGCGAATTTTTTATAAATTCTTTAACTTTCGTAATCTACACATGTCATACTACCCACTCTTAAATTGACATTAAGTTCATTTCCACTCTGTATATTTCATGAGAATTGTATGTTTAAACTATATGTGCTTTTAATTCTTTAATTAAATTTTCTACTGTTTTGTGTTGTTAAAAAATAATATTATCATTTAAATTGTTATTAAATAGTTTTTTTAATTGCATAGACATGCCATCTATGTATGTCAATGACTAATATCTGCTTTTTGTCTGATTATTATTCATCTCTGTGATTTTTTTATATTCATTTTGTTGTTAACTGTTTATATTTTCTGTCGCAGTTTAGTATTTAACTTTATTTATTATATCGTTTACAATGCCCTTTGGATAATTATTTTGTATTAACGGATGATTTGTATTTTCCTATATTTCTTTGTGATAATATTTTGAGGTTAATTTAATTGTTCTGGAGATATGGTTTGTTGCATTATAATAAACAATTTTTTTGGGTTTGTGCAGTTTTTTTTATCTAACATTTATTTATTTGGGTGAAGTGTAAAAATAATTGCGACACGAACATTTTTCGGACCTTTTCCCGTTTATTTTGTTTATTTGTTCTGTATTATACAGCGTGCCTTGCCGGCCAACAAATAGTGTATATGTTTTGTTAGCAACATGAATTATTGTCAGTTCTGTCAGTTACCATCAGTTTTTTGTCAGATAACATGTATCTTTCTTTATCGTTCCTGAATAAAAGTATTTTCCTTTATTCAACCAGTGTTTTTATCATTTCATTCATTTTACGCAAATAAACATTTTTAAAAACTAAATTTAATGAACGAATAATAAACTATAAAAACAGTAAAATTAAGTAACACTATGAACAAATGTATATAAACTCAAATACAAGAGTAATAATTATTAATACAGACTTAAGCACTAAGAATGTTTATTTAAACATACTACGCATTATTTATTTACACAATATTTATATCACCAACTATTTATGTTATATGTATATATATATATATATATATATATATATATATATACATATATATATATATATATATATATATATATTATATACATATATATTATGTTCGGACCGCATATGTCATCTAGTGCCATTCAGGCGCACTAGTATGTTTTTACAGTTTTATTTCATGCGACTTTGCTTACTGCAATGACGTCAGTTCCTGTCTTGCCTTCACGCATCTGCAAACTGTGATCTTCCTATGGTATTCGTTGTGGGAACGAGTGCAGAACCAAAATATACAAGTCCAAAAAATAATGTCATAGAATATACAGACCCAAAACCGTGCAAATCTAAAAAATGACGTCATCCTAAAAAATGGGAGGGATAGCTACCAAAGTACAGGTTAGTGTTACTCGGTGTTACTGCTACTATCCACTAGATGTCAATGTACATTCTCATCATTCAATTCCAGTACTGGACTAGTATATTATTTGAACTTTTATTTATACTGTAGCGAACCCAGGGTCGCGGCGCGGGCGGCGGCCGCTAGCGAACAGGTCAGAACACGTCCGTCCGCTCCCCATTGTTCTGATTTTCAAGGAATCAAAGAATATTCTAGAATGAAGTGTTTTAATATAAATACCCCAAGCAAAAGATCGGGAGGACAGTCTCATTTTGATACGTGTAGTGAACAGATGGTGATATAAATAAATACAGAGTGATATAAATATTGTTGAAATAAATATCGCGTAGTTTTAATTGTTTAAATAAATTATCTTAGTGTTTAAGTCTTTAGTAATAATAATTAGTTCTTAAATTAGTGTTTATATTTGTTAATTCTTAGTGATAGTTATTTTTCATTATTCTTTATAATTCATATTTCTTTAATTAAACTTAGTTATATAAATATTATTGTTTTAATCAATTTTACACTTCACCTAAATAAATAAAACGTATCAATACATATTAATTCATATATATTATTTTAAAACGTGTAGGCAATATATCTTACACATGCAAATCATTTTTCTAAATAACTATTATATAATTAAATAAACTATTGTATATTTCACACTAACTTACTTGTGCGTACCTATAGGGAGTGCGCCGGCCGCTAGGTGTCTCACCGAAGGACATTTAAAAATGGTCGTTAGTGCTGATCTTCGAGCATATACTATCTAGAGGCAGTATACGCCACCTAGGGTAGACATTGTTTTGTAGCAAACATGATGAAGTGGGAGGGAGGGTGATGCCCCTATAACGGTGTATTGCTTGTTGCATTCTTTGTTTACAAATGTCATTTGAGCGTGCCGTACGCGTGGTTTTGTGTCCACATTAGTAATTAAACTATGCAAATTAGCTGAAAAATGCTACAGACAACAAGAAGCACAAGGTTTAAGAAGGAAAAATATTTTAGAATTTTTATTAATTCGACTAATGAACATGATGCCACACAATATTTTAAATGAATTTAATTTAAATCATTTATTAGAAGATCAACCTCTAAATAACCATGGAATACAAATTATTAAAAGTATTACAAAACAATATTTTAATTTGCGTTTGTTTCACACAAGTAAAAAATTTTCCGATATTAAAGACAGAATTAGAAGTAAATTAACTAAAACCATTCTTTTTAAAAATCAGTAAAATACTTTGTAAATATATATATATATATATATATATATATATATATATATATATATATATATATATATGTTTATATAAAAAAATGGTTCCTGATTTCCTTGAAAATCCTTCAATTTTGATGTAATACGAATACAATTTTTTTTTCAGTAATTATTTTTGTTAGATTTTGTATGAATGATTTTTTAATTAGACAATGGTAAGTAATAAATAAAAATATTTTTTCAAATTGTGCATCTATGCGTGATTGATAGTTTTATATAAATATTCACATAACATACTCGTAATAATTTTAAAATATTTATCTAAACTTGTCAAAAACCTAAAATAATAATAATAAATAAATTATTACATTCAAATATTAATGCATCTGTCAGTCTTCGACGTTCGAAGGTCAAAATGTACTCTAACAGCAACCCGCTATACTCCGTTATAGGGGAACCGCACCGCTCCCCGAACCCCACATGTTGGCTTCACAACAAAAGCACCCATACTCTCTCTAGTTAATATATGCTCGAAGGTGGTGATAGATGCCATTGTTTTGTATAGCCATTGCAAAGTTTTCTGTGGATATTAATTTATTTATCCGAATTTTCCTCTGTTTATTTCTTTTATATGACAGTATTATTAATATATTTCCTTTTTAATAACTATGGCTATAAATATTAGTAACATATTTTAATATATCGGTAAAAGAGTTAGAACCTTACGAGGAGAAGCCGTATTTTTAGCTGGCCATGTAGTTCGTTGTAGTTTGTTAGACAAATTTAATATATTATCCTATGTATTGCAAACCTCCGCAGACAAAAAGAATTCAAGATTTTTGCTACATTAAAAAAAAGCAACAAAGTTTTAAAATAAGTCATCAGAATCGCAGAACGAATTTTTAACTTTTGCTGGAGTGTAATAATTGAACATAATATTAAACAGGGAAAACCATACGAAGAATTCGTTTTATTTTTATTTATTTATTCCTTTACAGCTGGACAGCATTAATGTGTCCTTATATATGGGTTTCGTATATTTAGAATTTAGTATTGTGCATGTGCGTCATTATTACAATGCATGTTATTTGCCATAAACAATTTCTATATTATTGGATAATCTTCATTCTTAAAGTTGTATTTAAAATGTTTACAACACACAGTCATATATTTGCTAACCATTTTGCCTATTCTCAAAGCAATCTGCCACTTTCCGCAAGTTATTTTTGTGGGAAAAATAATGCGAACTGATATCTTTTGTGGCATAACTTTTACATTGAGGTACTGAACAATACCTCCGGCTTTCCATATTGTGTTAAATGTAAAAAAAAATATGGTTTAAATAATCCTAAAACGTAAAACAAACTATAAGTTACAACTAGTTATATGGCATTTCCATATACCTATTATTAGGTATATGGGCATTTCCATGGTGGAAATATAAATACTTTTGAAAAAAACTGCAAATTACTTTGTGTAGATGATATCTACATTCATATAACCCACTTTATTGAACATAATTACTAACTAAACAATTTCATATGTAACAACTATTAAAAACAAATTCTCATTAATTCCTTTCACAATAAGTACACCACATTTTCGATATGTGGCACAAAGTACTCAAAAACTCGTTCAGCCGTTAATTTTATGTGGACTCCAGTATCACTAACAACAGCAACTGTAACAACATTTCCCAGATTTCAAAGCTTTCATTCTGTAACAATATTAAAAAAAATTCTAATCTCATACAATATTATTTTCCGAGTATTACACAACTTACGATAATTACGTACTTTTTTATTTTGCTCTGTATTTTCCAAAAGTATCTAGGACTCGACAAACCATAAGTCTCCAAGTTATGTTATTCTCCATTCCCTGCACGAGATGAAGTTATCATTGTTTGTTAATTTGTTGTAGGAAGAATCTCCAACCAATTGATTTATTTCCATTCAGTCTATTTCGGGGAGAGCCATACACGTTTGAGAATCGTATAGCAGTAAAAACTTTGAATTTTCATTTTTGTTCTTATGAAGAGAATAGTAGTCTCACCAGAAGAAGTCCAATTAGATTTGTACCTAACGTCCGCAAAAAATACTTTCTACAAAAAATACCAACAATTAATATGTGTGAAACCTACCATATATATCACATACAGAACTAGATCTAAGGTTTTACTATATTTATTTACTGAATAAACAAATTTTCAAATATAACTTTTTCAATGTAGTAAACTAAAAGCAAGATCAATGTATATAATACATATTAGTTAATAATCAAATATATTATCTTTATGCACGAGATTTGATAGTACTGTATATCATTATTGAAATATAATTAATTATTTAGTTCGATTATAAATTGGTTTACTTATGTTATCGGGAATGGATTCGTGAAATTAACTTTACAAAAGAAATTACTTTTTAGACCTAGATTATATTTTACAATAAATTATATGCACAATATATGTATATGATTTTTTGCAGGTTATATATTTATTATAGAACAAAAAAAAATAAGTACATTTTTATAGGGCACGAGCGCGCTGCGATCGTTCGGGCCCATTCACCTCAGTGGCCATGGTACAGAAAAGAGTGGGAACTTTAAAAAGACGTCATGAACGGGGATAACGATAAATTTAATACGAGAAAAGATATACTATAGGATCTGCTGTTCTTGCCACATAAGTGATACCTTCAAGTTCAAATAATTTATGATACCTGACTACTAAGCTTTCCAACCCTGTATAAAAGGTTGTAAACCCTGCATAAGGCAGTTTCAAATATCTCTGAATACAACTATACTTCAAACTGCTTAACAGGGCCGGCGCTATAGAGTAAGCAAGGTAAGCGTGGCAGAAGGGCGCTAAGATGTAAAGGGCGCCATGCCTCCAAAATAAATAAATTTAAAAAAAATGGAAAAAGAAAACACTTGAAAGTGTAACAGAGGGGTTGTGCAGTGAAGTACAAGCCCTCGTTGACGTACTGAATTATGCAGGACGGTTCAAAGAATGTAAGTTTATACTTACCTGTTCACTGCTGTCCTTCGTTGATGCTGTACTCTGGGGAGGTGCGGGTGGAAGGTGAAAATGGGCACTTCAAAAGACACTACTCTTTAAGCTTCGACGTTTAATAATTTTTATTAAAAATTAAAAATTATAAAGTCCGATTTGCAATAACTTAAATACTAACAATAAATTTTAAAGTAAACTAAATGAACAAATCTACTGAAATTAAATTACTACTAATTATCCTAACCACGACCGTGATTTGCGACACCCGATGTGAGAATGCTCGCAAATTTTTGGTCTTCCACCAAGTCGAATCAAACTGCTGACATATCGCTTGGGAGTATTCCACCGTTTTTGCCAACTTATCGAATGTCATCGAACGGCGGAAGCCACCCAGCCACGTGCCAGCACTCTGCAGCGGATAGCGAGTTCAATCAACCACCTTCGCTAACAATTTTTGCTAATTGAACTCACATCCGTTACAAAAGCAATTTGTAAAAATTGTAATTTTTATATTTTTTTCTATATTTATCTATTTATTTATTTAGTCTATGGCATTTGTTTGTGATCCTTATGTAAGGTGGATTATTTATAAAACATTTTTAAGAGTTACAGGTATACCTGTATATATAATTTCGGCGCCTCCGAATATATATGCTTTACTAATAATAAATGAAATTATCAATGACACTTGATAGTTTCAATTTATGTTTTGTCAGTTCGAGACTTCGACATCACAAACGTCCAAACTTAGTAACGCAGTAATGAGCTACTTGCATAAAAATGCAAAACTATGTTAGTATTATAATATTGCTATAAAAAATTTAAATTCAAATATATGTGAACGGATTAGATATTTTTATATTAAATCAGATCTTGGCGTATCCTGTTTTGCAATAAATTATGCAAAAGATATATTTTCTTTTTTTCAAAAGTTAGTTTATAAAATTAATAACTAATAATATAATATTATGTATGTAGTAATAATAGGGGAAGTAATTCCCAAAGCCGCCGATGCTATATTTTTGCGTAAATATTTGAAAATAGCTCGAAAATTTTCAAATTTTACAAAATTTTATTTGTAATTTTCTTTAAAGAATTAGATACGCTGATACCAAATTTATTAACATAATTTAATTATCTCTTTTGTTTCAAAGATATCAGCTCTCAAAGTTGTACCTCAAAAAAGTATGTTTTTTAGTAAATCTCGAAAATGAGTACAGATACAATCACAAGTAATTCACCATTTGATTCTACGGAAAAAGTTACACAAAAAACTGTTGTTTCCATAAATACGTTCTTTAGAACGATTAAGTGAAAAATAAGAAAAACGAAAAAACCTAAATTTCACTTTTTCACCATGAAACTTTTTGTCTCCAAAATTTTTGATTTTTTGGATTTAAGTAGATATAGATGCACTGATTTAAAATTTAAAATTCAGTTTTCTCTTCCCGTTCTCGAGATAATTCAGTTCAAAGTTATACCTAAAAAAATAACATTTTTAAGTATACCCCTTAAATGGCTAGGTTTACGGTTTCGGCGACCTCACCATTCGATTTTACGAGCAAAATTTCATAAGTGTACCAATTTTCAGATTTTTATCTCAATACACAAAATTTCTAGAAGGAAAAAATTGAAAATGGTCAAAAATCAAAAAAAAAAATGTAAGGTATACCCTTTACGATTTTTTTGAATTTTGCCACTTTCGTTCTTCCTTTGCCCGTAGAAGCGATTGGTGAGGTCGCCGAAGTTGTAAAGCTAACCCTTAAAGGAGTATAGCTAAAAAAACTTTTTCTTTTGGTATCGCCAAAAACTCAACTTTGAACACTAATATCTCGAAAACGGGAAGAGATAATTGAATTCGGTTTGAAAATTTGAAACCAGCGTATCGATATTTACTTATGTCCGAAAAACGAAATGTTTTGTATTTTGTAGTTCAGGTTTTTTTGATTTTCTCATTTTTCACTTATTCGTTTCAAAGAACGTATACAGGTGTAACAGTTAAACGAGCTACCTGAAATAATTTCTATATTATTAAAGATACAATAAAATGCTATAAGACAATTTTAGAGAGGGCCAAGGGGGACATCCCTTATTATTTATATTTTGTCGTTGGTAGAGAGCGCATTCTGTAGATATTATATTACTTTTCTATGATATAACTATTTTAAAACACCATGCTATGGCTAAGGTTCTTTAACTACAACAGTTGTAGTTAAAGAACCTTGGCTATGGCTAATATATCTTTTCTCGTATTAAATTTATCGTTATCCCCGTTCATGACGTCTATTTAAAGTTCCCACTCTTTTCTGTACCATGGCCACTGAAGTGAATGGGCCCGAACAATGTACTTATTTTTTTTTGTTCAATAATAAATATATAACCTGCAAAAATCATATACATATATTGTGCATATAATTTATTGTAAAATATAATCTACGTCTAAAAAGTGTTTTCTTTTGTAAAGTTAATTTCACAAATCCATCCCCGATAACATAAGTAAATCAATTTATAATCGAACTAAGTAATTAATTATATTTCAATAATGATATACAGTACTATCACTCTACTTAGAGGTTGGTAGTAGTGATTTCACTGTTTTTTCTCAGCTGAGAACAATATATAATTTTTTTCAAAATCCTTTTAGTAAATTATTACAAACATATTAACCAGGTATTTATAATTAAATATTATTACTCTGATTCAATTTTATCAAGAATATATTCATTTTTTAAAAATTTTCACTACACATAACCTCACTTCAAGAAAAGCACATGTTTCTGTGTCAATATGATACAATTTTTAGTTAATTATTGTGGTTTTTAGGATGAGTGGAAGTCAGAGAAATGTTTCTCAAGAGGTCGTAAGGGATTCCAGTCCCAAGGACGTCCTGACTATGGAGGAGGAGCTCCTTAGTAGCCCAACTCCATCCACTTCCAAACTCGAGGAGTCTATAGGAAAGTTCCGATTGAATGAGCAGAAAAGCAAACTGAGCGGTGCCGCCAGAAAACGCTTTAAGTGGCTCATTAAAAGTGGGCTTAGTGCTGACGAAGCACGTGTCAAAGCCCTCCAACCCATGAAGGATAAGGGTCCAAAACGGACCCGGTCCGAGGAATCAACGCCCGAAATGTCTGCAAAAAGGCAAAAAACAGATGCTAAAGGCCAACCCAGCAGTGGTGCTCCGCCACCACCTGATAAGGCCACGTCGTCTGTGAGCTTTAAACAGGCAATCCTGGGCACACGCGTCGGCATCCTGCACTATAATTATCCAGAGGATATTTTAGAAACAGGACAGCTGACGAAAATTCAGGATGCAATCCTGGATTTAATCATTAAAGAGGCTAAAGGCTCTGTGAAGCCTAAGTTTCTAGGGACAACCTTCAAGTCCGGATGGCTGAGCGTCAACTGCGCCGACAAAGCCACCGCCGAGTGGCTATTAGGTAAAGTCGTTAGTTTAAAGCCATGGGAAGGAGCCCATCTAAAAGCAGTGGAGGAAAAGGATTTGCCGAAGTCCATCATTGTAAATGCTTATTTCCCCAACAGCAAAACCAATCCAACAGATCAGATATTGAATCTGATAGAGGGCCAAAACGAGGGCCTGGATACGCAGCAGTGGAGGGTTTTAAAGAAGACAGATGAGGGCTCGGCAGTGCTTCTTACACTGTCCATAGACTCGACGTCCTTAAGCACCCTTAAAAAAGCTGATTTCAAAATCAGCTACAAATTTGGCCAAACAACGATTAGGCTAAAGGGTAAAAAACCCAACAAAAAGCCTGCCGACGTCACTGCCAAAAAAGCCACTACCAGCACTGCTACAGGTAACATAAAAAAGGAGGCAGGGAATAATGCCACCAATATTAACACTGGAAATTCCAGATTAAAAGTAGGTAAAGGTAAAGAGGCTGGTTTAAAGCCTCTACCCAATCCCACACCTACACACTCCAAGACACCACGGGCCGTCGGAATCACGCACAAAGGGAAACAAGTTCCTAGCTGCGACGTGGCTCTGAACAAAACGTGATGTCCAGCAGTAATATAAAGATGCTGCAAGTGAATCTTCAACACTGCAAAACTGCCTCTGATGTGTTGAACAAAACATTCACCACCACTAACACCGATATAGTGCTAGTTCAAGAGCCTTATGTGTATGGAGGCATAGTAAGGAAACTTACTACACCAGTAGGTAAGTTAACCTACTGTAACGAACCAGATGTCATTCCAAGAGCAGCATTGCTCATTAAGACATCGATTAAATTCGTAACAATAAATAAATTTATATCTAGGGATTTGGTAGCTGTAGAAGCTACACTGCCTATATCAGGAGGTACGCAAGAGGTAATCATTGCATCGGCGTATTTCCCGGGAGACACGATGGAAGCCCCACCTCCGCTGGTAAGGGACCTGATCTCCTTCTGCAAACATAGAAACAGAAACCTCATCCTAGAATGTGATGCAAACGCACACCATACAGTTTGGGGTAGTACGGACATAAATACAAGGGGTGAGTACCTTTTCGACTTTACGATAGATTCAAGGGAAACATTGGAGCTTCTTTTAAGCACACACTTCCCAGGATCGTCGTGGCCAGTTGAGGAGGAGGACAATTCCTCCGGAGCTACAACTAAGCTAAGCTTAATTAACAGTCTTAACACTGCTAATAATATTTTTACAGAAAACAGAGTTGAATGGGCGATAAATACTTTTAAACCCTACAAGACACCTGGTGGAGATGGCATTTTTCCGGCACTTTTGCAGAAATGCATAAAGGATATACTGCCAATACTCTGCTCTTTATCAGTAATGATAAAAACCAACAGAGGATGCCCACAAGGTGGGGTTTTATCACCTCTACTCTGGTGTATTGATGACCTCCTGAATAGGCTCAATAAAGCTGGCTATTTTGCAAACGGATATGCAGATCACGTTGCAATTATGGTCAGAGGACGTAGTGACACCACTATCTCGTACCTTACACAAAAAGCTCTAAATCTAGTGCATGAGTGGTGCCTGGAACATGAACTTAGTGTAAACCCTACCAAAACTACAATCGTCCCCTTCACAAAGAGAAGGAAGCTAAATCTTCAAGCTCCCTATTTGAAGGGTACTAGAATTGAGTTTTCTACAGAGGTTAAGTATCTAGGAATCATTCTAGACCAAAAACTCACGTGGAACTCACATATCAACAAGATTACAAAGAAATCAGAAATGGCGTTAAACACATGCCGTCGGCTTCTGGGTAAAAACTGGGGACTACAGCCAAAAATGACCCATTGGGCATATACTAGTGTTGTAAGACCCATGATCACCTACGCGTCACTTGTATGGTGGCCAAAAGTGAAACAAATCACAGCACAGGCATCACTGCGGAAACTACAACGCATGGCCTGCCTCAGTATTACAGGTGCTATGAGTACCTGCCCGACTGCAGCAATGGAAGTGATTCTGGGGCTAACACCTCTACACATTCAGGTGAAAAAAGAGGCGATGCAACATGCACTGACTCTCTGCAGAACGAAACACTTTATGACCGGAGATTTCGTAGGCCACTTGGAAATTCTAAGGGAAGTACAACCAGATAAACTGGCCTTGTCTGTCTGTGATAAGATGACAACAAAATACAATTTTGACCAGAAGTATAAGGTTGTTATTGGTAATCGCCTTGAATGGGCAACGGAAAGACCTGTTGAAAGGGATTCTTTGTCCTGGTTCACTGATGGTTCAAAAATGGATACAGGAGGAACTGGAGCAGGTGTGCTTGGCCCAGATTGCCGAATTAAGGAATCCATAGGCACCTGCTCCACAATTTTTCAGGCTGAGATTTATGCAATAAATCTCTGTGCTCACATAAACCTAGATAAAGGTCTAAAAGGAGCATTAATAAATATAATGTCAGACAGCCAGGCAGCTTTAAAGGCATTGAATGCCTTCACATGTAAATCAAAGCTAGTCTGGAACTGCAGGGAGACCCTCCAATTGCTATCCGAAGCAAACCATGTCACCCTACGGTGGGTACCAGGGCACGAGGAAATCCTAGAAAACGAGAAAGCTGATGACCTTGCAAAAAAAGGGGCTAAACTTTCATACCACGGGCCGGAACCTTCATGTGATCTTCCACAAAGCCACTATAAGAAGGTGGTCAAAAACTGGGAGGAATCCGCCATATCCTCATATTGGAAAAATATTCCAGGCCTCAATCAAGCTCGGAAATTCATTTCTCCAGCTTCGACAAACGCCAAAGAGTTACTAGCTCTCAGCAAAAAGGATCTTAATATAATGACAGGAATTCTCACTGGCCACTGTCCTTTAAAGTACCATTTGCACAAAATTGGTATAGCTGAAAATGAAACCTGTCGACTCTGTGAAGAGGACGAAGACTCGTCGGAACACATACTGTGTGAATGCCCAGCCGTAACTGTGCAGAGACTCAATTAACTAGGCAAGAGGTATCTTACGGCAGATGAGATCAAGAACTTGACTCCTGGAGCCATAATCGGCTTCATCAAAAATCTGGATATACTTCCGGAAAACTAAGTAAGGGCTGTGTCACAATAGATCTTCTAGGTCGCGTTGACAAAAAGCGACAAAACGCTGAAACCCTCATATACATACATACATACATACATACAAAATGTACTTATTTTTTTTTGTTTTATAATAAATATATAACCTGCAAAAAATCATATACATATATTGTGCATATAATTTATTGTAAAATATAATCTACGTCTTAAAAGTGTTTTCTTTTGTAAAGTTAATTTCACGAATCCATTCCCGATAACATAAGTAAACCAATTTATAATCGAACTAAATAATTAATTATATTTCAATAATGATATACAGTACTATCAAATCTCGTGCATAAAGATAATATATTTGATTATTAACTAATATGTATTATATACATTGATCTTGCTTTTAGTTTACTACATTGAAAAAGTTATATTTGAAAATTTGTTTATTCAGTAAATAAATATAGTAGAACCTTAGATCTAGTTCTGTATGTGATATATATGGTAGGTTTCACACATATTAATTGTTGGTATTTTTTGTAGAAAGTATTTTTTGCAGACGTTAGGTACAAATCTAATTGGACTTCTCCTGGTGAGACTACTATTCTCTTCATAAGAACAAAAATGAAAATTCAAAGTCTTTACTGCTATACGACTCTCAAACGTGTATGGCTCTCCCCGAAATAGACTGAATGGAAATAAATCAATTGGTTGGAGATTCTTCCTACAACAAATTAACAAACAATGATAACTTCATCTCGTGCAGGGAATGGAGAATAACATAACATGGAGACTTATGGTTTTTCGAGTCCTAGATACTTTTGGAAAATACAGAGCAAAATAAAAAATACGTAATTATCGTAAGTTGTATAATACTCGGAAAATAATATTGTATGAGATTAGAATTTTTTTAAATATTTTGTTACAGAATGAAAGCTTTGAAATCTGGGAAATGTTGTTACAGTTGCTGTTGTTAGTGATACTGGAGTCCACGTAAAATTAACGGCTGAACGAGTTTTTGAGTACTTTGTGCCGCATATCGATAATGTGGTGTACTTCTTGTGAAAGGAACTAATGAAAATTTGTTTTTAATAGTTGTTACATATGAAATTGGTTAGTTAGTAATTATGTTCAATAAAGTGGGTTATATGAATGTAGATATCATCTACACAAAGTAATTTGCAGTTTTTTTCAAAAGTAAAATTTTTGCTTTTTTATTAATGACATTTTTGAGATAGTCTGAAAAAAGTATAGGGAGTGCGCCGCGAAAGAGTTGGCCCCTGGCGGAAAAATGAGGAAGTTGCTAGTGGTGATCAGTACATTGAAATGCCCATGGTGAAAATATACAAGGTGAATGGTGTTCAATAAAGTGGGTTTTATGAATGTAGATATCATGTACACAAAGTAATTTGCTGTTTTTTTCACCAATACAGGTAATTAGAAGAATAAGATTTGACTATAAATGTAAAATTAATAAAAAAGTAAAATTTTTGCGATTTTATTAATGACATTTTTAAGATAGTCTGAAAAAAGTATAGGTACGCACAAGTAAGTTAGTGTGAAATATACAATAGTTTATTTAATTATATAATAGTTATTTAGAAAAATGATTTGCATGTGTAAGATATATTGCCTACACGTTTTAAAATAATATATATGAATTAATATGTATAAATAAAAGTTCAAATAATATACTAGTCCAGTACTGGAATTGAATGATGAGAATGTACACTGACATCTAGTGGATAGTAGCAGTAACACCGAGTAACACTAACCTGTACTTTGGTGGCTATCCCTCCCATTTTTAGGATGACGTCATTTTTTAGATTTGCACGGTTTTGGGTCTGTATATTTTATGACATTATTTTTTGGACTTGTATATTTTGGTTCTGCACCTCATCCCTTCGTTGTCTGTCCGCTGAGGAGATCGCACGCTTCTACGCTATGCTAAAATTGACCACGAGGCTCAATATATTTTCTCTATTGTTGTTTTTTTATAATTCAACTTTTGTTCTTTTTGTGCAACACACAATCTACACACGCTGTATACTTTACACGCTGTAAGTACACACTTTTTTTACATTGTTGAGCATTTTAGACATGCGCTACTTTTACTATTTTGTTTTACGATAAATATAGCTTATTTCATGTTCAATTGTTATTTAATTGCAACATCGTATAGTTTTGCACATTCGCTGCATATTTTATTTGAATTTGATCGCATGTAGTTAAAATTAATTTGACTACATTTGACAGGTTTTACTTTGCTTTTATTATTGCTCTAACTATTTTTACAAGCGCTAAGATAGTTTAGCTTTGTTTAAAGTTTATATTCGCTTTATTTTATTATTATTTGTTCTTTAATCTGTTATAATTTTCGCTATTTTTGCCTATTTATATTAGGACTTTGTTCGTTGAATTTTTAGGCAAGTTATACTTATTATTTACGCTTGGGTACATTTTTTATTGCATTTATTATTTAGCTGCACATTATTTGTTAAATATGTACTTATGTTAAATAAAGTATCCTTTTATTTTGTCCCCTTTTGTACAAATTTACAGCATTTATAGCACCGAGCTTCTACTGGATATCTTGCGCTGCTTGCTAGTTTATTTGTATTCGCTTTCTACTTATTTTCTTTATCTTTCGCTGTTGTTAGGAATAAGAACTTTATTAGCTTCGCTATCCTAATCAACATTTATTATTATCTATTTTACCAATTTATCCTGTCATTCTTAAGGGTTCTGTATCCAGTCCTATTTGTATTCTAGTTTCTATTTCGCTTTGAATACTCTGGTATACAGACCGACATTTTTGGAATATCGCTACGCACGCAATAATCGTTCCAAATAATCAACACGTCAATCAACCAGCCAACCAACTACAGTTCTTTCGCTTACGAGGCATACTTTAGGTCAACGCTAGCACCTGAGTAGGGATTTTGACTTCAACGCAACGCTGGTCCTTCCAGTCATCTTCCAGAAGTCAGCTTTAGTCAGGCCGGATCTTAATATATCAACCTAAAGTGTTAACAGCTGAACCAGCTACTCAACGCCTCAACATGATATAATAATATCAGACTGCTCTCCCGCTTTTTTCTCCTAGGACTTATATACCCAAGCAATTAAACTTTTGAATACTCTGGCAGTTTTAATGCGTCAGTAAAATAGAAAGGTGAGTCAACGTGTCTATGTTATACATGCGGACGTCGCCCACGGGGGACCTAGCAATCGTTCCATTGCATCCCCGGACAGTTCGTGATGACGAAATCTGCACGCATCACCTTTGGTGTATATGAAGGTCCACGCTCGTAAAGCGGAAGGCTGTCTTTAACAAGCTTCTTAGAATCCTCCAATGTAATGTATTTAGTCTACAGCCTAGCTTCGGCACTGCCAGCTTCATGATGTCATTTTCCAATAGATGGCCCCTCAGATCGTACAAAAATACGAAAAGGACTAGCCACAGCCTAGCTTCGTCACTGCCAGCTTCATGATATCATTTTCCAACAGATGGTCCCTCAGGTCGTACAGTTCCATAAATTACGGCGGCTTCTCATATCATTGTTTTGTATGCAGATAGTAGAGATACCGTTTATTTTCTGCGTTTTCCCGACGGATGTACTCGTTAAAACTTTCTTTTACAGACTGAAGCTATGCCACGGGATAACATAATGTCTTTCGCTACGCAATGAGCGAGGGAATAATCCGGTAGCACGGTGAACAGATTTTCATGAAGTATTCAAATGTGGATTCCTGAGTCACAACCCGACGAACTGTTGCTCCACGATGATCGTCATAGTAAACACCAGCGAAAGACGCTAACCATCTGATGTGGAGTAGTCTCGGTTTTCCATTTGGTGTTTTTCTAATTCTGTAAACCATTTTATACTCTTTATGACCTCGTAAGGACCTTCCCAATTCCTTTGCAGCTTTAGTGACAAGCCACAATGCGTCTGTGGATTGTAAAGCTACACCAAATTTCTAAGTTTGATATCCACCGTTTTCAGCGTTTACGTCGTACTAGTCCTTCATCCGATCCCCTGTTATCTTGAATGATTTTTCGAACTGTTTGGTGGGTGTCATTCATTCTTCTCCGTATGTCGGTTACGTAGTCCTCTCCGGCCAGATCTTCACCTGGTTTGCTGCCGAATATAAAATCGCGTGGTAAGTGGAACTTCCACCCAAATAAAATGTTCGCTGGTACTTGCCCTGTTGATTCATACACGGATTAACGGTTAGTCATAAAGAACAGATAAAGATGCCGATCCTAGTCTCGTCAGTGCTTGGAGAATACCTTCAGCAAATATTTTTTTGATCTCTAATATCTTACAGATATTTTGACAAAGGGCAGACTGGAGATACGTTCGTTTACTAAAACTTCCGCGATCTTGATTGCTTCCTGGTTAGGTAATGGGTAGGCCTCAACCCACTTAGTAAAGTAATCCATTACTTTCACTATATATTTAGTTCCTTCGTCACTTTCTGGGAATACTTTAGCCACATCAATCGCAATGCGTTCAAATGGACTCTCCACGGTGTATTGACGTAGTGGAGCTCTTCGTTGTTTATGGGGCGCAAACATAAGTTTCTTTCCACGGTTTTGTTTACTCAAAAGTGTCCTGTATCAGGTCAGTTATGGATTTTTTTTAATACGTCTGGTACTCTACATTTAGGAACTACCAACTGAGAGTTTCTTTCAATAGTATCCGCATTTTCTAAGATACGTTTCAAGAGGCCATTCTCAACCACCATGGAGTCCCCTGCGACCAGTACGACTTCCCTGCCTGCGAGTGTAGTGCAACGCCTTCCCAACCTGTTTGTTTCTTATCCTTTGTATTCCATTCCAGTATAACTTTCACAGTTGGGCCATTTTCTTGGTCCTTGCGAAGGTTTTCAGTCTGCCAACTATCATAGACTACTAAATTTCTGGCGCCAGAAGCTTTTCTTCCAGTCGATTGCAGTTCTTGCATTCATCTTGGCAAGGTCTTCTGGATAATGCGTCAGCATTACGATGGCCGATAATAAAGTTATATTCTTGCAATTTATTAAACTGTCTAGCCGCCTGATCTTCAGGATTATTAAATTATAGCAGCTATTTGAGAGTAGCATGGTCAGTTTTTATGAGAAATCTTTTACCGTACAAATATTTGTAGAAGTACTCCACGGATTTCACAACTGCCAAAAGTTCTTTTCCAGTGACACAATAATTTCCTTCTATTTTACAAGGTCTTACAAAAAACGCAATAAGCTTCTCTTGTTTGTCTTGTATCTGGGAATGAACACCACCGATTCTAACGAAGTTGGCATCTGTGTCTAGAATTAACTTTCCTTCGAGTAAAAGATAACTTAAGACAGATACGTCTGTCAAGGAATATTTCAGTTGTTTGAATGCAGCTAGTCCATCTTTCAGATAAATCTTCTGCCTTCTTGAGTAAGCCTTGTCAGTGGCTTCGCTATGTTGGCAAATTAGCGTATGTAATGTCGGCAGTACGTACCCAGATTAACGAAACTTCTCAATTCGTGTTTATCTCTGGATACTAGCCAGACACTCTTAGCCTTTATTTTCTCAAAATCATGTGCTATACCCTTAGCAGAAACCACGTGTCGAAGATAATGAACTTCTCTCTGAAATAAGTGACACTTCTTTGGATTGAGCTTCAGATTAGCCTGCCTCAATCTTTAGAAAACCTGTTCTCATACTTGGAGATTTTATTTATAATTATAGATATTAACAAAAAGAATTCTTAAAATAATCAAGATCAATCTTTGTTTAAAAATTATGATTATTTATTTGATTTTGTTACTATCTTCAATAAGCTATCTATTAGTTAATTACTTGAAAATTGTTAATATTAGTATAAAGCTTATACCCTAATTATATTAATTATTCTATAAGTTATTTACACTATTTACAATTTTTACATATTTAATTTATGTTTAATTTTGTAAAAATCTTGATTTATATGTATTTGTATTGTAATACGTACTTTCCTGGAACTATACTACTCACCATTTTGGATTGGATTTTTTGTTTCATTTTCTGAGCAACTCTGATATTCAAAATATTGCTAATAATTTTACTGTCAGTATTGCTGTAACACCTCAGCAATATAGGATTGCACATTTATTATTGTTGTTCCGTATTATTTCAAGGTCAGTACGTGTAACTGACAATAAAGTGTTATTTTGGCATTTTTAGTATTAGTATATACAGGGTGAGTCTGGGAAGAACCCCCCCCCCCCTTTAACTTTTTTATTATAAGTAATAGAAAAAAATGGCTTATATTAAAATGTTTTATTATTTTACATATACTATTTGATGGCCGATGTAGATACTTTTTATAAAGTCAGGTTTACCAGATACGACTATCAATTTTTATTTTTCAAATGGCAACCTATAATTATTTTAATAAAATTGAAACCGCCATTTTTTTCTCTTTTTTACGATGTATTAATTTCTATTAATGTATTTGAAAATTTTAGAGAAAAATGAGATAATTTAGAAATATTAGAAATAATTTTTAAACATTTGGTTATTCTGCATTGTGCGAAATTAGGTCATGTAACTATGAATTGCAGATATTTGCAAAGGTAACAAAATTTTAATCCAAATGACAGACAAAATTATAATTACGGAAAAAATTTTAATACATATAATAAACCATATCATGATCAAATTTTTATAATACTGTAGCGATCCCAGGGTCGGGGCGCGGACTGCGGCCGCTAACGGACAGGTTACAACAAGTCCGTCCGCTCCCCATCGTTCTGTTTTTCAGAGAACTGGCTTTAATATAAATACCCCGAGCGAAAGATCGCGAGGACCAGTCTTATATCGATACGTGTAGTGAACAGATGGTGATATAAATAAATAGATAGTGATATAAATTGTTGAAATAAATATTGCGTAGTTCTAATTGTTTAAATAAATTATCTTAATGTTTATGTCTTTATTAATATTTGTTAGTCTTAAATTAGTGTTTATATTGGTTAATTTTTAGTGTTAGTTATTTTTCATTATTCTTTATAATTCATATTTCTTTTTATTATACATAGTTATATAAATATTTGTGTTTTAATCAAACTTACACTTCACCTAAATAAATAAAGCGTTTCAATACAAATAACGTAAATCAAAATTATAGTAATTCTTATAATCGAAATCGAAATCAACAAAGTAATAGTCATTTAAACGGGAACAACCTCTCGCAAGCGCCCCATTACAAGAGGCAGTAAATCATAAAGAGTTAAAAATAAACGAAAACAAGACAGTAATTACACAAATAAATGTAAAAATTTATGATATTTCAAATTTTGTTATAGTAAATATTAACAATTATTCTTTAAAATTATTAATCGACACAGGGTCGGCAGTAACTTAAATAAAGAAACGATTTATTTCGGGGCAACATATAACCACTGATCGTGTTGGAACTTTAACATCAATATCAGATTGCAAATTGGCATACTTCGGTACGGCAAAAGTAACTCTTGATTTTAAAGATTTAAAAATTGATTATAATTGTGTTATATGTTCAGACAATTTAAGCTTGGAAGCAGTTGGGCTGTTAGATTCAAGCAGTAGAATACCTGTAGGGTCAGCGAATATGATAAATGTAGGTAAACATGACACCGTGTCACAAACTGACGATGTCAGCAGTATAACGGTAGGTCAGGGCAATGTAACAAACACAGATTATGTAGAAGTATCTGACAATGCTAAACATTTAAACACGGAAGTAGGAATAAATACTATTCAAAATGATTCAACTAGAGGCCTCGGTTGGGTCAAATTAAAAGAAACGGTAATAATTCCCCCATCTTCTGAATTTGTTTGTTCAGCCATACAGGAAAGGATCCATCCTGAATATGACACTTTAATACAGGCCATTAATATAAATATCCTAGAAGTAATGTCAGCGAGAGTTTTAACGCGCGGAGAAAAAGAAATACCGGTAAAATTAATGAATACAAGTAAAGCAAGTATAGAAGTAAGGAAAAGATAGTAGGACAAGCAGAAAGTATAAATAGGGAATTAGGAAATAAAAAGGAAATAAATAATAGTAAAAGTTGTATGTGTTATTCAAAAAATACATTAAACGAAATAAATAATAAAGAAATTGAGGAGCAATTTAAATTAGGGCATTTGTCAGAAATAAATAAAATTAAATTAACGAAATTATTAAAAGAATATAAGGATGTGTTTTTGTGGAAGGACCCGAAATTAGGGTGTACCCATCAAGTTAAACACAGAATAATAACAGACGATGTACCGCCGATTGCTAAGGCCCCTTATAGAGTGCCATTTAATCAAAAGGAGAAACTCAAGAGCGAGTTAAATACAATGTTAGATGCGGGAGTAATTGAACATTCAGAATCACCGTGGTCTGCTCCTCTTGTAATCGTACCAAAAAAATCAGAAAACAGAGAAAGTAAAATTAGAGTTTGCGTAGATTTCCAAAGATTAAATAGTATTGTAAAAAAAGATTATTTCCCTGTTGCTAATATGCAGGAAACCTTAGACCAATTAGGAAACGCCAATCTATTTACCACACTAGACTTAGCTTCGGGTTATTGGCAGGTCCAACTGGATAAGAGAAATAAGGAAAAATCTGCATTCACTACGAATGGCGAACACTATCAGTTTACGAAACTACCGTTTGGACTATCTAATGGGCCCAGCACTTTTTCACGTTTGATGAATAGTGTACTTGCGAATTTAACAGGAAATAACTGTCTAGTGTATTTAGATGATGTGATCGTATTTAACGGAGATGGTTATGAAAATCATATTGAGCGTTTGGAAGAGGTTTTTAAACGATTACGAAATTCAAATTTAAAATTACAACCAAGTAAATGAAACAAAATATTTGGGTCATGTAATAAATGGACAAGAAAATAAACCAGATCCAAATAAAATTTTAGTTATTCGAAATTATCCAAAGCCGAAAAACATGAAAGAAATTAGAGCATATTTAGGTATAACGGGATTTTATCGTAGATTTATTAAAAATTTTGTTGAAATTGCTAACCCTCTTACAAATTTATTGAAAAGTGATGAACAGTTTATATGGAGTAATGAATGCGAAATGGCTTTTCAAAATTTAAAGAATGTACTGTGTTCAGATTCCGTACTACTTCATCCAAATTTTTTAAAATAATTAATTTTATCAACTGATCAAAGCAGAACAGCCATTAGCGCAACATTTAGTCAAAAGGTAAACGGTTTTGAAAGACCGATAGCGTTTGCTAGTCGAAAATTAAATGTAGCGGAGCGTAAATACACCACATCAGAATTATAATGTTTAGCTGGTGTTTGAGGTGTTAAGTACTATAGGCGTTATTTGTATGGACAAAAATTTTTGGTAATAACAGATCACAAACCACTAAAATGGTTAATGTCGTTAAAAGATCCTCAGTTTAGTTTGACTCGATGGACACTATTACTTAGCGAGTACGAATATAAAATCATGCATAGACCGGGAAAAAAACATGTTAATGCAGACGTTTTGTCTATATTACCAGTAAACTCTATAGATCAATCAGAAAATATTTATTTACCAATTTGGGATAGAGACGAAATTAAAAATTATTAAGATCAAAAGATGGATTTTTTTGGACGAAGAAGGATTATTATTTAAAGAACGATTAGAAAAGAAGAGGCATATAAATTTGTAGTTCCAGAACAAATCAAATTTAAAGTTATACATGATTATCATAATCTCCCGTATGCAGGACATCAGGGATACGAAAAAACATATAATAGGATTAAAGACAAATTTTGGTGGAAAATTATGAGTGAAGATATTCAGTATTATTGCGATCGTTGTCACTCATGTAATGAACGGAAAACATCCACAAATTTAAAACCGGCACCTTTACAAAAATTTCAGGAAGTAAAATTTCCATTTCAAAGGACTTCAATGGATATAGTTGGTCCATTAGTAACATCGAGTAATGGTAACAAATATATATTAACTTTTCAAGATCATTTTACCAATTACCCCGCGGCATTTGCCATCCCAGATGAAAAAGCTGAAACAATTGTAAAATTTTTAGCTCAACAAATAATTGCACGGCATGGAGCACCTAGACAACTTATGGCAGATTTAGGAGCAAATATTATATCTAATATTTTCAAAAATGTATGTAAATTTTTTGGTACAGAGAAAATTCAAACCATTACTTTCAGGCCACAGACAAATGGCATGTTAGAAAGAAACCATAGAGTGTTTAAAGATATTCTTTCGCATTTTATAAAAAGAGATCAAACAGACTGGGATGAATGGCTACCTACGTACTTATGGCATATCGTAGCAGCGCACATTCAGCGACGGACAAAACACCGTATTTTTTATTACATGGTAGGGATTACCACACGATGACATTATAAGACCACAGACATAACGCTATGAATATGATGACAATTATATTTCGGAATGAACAGAACGATTAAAGATAGCATTTGAGAAGGTTGGGCAAAATTTAGCTAAATCAACAGAAACGTGACATAAACAATTTAACAAAAAGGCTAAATTTACAAATTTCAAAATCGGCGATGTAGTCTATTTACATCAACCAGCAATAGTACCCGGTACATCACGAAAATTAGCAAAACCATGGTCAGGCCCATACTATGTTGTAAAACAAACCACATCGGTTAATTACTTAATAGAGGACAAAAAGTCAAAAAAAGTAACAAATGTACATGTAAATAGGTTAAAGTTATACAAAAGTAATGTTCTAGAGTAAGAGACAGAAATTCACAAAAAAAAATAGAATCGAAAACTGTTGCAGATGATAGTAAAGAAAATGAAAGTAAAAATTTTGATATCCTTGATTATGCTAATTTCTTTAAATTATACTTGTACTGAATTAAAAATATAACCTTTCTCAATGGTTTATTGTGTTATATTAGAGAAGAGTTGGTTAGGTTGGAGTGTGTCTGTAAAGAAAGATTATATTTTTTTGGAGAAACCGGGGGAATTTATGTCACCTTAAAATTTTGTTAGGTTTAAGTTTTGTTCAGTTAGAGTAGGTTTTAGGTCATCTTCATGCATCTCTATTTGATCATTCATTATCCATGCCTCTCATGCGTTCTCTACCTGGAATTTCATCAGCTGGTGCGCAAATGTCCATATTTTAGAGTTTTGGCTAATTGTTTACCGACAGGTAAATTCAGTGAGTTTGAGAGTGTGGAGATCAACGACACGAAGTGATAGTGTTGCCGTTTTTGGTAGCCATAGTGCGGATTCTGCTAATTAAGCCTTAATGCGTTATTTTACAACTATTAGTTTCGATAATGAAAACTATTTGGAGTTTAAGGTTAAATTACAATTAAAATTAATAAAAATACCCCTTAACCTTAAAAATTAGTATAAAACACTATGTACGTAGAATAAAAGAGTTGTTAGGACCTCTGGCATGGTTGACATGTTGAGTAATCTTAACTACTCTGTTTAACCTTTTCAGTTTCACTACTGATGATGAGAACTTACGAGTAGTTCTCGAAATACGTATATAGTGTTTTATACTAATTTTTAAGGTTAAGGGGTATTTTTATTAATTTTAATTATTAGTTTCGAGTTTTGTGCCGAACGAACTTTATCGTAGTTGTGTCGTTTTCTTTTGGTCGCAACTGCATTCAGCCGCAATCTCTACCAGGTTCCACACTAACCATTGTGGGTACCCTTTCCATCACATCATCAGCCGCCGACCTCGCGGATTTTCATATTGCCACCGCTGAGACAAGGCCCACAGGACCGCACTTGCCCCTCATGTAAATACCCTCCAACTATTATACTTTTATTTGAGCGTGGCCACATTTAAAACTTTACGCCATAATCACCATCATCTTCATTCTCTGTTCTATGTATCATTTTTTTGGAGATGCAATATAGATTCAAATTGCTCAGAATTTTCGACTTCGACTTACGAACGTAAATTCCTCCAATCCGTTTCAGGACGATATAAAGGTATCTCTGTCCACGCGTCGTTCTTTTGACAGAGTAGCGTCCAAGGTATGTGTAAAAGCACTTACTCTAAATTTGATATTTTATTGAAAAAATTACGTTTATTCCGGCCCTGTCTCCCTGAGCCTAGCCGAGAGCGCGCGCAGTGCGCTAAACACCGCTACTTCGTAACAGTGTTCAAAAGAGATCCGTCGCCCTTCAAAAGTGACACATTTTTAAATAAAATTGTGTATTGCAGAAAGGAAACAGGTAGCTAAAGGATTCTTATAAGAGAGTTTGTAGAAGATGCTTTGGAGAAAACTTCGATCCACAATCTGATTTTGATTCTTAAATAGTACGTGAGGCCGCTATTGCAGATGATTGTCATATTCTGCCAAAAGAACATGGGCTTATCTGTGTTGCTTCTCTAAAATTTTAAGAAAACAGAAAAGTAAACATTCATGGGCTTATCTGTGTTGCTTCTCTAAAATTTTAAGAAAACAGAAAAGTAAACATTGTTGAAGTTGAATTTGATAAAGAAGTTTGTTAGCAGTTGAAGGAGGAGGCAAGAACAATTGAAAAATTGCAGTATTCCCCAAATAGATTAATTATGCCAAGTAAACATATACCTATATTATGTATACTATTTGAATTATATATTCTTTTAATTATTGTTAATTTTTTTCCTAAATAAAACATTATCAAATATAATTTATTACTGGTAGATGGATTTCCCTGACTATACAATGTACAACTAGGATACAAAACAATTAAAAATGTTGGTAATACCTTTACACAATTAAAAACAAAAATCAATAACAACTATAGATCAAATGTTATATACAAAATCCCGTACAACAATTGTGAAGCCCAGAGTACGAGGCAAACAAAAAGATATCTTAAAACTAGGCTCAATGAAAACAAAAGGAACAGTATTAAAGACAGTAAAAATCCTAGAAATTGTGCGTTAGTAGAACACTGCAAATCATACAATCACACATTTAATTTTGAAAAGGCTAGAATACTTGTAACAGAAACCAATCTCAACAAACGCCTCACGTTAGAGATGCTTCACATCAACAACGATAAAAAAATAAAAATTTAAGAACAAACACAATGAACCTCAGTAAAATATACAACAACATTTTAAAATATAAATATAAAAATAAATACAACAGTTAATAAAACTTACTTAAACTAATTAAAAGCTAAAACAATAAAGTAAAATCATTTCGTATCTATGTTGTAGAGTTTTATCTTGCCCCTAAATTAAAGAAACTAAAACCCATCTTTTTTTAAGACGACTTCCTTAAAACGACTTAATTACACAAGTTTATTTTTGTTACTTTGCTTAGCTGGCTTTACTGTAGGTGCATTTATACACGTTTTTGTTTAAAATATTTTTTTATATATTTTCACTGTGTTTTTTCAAATTGTTTTACACTGTTTTTACTAAAAATCACGATATTTTATAACTATATTGTTATAAAATTGAATTTCTCACACATATGTATCTCCGATACAACACATGTTTTATATTTATAATCTGACTTTTATGTAAGTTACTTTTTTCCACCTGTAAATCACTTGTAAACTAATTATGTTATAAACCAATAGTCCCCATGTGAGGTTGAATCCGGTTGAAGCAGAAATAAAACCAATTTTCAACTGACTGAATTCCAGTAATTTTTTTACCCTCATAATTTATTACCATGGTTTTTGCAACGAGATTTTGTTCTAGGTAAAAAAACAGAATACAATACTGAAAATATTTTATATGTAAGTTTAGGATCATTGGAGACAAGTAAATTAATTTCAAGTAATTATTATTTAGAAAGACTTACAAGCATCATCATCAACTCAAATAAAATGTAGTTTTGCAGGACCGATACGAAAATACGTATAATTTAAAAACAACAAACAGTTACAATATAAAATCATTTTCATCTGTTCAAGATGCGTCAAGGACACGTCCTGACCTAGAATAATTATAATTTATGTTAAAGCTGATCAAACGTCCTCTTTCCAAATAAAAATTATTTAAATAGTTTCACTTTTCTTTAATAATCCAAAGTCACAGACCTATATACAAAATGCACATTTTCTAAGGTTATGTATAACTTGTTTACGCGTTCCTGCACGAAACGACGTATCCAGCGCGTTTCTCAAATATTCATTTCACTCAGATCTAGAAACGTATGTTCTCAGTGCCGCTGACGTCTCGGAAAAAATATATTGAAACTAAGAATTTTTTCTGGCGTGTTAGAAACTTTTCAACGAAAATTAAAAATACGTCTAATATTTTTATTTTTGAATACCCTATTCAACTGCTTCTATCAGTGTTGTCAATTATAGAGAAAATTAAAAACCCTACAAATAATCCCTACCATAAATGAGCACTAAAAGAAATAGACTACTGAATACGAGTATTTAGGAAGAAATAGCAGTCTTTAAGAGTAGTAAAAAAAAATCAGACGTCCGGAGTTCGCAAAAAAAAACACGGAACATTCAGACCCTATAGATACAAATATAGATAAGACTAGAAAATTAAATACAACTATTTTAGGAATATGGGAAGAGTAGAAAAATTAGAAGAACAAATAGAAAACAAATAATATCGTACTGAATGGGAAAGAAATAAACGAGGATAAAAAGTCGGTAGAAAATTTAAAAAAAAATTATTTACAACCTTTTGTCAAAAATCTATTAAACAAAAATCGAAATGGAAAAGTCTTTGAACAACACAGGGAAAAGATTTATCGAATTTTTTATAGATAATGATGTAGTTATAACGAATACTTGTTTTGCACACATAAAATATACTCAAATATACGCGAGTAGAACCCGTAAGGAATAAAAAATTAACTCTGGATTATTTTATGATACATAAAGACAAAGTGAATCGCATGAAAGACGTAAAATTTCACAAAGGAGCTGAAATTGGTAGTGGTCATTATCTTGTTATTATGAAATGACAGGTAAACGCAATAGAGCGAGAAGAAAAAAGAAAAATTATACAAAAAAGTCATAAATTCTCAAATAAAAATATAAAAATTCAGTACAAAAATAAAGTAGTAAAATATCTAGCTGACTTTAAAGAAGAAAAGAGAAAAAACTAGTAACAAATACAAAAAAAAACTAGGTACTTCGTGGTTGACAGGAGAAATAAAAAACAAAAGAAAAATGAAGAAGGAAACAGCGTTATAATGACAACCAGGCAATCTCAGCGTCCAAAACGTGATGGTGACTACTTACTTAATAACAGAGCGCGTGGGTAATAAAGGGTGAAGTACCATTTGTAAGGGGCATTTTTATAATCTATCCATATTCATCCGTTCACCTGTATTTATTGTGAATCTTGAATTATTTTGACAATTATTTTTATTTTTGTTCGTACTTTGACGAATCTCGAGATTATTGTTGCTTTCAGATTAGGTTGTCGTTATTATTATTTTGAATTTAATGTATAAAAAAATAATCATTATAACAGAAGTGTTCTTCCAAGAAATAATACATTGAGTAAGTCTATCTTTATATTATTTTATATTCACCTGTATATAATATTATTATTTTATTTCAGAGATATGGATTTCTGCTTCTAAACCAAAGAGTTATGTTGAGGAATGGCAATACAGGGATCAAAATCAGTAAACCTTATAAACAATTTTTTTTACAGAATGTCAATTATAGCTTTGGCAGAAGAAAATCTTGCAGTATCTCGGATGAAGAAATATCAAGTTTAAGGAAATCTATTTCTAATATGATTTTAAAGTATATGGGCATTAAGAAAGTTGTAAAAATAAGAAAACAAACAACTTGTTTAATTATAATGAATTAAAATAATAAATTGTCTTGTTTGCTATAAAAATTTTGTGAATAATGTTAGATAAACATTTGGTAACAAAGAAAGTATATTTTTAAATAAAATTTTTTGGAACACATTAAATTTCATCTTTATATTGAAAAACCAAATATTTTCTAATTTAATAAATTTTTCTTTTCATGAAACATTTCTTAATATGATCTGATGTTAAGAAATAAAATTGTTGTTACGATAATAAAATTTTATTTATGTTTTTAGGAATCTGTTATTTCGGCAAAGTATGCTATTATAAGTACTCAGGATTATGGTAAGATAATTTTTTTGATATCAGGTGTTTATCTATTAAGTGTAATATGATTTTTTAAAATTATTATGTTGTATGCCAAATAATAATGTATGGTCTGTAACAGTACTTTACTTACCTCCTCTGCACATATTCATATTAGCCAAAGATCGTCCAGTGAAAGGTGTAACTTATCCTACGTTGTGTTTATTTAAATAAGTAACCTTTCATCGTCGTAATACAGAGTAGCTATTAAGAGTGGAGGATTCTGGACGAGAATTTGATAAAATGAAATAATGATATTCACTCCAAAAGACAGACAAAATATCAGATCTTGTGCATTTATTGATAATGTGAATTATTTATTTAATTAATTGGCAAAATAGTGCTGTGGAATATTATGCTCTCTGGTATTCACCTGATGCACCTGAGGAAAACCACAGTCAAAACCTCAGGTAAAGAACCAATTTGACAATATATCAATTATATAAAAAGATTACATTCAATTCATAAAAAGTTGTTCCAATAACTTAGTGTAACCATTTATGGTAAAATTGAGTGACTGCGACCAAACAGATAATGGAAGTTAGTAACAATTCTAAGGGTATGCATGTTAGTTTGCGTGGGTTTGATCAGTTACTCTGATATCTTTTGTTTATATGGGCGTTCGGCATTACCTGAAGGCCATTGTTTTGGGTTGGGTGTTGAGCTGGAGATTCTAATGCAATTACTACTGAGTAGCCGCATGTCTGCGTGGAACCGGTGTCGCACCACGGTTGTGTATTGTTTATTTATACCCAAGTGAACGTGGATAAATCAGCGTTCGTGCTGATACGGCACACTCTTGAGCCTGAGAGTTAATCCCAAAGTCTCACAAATTACAATTGTTAGACAACCAATCTTAGATCGGTTATATTTAACTAAAAATTTGGTATCATTGTGACAACTATAATTAACATTTAAAGATATTTATATAAAAAAATAACAGACACCTACCTAGCTTCTCCGAGTTGAATTGTGAATAAATAGTAGTGTATGTGAGGACGATTGAACTTATTCTTGGTGCATCCATAGAACCAAATTAATGAGAGAGGATGGGTTAACTCTATTCCGGGCGCAACCATAGAATTGTTATAGGATAGTGAATATTAAGTTTATTCCCGGCGCAGCCATAGAAACGAGTTAATAAGAAAAAAAGTGTTAACTCTATTAACTGGCACAGCCATAGAACTGAGTTAATAAGAGAGGAAGGGTTAACTTGATTCCTGGCAAAGCCATAGAACTGACTTTATAGGAGAGTTGATTATTTTCTTTATTCCTGGTGCAGTCATAGAACCGAGTTAATAAAAGAGAAAGGGTTAACTCTATATCTAGCCCAGCCATAGAACTGAATTTACAGGACAGTGGATATTAATTTTATTCCTGGCGCAGGCATAGAACCGAGTTAATAAGAGCGGAAAGGTTAAGGATAACTTACCCCGGACAAGTCAGGCTTAGGAGGAGTCATGGATTCGACTCTGTAACATTCGCGATTCTTTCAAATTCCATTGTCAGTAGTATTTAGTAATAGTTTATTAACCACGCTTGTACGCAATGTGTTACCTCCGCATTTCAGTGTCAATATTATGTAGTAATTATGTTGCAAACTCGATTTTACGAAACTGCAGATATTAATGGACGTCAATGATTGCAAAAGATGTACGTAGGACTCGATCAACTTTATGCCGGGGTCAGTTAGTCAGTTGTAAATTGACAGGTATGTGGTTTAGTTCGGTTTAGCTTATTTATTTTGGTTTTTTTTTGTTTCTTCGGTCGTAATATATGTTGTAATTATTTTTCGTTAAATATATTATTCTCTACTTTGTCAACCTAAATTCCGTCGTAAAGTTTTCTTTATTTATAGATCCTGTCCATCCTCTCTTTTCCTTACTCAATAATCAGCACGTGAACAGATTTCTGCTTCACGGTCACATTCACTTTTACAACTCCTCGAGTATAATTTATAAAATCCCTTGCGGCGGTTGTGGTACGACTTATATTGGTCAAACATCGCAAAAACTTTGTACTAGATTATCACAACACAAACAAGGAGAAAAGAGAATTAATTCAAAAAACATATGTGCTCTTGCTGCTCACACACAAGAATCTAAACATTTTGTAAATTACGACGAAGCTTCCATTCTAGAATTTGAAAATAACTACAAAAAAGGATATTTTTAGAAATGTGTCACATAACAAATAATAACACAATAAACTACAAAACAGACACCCAACATCTAAGTTCTATATATTCTTATCTATTAAAAACTTTTTAAATAATTTTCAAAATTACCGCGCTTCCATAACTTGCTACATTAACCCTTTTCTTCTTTGTGTCTTGATACTACGCATAACTTGTTACATCTCAGAGCAAGTTCAAATCAGTCTTTCGGCCATGTGAAATCCAATTTTATAAAATTTCTACATATTTCAGACCAGTGTAAATCGAAAAGAAATTTAAACAATGTAATTTTCTGTGTTTTAAAAATTTTAAAATTCCTGACTAATGCTATGTTTCTAATACGATTTTGTCAATTTAAACTTAAAGTTAAAACTTATTGTAAGTATTAAAACACATAACATTAACCTTGCTTGTAATCACATTAGAAATGTACATTTCAGTTCTCCCTGATGAAGTTACAAAATTAGTAACGAAATATTTAAAAATTAACTTCAAAAAACTCTTTCGAATGAATTATTAATATAATTCCTGCCTAATATCCGCCGAGAAATCCGTGAAAACATTTTATCATCAACCAGTACGGCGTTACTTCTTCTCAACGTCAAAAATAATATTTAGTGATATGGCAATTTTTTGAAAAACTGGAATTCGCAACATTTATAATGCTCCTTTTTGATCCCAAGAAACCGAATGAATGGAAATAATCATTTACATTACCTCATTCATGCAATTTACCGGAATTAGTGGAATATGTTCCTTTAAATGTGCGTCAACCAGATTGATTTATACATCACTGCATTTTACAATAAATATTCGGTAACATTTAAAGGAATAATATGAAGGTAAATGGATAAGTCGTCGTGGAGCTCGGCTTCCTAGGTCATCAGATCTAAATCCATTTCATTTTTATTTATGGACACATTTAAAATCTCTAGTCTATAACAATCAAAATGAACCAGGAACAGTCGCAGAATTGAGAACTGTGCGGAAGTAATAAGGCAACAAAATTCATTACATCGGGAATTTTGTATACCTGCAGGAGGAGATAATTTTGAATCATTTTTGTGACAATGAGTTGTTGCAGTTTATTCTGATATGAAATTTTTAAAAATATATTCTAATTTTTGTTTTTTCCTTGATATACCTAAACATTCAAAACATTCAAAATTACATTATGCCTTAAATTTGATTTGTTTTGCTTATTTTTTTTTGCATTAGTAACACAATTATAAATTATTAAATGTTTTATCGAACCAGTGGTACTAAAAATGTTCTCAGCGAATACACTGATCTTATTTTAGCGAATTTTGCGAAGATATAGAAATACCTGTATTTAAAACTACAATGAAACATTTCTTAACCGAAACACTATTTAATTATTTTATGTAGACATTTACGATATTAAAAACCTGATATTTTTAGCAAAGCATTTGCCTCTAAAAAATATTCAGTATTTATTTTTGTTGAAGATATGCCTTTATATGATCAAACTGCGCGCTTATTTATTTAAAATAGAGATCAACAATGTTATGTAACAATACAGTTGTTTTATGTCAATCACGAATAAAAACGTATATGTCCATTCCTTGTTGAATGTGTATCTTTTCTAGTTAAACTAGTTAGTGCTCTGTATATTGATCTACTTGTGACCTCTCAACAGGTTATGGGCCCAGGATCCCAGAAGTTTAATTTTTAAATTACAAAGGCAAGAGTTGTTGCAAAGGGCTTTTTACAAATACCTGCAGCTGATTACGGCAAAACTTTCGCACCCGTGGCAAGACTGAGTTCGATTCGCCTCGCCATTGCTCTTGCTGCACATCATGGGATAAATGTACGTCAATTTGATGTAACCACTGCATATTTAAATGGTTTTATAGACGAAGAGATATATATGGAAGCACCAAATTATACCGAGGAAGCACTCAGATATTTAATCGAGAAAAAATGCGCCTCATTCAACATTGTAGCCAAAACTAAGAAAATGCTTCACAGCTTACTATCTGGAAATAAAGTATGTTTGATTAAAAGATCATTGTACGGGCTGCGATAAGCGGGACGCTTTTGGTATTTGCGTCTTAACGAAGAGCTTCTGAAATTCGGAGCAAAACCAACTCAATGCGTTTACATCAAAAAGGAGGGGAAAGATTTCACTATTGCCATTGTCTACGTAGATAACATCTTGGTCATTTCTCACGATCCGAAAAGGATTGACGAGGTCTATAGATTTCTTCTTAAATCTTTTGAGTTAAAGGATTTTGGTAAGATACGATATTGCCTAGGTATCAAATTTACTCACGATGATTCAGGAATCCAAATGAATCAGAGGGGTTACATTCTGGATTGTTGAGATCTAGGATCTAGTATTGACATTTATATATTTTTTACTATAATCAAGTTCTCGCCTTATTTATTTTTATTTTATATACAACATTTGAGTTTTTTGTTTTGTGAATACGTTGTTAACGTTTTGTAATCAAGCTGTATTAATTTTATGTCATATTTATGTAATTAATTATTTCTGTATTTATATTGTGTTGCAAGTAAAATGTTTTCTATTTCAACTCTTTTCTCAGATATACTTTATCGACATAGTCTAACAGGTTATGGGCCCAGGCCCATATCTGAGAAAAGAATAAATATTAACTACCACGGATTTTTTTTAAATTTAAGATAGACATACAATGGATTTAAGTACAATGCAGATAGGTTTGCTAGAAGAAAAGTCAAATTGGTCGACTTGGAAATATAAAATATGTATACTTCTGCGTGGTGTTGTCGATGGAATGAACATAGTCGAAGGAAAATTGTTACCTCCATCACAATTAGAGTCTGCAGCTACGGTAGAGCAAAAATTTAAGTTTAAAGCAGATTTTTCACATTTTATGAAGGTAGACAGCAATGTATTACTCATTTTGATTATAAATATGTCTGAAGAAACCTTGCGAAAAGTCATGAGATATTCGACTTCACGTGAAATCTGGCTTGAACTGTACAGATTATACGATGAAATTTCGGAAGACAAAACATATGATCTTTGTATGCAATTTTTCAGTTACAGGCAACAAACGCATACTACCAAACTAAAGAATATTTGGAATGATTCAAAATCAGGAATTTTAAAGGAAAAATCTGATAAAAATAAATGCAAATGTGATCTACCAGAAATTTTATTGATCTGCAAAATATTAGATACCGTACCCGAAGAATATTTTTCGTTTAAATCGAGCTGGATGCTTATGGCTAAAAGTGAACGAATAATAGACAATTTAACAAAACAGCTATGTGCATATGAAAGGGTCTTAGCGTGTACAAGTGAAGAAGGTAGCAATCAGGAAGTTTTGATGATGAAAACAAATAAATCAGGTAAAGCAAGAAATTTTAAGTATAACAAAAACGAATCATTATGTCATTATTGTAAGAAACCAGGACATAAAATTAAATTTTGTTATAAATGGATAGCAGATGGTCGTCTACCAAAGTCGGATGGACGTACTTTAAAGCCTGAAAGAAGAGAAAAGAAGGAAAAAGTTACAAATATGATAATGACAGCAGTTACGTCAAGTGTACTTATTACGAAGTGTGATAAAAATAATTGGTTTGTTGATAATGGTGCAACGCAGCACATTAGCAATAAAAAAGATTTATTTTGTGATTTTAAACCCTTGAAGCAATAGGAAAGGGGACAATAGTAATTGAAAAAAAAATTAAAGAAAAGTGGAAGAAAATTAATTTGTCAAACGTATGATATGTACCAAGTATTAATTATAATTTATTTTCTGTTTTATGTGCTCAAGATAAACATCCTACAAGACTATTCATTTCTACCTCTGAGAAATGTTGTTTCAAAATAGAAGGAAATGTTATTTTGACTGGGTATCGTAATAGATTTGGTGGTTTGTATCAATTTGTATTGAGAAATGTATATCCAAACGAGCAAGTCGATATATTGTCAGGTGAGAAAGATTCAAATATTTTACGACTATGTCATGAGAGATTTGGACATCAAAATAAAAAACATGTCAAATCTGTCATTTTAAAAGAGTTTGGCATAAATGTCAAATTAGATTCAGAACTGTGTGAGGGTTGTATTTATGAGAAAGCTAGTTAGTGCTCCGTATATTGATCTACTTGTGACCACTCAACAATTTTGTTATATATTATTTAAATATTATTATATTATTACATTTTAAAAAGAATTATTGTCACATAGATTATTGTTTTATAAGACATTAGTGAAAATTATCTGCGTACTATAATGTTAGGCTGCACATGGATATGGAATATGTATCTATATCATCCTATGGACAGGGAAAAATATTTGACGATACAGATTGAAAAAATCATCAAAATAATTCAAAAGATTCATATGACACACAATAGGTAAACACCTGCTACCAAAGAAAACATCTTACCACAACCCTGAGCAAGTTTCATTAGGACATAAGGCCTTTATAATGGCAAACCCTGCCAAGATAAGAGATTCTTAAGAACATGAATAACATCTTGCAACAACAAAAAAAATATTTCTTAACATGAAATCATACAGAATTCTATAAAATATAATAAGAAAAATTTCATTGAAGTTTAGAATATATAAAATTATATAGTACTGTATTATATATATATATATATATATATATATATATATATATATATATATAAATGAGAATGTTTTGGATAAAAAGTGAAATAAAAAATTTAACAAATGCTTTAAATTTTGTATAGAGATTAACACTTTATTCAGAAAAAAATTAATTCTAAAGAAGTACATTCTTTACTACCAAATGCTTATACGGTATTATTAACAAATATTTTACATTAAATACAACTAGATATTACAGTTCTTCTAAGAGATATTTGAAAATGACTTATGCAAAGTTTACAACATTTTATGGAGAGTTGGGTAGCTTAGACGTCAGGCGTCATAAATGATTTTAGATAGAAAGCATCAGAAAATTAATAAAAAATATATTATCCTAAACCGCTAAATATACATAATTATAATTTATTCTGTTGGTCAAGAAATTTCAAGAGAGAGGGAATTCCTTGCATTTTTTCGAAAAAAATTTTTAAGTCCTATAATTTTGAATAAACTAAACACGTCTAACAGTAATGTAATAAATTATACAAAATAAATTCATAAACCTATTTTGTATCATTTAAAATTTTCTATCAGCTGCAGCATGATTAGCACCAGCTCTTTAGACAAAAGTTTGTTAAAATTTAAACCTAAAATTTGTATACCAAGACAGTCTGTGACATTCAAATAATAATTACGCTTCACACAATGATACCATTTTTATGACTGATCTGATATTTGCTGACTCATTTGTGGGACATTGTAATCTCACAACTCCCTGGCACAAGAATGTACTATTTGAACATGAGTATTAAGTTATCCACATTCATTTGGTTATAAATAAACAATACACAAACGTGGTTCGACACATGTACATATATGACGATGACGGGAGGCTATTCAAAAAGAAACCTCACAACATGCCAAATAAATATTAATTTGGTAAAGCTTTTTTCTGACTTCTATTGGTACCAAATAAAAAGTCCCAAAGCCAAAAACATTCGATCTTTTTTGTCTCAAGACATTTGATTACGACATTTTCAGTTTTTATAAACATTTGAAATATTTTGTCGGCCATACTCACCGTAGTGAATTTTGAATTTTATAATTTCTACAATAGATTCATATTCAGCAATCCAAAGAACATATAAAAATCTGCTTTCCGATAATTTGTCCAAACCATTAAAATGCGTCGATAAAAGGTTAAAATAAACAAATAGAAAACTTGAAAAACGCAATATCACATATCAGGGGATTCTGGCTTTTAATACGAAAAGAAGTAGAAAAAATTGATTGCAGATAAATATCGATTTGACATGTGAGGTTTCCTTGTCAGCAGCAAACGCATTGGACTCGCCAGTTCAGCTGGGGGTCAAATCCAAAACAAATGTCCCCAGGCCATGCTGAGTGCCCGGAGAAGCAAAATAATTTCAGAGCTACCAACTCCGGGCTATACAGGGTGGCCCAGTGAAAATTATCAGCGCAATTTTTGGCCACTTAACATCAATTTTGCAAAAAACGCTCGAACACGTCAATTTTAGTATAAGAGGGGACACCTGAATGGATTAGTACCAATGGCATAACTTCAACCCTAAAATGGGGGTGGACTGCACCTCAAAAATTTTAAATGGAAAAGGGTGTCAAACGTGACACAGTTCGAGAGGCCTTTCGATTCTTTTTTCAACAGTTTTTTTATTTTTCAAATCCGATCATTAGTTTCAAAATTGCAATCAAGTAGGCTTAAACAAATGACAGAAACTAAATAAACAATTATTTCGACATTTTTTTTGTAATCAAAATGTAATTTGTAAGTTACATTTCTTTTTGTGGGGTTATTTGAAGTCTAAAGTTTATGCCACGCTATCCGAATCTTTAGAAGATTTACGACAACGTACCGTAGTTCCAAAATTTTGAGCAAAATCTTTATTATTGTATGAAAGTTGGTGGTAGTCATTTTGAACACCTAATAAACTGATACTTGAGTTTCTATCATTTGTTTAAGTATACTTGATTGCAGTTTTGCACACCTGATAAAATTTGCTTTAAACGATATTTCTCTGGAAGTAATGATCGGTTTTGAAAAATAAAAAAAAAGGTGTCCCCCTTTATACTAAAATTGACGTGTTCGAACGTTTTTTGTAAAATTGATGTTAAGCGGACAAAAATTGCGCTGATAATTTTTACTGGGCCACCCTGTATATCGTTACAGTATTTTGAACTTAAATATGATATTTTTAAATAATTGTCTTTTAAAACAATAATTTATGTACTTACACTATAATCTAAGAATTAAATATATTTAATATAAAATTAATATTAAATTGCTTCTCCCGTTCTTAGTTCGGAGACGTCATTGTCGTAATTCTTTCTTCATTAAAAGCCCATAGACTAAAATATACCTCATCTTGTAAGAATATTTAGTCTGTATTTCTAATCAAGAATTCCATGAATGGCAATAGCTGACTTTCTAATAGGTCTTAATATCTTCTGGTATTTACAATTTCCTCTATTAAATATAAGTTTCTAACTCTATAGGATTGGACCTACAAACCCACACCATTAGTCCTTGGGCAAATTTAACAGTTCTTTTAAGACAATTTATAAGAAACGCTTCAGTTTTATTTTTGATAATTATACTGCAATGGACATCAACACAAATGTTGAATTTTCTTACATCGCAAAATACTACTTTGTTCCAATGAGTCCAATTAATACGTTCCTTTACCATTTTGAACAATTACTCTTTTGAATGCTGATAAATAGATATGTAGTTTTTGCCCAATAAATTTGTATTACGCGGATATAATGGGTATTGAGTTAAAATTACCTTATAAAATCTATATCCCAGTTTTTTCACATCTGCAAAGGCATATTGTTAATGATACATGTTTGCTGATATAATTTTTCCACTCACTTTTTATCGCGACTGTTATTTCATGTCTATTTTGTACAGCTGTTAGTCTCAAAACGCGATTATTTTTACGTGAATATGTTTTTGCACAACTAGATTTTCGCTCAATTTCAATATTTTCTTCTGTTTTATATTTTGTATTATTTTTTGGACTGTATTTTTCGGTACATGATAATCACTTGCGATTTTTTTTATAAAATTAACCGTCTTTGTTGGATGCTGTTATAGTTTTTCATAAATCTTCACTAAGTGCTTGATTGCAAACCATAATGAATATATTTTTCAACAATATTATGTACAAAATTTGAATAGATGATATGTAAAAATATACTCATGTGTCAGTTGACTAAATTTTATATCTCTTCTAATAAATTTAACTAATTTTAATAAACATAAACATTTATATGAATGTACAAAAACATTTGACGTAGAATGATAATTATTTAATTGCCCGTATATTACTGTTTTAATGCACAGTTACTTTAAAAATATAATATTTATGTTCCATATACTCTAAGAATGTATGTCGTAAAAATTTAATTCAATGAAGTTATAGTCCGCAAATAATTTTCTAGACTTGTTAATAGTATATTTTTGAGGAAGTATGAATACATTTGGGGTTGGGCTCGTATAAGAATTGTTGTAAATAATAATTAAAAACTATATCATTAGCTAAAAATTTTATAGTTCAAACTTCTATCTACCTAGCCTCATTTAACTACTACTAGTAATTAATGATTCGCTAACTTGACCTATGGAAATAAGTTTTATGATAAAGGATTTTCTCGAGGTAGAGGAATAAGAGGTATAATAAAATACTGAAATTCAATCGTATTTCGAAAGATTTATTTCAGCTCCGACCGGTTTCAACCCCACTTGGATCTTTCTAAGGAACTATATGGTTTACAATAATGGAAAAATAATCAGATACATGTAAATGTTGTATATTAATTTCTAAATATATTTTATTTTAGATAACATTTACGTGAACGTCAAAATTGGAAATGAGTCAGCAAAAAATAAAAAACTGTGAACCATTGATGAATCATATGGTGTTGTGAAAATGATTTTTAACAAAAACAAAAATTCGAGTGTGCACATAAGAACTTATGAGTCAATTATAAATTTAGTTTTTATAAAAAAACTATATCTTATTGCAAGAGTAAAAAAGTATTAACTTGTGGCACACAGTTTTATTTTTTTATTAATTTTTTTTTTTCGCCCCAATTATGTGTCTGTCTTTGGTAAAATTAGATACAATAAAGTATACAAAGTAAAAGTAATCATTACATATCCCTACCCTATTATAACTATATTCATAATATTTTACGACACATTACATATAAACATAATGTTAACTTTGTCTCCAAATCCGAACCAAATATACCCGTAAATAGTTTATTTAACAATAGCAAACCAAAGGTACCATATACTGAAGAAAAGCGGAATATATAAAATAAACTGCAACGATTGCTATAATATATACAATAGCTTAAAATCAAGAAATCTTCATACACGTTCTAGGCACACACCTTATAAACTCACAACAATCTACATCCATAGATAATTTACAATTATTACATTCAGAAACAAACTATAATAAATTCCAACTACTACTGCCTTTACAGAAATAATAAATTTTCTAATACCGGCATAACAAATATGTAATACAATATACACTTATTCTCTTTTCACCTTTTGACCGTAACTTGAAATTTAAAAAAAAAAAAGAAATTCCTAATGTATCTTTAATATTCATAAAATTGTTATCAATAGTTAAAATTTATTTTCACAATTGATGATAAGTTTATTATATATTAAAAGATGTTTATTGCAATTACTCAATAACCTGAAACCTAGCCCCACAATTCCACACATGTTCAAATTTGCTTTACAAAATTAATTTTTCCCTTTATATATTATTCAACTATTTTGTAAAATAGTAAAATATAAATTTGTATTTTTCAGCTTATTGATATAAGGATGCCCAAATTGGGGCGAAATCGGTTGTTATAAAAGTGTAGTATGTTGGAGCCTTTTACTACCTACATGTCGTAAGTTAATGTAGTTGATAGTAAATTATTTGTTTTTATTTTAAAATAAATTTATAGTTTCTTTGACGTTTGGTTTTAAAATAGTCTTCTTTACGTGTAATGTTGTATTTTTATTATTTTTGTTATAAGTGGTAGGATATTGACAACAGTTTATCAAACTAATCAGTATTCATAAGTATATACTTAAAGTATATTTATTAGATCTCCCAGTTTAATTTACCCGGGTGAAACTAGCAATAGCGTTCCAGTAATATATTTTATAATTGGTCTACCGTTCAATATAGTGCTGCACACTAGCTACGCCAACTTCACGTTGTAGGTATATGTGTGGATATTAAAATAACAGTGTAGAAAATGAAAAACTTCAGCAATAAATATTTTATATCAAATTGAATCTGTAGTTTTAATGTAATATAATGTATGTATGTACTATTGTGAAATATATATTTATCAGATCATTCTGCTTAAAGTAAATAAACATTATCAGCTATATGCATAGAGTTTTTAATGGCAACTAAAATATTTATTATTGTTGTCGCACTTTTTTTCACATGTATTTTTACAAAAAAAGGTGTACTTTTTTACGAACGAGAAAAATAATAAGAAAAATACGGACCTATATTTTTTATATCTCGTGTTCTAAACAAGATAGGTAACCCCAATTTTTAAAAATATTATACCTACAAAAGCCAGCTATTTACTAACATAAAAATTGCTCCCTATTATTCGTAGCAGTGAAGAAAAACTTTATCTCATATACCTATTAAAACATGTACCCTTCCAATTATTTTATATATTATACTTATAGAAGCCAGCTATTAACTACCGTAACAATTACCACCCCCTTACCCGTAGGAGGGGCGGAAAAAAATTATATATACCAAATGACAATATACGGCCAATGTATTAACTTTATATCATTTACATATTAAAAGATGTACCTCTCCAATTATTTTATATATTATACCTATAGAAGCCAGCTATTAAATACAGTAACAATTATCACCCCCTTACGCGTAGGAGGGGCGGAAAAAAATTACATATACAAAATGACAATATACGGCCAATGTATTAACTTTATATCATTTACATATTAAAAGATGTACCCCTCCAATTATTTTATATATTATACCTATAGAAGCCAGCTATTAAATACAGTAATAATTACCACTCCCTTACCCGTAGGAGGGGCGGAAAAAAATTAAATATACCAAATGTTAATATACGGCCAATGTATTAACTTTATATCATTTACATATTAAAAGATGTACCCCTCCAATTATTTTATATATTATACCTATAGAAGCCAGCTATTAACTTCCGTAAGAATTACCACCCCCTTACCCGTACGAGGGGCGGAAAAAAATTACATATACCATTGTTCTGTTTACGAGAAGGGTGAAGAATATACTAGAATGAAGTGTTTTGCTTTAAAAACTCCGAGCAAGAGATTGCGCGGACAGTCTGGAACAGTGGCGTAGGCAAGGGGGGGGGGGTTTACGGGTCCGGACCCCCTCTTTGACGAATTTAAAATAAAATATTCATATATATCCATTTATTTACATTTTCTTAATAAATAAATAGATATACATACCTATGTATTAAGTAACCTAATCTAATTTTGAACCCCACCCCCCCTTCCAAAATTCCTGGCTACGCCACTGGTCTGGAAGAAAAAGAATTAGAGACATTGGGAACCAAGACTGTCCTACAACATCGTCTACGGCAAGCTCTAATAGAAGCTGGTGAAAATCCTAATGATTTTCAATTCGAAATTGATGATTTTATTAGAACAATAGAACAAAAATTAGAAGAAAGTTCTAGAAAGCCCGAAGAAAATTCTAGAGTATTGAGGGAACAAATGATGGAAAATTCTCGAACATTAAAAGAAGAGTTGATAGAAAATTCTAGAACTTTAAAAGAAGAATAAACAGAAAATTGTAGAATATGGGAAGAGAAACTAGTGGAAAATTCTAGAACTTTGGAACAGAAACTAAACAAACAATTTAAAGAACAATTGAAAGAAAGTTCTGGAATATTAGAAGAGAGAATAGAAACTTGAAGAGTTACAGCAAAATTTCTCAAAAATTACGTCACCAGCGGTTTCAAATTCTAATATAGCTAAGACGGGTGAGATTAAGAAAAAGAAAGCAGAAAAAGAAAACAGTTCTAGAATGCATATAAAAACACCAGAATTTGACGGCAAGACATCATGGCCGAATTATGTAAAACAATTTAAAGCCGCTTCCAAAGCAAATGGCTGGACCTCCAAGGAGAAGGCTACAGCGCTGACAGTTTCGCTGCGTGGAGAAGCCATCGATATCCTACAAACGCTAAAAGAAGATGAACAAGAAGACTATGACCAACTTGTGAAACGACCAGATATGCGATATGGCAATGCGCATCTAGAGCAGGTGTACCAGACGCAACTGAGGAACCGATATCAGCGTTCAAAAGAGAACCTTCAAGAATTTGAAGCGGATGTAGCTCTATTGGTTCGGCTCGCACATCCTACAGAGACAATGAAACCCAGCAAGCACTATGATTGGCTCGACCAAAAACTCTGGTTGACGCACTTTCATATGCCTTAGATCATGAAGCAGCTAAACAAGCTTCACGTAACCAATCGCGTGTGCGAAATATCGATGCTGAGAGGCCCGAAGACACCGAAGATCTAGAAGACAAAATAAGACGAATAACATCTGAAATTAATGCTGCTGGAAGAAAGAAACTCCGCTGTTGGAATTGCGGTGAATTAGGTCACCCGCAAAGGCTCTGCAAAAAACAACAGAGGAAAGCAGAACCAAGAAAGGAAGAAAAGGAGTCGAGAAACTAAACATCCTATTCGGGCGGGAGTTGCGCTTACCATGCGACCTGGTATTTGGCAGTAAACCCGGTGAAGATCTAGCCGGGAAGGACTACGTAACGGACTTACGGAGAAGAATGAACGACATCCATGAACAAGTCCGTACAAACATTCAAGATGCCAGCGATCGGATGAAGGACCAGTATGATGTCAAGGCTGAAAAATGTGGTTATCAACCGGGGAATTTGGTGTGACTTTACAATCCACAAAGACGACGTGGCTTATCACCGAAGCTGCAAAAATAATTGGGAAGGACCCTACGAGATCGTAAAAAGAATAAATGATGTGGTGTACAGAATTAGGAAAACATCTAATGGAAAGCGGAGAGTTGTCCACTTAAATCGGTTAGCCCCTTTCGCTGGTGATAATTTTGACGATCATCGTGGAGCGACGGTTCGCCGGGTTGTACCTGAGGAACCTACATTTGATGACTTCATGGAAAGCCATTCCACTGGTCACAAGGCACGATATGGCGTGACAAGAGAAGAACAACGAGATCTGTTCACCGTGTCCCCAGAGTATTCCCTCGAACATTGTGTAGCGAAAGACATTAAAATGTCCCGCGGCATCGCCACTAACGGACAGAATTCGTCCGCTCCTCATTGTTCCGTTTACGAGAAGGGTGGAGAATATTCCAGATTGAAGTGTTTTACTTTAAATACCCCGAGCAAGAGATCGCGCGGACAGTCTTGTGTTAAGACGTGTAGTGAACAGATGGTGATATAAATAAATAGATAGGGATATAAATATTGTGGAAATATATATTGCGTAGTTTTAAGTAGTAGTAGTAGTAGTAGTAAATATTTTATTTGTTACCTTTCGGTGTTCAAATTTCTACATTATCTATATTTTACATTTCATGTGGTATTTACATTATTATAACTTACTATTTAATCTACTTATATATACTTTCTTCATCCAATCTGTGTCTGGGTTTTCGTCGTGTAGTATCTGTTGTGTAGATTTGTCATTTCTCAGGTTTTCGCTGCAGTCTCTTCTTAAGTGATTTATTGTCTCAAAGTCTCTCCCACATATTCTGCATTGTCTGTCTTCGTCTCCTATCCAGTATTTATTTCTTTTTTCTTCGTTTCCCGTTCTAAATCTTGCGATTATTTTTAAATTTTTGTTTCCTGTTGTCAAGTATAGAGGTTTGCTTATAGTCAATAAGTATTTATATCCTGGATTATAAGTTGATTTATATATCTTTTCTCTTCTTATCTGTGCTTGTATATCTTGTTCCGTCCGTGTAATTTGATCTACTATGTTTTGGCCTGTATTTCTTCGTCTTTCTATGTCTGTTGTTGAATGTCCGTTGCTTTCATAGAATTTTGCCCGTTTTGCTTCCCATTGGATCTTTTTTTGTTATTTCTACCCAACAATCGAATGCAAGACTTTTCCATGGTATCCCTCTTAATTTCTCTTCATATTTCATTGCTCTCCTTCCTGCTTCAGTCTTCATTTTAAACCGTTTTGTTTCTTCCTCTATTATATATACCGGTGTTTGTTTATCTAGTTCGAGTATCCATCGTATATATTTTGTTTGAATTTTTTCTATTTCGTTTTGTTCTTTCCAACCCCAAATTTCGGCTACATGCATTATATTGCTCGCTATCAATTTATCAAACAATAACATTCTTAATTTAAAGTTGTTTTTTAATTTTCTTTGCCCTATGCCCCAGATTTGTGGAAGAGCTATGTTTGCTTTTTCTGTTGTTTGCTTTATGTGCTCATTCTCTTCACCATTATTGTGAAATGTATACCCCAAGTATTTGAAAGTTTTTACTTTTTCTATTTCTTTCCCTTCCCATTTCCACGTTTCTTTTGTTCCCCTGCCTCTTCCTTTATTGAAAACAACAATCTTGGTTTTTTCTGTGTTTAACACCATGTCTTTTTTCTTTAAGTATATCATTAGTGTCTTCATTATGGAATCCATTTCTTGTTTTGTTTTCGCAACTATTGCCAGGTCGTCCAAAACTTTTTGCTCCCAATTACTATGCCTCCTGTCTGTCCTTTAGTAAAGTGAGCTTCAATGCCTGACATGTAAATTGAGAAAAGAATAGGGCTTGCGTAGTTTTAATAGTTTAAATAAATTGTCTTAGTGTTTAAGTTTTCATTAATAATAATTACTTCTATTTTAGTGTTTATATTTGTTAATTCTTAGTGTTAGTTATTTTTAATTATTCTTTATAATTCATATTTCTTTTATTAAACATACTTATATAAATATTAGTGTTTTAATCAATTTTACACTTTACCTGAATAAATAAAACGTTACAATATGTAAAATAATTGGAAGAGAACACTTTTAATATGAACTTGATATAATGTTAAAACATTGTCCTTTTATTGTCATTTGGTATATGTAATTACATTCCGCCCCTCCTCCGGATAAGAGGGTGGTAATTGTTACAGTAGTTAATAGCTGGCTACTATTGGTATAATATATAAAATAGTTGGAAGGGTACATCTTTTAATATGTACATGATATAAAATTAATACTTTGGCCGTATATTGTCACTTGGTATATATAATTATAGTCCGCCCCTCCTATGAGTAAAGGGGTGGTAATTGTTAGGGTAGTTAATAGCTGGCTTCTATAGGTATAATATGTAAAATAATTGGAAGGGTACATGTGTTAATATGTACATGATATGGAGTTAATACATTGGCCGTATATTGTCATTTGGTATATTTAATTTTTTTCCGCCCCTCCTACGGATAAGGGGGTGGTAAATGTTAGTGTATTTAATAACTGGCTTGTATAGTTATAATATATGAAATAATTGGAAGGGTACATCTTTTAATATGTACATGATATAAAGTTAATACATTGGCCGTATATTGTCACCTGGTATATTTAATTTTTTTCCGCCCCTCCTACGGGTAATGGGGTGGTAATTGTTACTGTATTTAATAGCTGGCTTCTATAGGTATAATATATAAAATAATTGGAGAGGTACATCTTTTAATATGTAAATGATATAAAGTTAATACATTGGCCGTATATTGTCATTTTGTATATGTAATTTTTTTCCGCCCCTCCTACGCGTAAGGGGGTGATAATTGTTACTGTATTTAATAGCTGGCTTCTATAGGTATAATATATTAAATAATTGGAGAGGTACATCTTTTAATATGTAAATGATATAAAGTTAATACATTGGCCGTATATTGTCATTTGGTATATTTAATTTTTTCCGCCCCTCCAACGGGTAAAGGGCTGGTATTTGTTACGGTAGTTAATAGCTGGTTACTATAGGTATAATATATAAAATAATTGGAAGGGTACATCTTTTAATATGTACATAATATAAAGTTAATACATTGGCCGTATATTGTCATTTGGTATATTTAATTTTTTTCCACCTCTTCTACGGGTAAGGGGGTGGTAATTGTTACTGTATTTAATAACTGGCTTCTATAGGTATAATATATGAAATAATTGGAGGGGTACATCTTTTAATATGTAAATGATATAAAGTTAATACATTGGCCGTATATTGTCATTTGGTATATTTAATTTTTTTCCGCCCCTCCTACGGGTAAGGGGGTGGTAATTGTTACGGTAGTTAATAGCTGGCTTCTATAGGTATAATATATAATATAATTGGAAGGGTACATGTTTTAATAGGTATATGAGATAAAGTTTTTCTTCACTGCTACGAATAATAGGAGGCAATTTTTATGTTAGTAAATAGCTGGCTTTTGTAGGTATAATATTTTTAAAAATTAGGGTTACCTATCTTGTTTAGAACACAAGATATAAAAAATATAGGTCCGTATTTTTCTTATTATTTTTCTCGTCCGTAAAAAAGTACACCTTTTTTCGTAAAAATACATGTGAAAAAAAGTGCGACAACAATAATAAATATTTTAGTTACCATTAAAAACTCTATGCATATAGCTTATAATCTTTATATACTTTAAGCAGAATAATCTGATAAATATATATTTCACAATAGTACATACATACATTATATTACATTAAAACTACAGATTCAATTTGATATAAAATATTTATTGCTGAAGTTTTTCATTTTCTACACTGTTATTTTAATATCCACACATATACCTACAACGTGAAGTTGGCGTAGCTAGTGTGCAGCACTATATTGAACGGTAGACCAATTATAAAATATATTGCTGGGACGCTATTGCTAGTTTCACCCGGGTGATTTTAATTTCTGTTGTGAAAATATTAAAATCACCTTACTTTATTCTCTTAGCATAGGTCGAACCCACCAACATTTTCTTCGATTCATTTCATTTATAGTTATATAGAGCCATATAACTTTAACCTAATGTAAACTAAAGAAACGTTAAATATGTCAAAATGCACATTTTGATCCCTAGGCGCATGCGTCACTTCCAAGTGGAATTGGTATGTTTGGATCTTGCAAGGTTTGAAGTGAACGTACAAATTGAAAAGTGAAATTATGATGTTTTGAACGCTGGTATTACAATAAAACAGTTTAAGCCGAACTACAAAGTAGATATTGAAATTGAGATTTGGAATTATTTGGTTGTGAATAGGCCTTAAGTGCAACAGGTAACATTTTCAAAATAATTACCTTCTTAGGATCCCTATTTAATTTGGTAAGGTCCTTGACGTGATGTCCGTCTACATAATGTGTAGCGTCACGCACCAACTTGTAGGAGATAATGTTGTTGGGATCAAGAGCTTCAATAATGGGGAACACTGTCATACCTTGTTCAGCTGTGAAAATCACTATCTCGAACATGCTGCCCAGACTTTCCAAAAAGTGATCGATACCTACAAGAAAATATGATGTTATTTCATAGTTACAAAAAGTCCTACGCTACAGAAAATTTTATATATAAACAAATAATGAACCTATAATTATACAACAAAACATAGGCAAAATAAAATGAATGGCCTCCAGCCATTTCAAACGTAAGTGGATTCAAAAGTGATCTGTATTTAGTCTGTGTTCTAAGAGACCGCGAGCGTGTAATCCAGGGTTAAATATTTGTATTGTTTTAGGTGCCAATTTTAGTTACAGAAAAAATAATTTACAGCCCTTATTTTACATAGAAGAGCAAAAAGAATTTATCGGAAGTTGTTTTTGTTACTAAATTTGTATAGCAGAGGCCCGTATTCTGCTCTCTTCTCTAACCTAAAAGAAGCATCATTATCTAACTTAGAGACGCTTCATTAAGATTTCGTATTCACTTGTTATGATTAGCGATAATGAAGCTACCTTATGTATTTATTTATTTATTTATTTAGATACAACTATCCAACAGGCTTAGCCCAGTACTAGGATAGCAACACACAATACAAACAAAAGTTTAAAGTTAAAATATACAAACACAGACCAAAATCGTTAATGGTAACATAGTTTAGAAAATGTTTTTGGTTCTAAATGAAAGATGTCTATCTGAGAAAACATACTCTGATAAAGGAAGCACATCCGATGAATTGGAGAAGAAAAGAAGACATTTGAGCCAGCATATGGAAGATAAAATGTGGAAAAGGTTCTTGTAATAAAAAATAGAGTATGAAAATTAATCAAGAATAAACAACGTGAATCATGAACCACTCCATGTATCATTTTCGACAAGTGTGTAACACTTAGATTAATTCGACGTTCATATAGGCTATGAAAACCAAAATCTTGGAGCAATTTAGCATATGACACTGATCTATCTGGGTAAAATCCGGATAATTTAAAATAGAGGTACCTTAAATTTTTTTTGAATCATTTCCAGACGGTCTTGATATTTTTCATAATTAAGGATCCAGATGACAGCGCAGTATTCAAGTTTGGACCTTACAAACAAATAATATAGTTTTTTTAAAGCTGCAGCATCTGTGAATGATCTAGAGTTCCTTATTACAAAACCGAGCATTTTAACTGCACTCTTATAGATATGATGATCAATAAAGATCAACTTAGAATCAAATTTAATCCAAGGTCTTTGACGGTGTTTGTGCGTGTAAGGGTAGCACCCGTTAAGTTATCATTATGTATATTTTGTTTCCTACTAAACGACATAACCATACATTTGTCAATATTTAGTTGAAGTTTGCTATTGGCATACCATTGCGAAAATGAGTTGAGATCATTTTGCAGCATACTGGTATCTTGTGCCGAGGTTAAGGATTTGAAAATCTTAAGATCATCTGCAAATAACAATTTGTCGCAAGAAATTATATTTATGAGATCGTTAATAAATAGTAGCAAGAGCAAAGGGCCCAGATTAGAGCCCTGTGGAATATTTTTTTTATTATTTATTTTATTTATTCATACCATATCCTACAGTACTAAAGTCCCAATTACAGTATGATATGCATTATAAAAAAAAAAATTAACAGCCTTGTTTATATATACAGGGTGAGTCACCGAAATGCCCGTCTTCGATATCTCCGTTGTCGTTAGAAATACAGCATAAATTTATTAACAAAAGTTATTGGTCAACTCAAGGAGCATAACGTAAAATTATTTTCACATATGCAGGGTGTTGCGTTACGGCTCGGCGAAAATTGTTTGCCTTTTATTAAATGGACCACCCTGTATATTTTTATATTTTTTCAAGTGTATTTCATTCCTTTATACGGACATATAAATTTTGTTTTAGTTTTCCACGGCGTTGCCAAGTTATTCCGTTTATTCTCTAAAAAAGACCAAATACACGCATTGCTTTATAATGACGTACTGAAGTTATTTTAATAGTAAAAATTAAGAATTTTTTTTTCTGTACAACTGTAACTACACTCTATGTTCTCACATATATTTTTATAAATGTAATTATACAGGGTGTTCAATAAAGCGAATCAAATTTACTCAATTTCAAATGACTAAAACTCGTCATTTTCAAATGGAACACCCTATATTTTATAATTCAGTTGTGCGTTTTTTTGTATTATCTTCATATTTTATTAAGGGTACCCTATGCCTAAAACCAATATTTTTGGAGATTTTAACAATTTTTTTCTAAAGTTATTTATTCAATTAAAAATTAAATCTAGTATACCATGGATATTACCCGGAGATTGTAGTTCCAACATGATGGTGCACCAGCTCACAACAGTCTTCGGGTTAGGAATCATTTAAATGAAGAATTTGCTATAGATGGATCGGAGTAGGTGTTCCAAGAAATTGGCCCGCTAGATTTTCGGATCTTTCAAAATTAGATTAAAATTCGTAACTGTTTTAAAACTGTCGACGCAAATATCTGCGAAGAGTAAATTACTCATTTGTAAACTGTCTCAAACATGTTTCCGTGCGAATAGCTGTTACATTAAAAATCTTTTGGAATCTAATTTTTAGAAATAAAATTAAAATGGTGAAAATCTCCAAAAATATTGGTTTTAGGCATAGGGTACCCTTAATAAAATATACGATACCATATACATCCAATTTTATTTAACGGGACAGATGGAAAAAGCAAAAAACTGTTTACCCATGTTATTTCCCTATGTCAAGGTTTTCAGTATTCACCCTGTATATATATATATATATATATATATATATATATATATATATATATATATATATATACAGGGTGTTCCATTTAAAAGTGCCACCATTGCTATCTCGAGAACTATAAGAGCTACGAGGTTGGTTAAATTAGCAAAGAACCACCATTTTACAAGACTATTACAATGAACAAAAAAAATATTTTTTTCGACCAGTGGTTCTCAAAATACGGGACACAACTTTCTTATTTTAAATGGGAACATATGTTTATTTTTAGGTTATTCGATTGAGTATTTTTTTCTGAATTCAACGATATGAACATATCATATATTAATATAACAAAATAATTGAGAAAAATGAATGTTAAATTTATATGTATTTTATTTATATCTGACTGAAACAAGAGTGCTTTGGATAGAAAACAATTCAATTTCTTCTTCAAACTGACAGTTTAAGAAAATAAAATTTACCAAAAAATAATCAAACAATGATACACAGAACATTATGTCTATGTTTTCTAACCATAGCACTCTTGTTTCAGCCAGATATAAATAAAATACATAGAAATCTAACATGCATTTTTCTCAATTATTTTGTTATATTAGTATATTATATGTTCATATCGTTGTATTCAGAAAAAAATCTGATGTGTCCAACACAATACCTCCCGCCAGTGTCGAAATATATTCTATATCAGTTTATCAGTACTTTTTATTTGTAGTTTCAAAATTAGTTTGTTATTGCAGTTGAGAATACTTTTAATTCATTTCATACCTAAAATTTCCTTTATAAAATTAGTATGACCAATATGACAGTTATATTTTGACGTTACTAACACCGGAACCGAACTTACCTTGATTCATGCATGCAAATACATTCTTTATATATTTCTTCCACCATTTTTAATTTTAGAACAAAACTGCTTCATATTTACTTATTTTATCTTTTAAACTCAATTACATTATATTTGACATCATATGTCAAATTTTGTGAACATATGAATAACTCATCTGTTTTATCGAAATTCCTCAGCCTAAACGATATATAAAATTATTATAATTTATATATATTGTTTTCTATCTAGCTAGAAGTTATACATAAACCTAATTATGCAGATCGGTAGAAAATTAAAAAATCTTTATATTTAATAATAACGTAATTTGCGAAAAAATGGTATTAGAGGTATTTTTTTTGGAAAAACTGTTTAAAGCTTCAAATAAAGTACTACTTCCGGTAAACCAATTGTTGTCAAAATCTAATCAGTTCATCATATTTGAATATAAGTCTTAAATACCAAATATTAAATTTTTTACATGTATCGTATTAGAGTTATCGTGGACGAAAAATCGTCACAGACACACACACACACGCACGCACACACGGACATACAGACATCACGGTAAAAATAGCAAAATAGTATTCTAGGGACCCTAATTCGTGCTCATATGTTGAAAACTCATACTCGAGAAATCTGACCAAAAACAATACCTCCCTTATCTATATATTGATAGGCGGGAGGTAAAAATACTCTATCAAATAACCTAAAAATAAATGTATGTTCCCATTTAAAATAAGAAAGTTGTGTCCCGTATTTTGAGAACCACTCATCGAAAAAAATATTTTTCTTGCTCATTGTAATAGTCTTGTAAAATGGTGGTTTTTTACTAATTTAACCAACCTCGTAGCTCTTATAGTTCTCAAGATAGCAATGGTGGCACATTTAAATGGAACACCCTGTATATATACCGGGTGTCCCAGCTCGACCGACACATGGGAGTTTTTTTATTTAAAAACTTAAATGGGAACATATGTTTATTTTTAGGTTATTCGATAGAGTATTTTTTCTGAATTCAGCGATATAATCATATCATATACTAATATAACAAAATAATTGAGAAAAATGCATGTTAGATTTCTATGTATTTTATTTATATCTGGCTGAAACAAGAGTGCTATGGTTAGAAAACATAGACATAATGTTCTGTGTATCATTGTTTGATTATTTTTTGGTAAATTTTATTTTCTTAAACTGTCAGTTTGAAGAAGAAATTGAATTGTTTTCTATCCAAAGCACTCTTGTTTCAGTCAGATATAAATAAAATACATATAAATTTAACATTCATTTTTCTCAGTTATTTTGTTATATTAATATATGATATGTTTATATCGTTGAATTCAGAAAAAAATACTCTATCGAATAACCTAAAAATAAACATATGTTCCCATTTAAAATAAGAAAGTTGTGTCCCGTATTTTGAGAACCACTGGTCGAAAAAAAAAATTCTTTTGCTCATTGTATTAGTCTTGTAAAATGGTGGTTCTTTGCTAATTTAACTAACCTCGTAGCTCTTATAGTTCTCGAGATAGCAATGGTGGCACTTTTAAATGGAACACCCTGTATACAGGGTGAATACTGAAAACCTTGACATAGGGAAATAACATGGGCATTTTGTTTTTGACGTTTCTTATTCGAAAATATGAAGGATAACCTTCAAAATACAATTTATTTTATCAAATATTTCAGTTAGAAAAGGCCATATTGCACAACATTTGGTTTTATTAGATGCAAAATTAAGTAATCTAACTAACGATACCATATACACCCGATTTTATTTAGTGGGACAGATGGAAACAGCAAAAAACTGTTTTCCCATGTTATTTCCCTATGTCAAGGTTTTCAGTATTCACCCTGTATATATATATATATATATATATATATATATATATATATATATATATATATATATATATATAAAGGGTGAACAAGAACCTAATGTCATAAATTTAAGGGTATATAGTATTTAATGTGTAGATTACGAAACAGAAAGAATTTTTTGAAAATTCGAAAAATTAAAATTCGTCTTTTCTTAGTAAAACTTTTTTTTACTGCTGTTTTAATTAATATTTCATTAAAAATATGGTTAACAAAAGTACATTTAAAATTTGTTGTATAAGATTCTAATTAATTAAATATAATTTTTGACGAACGTAATTGTATAATACATAAAATATTTTAGTATTATTCTTGAAAGTATTGATGTAGGTCATTTTGGCAGTGTTCTTGTTCTTAAAAAAATGTATTCTAATTCTGAGTTAGTGGATATGTTGTTAATTTATGGTGAAGTGAGACAAAACGCGGTATTAGCAACAGAATTGTATGCCGAACGGTATCTCGAAGACGCCACCCTGATCGCAGAACGTTTATCACTGTGACACAACGTCTTTGCGACACGTGAAATTTAAAAAGGAATTCTGGACGTGATGGCGTCAATCGCAGACTACGCCACGACATGGAGGATGAAGTCCTAGACCTAGTGCATGCCGACCCAACAATAAGTACCAGAAAAATATCTCGTGTTGTGAGAGAAATATCTTAGGCGACTGTTGTAAATATTTTGCATAAAAATTATTATCATCCATATCATTTTCAAGAAGTCCAAGGTTTAATGCCTGCTGATCACCACACTAGAATGACATTTTGTCAATGGATTTTCGGACAAAATGCTGCAAATGTGAATTTTACTTCTTCAATATTATTTAGTGATAAAGCAATTTTCACACGTGCCGGTGTTTATAATTTCCACAACTCGCATTATTAGGCCCAAGGAAATTGTTGTGAGAAATAGTTTGCAACATAAATTTTCTTTAAATATTTGGGCTGGAATCTTAAATGGTAATTTACTTGGCCCGTACATACTCACTTACACATTAAATGGTAACTAGTATTTGGATTTTTTTAAAATTATCCTTCCAGTATTATTGGAAGATATTCCATTAAATGTTCGTCCAAATTCATGGTTTCTGCATGAAGGTGCTCCTCCTCATTTTGCGAGAAATGTGCGTTAGCATTTAAATAATATCTACGGAAACAGGTGGATTGGCCGTGGAGGTCCTGTACAGTGGCCACCAAGATCAACTTATCTCAATCCCTTGGACTTCTATCTATGGGGTCATTTAAAGTCCCTAGTTTATGATAATCAAAGCCCGCCAGAAAATATTGAAGAATTGAGGATAAGGATCCAAAATAGTGTACAAATTATTCAATAACAAAATCATATGCACTTGCCATGTAGTGTGTCACTAATTCAACGTAGTGCACTGTGTGTGGCTGTGAGAGTTGATAATTTTGAACAATATTTATGAATTTTTGTATTTATTCTTTGCTTTGATTCAAGAAAATGTAAGTTACTAGTATTATTACTATTTATTAGTTTAATATTTAATCCTTTCTGATTTTCTTCGTTCTTTTTTTAAATAAAAATAAGCCAGTGAAATGTTAATATTTACCGTTTTTTGGGGCAATGAACTCTCAAAATAAATATTATTAAAAATAATGAAGTTTTGATTACCCTTCAACATTACGTAAATTAGTTTTAAGTATTTAATTGTGTTTTTATTTATAAAATATTATGTGTTGCCAGTGATCCAGTGGTACCAAAAATGTGAGCTTCATGAAAACTACCCTTAAATAGGCGAATTTTCAAAAAAATCTTTCTGTTTCGTAATCTACATATTAAATACTATATACCCTTAAATTTATGACATTAGGTTCGTGTTCACCCTGTATAAATGTAATTAAAATACAGAATAAGGGATAACAAATAATATATCGCACATACAAAAACATGAATAACAAAAAAACAAAAAAAAAAGATTATGTGATTACTTTAGTTAGCTTAATAAAGGGTCGAAGCCGATAAGAGACGTAGTATTCCAAATAAATTGACTGAATTCTAGAAAATATTTATTTTACATATACTATTTGATGGCAGATGTAGATATTTTTTATAAAGTCAGGTTTACAAAATACGACTATCAACTTTTATTTTTCAAATGGCTACTTATAATAATTTTAATAAAATAGAAACCGCCATTTTTTTCTCTTTTCAACGATGTATTATTTGAAAAATTTCGAGAAAAGTGAGATAATTTAGAAATATTAGAAATAATTTTTTAACAAATATTATAGGTGGATATGTTTCTCGAATCGGGTAATTCTTCTCAGTCTTAAACTCTGTTGCCAACGTCTAGGAAACCGCTCCCGGTAAATTCTTTTTGCTCTAATATACCTTACTGTTCATTGAAAATCAACATACTGATTTTCTATTTAGTAGTGCCTGCTGAATAATGGCATTTAAATGTTGTAAGCAATTAACTAACATTGAATCACTATTATTAGTCTATCAATCCTTAATAAGATCTATTATTGATTTATGCAACGCTAATTTGGAATCCATTTTACAATAAAAATACAAATAATTTAGAATCAATTCATAAGAGATTCATAATTATGTTAAAATATAAATTTTCTTTGGACAAAAGAAATTATCTAGATATTGTAAAAGAATTAAATCTACAACAGCGAAGAAATATTGGTAAAATGCTGCTGTTATATAAAGTTGTAAATAATCTTACGGACAATATTAATATTATTATTAAATTTTCACGTTCTAAACAACAATACGAGGTACAAAAGTTTGTTTTGCGTACCAAAATGTAATACAAATAATTATAAAACTATTGCTTTAAATAGAATGGAAATTTATAACAGAGATTACCAGCAATGAGGTGTTTCTTTTTCTTTGTCTATACATTATTCTAAAGAGCAATTAATTGTTAATTTGTTACATTATTGATACTCTGTATACTAACGATACTGTTCGAAAAATTGCTACTTAAAAGAATTAAGCCACACATTAAGAATATTATGCCAGAACATCAATTCTACACTCAGGATTATTGTATAAATTGAAACAAATCAAATGTGTCTGATTGTAAATTTTCATATGAAAAAAAAAAGAAAAAATGATTACCATAGCATATAGATGTTTTTTTCTTTGTCTACACATTAATTTAAAACAGCAATAAATTGTTAATTTGTTATATTGTTGATAAACTTAGATTAGATTAGATTAAGTATTGGAAATACCTTAATTCATATCACTAAATCGTATATTGTACAATATTTTGTTAATTGTTGTGTTAATAGTGGAAACCTATTATTGGTTATATTGTTGGTTGTCCTAATATTAATAAATAAATAAATAAGTACATATACATACGGTATCTGTGCAATTAATGTAAACATAATCTTCATCTTAATAGACTGGGATACAAAATTAATCTGTTCTATATTCTTTCTTTTACTATCCAGGGTGTTTGGCGAAAGGCTGGCACCCCGAATATTTCGTTTATTATGAGAGATACAGAAAAATGTTACGGAACAAAATTAAACTAGCCAAAGGGGCTTATAAAATGATCTTATTAAGAATTTTATGTCACTTCCGGTTTTAGCGGAAGTGGTTATAAGTTTGATTCTAGCATAGGGAATCTACAGTATCATTTTTTTTTTCGGAATGTACATAAAATTAGCTCTACAATGATATCAAAATATCATAGTTTTACTTTAACTATTTCAAAATGACAATTTATTTTCATGTTTATGTACTTACAATTATAGGTAATTAACGAAAAAAAATATGTTTAAAATACCTTATAACAACCAACACAATACAAAAACTTTTACTAAATATAACAAACAAAATTAAAATTAAAAATACTCAAAATGGCCGCCGTCATTTTCTGCACAATTTGTCACAAGTCACATATAACAAATTCTGATATTATGTACATCGTCAGGAAAAGTAGATCTAATATTTTTGGACATTGTTTGTTTGGTTTCAGGTAACAGAATCTCAAATAGCTGGCTATGGTGTATTTTTTTATGAATTTTTATTAGTAAATATTTTAAAAATAAAGTGTCGCCATCTTGAAATGGTTGAAGTAAAACAATGATATTTTGGTATCATTGTATAGCTAATTTTATGTACATTTAGAAAAAAATATATAAAAATACCGATTCCCTATGCTAGAATTGAAGTTGTACACATTTCCGCTAAAACCGGAAGTGAGTCGTCGAAATGCCCGTCTTTGACATCTCCCTTCTTGTTATAAATACATCATAAATTGATTAACAGAATTTACACGTCCACTCAAGGAGCATAACGTAATAATAATTTACGATATAAGTAATGTTATATAGCTTTTTACATTACTAGTGAATAGTTTGAAGAACGAGTGACGCTAGGAGCGAGTTTTTTAAAATTCTTGAGTAATGTAAAAAGCCGATTACATTACGTTTATAGTAACAAGTTTTATTTTATACTAAAACACAATAAACCTTTTCAAAAATATAAAAAAAACTATTTAAAAGATACATCATAACAGTGAGAAATAAGTATGCTATGGCTATGCTGGTATCCAAGTAATTGTTTACTGTTTATTTACATTTTTATTTGGGAAAATAATTGTTTTGAATCCGTATTTTTGACATAGGATGAGTGAAATTATGACTGTAATAATAAAGAAAAAGGCTGATCCCATAAGAAAAAATTTAATTACGACCAATTTTATTTTTTATTTTATAATTCAGTTGGGTGTTTTTTGTATTATCTTCATATGTTATCAAGAGTATTTTATGCCTAAAATAAATAATTTCGAATATTTTCACCATTTTAAATTTATTTCTAAAAATTAAATTACAAAAGACTTTTAATGTAACCACCATTCTCACGAAAACATGTTTGTAGACAGTTTATAAATGATTATTCGATTAGATTATTTTTGTTTAAGTCTGGCTTAAAATTTAAGCCTTGTTGGTGCAAATGGGCATTAATGACATATTTTATGAAGGTAATACAAAAAAACATCCCACTGAATTATAAAATATTGAGTGTTCCATTTGAGAATGACGAGTTATAGTCATTTGAAATTGAGTAAATTTGATTCGCATTATTGAACACCAAATAATTATTTACTTAATAATTTATTAAGTAAATCAGATTGTCTATAAGTATTTCGTAGTGTGCATCTTTGTTTCTAAGGTGACAGAAAAAAAGAATATAAATAAACAAAAACTAAACTTATAACCAAACTGTCAGTTTTGCATTTTTCATGCGTACATATTATGTAGTTTGTAATGTCTTATGAAAATAAAAAAAACGACGATGTTCCAGCACATATAAAAGAAGCAGCAGAGGTTATAGAAGATCTGCTACCTACAAAATCAAAATGGAGATACAACTGTGTTTATAAAAATTTAGAAGATTGGTGTAAGGGTAAAAATATTAGAGGAATTACCAAAGACGTTCTTTTGGTTTACTTTGCGGAGAAAACTAAACATAATTATAAATCTTCAACCCTGTGGAGTACATATTCCATGCTTAAGTCGACAGTATTAATAAAAAAGAACATTGATATTAGCAAATTTAATAAGCTAATTGCTTATTTGAAAAAGCAAGGTGACGGATATCAAGCCAAAAAATCAAGAATTTTGTCACGGATTGAAATCGACAGGTTTCTCCAAGAGGCTCCAGATAAAGAATTTTTAATGATTAAGGTAGAATAATGTATTTTTTTATTTAATTTGAAATAGTTTTTAAAAATTTTTAGGTTGTGTTAATTATCGGTGTAGCAGGAGCCTGTCGGTGTGATGAACTGACAAAAATGTCGATTGATGACGTTGAAGATAAAAACTCTGTGTTGATGATACGAATACCAGATTCAAAAACATATAAGCCGAGGAGTTTCGTAGTTGTTGGGGTTAATGGCAATGAGCGTAATATCACGCTTTATAGGAAGTATCGCACATTACGTCCACTTCATACGCCACATAGACGTCTCTTTGTGAACTACAGAAATGGAAAATGCTCCGTACAAGCAGTGGGCGTACATACTTTCGGCAAAATACCAAAACAAGTAGCAGCTTATCTTGGTTTGGACAATTCTGCGGAATACACTGGACACTGTCTACGTCGCACCTCTGCTACTTTCTTGGTTAACGCTGGTGGTGACATTACCAGTCTTAAGAGATATGGTGGATGGAAATTCTCCACCGTCGCCGAGGGTTATATTGAAGAATCATTCGAAAATAAATTCGCGACTGCTAAAAGAATTGTTCAAGGCGGTGTAGTAGCTGGATGTTCGACATCTGAAATATCTCATTTAGCAGTTAATGAAGATAATGAAGAAGCTGATTATTCAAAGACTGATATACGTGCATTGGTAGTTAACAGCAAAAATAATATTGTAATTCCAAAAAAGAGTGATTTGCTAACGGGAATTAATATAGGTACACAATGTAGAAACAGCACAATAAATATAAATATTCAGTAAAATGTTTAAATATTTTTATGACTAGTCAGGGAAATTAAACTTTCGCGCCACATTTTAGGAGCGAAAATAGTACTTTCGCGCCGGTTTCAAAACAAATATAATTGTAATCGTTGAGGCAGTTGATTTTAAAAATCAACTGTCTATGTTCAAATATTTTTTCCTTAATGAGTATATCAAGTTTTTAAATGGAAATAATATAATAAATGTAAAAGAATCTGAAAGTTAATTTGTGTGTTTTAGTTTCTAACCAGCTGCACCACCAGTACCTAAATTTTAAAAGCTTTGCTTGAAAAGTATTAAAACATTGATAGTATTGTTACAACTACATGTATCAATTTGATTTGATATTGTTCAATTAACTTACAAATTATAAATTTAAGTGGGTGGGGTAACTGGTTATAACTTTAAATTACATAAACGAAATATTACCTATATTTAATAGTCCAATTCTGAACAAATCTGTAGGTCTTACAGATCTGTAAATCTGTAAAAAACTGACAAGAACGCATCCATTTTTGTTGATTAATATAAAATTATACATAAGAGTGGCTACTTTCGTTGCGATTTTGTTTATTATTTACAGATTTACAGATCTGTAAGTTTTACAGATTTGTTCAGAATTATTTTTATTCCATTAACAAACTTGTATTTTATAAAAAAAATAACATTAAACGAACAAACCATTTATAAACATATAAAATTTGAAAAAAAACATTGCAAAATTATATTAGGTTATGTTCCAAAACGTCAAACTGTTTATATGTTTTTTGTTTGGAACCAGAAGCGGTGTTGCAATATTGAACAAATATCGACCATTAATCATTTTTATGCCCGTTTGCACCAGCAAGGCTTAAATTTTAAGCTAGGCTTAAACAAAAAAAATCTAATCGAATTTTTGACAGTAATGTTAAATCATACATTTGACATTTTATTTCGATTCGATATTGTCTATGTAAGGCAAGCTTAAAATTTAAGTTATGTTGGTGCAAACGGCCATTAGAGAATAAGCGGATTAACTTGGCAACGCCGCGGAAAACTAAAACAAAATTCATATGTCCGTATAGGACAATAAAATACAATTGAAACTATATAAAAATATATAGTGTTCCTTTTAAAAAAGGCAAACAATTCTTGCCGAGCCGAAATGCAACACCTGTGTATGTGAAAATAATTTTACATTGTGCTCCTTGAGTGGACATGTATATTCTGTTAATAAATTTATGCTGTATTTATAACGACAAGGGTGGTATCGAAGACGGGCCTTTCGATAACTCACTCTGTATATTGTTCAATAAAATGTTATTCTTAACCTATGATTTCCCTTAGTTAGGTTACTAAATATATGAGGGGTGTGTCTACATTTTTAATGTAAAAACATGAAGATAATATGACTATTTTTTTTAAATAAACAAGAAAACATTCTCACCAGGACGTTTCTTAAAACGCCAGCCTGTCTGGTAAGTATAATCCGGGTGCACCAATACATCTGTAAGCTCCAGAACAAGAGTGTAGGGCGGCTGATAGTATGGTGGTTGCAAAGGGTCAGGTAAAAGCTTTTCACGCGATGGTTCGCTTATCATCTGAAATGTTAGTTTTATTATAATAACAATAGCATTATTACAATTATTCTCATTTTCTCTTTTGAATTTTTGAAAATATCACTGAACAACGATGTCAACTTAATTTTAAAAAATATGGATTATATTTCAGAAAGGATTAGTGCAAGTTCACTTTCTAATCCGATGATTATTAGCCTGATTTATAATTGTTATATGAGGCCTGTGTATGACTTGTTTAATGTATTAATTTTATTATTTACTTGAATTTATGGCCGGTTTTTCCACCTCTGATTAAAATGCCGGTTACCGTAACCACCGTATAAACTGATGTAAGTTATCAAAAATAAATGTTATTTACCAGTACGACGTGATATTTTTTTATTAACCGATGGTTAAGGTTACTGACACTTTAACCAGAGGTGGAATAATCATTTTTATGTATTTTATTTTGAACTTGTAAAATAGAATATATTTTTATCATGAATAATTTATCTCCATAATGATTATTCGTTTAAAATTCTATTATTCCTAGGAATCATATATTGTCCTCCTCATTTCTGGTTAATAAAATTAGTTTCAAGATTTATTTGTACAATATATTTACTTAAATTTTTGTAGGACATAAATAATCATGTAATAATTAATAATAATAATCCTCGACATTAAAATATCCTGCAAAAAGAATACAACAAATTTAAATATCCAAGGTTATGCGATCTGCAGGGGAGACATCAAAGGTGCCGAAAGAGAGTTGCACTTCGGTATATATATTTTGTAATTACGGTCTCGATCCCGGATAACACGATCAGTTCTGCTAGATAAAAATTTATATTACATAAAATGTGAAACAGAACTGTGAAAGAGTAATTAATTTTTCCTAATATTTCAATGAGAAATCATCATATTTTAGTATGTGATATCAATGGATGTAAAATTAAATAATTTAACCAAACACACACACATGCACCTCATTATATTTAATGGGACAGATGGCATTATAAGAAAAAAAATTCCTATCTTAATTTATGTAGTTTTTTGTACTTACTTTGTATACTGCCATATTATAAAAATAAATAGTCTTACCCTTTTATAGTATTCCATTTCATTTAAAGTTCTGTAGAAGTACTGCTTGTATAGTGGAAGATAAGAATACTCGTCATTCATTGGATTTCCATTTGAATCAACCGGAGGTTTACCCAGTTCATGAATTAAATATCCACCTAATCCACCAAATCCAACTAAACAAGCAAGAATTGAATACTTCGAACTTCCCCTGCCTGGAACTGTTGATGCATTTTCGTCGCCTGACTCTCTCCCTTGTTTTTGTTGTTCATTGGGTACAATAGATGATATGTAACTTCTGTTGTCACTACTATCTTTAGCTGAAATCACAAACTGTAATGTTAATATGAAATATAAAAAAAATTAAATTAATTTGCGTTTGAAATTATTTCACACATATTGTTGATAATAATATTATAAAACATTATCACTGAACAATACAAATTGTAGTACTTAAAATAAAATAATACATTACAAGAAGTAGTATGGTACCATATTGTACACTTACAATACAAAACGGTGTGTATTGTTACTGATAAGAAATAATAACTTAGAAAAAAGTAAAATATTTTATACCTTTTCCATTTGTCTCACTGCTCTTGGAACATGAACGGTAGAAAATTAAAAAAGGTTGATGATACTTATTACTGGCAAAATCCATGAATATGCGAAATTTATTATATGACATTTTATAACAGTATTTTCTTGTAAATTTTTGACATATATGTACTGGTTGCTCTATCACCGAACCGTCTTGGAAAAGTATTGTTATCACTGTATATGTTAAATTTCATATAATTACAATTTTTTCATATCGATTTATACCTGCTTCTAAGAGACCCGATTTACAAAGGCAGACGTCACTGTCATCTGTAACTGTCAAAATTTTGATTATTATGTAGATAACTAGATGCAAATTTAAAAAATAAGAAACAAATATAACAAAATTACAAAAAGAACTATAGAGACTGAACAGAGAATAATATTAAAGACATAAAAGAAGAAAGACTGAAAAGAAATATGAAAAGATTTATTACCAACTTAATGCTCAAAATAGAACCCATAAAAATAAAGTATATGGTACAAAAAAAAAAACTATAAACTAGAAGAAGATGAACAATAATATAAACAAATTTGAATGAACCCCTTGAAATCTTATTAACAGCCACACGAAACCAAACTAAAATTGAAATATAAAAGAATGAACTTGATAAAATAGTAACAGAACCGAAGCTAGAAGAAATTAAATATAATAACAAAATACAAAAATAGAAAAACAACAATAGGATATTTAACAATATTTTTAAAAGTATTTAAGATGAAAGATTTCCATGAAATATAGTTTTAAATGTTAATTTTTACATATTTTAAGATTAGATAGTTTTTAAATTTCGCGTCAAAACGCTCATTTGATGTGACGTCTGTTATCAAGTAAACAAACTTGAGTAAGTTTAAATTTAGTTTTATTATTAAATTTTATTATAAGCAAACAATTTAAAGTATTCTGATTTAACAAAAACTCTGTAAGATCGCAATGATTTTGGTGATAAGTGTACATTGATGCTTTTACAAATTGTGTTTCCTTAAAACTGCCCTCATGAGCTGTGACTGACGTTTGGTTTCACGTGCCATATAGGTTATGAAACATGTTTTTATTTATTAAAAATGTTTAATTCTGGGAATATTAGTTATTAAAAATAAAATATTATATACAATTTGCATGTTAAACCTTCAATAAAACAAAGTTCTACATTTTTTCTTCATTGGTGTCAAGTACTCTATTAAAGAGGGAAGTTTTAGAACAATAAATATATAAATGAGATCTTAAACCATTTTTTTACTCTATTTTCTGAAAGAACCGAGTGAAATAAGAATTTTAGTTGAAATGCGACTAAAAAATATTTCATAATCTCAATGATAAACTAGAGCAGCTAGGCTAAAAATTATTACTCAATAAAAATATATATACAAAAATACCGCGTCTAACCCGGCATCGGTCAGGTAATTCAGAACCACTAATTTCTAAAAAATTTAATATTTTATATATCTTTACAATATAATATCGTAAACAATAATACAGTGCATAAATACTTTAAGTTTAATAAGAAAATATATGTTTAAGTGTAATATAATATTTATAATAATAATAATAATATACTACTATCACTATCATATATTTAATATAGAATTTGCAGTTTTATATTTTAATTAAACGTATTATAATGTTCCTGCCAAAAATTAACATAAAATGTCAAATAGGACGAAACTGTATGATGACGAGTTGTACTTATTCAGTTTGTTTTTATATATATTTTTGTTTTCTTCTTTATGTAAGTATATAAGATTATGAAATCAACAACCACCTTGCAGAGACTGTAGGCTGACAACCTGCATCACTAAAATGCAAGTAAAACCTGTCATGAAACAAGTACCTTAGGGTAGTTGAGGCCCTGTACCACATGGGAATGTTGCGCCATTTAAAAAAAAACATCTTTATAATATAATTATGCTTTTCAAGAATGACTTCCTTAAAATGAGTATTTAATTTGTTAAAGTAAATATCTGATACGCAATTTTCGTTATTATTATTAATTTCTATACAGATATAATTGAAATTGCATATTAGTTTTTTTTCTAGAATGGGATTCTTTATTAGAATTTCTAATTCTGTATTAAGATAACAAACTGTTTTCTAAATTTTAGCAGCAGAAAGAAAGGGTTTCTTCGATTTGCGAAAGAACAAAATAATTTTGATTACTCAAGTTTAAAAATTTCGAAATAATTTATGTATAACCATTATATCAATTTAATTGTTGTTTCATTGCTATATTAATTGATTTTAATTCTTTTTCTCACATTTTCATTATTTGCGTGTTAAATTGTTTAGTGAAATTTTGATTAATTTAATTAATGTTTTACTTTTACATTATATTACTTTTACATTAATTCCAAATATTACGAAATGAACAGATTTATGTTGAAGACGTACATGTTTGCGCCTTCAAGCTTGTTTGCGAAGAATTAACTGTAATTGTTCGGTACTTGATGTCCTCGGGGGACATCAATAATTGAATTACTTTTAGCATAGTTCATATTTAGGAGATGAAAAGAGCTGGGTAAATATAGGTTGAGAACTTCTGGATTTTTATCATTAAATGGGGCTCAAAGTTTTGAAATCTCACTCTCTTCTTGGACACTCTCTTGTTGAGACTCTTGTTGCAATTTTCGACTGTTGTGGACATCTTGATTGAAGGAAAGATATTATATCAGTGAAATAGTCAATCAGTTGTTTTATTTTATGTAAAAGCTCTCTCAACGTGATGTAAATTTATAAACAGTTTTAATTGTATTTTCTTTTTTTGGATTAATATTAATTTGTAGATCGATGTAAAAAGGTTAATCAAAAATTGTTTGTAAATTAAATAAATTAGAATTTAGAGTTTTTTTGAGTCAAGTTACGCGTTGCAATTTATTTGAATTATACAAATGTTTCTGATCGATGTTGATTATTAAAATTTAATTAATTTTGTTATTGTTGGAATATCGTGTTTAATTCAACCCACCCTATTCCAAATCCTGCGTTTGTGACGTGGGAGCACAACGCTTAGGTAAACTCTATTCTTTTAATAACATTGCCCTGCACCAATTTGACCATATAGTAAACCGCGTCTGTTATCATTATTAACTTTTCATTGTCTGATTCTATCACGGCAGATTTCTAAATAAAGTAATAATGGTAGCAGCGATTATCGCTACACTTGTCGCTTATAATAATAATAATAATACTATTTATTTCCAAAAGTTGAAAGTACAACATACGGAATATAGAATACAATAACAAGAAAATTTATCAGTACAATAACCTTTTAAAGAGATACATTATTAATACATAAAGCTAACACACTTACTAAGAAACATAAGAAAAAGTTAATAAAGATATACATTTTTTTATATAAGTAGATAGGAACATAATTGTACATATACAGGGTGTTAATACTAAGTTGTATCATCCGAAAACGGCAGTTAGAACTCATTGAGATAAACAACTTTTCTTAGTTCAAATTTTTGATTTGGAGCCCCAGTTCATAGTTATTGACGTTCTTTTGTTTTACGAAAAATCGTCATTACTCCCTTTTTTTAAGAGATATTAAAAAAATACAAAAACTTTCAGCATTTGCTTCTAGTTTTCTAAAACTTTTGTATTTACAACCGATCAAAAATTTCAAAACAAGATATTTTGAAAACCACTCGATCGATTTCTGAAAATAAAACATTTATGAAATCCTTATACTATCTACATATGCCTGAAACATTTTTTTTCCGATCTGTCAAAAAAAAAATTTTATTCAAATTTAATTACAAGATAAATTTTAACAAACTGCAACAATAATTTAAAACAAAGTAGGTTTGCTTCTATTAAACAATTAAACAAAAACCGAATAATAAACGCATACTTCAAACTTCAAAATTATTTACTGCTTCATCTTGAAAAGATATTTGCTTAATTTCTGTATAAGAATGCATAGTTATCAAAACGCTGAACTTCTTGACATGCTTTTGGTTTTTGGAGAGGCAAGGCGTAATGCACCAGATGCTCTAAGAATTTATCGGAGAAGATATCCGAACCGTCAGCAACCAAGCTGCCGCATTTTTAGAAGAATATGTAGACAATTGTCAGAAACTGGAAGTTTTCATCCTACAATTGGTGGGAATTCCAATAAATTGCGTCGAACCCCTGCATTTGAAGAAGCGGTTCTTAGATTAGATGTAAATCATGTATCACTTTGGCAAGTTCTGAAGGAACAAGGTCTCCATCCATTTTCAAGACAAAAAGTGCAAGCTTTGGGACCTGCAGACTTCCAGCCAAGATTGTTGTTTTGTCGTTGGTTTCTTGAACGTTGCAATCTTCAGAGGCATTTTGAAAGTTTTGTTTTATTGACTGACGAAGCTTGTTTCAGAAGGGACGTGTATTTAATTCTCGTAATAATCACCTATGGTGTGATGAAAATCCCCACGCAACATTTATTCGTGCACATCAACAAAGTTTTTCAGTAAATGTATGGGCTGGAATCATAGGGGAGTACATTATTGGACCGTACAATTTGCCAAACCGTTTGAATGGTGAAAATTATTTTACTTTCTTAAATAACGTTCTGCCAGAGCTTCTTGATGACTTACCGCTAAACATTAGACAAAGACTTTGGTTTCAACATGATGGAGCACCGGCTCACACAACCCGAGAAGTCACAGATTTTCTAAATAGAGAATATCCGAATAAGTGGATTGGGAGAGGAGGTCCCGTTGCGTGGCCAGCCCGGAGCCCCGACCTAACTCCCCTAGATTTTTTTTCTGGGGTCAGATGAAGACCTTGGTATGAGACACCAGTAAATACTGAATTCGAACTGGTGGCTAGAATAGTAGCTGCAGCAGAAGATATAAAAGACAGGCAGGCAAGTCTTGCAAGTGTCTCTTGTAATATTAAAACACGCTGCCGAACTTGCGTTGCTGCGAATAGTAGCCATTTTGAAAATCAAAATTAGTACCTCCCTTGCAGTTTCATTGTTCATTGTATTTTTTCTTGTTTGTTTCTTGTTTTTCTTGTTTATTTTTTTGTTTAATGGCAGCAAGCCTACTTTGCTTTAAATTATTATTGCAGTTTGTTAAAATTTATCTTGTAATTAAATTTGAATAAAATTTTTTTTTCGACGGGTCGAATAAAAATATTTCAGGCATTTGTTAGTAGATAGTATAAGGATTTTATAAAGTTTTATTTTCAAAAATCAATCGAGTGGTTTTCAAAATATCTTGTTTTGAAATTTTTGATCGGTCGCCATTTTGTCATTTGATAAAATAGAAAATAATTGTAAATACAAAAGTTTTAGAAAACTAAAAGCAAATGCTGAAAGTTTTTGTATTTTTTTAATATCTCTTAAAATAAGGGAGTAATGACGATTTTTCGAAAAACAAAAGAACGTCAATAACTATGAACTGGGGCTCCAAATCAAAAATTTAAACTAAGAAAAATTGTTTATCTCAATGAGTTCTAACTGCCGTTTTCGAATGGTACAACTTAGTATTAACACCCTGTATAAATTATTTAATTTTAAAAGTTAGAATTGTTACAATCATTCAGAAATTCTTCAACGCTGTAGTATTCTTTATTTATTAAGGTTCCTTTCAAAAGATTACAAAATTTCTTGACAGCCAATTTTTTAAGGTGTTGAGGAAGGGCATAATAAAATTCCTGTATAATGCAGACTTTTGAGTTGAAGTAGAATGTTACGGTATTTGTAAATATTTTCCAGCTTGGATTTACATTGAGAAATTTGAATAGAAGTATGCAAAATACACAGGTTTTGTTTTTGTTCCTAAAACTCTGAGACAGAACGTAGCATTATTCAATTTTGGTATCATTTTTTCGACGTGATCATTCCATTTACAATTATATTTCATATGTTAATATTTTTATACAGTCAGGGCATGCAATATCTGTAATATTCGTATGTATTATAGATGATTCAACAGCAAGCACTCTGAAGTGAATAACTTAATTTTGTAATTAAGTCATTCCTTTCAAACCCCAACTAGATTATCGACTTATTTAATAGAATGAAGTTAGAGTCATCTGCATAAATTATACATTTGGCATTACCACAAATTTTAGGTAGATCGTTAATATAAACTAATAAAAAAACGGGCCTAAAATTAAAAGTATTAATGAAACAACGCAAGCGCGCACCCGCGAACACCATAATGTTCAAGTACTTGTAATAGTAAATTGTGATTTATAGTGTCAAATGCTTTGGACAGATCACATGAGAGTCCCATAACGTAGAATTTTTTATCAAGACTATCTACAATGTAATTATTTATTTCACACACAGCACTTAGTGTCGATTTCCCGCATATAAAGCCATGTTGGCATTCTCTTATAATTTTAAATTCGTGTTAAACGAGTAAACATGACTTTTTCTAGTACTTTAGCAAACAATGAAATTAACAAAATAGACCTGTAATAGTTTACATGGTGCGAGTCTCCTTTTTTAAAAATGGGCGTCGCAACACTCTATTTATAAAGTTCAGGGAACACACCACTTTCCAACGAAGTCATAGAATAGGTTTATACAGAAGCGACAGTAAGACAGAGAAACGAAAATGAGAGAGAGAGATGGAGAATGTGCACAAATTTAAAGGCCTCATTGTTTAAAATCGGAAAGTTTCCTCACATCTTAGAGAGAGATAGGAGAAGAGCACAAGTTTAAAGGTCTACACAATGCTTCAAGGTCATAGAACTGAAAAGGGGAACATGAAAAGTACCGACACGGAGTGTCGCTTCTGTATGTAACTATTCTGAGGTCAATATAGCAGATCAAAAGGACAAAGAAGACCACCTGTATGGACTACTGACTATGACATAACAACATACATGTGTGAAGAAAATGACAAGAATATATCAGAATGGGAAGAAGCTATAAAACTTGAAATAAGAGCACGCATAAAAAATAATACATGGAATATAATTGAAAACAAAGAAGAAAAGAATAAAGTAACATGCAAGATGATTTTAAAGGAAAAATTAATTAGGAGCAGATGGAAAAGTAGAATGAAAGAAACCGAGGTTAGTAGCAAGGGGATTTACACAAATCCCGGGAATTGACTACAAGGAAACATTCACACCTGTATCGAAACAACAAGTAAATCCAGAAAAAACTAAAATACTACATTTCCACCGAGGACGACCACCAAGACGTATAATATCATTTTCCTGCCAAGGCAACGAGATCGAAACAACTAATAAGTACACATACTTAGGAATAATATTCAAAACCACTGGAACATTTAATGACAATACAGAAGTAAATATAACAAAAGCTAACAAGATTACAGGAGCAATAAAGAATACTATGTCAAGAGCCAAAGTTTACTTGTGGAAAACCATTACAAAATTGTATAACTCTCTGTTAATTCCTGCACGCTTATATGGGGTAGAAATTTGGGGACCTGCGCAGCAAGAAAGTATCGAAAAAGGGCAAGTACAATTCTTTAAGAATCTATTTTCATGGAAGAAAACCACTCCAAATTATCAAATAAGAAGAGACACGAGTCAGAGTCATTTAGAAGTTCTCATACTACAAAAAATATTACTCTGGTGGTATAAAGTCTTATTAATGCCTGATACAAGCTACGTCAAAATCTGATATAACAGACTATCAGAATTTGAGAAAAAGCCACATAAAGATGCAGATGTCAGTATTAAATTTAACTGGGTGAAAAACCTCCACATAATGCTATCGAGAACGAATTATTATTAGGTATAGGAAAAACAGAGCCCTATTATTCTAAAAGAAGAAATGAAGAACATCCTGACGGCATATACTAAATTACTATACAACTTAGATACTGAAAGAATTATAGAATCCAGCTACAATCTCTACTACAAAACTTATATCACCAGCCACTAATATTTATCTACCAATGTACCATTCCATATCCTTAAAATATCCTTTTAACTAGGTATGTCAAATCCTAAAATCGTTCATATTTTCCTGGATGGAGCTCTACACAATTTCAATTCTGACGAGATTTGCGATATATGCAACAAAAATGAGCCAAATGATACCCATAATTTCCTGTTCCTCTGTCCAATATTCTCTGGTTACAGAAGCAGATACTTGAAACAATACAATACCACAGAGCCAAGTCTTAGTACCTTCCTTGCCGAGTTTACATCCAAAATGCTTTGAAATTACGCTCAGTTATAATAAATTCTTAATATGCCAATACTTACAATGATATATATATATATATATATATATATATATATATATATATATATATATATATAGGTATATCAAAAAAAGAGTTAACATGTGAAAATCCCATACCACCAAGAATATATGGCTTAATTAAATTACACAAAACCACACTTCCTTTACGACCCATAGTCTCTGGTATAGATTCACCAATAGATAAGTCATCCAAATACATTGCTAATTCATTGAAAGGATTAGAAAATGAACAATTTTATATTCGAAACACTTTTGATTTTCAAGAATTCATCACACAACAACATATTCCAGAAGGATATACACTTATTTCCTTAGATGTCATTTCTCTTTTTACTAAAATTCGAATGCAGTTAGCAGTAAACGCAATAATTAAACATTGGGATGTAATAAAACAACGTACCAATATACCACAAAAAGAGTTCATAGAATTAACTTCATTGTACTTAGAGGAAGGATATTTCCAATATAAAGATAAATTTTATAAACAAGTTTGGGGCACTTGTATGGGGTCCTCTTTATCTATTTATAAGTGACTAATGTTCTGTAATGTTTAACAGACATTTTTATTTTAATATGTTCATTACATCAAATAATATCCATCACAAATTTTCATCATTTGACTTACACGTAAGTTTTTGTAATTTCTGTTATAAACTAATTGTATATCTTGTAACACCGCTAAATAATATTGTAGTCCCTGAAGAAGGCCTAAGTGAGGCCGAAACTAGTTGGAGTTGCAATAAAATTTTTTTTAAAATCCTTACTAAACTCCAGAAATTTTATTATCCTTCATCACGATCTTGGTCAAGAAATTTTATCTTCATTAGTTTATTTATTTGCAAGTATTTATTAGGTCGTCATTGTTGGACGACATCCAAGGTTTATTGTTGTTATTGATTGTTGTGCCTAGCGCACGTAGCTTATATACAAATTAAATCAACGAACCGTAGATTTAAGTTTTTAAAAAAATATTTATTATATTAACAAAAGGTAAAGTACAGGCTAAGTTATACAGATCTTTATTTTACTGTGTCTCTACACAATCTGATTTGTTTTACAATTCTACAGCATGGAGTTGACACCCGATTCCGCTTGCTTACTCAGCAATGGAAAGTTACTTAGAGTATGATGCAATAAGGGATGGGATCTAACACAATTCCTCCCCCGTTAACACGAAAGAATACCTGTTGGTTCTTCAATAGGTATTGTTTCGTTAATTTGATTTTTGTTAAAATTTTGTTTTACTAGTAATTTTCTAGTTGCAATTGCCGAATAAATCTTGATGATGACCATTATTGTACCAATTACAAATAGTGAATACAATAATACATCGTAGAATACGGAATGTGATTCTGATTTATGAATTTGTTTTAAATGGGTAGTTTGTTGATTTGGCGAGTTACATTTTGCTTGTTTTTCGTAAGCTTTTTCGGGCAATTTGCACGTGTCCACTTGTGAAGTTGCGTATTTTGTTTTGTTTTTGTCTAGTAGGATTTTGGTTTCATTGTAGATTTTGTTCATTATGTCTTTGTGTGTTTGTATATAATTGTCTGTTATTATTTCATGGGAAGTTTCTTCTTGTGATTCGTTGAAATGGCCAAAAAGAATTTCGTTCGGGGTTCTTTTAGTTACTGAGTGGATGGTTTGGTTGTAAGCTTGTAAGGTATATCGAGTTTGGCTGCTGATGTTTAAATCTTTGAAATCTTTATTTTGTTCTAAGATTCGCATATGTTCTACAATAGTCGAATGGAATCTTTCAATATTGCCGTTGCTCTTTGGATTGTTTACGCTTATTAGATGTATGCGAATGTTTTTAGAGGATAGGAAATTTAAAATTAGTTGATTGTTAAATTGCAATCCATTGTCTGAGATTATTAATTTAGGATGTCTGAATATTGAGAAGTATTTAATTAATTTTTGAACTACAGTAATTGTGTTTGTTTCAGGTAGATGATAAATTTGAGCATGTTTAGAGAAGCTATCAATAATTGTCAAAAATTTGTGTTTCTTTAGGGAGAGTATATCGATATGAATAATCTCTAGTGGTTTTGAGGCGGTTGGTGTTTTAATAAAGGTGGTTTTGAGTGGGTTTCTTTCGTATTTATTTTCTTGACAAGTATCACAATTGTTTATAAATTTTGAAACATCTAGTTGCATGTTTGGCCAATAGTAATTATTTTTAAGTTTTTTATAAGTCTCTACTATGCCACGATGGTTTGTTTTGCCATTATGATAATTTTGGATTAGTTCTTGTTGTTCATCGGGTGATTCAACGTCATTTAGTTGGGTTTTGCAACATATTAATTGGTATGTACCAGGTTGGAAGTATACTTTCAAAATACTATTTAACATTGATCTTAATGTTTCTGGTACTATACAGTGATATTTTATACCGGGAGCGAGATATTCTTTAATAAATTTTAGTAATGTGTCCCGAGAATTTATTTTGTTAATATACATGTACATTCTTTGTTTATCATGTCCAAATAATTTTTTTATCTCTAATGTGCTTTTTGAAATTGTTTCTTTAAATACGATTTGGTTTTTGCCGAAATTTATATAGTCGTCTATATAAGATAGTCCGTTAATCGGTGATTCGTCATCTGAGTGTTGAGTGTGTGTGTAACTATCGGTGTCTTTTTCCGCGATAACAGAACTAGTATAGTGTTCAACATTTTTCAAAATGAATACGTTTAATTGAATGTTTGTATTTTTAAATATTTCTTTTAGTAGTTCTTCTATATTACTCCAATTTTGGTTATCTAATCCTGATGCGGTTTTTGGCATATTAATAGAATTAATTTTGTTTTGTATTTAGTAATCTCTTAATTGTTTTAAACAGTTTTGTATATTCTCAAGTGTTGGTTCATCGTAATATTTCTTTTTAGTGATTAAATGAATTATCAATCTAGGAGACATTTGAATAGCTATATCCTTTTTTATACTAACTTTCTCTAAATTATTAGTTGTTTGAAACCTTTCGTTAATTTGTTTGGCGAAGCCTTGGCTCATTTTAAAGTCATGAGATATACAGTGTACTATGGGTTCAGTGTGATTAAAGATGTCAGAATTTTTATAATTTATTTCGAATGATTTTGAGATTCTAGATAGATAGTCCGCGACATAATTTTCCTTGCCTTGTTTATATTCTACTTCGTAATTATATTCCGATAATTTTAATTTCCATCTTATAATTTTTTGATTAGGTTCTTTCAGACTATTGAGCCAAGTCAATGGTTTGTGGTCTGTTATTATATGAAATTTCTTTCTATATAAATATGGATGAAAATGTTTAACTGCCCAGATGATAGCCAGCATTTCTTTTTCAATAGTAGCGTAATTGATTTCGTGTTCGTTGAGCGTCCTACTAGCATATGCTATAGGTAGGTCTTTTCTCTCGATTTTTTGAGAGAGTACCGCTCCTATTGCATAGTCTGAAGCATCCGTAGTTAATCGAAATGGTTCGGAAAAATCGGGATATTGAAGTATAGGGGAATTTGAAAGTAATAATTTGCATTTTTCGAAGCATTGAATATATTCTTTATCGTCTAAATTTATTTTCGCGTTTTTCTTAAAACATTTAGTAAAAGGTTTAGTTAATTTAGCAAAGTCGTGAATAAAAAGGCGGTAATATCCGAGTAGGCCTAAAAATTGTTTTATTTCTTTTTGTGTTTTTGGGATGGTAAAATTTTTAATAATTTCTATTTTGTCGGGATTTGGTCGAATACCTTCAGTTGTAATTAGGTGACCGAGATAAGCGACTTCTTTTCGAAGGAATTCGCTTTTATCAAGTTGTAACTTGAGATTTGCTTCGCGTAATCTCTGGAGTTGTTCACATGCTCTTGTAACGATGTTCCTAAGATTATGATAATATGATATCGTCTAGATATACGAAGCAGATTTTATACACAAGATCTTTAAGTACAAAGTTCATAAGCCTTTGGAAGGTACTCGGAGCATTTTTCAAGCCGAAGGGCATTCTGAGAAATTCAAAATGACCCTGGTCTGTAGAAAAAGCAGTTTTTTCAATTGAATTTGAATCCATCTCAATTTGATGGAACCCGCTTTTCAGGTCGATTGGCGTAAAATAAGTAGATTTCCCCAATTTGTCCAATATTTCGGTAATATCGGGAATCTTGTCATCGACTGTTTTGGCGTTAAGTTTTCGATAATCGATAACTACGCGAAATTTTTGCTTACCAGAAGCATCCTGTTTTTTGGGTACAACCCATATTGGACTACTCCATGGCGAATATGAATGTCTTATAATATTTTTGTCTAATAATTGATTAATTTATTATTCAAGGTGACTGCTGATTGACAGTTGATAGTTTAAATAGCCGCAATATAAAAACAAATTTGTATTAATATCTAAATCTGAAAAGAAGAATCTGCTAAGGAAGTGGTGGTTAAAGGTCAGATAAAGAGCAGGAAGTGTTATCTGTGCAGAAGAAGCCGTATCCTTTTTAAAAGTACTCTTTGAAAATTTTAAGCATAACATAACCTAAAAATAGTAACAAGAAAACCTTAACAAATTTTACATCGAGTTAAACTGCAACCACGAAAACACCTAAGGACCGCAGAAGTTTCCAACTAGGCGTACAAAGATGGAAGATGACGAACGTAAATTTACTAGAAGTTCCAGTGTCAGCAACATAAGTGATAATATGGTCTTCAGTAAAAGTAGGAAGACATCGAGATCACCAGTTGCTAAACGCAAAGTCGTAGAATCAGAAGAAAATGAAATAGTAAGGATGCTAATAACAATAAACGAGGAGATAAAATCGATGAAGAAGGAAAACAAACAACACAGAGAAGAAACTCAAGAATTACGGACAGAAATACGAGAGGAAATGCAGGAATTACATAAAGGTTTCCATGAAGTAATAAATACATTAAAACAAGAAGTCAAAGATTTAAAAACAAAAGAAAAATTGATGACAGAGGAAATAAAGGTTTTAAAAGGGAAAATAATAGCTTTAGAAACAATGGAAGAGAAGAAAGAAAAAATTGAAAAACGTAACAATATCGTAATTAAGGGAGAACAGAATATAAACAACAATCAGGATGTTGAACAACTTAGGAATAGACATCAGAGTTAAAGAAACCCATAAGAAAGGAAAAGAGGATAAAAGTTACCATTGCCAAAATAGAGAATTGGGAAGATAAAATAAAAATATTAAAAAATAAAAACAAACTTACAGGGACAAAAACTTACATAGAAAGTGAAATGACTAATAAAGAGATGCAAATACAAAAAGAAATCTTAAAATTGGCGAAAGATGAGAAAAATAAAGGAAATATAATAAGAATAGGGTATAAAAAACTGAAAATAAATGAGACTTGGTATATATGGGATGAAGAGAAGATGAATATAGAAAAACAGGAAGATAAAGCTCCAAAAAACTTAAACAACTAACAATGGAGAACGAGGATGGCAATATGGAATACGGAAAGCGAGGAAAAGGATATAAAGATAAGGGAAAGGCAATAAATACAATTAAAACAAAAAAAGTAAATAGGAAAAAGAACAAAATGTTAAAATTTAGTACATGGAATATAAGAACGATGCTCCAACCAGGAAAGATGGAAGAAGTAGCGCAAGAATTAAAAAGATATGATATTAATCTGGCAACGATTCAGGAAACAAGATGGGGCGGTGAAGGTATAATCAAAAAGAATTACTATACAACATTATATTCCGGAGATAAACAGGGGAAATATGGGGTAGCATTCATAGTTTTAAAAAAATTAAAAGAAAAAATAATAGAATTTAAAGCAATTAATGAAAGGTTGGCATGCATTAGAATAGAAGGATCACCTGTCAACATATCGATATTAAATGTGTATGCACCTACGGAGAATGCAACAAATGAAAGGAAAGAAGATTTTTATGAGAATCTGGAAGAGGAAATTGAAAAAATACCGAAGGAAGACCTAAGCATTATAATGAACGATTTTAACGCACAGATAGGAAGGGAGAACTACATACAACAAGTCGCAGGTACACACACAATACATGAAAGAACAAATGATAATGGGCAAAGGTTATGCGAATTAGCAATAAAGATTAACATGATAATAAGTAGCACGAAGTATAAACACCCCAAAATACATAAAGTAACATGGACAGCACCAGACAATAAGACTCAAACACAAATAGACCACGTACTAGTAACGAAAAGAAGGCAATCTTCGATACTAAACGTAAGGACATACAGAGGAGCATGTGCCGACTCGGATCACTACATGGTAACAACAAAGATACGAAACAAAGTTAAAACAAGTGATAGAAAAAATATAACGAGAATTAAATGGAATATAGAAAATATAAACAATGAAAGCTCGAGAGAGAAATACGAAGAGGAGGTAGAAAAAAACATAAAAAAGGAAGAACATAAAATGGAAGATATAGAAAAAAAATGGTGCTGGATAAAAAGATGTATTATCGACGCTGCTCAAAAATGGATAGGACATGAAAATAAGAATGCAAAAAATAAAAAAGCCTGGTTTAATGAAGAAATTAAAATAATACTAGATGAAAAGAGAAACGCAAGATTAACATATTTAAGAACAAATAAAAAAGAGGACAAGGAGAAGTATGAGAAAAAAAGAAAAGAATGTAATAAAATTATTAGGAAAAACAAAAGAATATCAATAGAAAATACAATAAAAAATATTGAGAATGAAAGAGCAAACAGAAACACAAAAAGATTTTACAAGGAAATAAAAGAACAAACTAAAATATATAAGACCAAGACAAATGGGATAAAGGATAAAAATGGGCAACTAGCAGAATCTGAAGAACAATACAAAAAGGTATGGGCAGATTATTTTAAGGAACTACTCACAGAAGAGGAACAGGAAATAAAAAGTGAATTACCAGAAGAAAACGAAAAACACATAGCAGAACCAACTCTAGAGGAAGTAAAAGAAATTATAAAAAATAGTCGCAACGGTAAAACACCTGGAAGCGACAATATTAATATGGAATTATTAAAGTACGGAGGCGAAGCAATACAGAAACACATCCATGAACTTATAGTAAAAATATGGAGGGAGGAAGAAATGCCGAAAGAATGGGAAACAGGACAAGTTGTAACAATACATAAGAAAGGAAGCCAACAAATATGCGAAAACTACAGAGGAATCACGTTACTGAACACTACCTATAAAATAATGTCAACAATAATACAAAGAAGAATAACAAATGAATCACCAAGAATTATCGGAAATTATTAATGTGGTTTTATGAAAGGAAAATCTACCACGGACGCAATACATATTATTAAACAGATAATGGAAAAAACACTTGAGTACAACATAAACACCGAGATTCTGTTCATTGACTTCAGACAAGCCTTTGACTCAATTAAAAGACAGCAACTAATGAAAGCTTTAGAAGAACTACAAATACCAAACAAATTAAGAAGATTGATAGCAATGACTATGAAAACATCAAAAATACGAATTAAAACACAAAAAGGAGAAACGGAAGATATATTAACAAATAAAGGTGTAAAACAAGGTGATGCCCTATATGCCACATTATTTAATTTAGCACTGGAATATACCATGAGAAAAGTAAAGAAAGGAGCCCTCAGAACAGGGGGAAGTCAAATAATAGCATATGCAGACGACATAGTAATAATAACGAAAAACAGAAATATAATGAGAAAAATGCTAGAGGAGATAGTAAAAGAAGGAAAGAAAATAGGACTAGAAATCAACCAAAAAAAGACTAAAATAATGGTAATGGGAAAAGAAGTGCAAGAAAAGACTATTAAAATAGGAGAAGCAGAGTTTGAACAAGTAAACAAATTCAAATACTTAGGTGTAATGTTAAAAAATAGAGGCGAAAGAGATGAAGAAATAAAAGAAAAAATAGCTGCTACAAATAGAGCTTTCCAAGCCAATAAAAAATTACTACGAAACGGAATTTTAAGCAAGACAACAAAAATGAGAGTATATAGAACAATAATAAGACCAATAGCATTATACGCAGCCGAAACAATGACATTTACAAAGAAGGACGAAGAAAAATTAAGAATAATAGAAAGGAAAATAATAAGAACGATACTGGGACCTAAGAAGATATCTGATAATGAATACAGAGTAAGAAAAAACCATGAGATTGACAAAGAATTAAAAGGAGAAGATATAATAAAAATAATCAAGAAACAAAGAGTAAAATGGCTAGGACACGTAAGCAGAGCTGACGAAAAAGAACCAATAAAAGTAATCATGCAATGGAGCCCTGGAAGTAAGAAAAGAAGAGGAAGACCCAGATCAACATGGCTAGCAGAAGTAGAAGAAGATTTAAGAAGAGCGGGAATTAACAACTGGAAAAATAAAACAAGAAATAGGAAGAAATGGAACATCATAGCGAAGAATATTTAATAAATAACTGAAACGGAGTCCGATCCCCTCCAAAAAAGGATCTAGAAAGCTTAAGTAAAAGCGGTGCAACTCCACAACGGAGTGTTAAACCACTATATATATAATTGATTAATTTGGGAATTTACTTCGTCTTTGTAGATAAACGGGTATTTATAAGATCTTTGATATACGGGAGTCTCGTCAGTTGTGTTAATTTTATGTTTTATTTTGTTCGTAAATGTCAAATTTTGATTGTCGGGTATGGTTAGGTCTTCGAATTTTTTTTTTAGTTTGTTTATTTCATTTTTTTCAATATCGTTAAGGTGATCGGTTCTCAGATTTAGTTTATCGGAGATTTCGTGAATGTTTAATTCTAATTTATTCTTATGAAAATAGTTAAAATTAAATTTATGTTTATTTTGCAGTCTTATTGATTCGTTAGAGTAATCTATTTTTGCATTTAATAATTTTAAACCGGAATTGCCTATAACGATGTTAAAGTCTTTATGGAATTCATAGATAAAGCATTTTAATTTTTTATTAAATAACTCGACAAAAGTGTAACAATTACCGTGAGAAATAGCATTTGCCGTTTGAATTTCGAAATGCTCGTGGAATATTTTAAATTTGTTTTTATTTTCCATGACAAATTTTTCAGTAATAAAATTTGCGGATGATCCGGTGTCAATTAATACTCTACAATTTTTGAGTTGAATGAAAGGCAGATTAGAAGTATAATTTGCTAGGGATTCAAATTTTCTACAGGCTCTATGAGAAAATTTTCGTTACCTTGTTCTAATTCATCAAAATTTTTGAGGATTACAATGTCGTCTGAATTTTCTTGAAATTCGGTTTCTGTTTCGTCGTTTGATCCGGAGGGTTTATCTAATAAGTTCTTGTCTTCGTGTTGTCTTTTTAATTGAGGTCGGAATGAATTTGTATTTATAGACATGGGTTGAGGGTAGTTTTGTTTAGGTCTGACTTGAATGGGTTGGCTAGGAAAGTTGTTTGAATACGGATGTTTATGCATTGGAGATCGATGTTGATTAGGATTGTGGGTATAAGTTTTATATTGAGGGGTTGGAACATTTACTTTTGGTTTGGGTGGTGTTTGTTTGTTCATGTTTGTATGTAAATATTAAAAATCATTCTTTATTAAATTTTGAACATCTATTATTGTTCTAGGGTTTCTGGCCGCTAACTGGCTTCTGTAAGGTTCCTTACAATTTATTATAAAATTATGAGATGCATAACTTGACATGAATATACTTAAATTTTCACAACCAACGCCAAAATTTAATTTTAATAAACTCATCATTCTGTTAAAGATACCTTCATATTTCTCAAAATATGTGAAAATATCCTCATTAGTTTTTTGTTCACGATGTGATAATTCAGTTAAGAAATGAATTTCATTTCTTTTATCTCCGTATTCTTCTACTAGTAGGGATCTTAAACTTTTCCAATCCGTGTAAGTTTTTGTAGCAATTTTTGTGTTCGCGTCTCTTATAACTGATTGTAATATTATTCTTTTGACAACTGTCGATAAAGTTTGGTTTTCGATAATACCTATAGGATTTCATCGCAGATAGTGATGAAATGTGGTAATGTTCCGGTACTCCCATCATATTCTGGGATGATATCTATTAGATCTTTGATCTCGGTAGGAATTTTAGGAAGTGGTGATAATGTGGCTGGAAGGATTGGATTTGGGTTCGACATGGCTTACAAATATTATGTTATTCTTAAGAAATTTATATATCTAGATTAGTAGGTAATTAGAATTACGTGATTTGTTTGGATACAAAATTTAATATTTGATCTTGCAAGATTATGTGTTGAGTAATAAAATTCTAACTTACAAGATTATAGCAAGATTTATGATGGCCAACTTCATGGTCCTCTGGACGTAGATTGGATGGGTCCTGATGTCCGCTCAGGTGGGTGTTGAGACGTGGTCTGTGGGCGTTCTGCTCCTGGAGGCGGTCTTGGGATTGACGACGATATGATTTGCCTGTCTTCGCCGGAGGTTGGGTAGAGGATCTGATAGCCTGATGTACTTTGAATTCTGGTTCCACTTTTCGAGGTGTGAAATCGTAAACGAATTGATCTCACCAAATTGATGTCGTGAGATTTCGGACTTCTTGAACACTCTGGAAACGTGTAGATTCTTTGATGCACGTTAAACACTTGACAGTGACGACTATAACTCTTTAACGAATTGGGATCTCAAATTTGAGAAACTTCGGAGTTAAAGCCTTTTGAGCATCCTACAGCGACTGCGCCAATTAAATCAACGAACCGTAGATTTAAGTTTTTAAAAAGATTTATTAAATTAATAAAAGGTAAAGTACAGGCTAAGTTATACAGATCTTTATTCTACTGTGTCTCTACACAATCTAATTTGTTTTACAGTTCTATAGCATGGGGTTGACACCCGATTCCGCTTGCTTACTCAGCAATGGAAAGTTACTTAGAGTATGATGCAATAAGGGACGGGATCTAACATAATTTATATTTACATATTATTAACATTCTATTTTTTTGCCGTTCGGATTGTTCGTCACCCGGTCTCAACTAGCTGTATATTGCCTGCGTCGTATGGTTCACCAACAATAGGCGTATAGATGTTTATCGGGCTACGGGCTTTTTCGCGCTGTCAAATTGAATTATCTGCTAATATTTACAAATCCTAAAATATACATTTTTGATTACTTCTAAATTTATAATATTTTACATTGAAGTTTCTTGACGTTATAAAACGTGTATTCTTAGAAACCTTGAACCTGAACCACGGTAGGTAAAGTGATTTTAATATGTCGAACTGAACCTTTTCGTAATTTTACGGTCAAAAATTACGTGGCGCCCATCCACCCATTTTGGGGTTGTTCATTATAATTTTGACCCATCCCTTCTCCACTGTTAAAAGCCAGCGGCCGCACACCAAACCAGCTAGGGTGCGTTTAGTACCATTGCGTCATCGCTTATTTCGTGTAGCAAGCATTTTACGTAACAAAAGTAAAAGAAACGTTAGTTTCAATAATAAAATTACTTCAAAACATCAACCTAACATGCATATAAAAAGACAAATTACTATGCAATTCCCGAGATATCAACTGCCAACATCTTATAAATTTCCACAGCAACAATTTTATAATCAACCCCGACCATTTCCCAGTGCTCTAATAGCTTTACAACCCAGACCAATTTAACCTCAAAGTCCATTTACAAATCAACAAGTATTTGAAAGACCTCAACCTAGACTCAATCCAACAAACGTGTGAAAACCACAAGGTTCTGCCATTCGTCAACAATTCCCCAAACCAACCCCCATGAGTGGAATATCACATGGTACTGTATCAAAATTCAAAAATACCGGACAACAAAAATTTTGTATCCGAAGAACTATTCAATGTAGATTTCACTGAATTTTACGAACAAATGGATTATTATTATGATAATTATAATGAACTGGAAAATTCCGAATAATATGGACAAAACATCACGGTCGATACAATTGAAACCAAATACGACGTGTACAAACCTGACTCTTATGAAGATAATCAAAATTTTTGCGAAACGAGCCAGTCTCAGAACCAAACATAGGAATTCATTCCATTTATGATAAAAAGGACTTACTTTTTATAAAAATTTCAAATCCACCCTTAAAATTGTTAATAGATACCGGAGCAACAAAATCATTTTTATATCCAGATCTTGCAGAGACATATTTAAACCATTTTAAAAAAAGAAAATTTCACAATTAGTTCAACATTTCAAACTACAAAAAGCGATGCTTTTATTGAAATTCCAGCATTCCCTGAATTTAATACTGACAAAAATATAAAATTTTACTTGATCAAATTTCACCACTTTTTCGATGGATTAATTGGATACGACACATTAAAAGATTTAAACGTTGAACATCATTCTATCTTGAAAACCCCAAATACGAAGTTAAAACTATATCATTACGGATTGAAACAAAAATTATTGTTTTTTGCTCGAATAAAACCAAATACCCTTAAAACCGTAAAAATTCCAGTACATGAACCTGATGGCGATGTACTAATACCACCCACAAACATTTCGAATTGCATAATTAGAAATTGTTTATAAAATTGTCAAAACGGTTGTGTCCCTGTAAATATTTATAATAACACATATGAACTCCACTAACTTTTACAAACAAAAAGAAACATCAAATAATCACGGAAAATGAAATTCCAACACACTCAAAATCCTATAGATATTCATTCATTCACAAACCCGAAGTCGAGAAAAAAATTAACAACATGTTAGAACAGGGAATCATACGACCCAGTGATTCACCATGGTCATTGCCTATTTGGATCGTTCCCAAAAAGATTGATGCTTCTGGCAAACAAAAATGGCGTATAGTCGTCGATTATCGACATTCGAGACCGACTTGGACGATCAAAAATTTTTTGAACATTTGACTTAGCAAGTGGATTTCAGCAGATTAAAATGCACACAGATGACATACAGAAAACTGCAATTAACGTAGAACACGGACACTATGAATTTTTGCGAACATCCTTTGACTTAAAGAACACACCAGCCACTTTTCAGCGAGTTATGAATAACATATTACGAGAATATTTAAACAAAATTTGCTTTGTTTTTATGGACGATGTAATTGTATTTTCTGCATCTCGCATTTCGAATTTAAAAAGTATTTCCCAAAAATTACGCGAAAGTAACCTCAAGGTACAACTCGATAAATCCGATTTTCTAAAAACAGAAGTCACATTTTTAGGTCACTTAATTACATCAGACGTTATAAAACGTAACCTCGAAAAAATCAAAGAAATTAGAAATTACCCCTTTCGAAAAACTATGCGAGAAATAAAAGAATTTTTGGGATTACTTGGATATTCCTAAAAAATTTCGTAAATTTAACAAAACCTTTAATTTCATGTTTGAAAAAAGACGCCAAAATTGACACACAAAATCTAAATTACATAAATTGTTTCTATACCTGCAAAAAATTACTAGCCAATGAACCTATTTTGCAACACCCCGATTTCGAGAAACCTTTCATTTTAACGACAGACGCTAGCAATTTCGCGATTGTTGCCATACTGTCCCAAAGAAAAGTAGGATCAGATCTTCCTACTAATGTCGAGACTAACTATACTGTTTCTTATAATCTTTTACATGTGTTTCTGATACTATGTAATACAAAATGAAAACATGATAACAGCATGTCGGAAAATGCTGATGGCTGCAACTCCTGGGTGTAAAAAATAAAACTAGTATTGACTACGTGCAACAAACAGATTTAGATAACGAAAGAAAACGTTGGTACGAAGTTTTGTTATACAGTTTTTAAGCAGACAAAATCTATCTTTTCGTGGCAAAAGTTATAAAATTTACAATGACAATAATGGTAATTTATTATTATTTATTAAAATGTATATCTTTTCATTTCAGAACATGCGCTACATGTAAGTAATGATAGTGACTTCAAAAATATGCCATTCCTATTTAGGAAATAAAATACAAAATGAAATAGTTATTTTACTGCCAACAAATATTCAAAATAACTTTATTAACTTATGTCAACAAAGCAAATATTTTTCAATAATATTAGACTGTACTCCAGATATGTCACATACTAAACAAAGAAGCGTAACAGTGAGATTTGTCAATTTCAATTCAGAATAAAAAAAAATGAAATACAAGAACACGTTTTAGCATTCTATCCAATTTTAGATACTACAGGGGAAGGATTAATAATATTTGTTATAGATTTATTGAAAAATTTAAATTTAGACATACATAACTTCAAGGCCAGGGCTATAAAAATGGCTTTCATGTGCACGGAAAATATAGGTTTACAAAAACGAATTTTAGATTTAAATCCCCGTATATTTTTTGTCCCATTTTCAAGTCATAGTCTAAACCTTATAGTTAATGACACTGCAAATATAAATCATGAAACCATTAATTTCTTTAATATAGTACAAGAGATGTATATTTTTTTCTTCTTCTGTATACCGATGGAATATTTTAAATACGCATATAAATAATGTAACCTTAAAGCCATTATTATTATTTGAAATACGGTGGTCGACTAGAATTGATACCATAAAACCCCTTTATAAATATTTATCCGAAGTGTATGATGCTCTATTTGAAATTACTAACTAGACGAACAATCTAAATAAATGGCAAAATGTCTTCATTACTTCATTTATCTTTATTTGTTCTATTCGAATAGGGTTTTATATTTTAAATAAAATAAATTTTGTTAGAAAAATACTGCAATCATCAACAATGAATCTCCAACTTGCGTTAGATGCACTGGGTGATCTGAATCATTTTTTAAATAGGTACATACAGGTCTAATAAAACTTTCCAGGAAATTATAAAATGTTCAAAATTACTTGCAGTAAAATTTTATACAGAACCTCTATTTTAAAATAGAAGACCATTAAGACGACGAAAAATCTCAGTACAATTTGATTATGCACATAAAGGTAAAGGTTTAACAGATTATTTATTATCGTGTAGTAGAAAGTTGCAATAAAAATTAACGCATGTTAATTCGGATAGTAATGCGGACGACTTTCGTGAAGAAATATTACACTGTCAGCCATTTATTTTTAATTTTAAATAGTATATACAGGGTGTTCCATTTAAAAGTGCCACCATTGCTATCTCGAGAACTATAAGAGCTACGAGGTTGATTAAATTAGCAAAATGTTTTATATGGTTCTCTTTTATGTATGTATGCCTTTATAAGTTTCATATATCCTAACAAATTGCTAAATAAAGTATACTTTATTTATAATTTCAGCGTTTTGTTGAACTTTAAAATAAATGAAATATCTCATTTAGTTACATACTGATATTTGTTGGGCGGCTGGAGGTTTATAAGTGTAAGCAGGGGCGCAAAGTAAAGTATAGCGCACAAGCGCCAAACTTTGCTACCGCGCCCCTGGTGTTATCTGTACTTAAAATTCTCTATTGCTGAAATAGTTTTACACCACTGTTAAGCCATATTAGAGAAACTGTAGTACTTCAGTTTAGCAAGAAGTAAAGAATGGTCAACCATAACTATTTTTATGAGGAGAGAGATGTTGGAAACATCAGTTTTAATTATAAAATCTATTAAGTTTAACAGGCAAGTATTAGTACTGTGGCCAGATTTGAAACCAGATTGAGTAGGTGGTAGAATGTTGTTGTCAGTAATTTAACTTCATTATTTGTTCACAGCAAATTCTCTATTGCTGAAATAGTTTTACACCACTGTTAAGCCATATTAGAGAAACTGTAGTACTTCAGTTTAGCAAGAAGTGAAGAATGGTCAACCATAACTATTTGTATGAGGAGAGAGATGTTGGAATCATCATAGTTTTAATTATAAAATCTATAAAGTGTAACAGGCAAGTATTAGTATTGTGACCAGATTTGAAACCAGATTGAGTAGGTGGCAGAATGTTGTTGTCAGTAATTTAACTTCATTATTTGTTCACAGCAAATTTTCTCCTAAGACTTTTAACAAAGTTGGCAAGATACTGAAAAGAAGCAGATCAATAAAAGAAAAAGAATTACTAGCTTTAGCTAGCGATTTATCTATTGCTGATTTCCAGATATCAAATACAACTCCTGTTATAGGCATGTGATGGCAATGTATGTTTAAGTTATAGGCAGCATAATTAATATCATTTTTTAGAGATACCATCTATGCTTACAGTATTTGATTTCAAGATGTTTAAAATATATTTTATTTTGCACTCATCAACACATATGAATCAAAAATCCCCAGTTTCTGTATTGAATAATTTTTTGTCGTTGCAAAAATTTTTTGTATTAAGATTTTTAATTGTTGTACCAGCATGATTCGTAAGATATTCACCGAAATCATTAGGTTTAAGGATAGTATTCATAATATTATTTTCATTCTTTTTTATTAACAGTTACCTGTTTCAAGTTGTGTCTAAGCTTACTGGAATTGTGAATATTATAATAATCTGATTTTGCATGAGTTATATATTTCATGTAATATGAAACGGTTTTATTTTGTTTCTTCTGCATTATTTTTTTGACGGAAGTAATCCATGGATTAAATGGTTTATTTGCAGATATCTATTTTACAGGGGCATGATTATTGTACAAATTTAAAATATTTTCATTAGGAAATCTGACTTTGTTATTATTATTTTGAATATTGAATATACTATCCCAATTTAATAACCTGCAATCAGTAAGGAAACTTTCTTTATTAAAGTTTTTAAAATCTCTGTAAATAATTGTGTAGAAACTGTGATTCTGGCAGATTTAATACACAGTAGATACCATAATTATCACTCCTTTCTTTGCAATCAATATTACCTTAACTAAGACAAATACTTTTATCTGATGTTATCAACATCAACAAGTGATCTTGAATAAGGTCTAGTATATTTTGTAATTAATAGATGTATGCTGCTTTTGATCAATAAAAAAATGAGTTACATAATCAGTGGACAATAGATGATATCACCTCAGCAAATTAAATAATCACATTGCAACAAAAATTCTGTAAAAATTGACTCAAGGGTTTGAAGTTGTCTGTAATATTTAACATGTGGATTATAAACAACTCCAAAACAAATTTTTATACTTTTTAAAGAACATATTATCCATGCATGTTCAATATTATTGATTGAGATAAATGATGTGACGATTAGTTTTTTTTATGCCATTCCTGACATAGAAAGCTACACTCCACCAACAAAATGAGTCCTATAAACACTTTAATTCGTAGCCAACGACATTGAATAAATTGCTTGGGGTATTTTCACTTGTCCAGGTTTCCATAATTGCAATAATATGAAAATTATGATGTTCTGCAAATTCTACAAATTTTATGACACATGAATTTATGAATCTGATGTTTAAATGACAACCTGTAAATATATTGTTAATAAGTGTATTCATATAAAGAATGAAAGTAAAAATATTCTTAAGAAAAAATACAAACATAATAATAGGTATAAATAAGTAAGACAGACAAGGACTGGGGTAAAGTTCATGGACATGAGGCTTGTCCTGGCCGAAGTAAAAGCTGAGAAGTTCCAGTTATTCTCAAAATTGTATATTTCTTCGCACAAAAACACAGATTGGGAAAAAAATATCTTACTGTGATTGTATCTAGTTCTTTGTGATCGGTAATGTACTCTTTTTTGGCTTACCAGAACGATTTGTATTGATGATAACGCACCTGTCAAAAGTCTACACATTCCTGTAGGATAACTTTTCCACTGCTGCACTAAGGAGAGCTAATCTGAAAGCCGTGAGGTCCTTTATGATAGTGATCCGGGAACCATTGAGCGGCTTTTTGGCGGGTACGGTAGCTTACAAATTATGACTGGCCGATTTTTATTGTTGGGCTTAAGTTTACCAAGCCTAAGGCAGCGTTCAATGTTTTTAACAGATATGTGGACATTAAATTTGTCGCATTGTCGAAGAGGTGAATTACATATTCGTCTGTATTATCGTTCTTCGTTTCGTAAAGACCAAAAATTCTTACATTATTACGTCTTGTATATTGCTCCGAAATATCAAACATATTTTCGCTTCTAACACAGTTTTGGAATAATAGTTTATTTTCTTCTTTAAGAATTCGTATATCATTACGCAGTAATGTCTTCTCATACACAGTATTGTGAACAGTACTGGTCACTTCATTTTATATTAGATCCAAAAATATTTATTTTTCCATGATGTATTCAGGGCTGAACTAATCATTTTTGTAATCGTTTCAGTATCTTCACTGGTTAACATTTTGAAAACTTACACTGAAACAATTATCTTATTAAATATATAAAAATCTTTACCATACCATTTAACCAAGTACGATTGAAAACTTAATTTAGAATTTATCATTACCCCCACTGCAACAATGTGTTATGTTCGTTATAATATATTGAAAATTTATATTTGTTGTTAATGGTAGGCCTTTATAATGTACTGTTTAAAAATTGTTCAAACGATACGTCTTTATTATTTAGTTGTAACATGTTTGGGGAATTAGAAAGGAACTAAAAATATATGTATGAAGTAACTTTTTTGTATATGTATGAAGTAACTTTTTTGTAAGATGTTTTTTTGTAAAAGTCAAATATAACCTTAAATAAAATATAAGCCTATAAACTTAGGTCTAAGTTAACAGTCCAGAGATACCCAAAGTGGTGTGAAGCGGTAATTACTCTGTCGTCGCACTCACGTGCTTTTAAAAGTTAACACTGCAAGTCAAAAAATGGTGTTAATAGGCATGATTGAATATTTTAATCCGAAAAGAGATGATATAAATTCATATCTAGAAAGGCTAGAGCAATTATTTCAATGCAATGATGTTGCAAATAATAAAAAAGTTTCCCTGTTTATTACTTTAATCGGGGGAGAAGCTTATGGTGTTTTGAAAGATCTCTTGGCTCCAGAATTACCGAGATCGAAAACTTATGAAGAAATGAAGCAAAGTTTGTTATCAAATTATGCTCCAAAGCCCCACCTCCGCTGGTAAGGGACCTGATCTCCTACTGCAAACATAGAAACAAAAACCTCATCCTGGGATGTGACGCAAACGCACACCATACAGTTTGGGGTAGTACGGACATAAATACAAGGGGTGAGTACCTTTTCGAATTTATTTCTAGTACTAACATAGATATAATAAATAGGGGTAAAGAACCCACTTTTATAACTAAAAACAGGCGTGAGGTATTGGACATTACGTTAGCCACTCCTCAAATTAGCTCTGAAATATATAATTGGCATGTCTCAAATGAAGCCTCAATATCGGATCATAGATATTTAAGGTTCGAGATAAAGGCTAATAAAGAACTTAAAACTCAAATTCGTATTCCGAAACTAACAGACTGGGTCTTGTACGAAGGCCACTTAAAGTGTGAAGTGGAAGAACTTACGAAAATTAATATAAACACAATTGAGGAACTGGAAACAGCCTCTATTGACTTTATAATGCGCTACACATAGCATATGAAAACAGTTGTACAGTAAAGCTTCGACAAAGTACTAGGAAAGTACTTTGGTGGACCGAGGAGCTAAGTAAGCAAAGATTCACTGTTAGAAGGTTATACAATAAAACTAAAACCAGTGGCAGCGATGAGAGCTGGGAGCAATATAGAAGTGCTCTAACCTCATATAATAAAGAAATTCGTAGATCTAAAAGGAATGCATGGCGTAGTTTTTGTGAGGGCTTATCAGAAACACCCACGGTAGCTCGCCTTCAAAAAGTCCTATCAAAAGATCATACGAATGAAATAGGCCTACTAAAGAAACCAGACGGGGACTTTACGACAGATTCAAAGGAAACATTAGAGCTTCTGTTAAGCACACACTTCCCAGGATCGTCGTGGCCAGTTGAGGAGGAGGACAACTCTTCCAGAGCTACAACTAAGCTAAGCTTAATTAACAGTCTTAACACTGCTAATAATATTTTTACTGAAAACAGAGTTGACTGGGCGATAAATACTTTCAAACCCTACAAGACACCTGGTGGAGATGGCATTTTTCCGGCACTTTTGCAGAAATGCATAAAGGATATACTGCCAATACTCTGCGAACTATGCAAGGGAAGCCTAAAGTTAGGAAAACTAATGTAGTGTTTATACCTAAAGGTGGAGGGCGTCCAAGCGTCCAGCCTAAGTCATACAGACCCATTAGTTTATCATCATTTATACTGAAAGGTATGGAAAAGGTCTTAGATCAATACCTTAGGAATGAAGTGATAACTGCTTCACCACCAAACGCAAATCAATTTGCTTACCAGGAAGCAAAATCGACAACTACGGCTCTCCATAGCCTTGTCAATAAAATAGAGAAAACCTTTATGGCAAAAGAAATAGCTCTGGGAATATTTATAGATACTGAGGGTGCCTTTGATAACACCTCCTATAAATCCATTGAAAGAGCTGCTAGGTCAAAAGGTTTCGACCCAGCTGTAGTGGAGTGGATAAAAGCCATGCTGCAAAGCCGAACGATTACAGCCTCGATAGGAGGAGAATCAGTAATGATAAAAACCAACAGAGGATGCCCACAAGGTGGGGTTCTATCACCTCTACTCTGGTGTATTGTCATTGATGACCTCCTGAATAGGCTCAATAAAGCTGGCTATTTTGCAAACGAATATGCAGACGACGTTGCAATTATGGTCAGAGGACGTAGTGACACTACTATCTCGTACCTTACACAAAAAGCTCTAAATCTAGTGCATGAGTGGTGCCTGGAACATGAACTTAGTGTAAACCCTACCAAAACTACAATCTGCGGAAACTACAACGCATGGCCTGCCTTAGTATTACAGGTGCTATGAGTACCTGTCCGACTGCAGCAATGGAAGTGATTCTGGGGCTAACACCTCTACACATTCAGGTGAAAAAAGAGGCGATGCAACAGGCATTGACTCTCTGCAGAACGAAACACTTTATGCCCGGAGATTTCGTAGGCCATTTGGAAATTCTAAGGGAAGTACAACCAGATAAACTGGCCTTGTCTGTCTGTGATACGATGACAACAAAATACAATTTTGACCAGAAGTATAAGGTTGTTATTGGTAATCGCCTTGAATGGACAACGGAAAGACTTGTTGTAAGGGATTCTCTGTCCTGGTTCACTGATGTTTCAAAATTGGACACAGGAGGAACTGGAGTAGGTGTGCTTGGCCCAGATTGCCGAATTAAGGAATCCATAGGCACCTGCTCCACAATTTTTCAGGCTGAGATTTATGCAATAAATCTCTGTGCTCACATAAGCCTAGATAAAAGTCTAAAAGGAGCATTAATAAATATAATGTCAGACAGCCAGGCAGTTTTAAAGGCATTGAATGCCTTCACATGTAAATCAAAGCTAGTCTGGAACTACAGGGAGACCCTCCAATTGCTATCCGAAGCAAACCACGTCACCCTAAGGTGGGTACCAGGGCACGAGGGAATCCTAGAAAACGAGAAAGCTGATGAACTTGCAAAAAAAGGGGCTAAACTTTCATACCACGGGCCAGAACCTTCATGTGGTCTTCCACAAAGCCACTCTAAGAAGGTGGTCAAAAACTGGGAGGAATCTGCCATATCCTCATATTGGAAAAATATTCCAGGCCTCAATCAAGCTCGGAAATTCATTTCCCCAACTTCGACAAACGCCAAAGAGTTACTAGCTCTCAGCAAAAAGGATCTTAACATAATGACAGGAATTCTCATTGGCCACTGTCCTTTAAAGTACCATTTGCACAAAATTGGTATAGTTGAAAATGAAACCTGTCGACTCTGTGAAGAGGACGAAGAATCGTCGGAACACATACTGTGTGAATGCCCAGCCGTAACTGCGCAGAGACTCAATCAACTAGGTAAGAGGTATCTTACGGCAGAAGATACAGGGGTGAGAGTAGGAGCTGTCTATAATTTATTCAAATCAGCTACTTTGAAAACCAGTCGAGAATTAGGTCAAAGTAATAAATTTGAATCGCCGAAACATATTTATTTTAACATTTGACCTTCTGCAGGGTAATTTATGGCCGGAAATGCTTCATAAGAACCCTTTGTTTTGGACCATTAACGCGTTGATTTAATTTCAAATTTACTTAAAATAAATTAATTTGAATTTTACATGCTCTGTTTTAAAGTAAGCTGTATGTAATAATGTACTTGTACAATTGTTTAATGGTAATAAATTTAAATAATAATCTGTGAATGAGTGGTGGGGATAACCTTTTGACTATTTAACGAAGAGTTGTAAACTTTGAAAACTGTATATGTGTGTTTAAGTATAGAAGAAGAAACCGCTGTAGTGATGAGTACATATGAACAATTATGTATGGACCTCTTCGGAGAAGATAGCCAAACCTTTAGACAACCAGAGACGAAGAAAAAGAAGAAGAATATTGAAATTAGCGGTAATGTTAAAGTCAAGTCAGCTCGGTCTACGAATAGAAAGAATAAAGTAATGAAAAGTGAATTTTTGAAAGAGACGAAATCCGTAAATGAACAGCAACCAAAATATGAAGCCCGAGAAGATCTAATTTACACGATCGAACATCCTTCAGTACAGGACATTATCATCATTCCTACAATTAATGAAAAACACAAGGAGGTGAGACAATCTGTACAGGACATCAGTGTAAATGCTAGCGATTATGTCAAAGATAAAATACAGTGGGATTCTCCAGTCCCTACACCATAACGAGCTACAACACCTGATGTCCAGGTAGCAGAGTCCACACTTTCACTAATCAGCACGGTTCCGCTAGAAGAAAAATTATCACAGCTGGATCGTTATACACACGAATGGATTGATGAAAGCGAAAATACAACACCTGATGCCCAGGTAGCAGAATCCATATTATCACCAATCAGTACGGTTCCGCTAGAAGAAAATTTATCACAACTGGATCGTTATGCACATGATTGGATTGATGAAAGCGAAAATATAAATTTTGAGTTCATAACGGGAACGGCGTCAGTCGATACATATTTCACTTTACCTGTCAATATAAGTAAGTACGATCATAACAACAGGTTATTGCAAGGAAGTTTTATATATATCGATGAGGTTGAACGTAAAAAATTTGTTAATATTGGTTTAAATCCTCATAATAAATTTAAAATAACTGTAACACTTGTAGACGTTCAAACCAGTCAACAAATAGTTATTATTAATATAGCGAAAATATGTGAATATTTAAATCAGAATATAAAGAATTCTCTGATGATACAGACTTCAAGAGGGTGCAAGGGTGTTTATGTAAGTGGGGTTAATATTACGAAGCTACCCATGCAAAAAATTAAATTACTGTACAAAAGAAATTGTATTGTTTTGAATAAAAGTGAAATTGAAAATTTAATAAATGCTCAAAATTTGTTACAGAGTATAGTATTATGTTTGGAAACGAGAATTTCTAATGCCGATATTTATAAAAACTATTTGAATTTTCTACAAAAAACAGCCGAATGTAAACTTGTCGATGTAACATTAGATTTAAGAAAAACAGCCTATAAAATCTTATTAGAGAATTGTGACATGGATGATTGTTTTATAAGTGCAATATTATGAGAACTGTCTACATACTATAATGTTAAGTTAAACATGGATATGGAATATGTATATCATCATATGAATAGGGAAAAAAAATATGTCACTATGCCGAAATAAAACAATTATTTTTTTTTTTAAATGTATATGTATTCTCAATAGTAATTACCTACATATTTACACTGTTTGAAATTATCTTATGTCTATAAAATATATGTAACAATAATAAGAAATATATAGTTAATTAAAAATAAATTTTGTATTTTTATCATTAATCTAACCTAGTTACATTGTCCTAAAGTAATAATGAAACAATCTTTTAATATAAACATCATTTTGCAGACGGTTATGTCTGCTAAACAATTTTTTAAAATAGTTTAAAGAATATCCGTTAATTCTAAAAAACAGATAAATTAAACAGTAATGTCCGCACACTGACGAAAAATAGTCTTGCATATTAAGTGTATTGTAATTCCAAATTACCGTATTACGGTTTAAAAACTGGATATGTTCATGGATATGCGGTGGTCTGCCGTAGCTATCGAAATACTGGCCATGTCCTCTACGATCAATGAAAATTGCGGTCCAGTGACTTCCCGGCTTTGAATCATCATCGGTGTTAACCACAATGGCACAAGGGTAGTTTACCTGGAATGGTAATCTATTTGCTGCATATACTCCATAATGACAGACATTCTTGAAATAGCGTTGAAGAATCGTCTCTATAAGTACCGCATTCATCTTTACAATAATTGTTATACCATTTACATAAGTGAAGTATATTCTCGGACGCACATATCATACCACTGTGTGCATACGGAATACAGCATTTACTAGTAATTTCCGATGTTATATATTGAAGACTGCGTAACTTTCTAAGACTTGGACAGCCCTGACTTGTTAAATCATACAGATTATTGCGTTCTAGTATTTTTTCAATTAGTAATTTTTTCTCCAACCCTTTAACAAACACAAACTTTTCATCGAAATCAATTATACTTGTCAATATTGTTTTTAAGTTGTCATATTCAATGAACCCATCATCCCAGTCAAACCCGTGATGATATTTTTTCAGCCAATTTATTTGAGAAATTTGTTTTACAGATAGATGATTTTTCGAATACGGTGGTTTGAATAAAAAATGTTGAAAAACTCTTCTGTCCACCGATATTACGGCAAGTTCTTTTATTACTAATTCATCTTTTTTACCGTAGAAATATTGTACGTCAATAATGTAGCCCATCGTTGTCAAAGGTTCAAATGAAACTAACCAACATTTACACAAGAGATCATATATTTATTAATAATAAATGCATACAAAAATATTTAACCACCAAAATCTACAATAACATTTCTATCCTTATCTATTTCAATAATATTATCAAACTCTGCATAAATAACACAATTCACTGTTTCTGCTAAAGCCTCCTGGAATCCGACTTCGACACGAACTGTCCCGTGACGTGTAAGATTCCAATGATTCATTGTATTTGCTGATAAGTCGGGTGTTAGATCGAAAGCTGCTAAACAGAAGCCGTCTGGAAAGCTATCTCTGTCAATACAATTGCCGTCATTTGAAAAATGAATTCCTGTACCGGAATACAATGTATTGTACATTTGAATATAAGATTTAACATTTGAGAAACTTGTATGCAATGGTTTTGACGGTAATTGCTGTCCATTTACATACAAAGATAAGAAATTAATTTTAAAATTATCAAAATTAAATGGATTTGTAGCGTAACTGCCGTGAAAAGCATTATTTGCTACAAACCCTAGAATACATCTTTTAGGCAGCTGTCCCAGAAATACATTATCTAGAGACTTGCCTTGAACTCCAGCAGGTATTGTCAGGGTTTTGCATTCGACCCTAGTTACGGGATACTTAGCGGTTGTCAACTGCAGTGCTTTGTTGTGGGCTAGTAAGACGCTAGGATTTAATTTCACCCGTCGTACAAGTAATGTAGCTTCCGTTATTTGAGTTTTCACATTCATATCTGCTAATCCTGATAGAAGGTTGAAACTGTCTCGAGATCGAACAAGACGCATTCTTAATTCAACGCCATTGAGAAGAAATTTTTCTTGATTAAAAATATCAACATGCAGATGTCCCATCAAATCAACTTCGTTGCTTAACGCAGTATATTTTCTTCGTTTTTGAAATCCTTTATTGTCGACATTCAGTTGATTCATTTTTCCTGCGCTGTCTGCATACCATAATGACGCTGTGAGATGCGAATTTTTAGCATCACAACCATAGTTCAATAACGTTTCAATGTATGAACGATACGCGTATGTATTGTTTGGTGGTGAAACTAATTTTTGGTTGAGATATACGTCTATCTGACTGAATAGAGAATGAAGCCAATTGTTTACTGGCCCTACTGAGGTGTCAGTGGCTACTAAGGCCTTACCGTCTGATTTGATTATTTTTGCTTTTAAATGAATCATAGTTTGTGACAAATCTAAATATTCATCACTCTGGCCGGGTACTACGAACTCAAGTGGTCCATCGTCCGTTATAGATGATAGCGGCTTATAATTAATCCATTGACCACTTTCTATACTTGTTTGTGTAGGTGGTAACGAAAATAAATCAAGCTCAGTTTTAATACATTCGCATGATTGCGTATGTAGAAAAGCCATTGTTAGATTATTATTATTATTTATCGAACACGTCCAGAACTCTATTTATCTTGTTCTTTACGCGTCCAGCTAACTGTCGCGAGTGAATACGTTTTAGAGTTGCTCTCTTCTTTTTATAACCAGAACCACTCATAAGTGTATCAATTTTGGCTTCCGCTTTTCGTTTCAAATTATTTCCCGCTTCAGATAACCTTTGTTGGAACGATTCTTTTGCAGGACGACTTTCGCTCAAATCTCCTAAGAAACTCATTCCTGTTCTGAGTGCTTCTTTTCCAACGGCACTCGCTCCCTTTTTTAAAAGCGGTAAAACCGTTCTAAATAATCCACTAAAAAAACTTCCTAGACCGTTGCCCCGTTGATAAGCAGAGCCTCGAAAAACAACAGAACCAATCCCGGTTCCTGCTTGATGGTTATAATAAATCTGGTAGGGACAAATTTTCATTTTGAACAGCGTCTAAAGTGTAACTTAACACTTAAAGTTCCGAATTGGAATGGTATTGGTTGTCCCTCAACACATCTTATATCGATTTCGATATTCTGGAAATCTCGCCGGAGTACAGGAATATAATATAGTGGAGAAAATGTCACCATTTTACTAGAACCGTACATATAATTTGAAATATCAACGTGTATAGTTCTTAACAGAGGTGCGAGAACATCTCCAACAAATTGTTGTTCAAGAATATCGCAATATATAAACATTTCAGGATGTATTCCTAGATAAAGATTTGACGAATTATAATATGATAATCTCTCTTCATACAAATCAGTTTCCGGGTTAAACCCTAGCTGCTGTGAAAGTTTTGGAGCTAATTTCAAATAACATATGTGGTTAGTAATAAATTTTATTCTTATACGTTGGATTTTTTTGTCAATTTCGATTTTAATATGCTCTTGAAGTTTAGTATGTTGGTTTATTGCGTTTATTATATCGTCTACGGTGCTATAGTATCCAGGTATGATATGTACCTCTTTTTTATGTATTTTGGGTTTTCCATCCACTATTGTTTTAAAATGATATTTAATATAGTTTTGATGATTACTGACTGTGTAAAAAGTACAAGGATATTGAACTTCAGCTAAAGCAACTTCCCAGTTGCCGTCAAGATGTACACTCTAAATTAGTTGTGTAGTGAATAGTGTTGTTTTATTATCCGGAAAATAATTCATTGAACTATTACTAGGCAGAGTCATATAAAATTCATTTTTAGACATTATTCCTGAAATATTTTATATTTTTTGCCGGTATCCAAGAGTTGAATTTATCAGTATATCCTTTCCACTTGACAAGTACTTTCTTTCTGGTACCACTACCCTTCGATTCGATTATTTTATCTATTTGAAATTCATCATCGGCGTTTATATATACTTTCTGTAATTCCGGTTCATAGAATACACCTTCAATGTTTTCCTGATTTAAATCCTCCAATCTATAAACGGGTGGATGTCTTTTAATTACCGTTTTAATTCTAAATATTTCTTGAGACCAATTACTCGTATAGCCCTTTTCAAATAAATGTTTTTCTCTTGATATACGTACAGTATCTCCGACTTCTAATCTAGGTAATTTATTTTTTATTTTTTTGTCATTCCTATACTGATTTCTCCAGACTTGTAGTACATTTCTATCGTTTACATCTTTCGGCGCTATCTTGGTTGATGAATGTACGGTACTATTGTACGCTTTTAAAAGTTTAGAAAGCATATCGATATATCGGTACGTATTATTACGTGTAAAGTAGCGATACATTCTTGTTTTTAATGTTCTATTTAATCTTTCCACGAAACAAGCTTTTACATCAGGATTCTGGGCAACATAATATTTAATATCATATTCACGCAAAAATCTACGTACACTACTTGCAATGAATTCTGTGCCTTTGTCTGTTTGTAGATATACAGGTATACGATTACTGTCGTTAAATATTTTTTTAAATGCATCAATAATAGTACCCGGTTTCTTATCAGTTAGAGGTATCGCCCAAGCAAATCTACTAAAAACATCAATTACAGTCAAAATGTATTTAAAACCGTCATTGAATTTACTGAGACTTCGCATATCGTTTAAATCAGCTTGAAACAAATCATTAATATTGTAAACCTTGTATTTGTTTCGGAGAAATCTTCTACGTATCGGTTTATGTAACGTGTATGCATCTTGACTACTTAGCCATTTTTTGACATCTTCAGCAGAGTGTTTACCTTTAACTATTTTTTTAAGATTCGATAACCCCGTAAAACCGACCGGATGGGATGGATCAAAATAAATATTTGTCAGTATACGGTTCATGATATAAATTTAAACGTTTCCCACTTGTCGGATGAAGAAACGCGTGTACTTCGGGGAGTACCTTTTTTATTACTGCGGCCCGACGGAGATGGTGTACTAGTATAATCCCTCTTTCTACGTCGATTTCCAATCAGTTCGTTAGGAATATTGTTTCTTTGCAACGCTTTTGAAAATTCTTCCCATCCCGTAGGGTTAGTTCTTCTCCTCGGTCTAATGATATCTCCAATTAAATCAATAATATTTGAATTTGGTATTTCACTATTATTAATACTGACTAAACCGTATTTATCCCACGTAATATTTTTATTTAATTTAAGTATATTTAAAAAACTACTTCCCTTTTCACGATATGTTTTCGGTAAAGTATTTAAAATTATGGCGTCAGCTAATTGTTCGTTTATTTCAATAGACCCGGTTGCGACGTCATTAGAAGTGACGGGTGTATCATTAATTAGAGGAATTTTTACAGGTTCACGTAATTGTTTTTGAAAGTGGAGATATCGTTGAAGATTTTCTTGATATAAATCCCATTTTTCATAATCAGGAATTTTTAAATTTAATACTTTTTTCATATCTTTATCAAGATGCGTGGTTATGTTGTTATCATCATTTACGGTATTTTCACGAAGTTGTTGTAACGTTTCCGGTGTAATTAAAGCATATTTTTTAGCATGTTCCATTTTAATTCTTATTAAATATGCTACTTAAAACACCCGAAATAAGTGGTGCTATTAACAAAGGGAGGAACGCCCCTCCTGACTGAACTAAAATCTTTTTTTTCTGCTTCCAATTATCTCCTCGCTTCACAAGTTTACGTAAAATTTGTTTATGACGTCCAAGATTATGACGTTGTTTTTTATTTAGTTGAACTTTTCCTAGTAGAATATTGTGTATACATTCACAGATACAACGTACGTTACTACTGTCTGCGTTTTTCAACAAAACAGTACGTTGAATTGGTTTCAATGAATGTAAGGCTCGCAAGAAGTTAGCGTTACTGGTTAACGTTTTAGACATAATTACATAATAACCTCTGGTAGTTTCGTATCACCGTATTTATACTTTTTCTTCGGTATATATATGTAAACTAGATTATTGCGTATGGTTCTAAAACGACTCCATTCTGGTGTAGATTGTTTTAAATCGAAAATAAGGTAAGTATGTGGATCTGAAGTAGCATCGTTATAAGCATCTTGAATAAATTTAGTATCTTCTGGACATACTTGTCGCGACAGGTGCAATATCTGTGCTTTATCTCGTGGATTCTTGAAATAAATTATATAATGAGCATTAAGTGACATATCTCGTTGACCTTTGCCCTGATTAAATATATTCTGAGTAATGAAAAATACGGATAAATTTTTATGGTGACTACCCTTTGTAAAAATATCAACCACACGTGAATCTGTTTCACGCATAAGATCGTCTATTATTATCAAGTGCGGGTTATTACCGTCAAAATTATCCATATCGGGTAAACCTTGTTGAAAATTCACGTTAGGTATTGTATTATATAAACTCTGCCAAGTGCTATAGAACCAGGTGACTTTTGTAAAAACTGTGTCGCACATGTTGTGCATATTTTTTAAGAAGCTAACAACAAAGTACGATTTACCACTGCCCGAGGGTCCGGCCACGATGGCGTTAAACGGATGTTTGAATTTGATAGGATCCGACATTTCACCATAAAACAAAAGACGGAAATGACAAAAAGTTTGCTATACAATTCATTTATAATCTCTAATCAAAATAAAAACTTGCATAAACATTTTTATTAAACGGTCAAAATAACAGGAAAACAGAAAGAACAATAATAAAGATTTAATTATAATTTATTCTAGGTTTCTTAAAGCCATAAGGTACAGAAAAATGGTTATCAAAGAAACGACGTTTCATACATTTAACATTAAATATTTTACTCTCTGTACGCGTAATTACATCATGATCGAGAGTATTTCTTATATTATTAGATACAATAACAGGAGGATTACAATTTTCGTCGTTTTCTTTTAGTATCATTCTTTTTATACAATTAAAGTTAATTATTTGAGAGTTTTTATAATTTAAAGTGAAACCTTTAACTTTACATATTTGTTTAGTTTCACGACTAATAGGATTATACACTTTATAGGCATAAGTTTTTGGTCCACCGGAAACAAATTCAGTGATATAACTCCCGGGACCATAACTGCTTAATTCATCGGTCAAGTCTCCTAGAAAATTACCTGTAGGAGGTTCGTACATATCTGGTAAATGATAATAGATTATAGAGTCTGTATCGTAATATAAAACTTGAGAATCTAACTGATGAAGATAGCTGTGTAAATGTAATCTAGCTTGAGCTGTCGTGTATGAAGCAATTACAATGTTTACGGTTCTGAGTTGTTCGGTAGCTTCTGTTTCATGTTCCCAGTTGACATACATCATACGTTCGCCGGCTGGAAGGATCCTGTTGACGGTGACTGATGGATTAGCAAGTAGGTCGTATAATTCTTCAGCCGATGATACGATTGTAGTACGAGGTCTGTTCTCTGTTTGAGCGAATTTTCCTGTTTCAAATTAAAAATTAGTTAGCTTAGAACAATAATAATAAAATTAATAATTACCCCAGAATGAATTGAGCATTAATTTGCCCGTCGCTCTTTTTCCGGCATTTTTTTCGATATTTTCAGGATCCAGTGAAACTCCTTCTTTATGTAGATAATTTTCGATGTAACGTATTTTACTGATGTCATCAATACAGTCTGGAGGATATCCTGTAGCTTCCTGTTTCATTTTCATAAAATTATCTATATATTTTACAAATAATCCACCAGATTTAGTTTCTTTGTTGTATATTGTTATATTGTACTGCCAAATTTCATATACATGTACAATTTTATAACTATGTTGTACAGCTCGCTGTAGTTCATCTGACACCCATGTACCGTCAAATTGTTTTTCTTCTATAGTATGTGAACAATCGTTTTGATTCAGAGTATCACAACATGTGCGGCACAACGAAAACATTAATTTACCATGTACTTTGCGCGGTAATACGGGATGGAGTAAATTGTCGGGCGGTAAAACTCTACATTTAATTAGACCCTCTATTTTATCAATATTGTTATCAGAACCTAATAGCTGATGACACTCGTCGCCTACAAATATTTTCGGATGACCTATCGGATATTTACCGTACTTGCATACATACGGATAGAGACTACATACATCGATATATTTAATTTTTTCCTCATTTTTAATTTTTCGATATAGAGAAACACAACCTGTCCTCCCGCCAAAAAATGAATCACGCGGGTTTAATGGTAGATAACTAATTAATGGATGATTTTCTAATAGCAAACGCTCCTCTTTATTCATAGCTTTTAATTGAATCCTAAATTGACATTCCCAAATTTCAATCACATTAAAACGCAACTCCTTCAATTTTCGTAGTTTTTCTTCTGTCCTCTGAAAACGTGCATTCAAACTTTCTTTAGAATTATTATAAATTGTTTCACTATCGCGATTTGTTTTGTAACATAATTTACATCCGTGATAAAAACATCCCATAAATTCAAATACTAAACGATCGGGAGCATAATACCCGTCAACTTTCAAATTATTTCCCAAGATAATTTCTTTCCCATGACCCGCATGTTCTATCCGTATTTTTCGTAAAGTCTCCTCTCTAATAAGCCATTGTAATGCAATTTTTGATTGGTTATCCGTGAGTCTGTAACCCTCTGTTGGAATTATGCCTATGGTGTTAGGTTGTAAAAATTGTCTTCGGAATACACGATTACACGTGGAGGCTATTGTCACGGCTTCCGTAAAAGGACAGACATTACAATTTTCAATAAATGTTTTCCTAAATTTTTCACATGCTTGGCGTAAGATATCAACATCGGATATACAATATTCGACTATCTCTTGTTCCATTCTAAATACAACATTATTATGAATTTGGTTTGTATGCCAATTTAGAAAATCATCCCGCATATTCATACTCATATTATCCACATTATATTTTTCAATAGATGGGACCGGACCTACGTAAAAACGGTTCTCGTCAGTGTTAAATAAATGCGGAAAGAATCCTTTTTTCAAAGAAACCGGTAAATCCATTGCTTTAGGCAGAGAAGACAAAGACATCGGTAAATAATTGATTGAATCGATAAATCGTATTTTGTAATTAATTTCCATTAATAAGATTTTAGTACCGTTTAAAATTAATTTAGGTTTGAACATTAATGTTTCAGTTAAATATTTAAGAATAAATTGAGCATCAAAGCTTTTTGCATTATGTGCAATACATGTTATTTTATCAAACTCACTTCGCGGTGTGCAAACGTATTGTACAAACGCGGCGACCGGGTCTAGTTTGAATATATGTTGACGAATACCACACATATTACATGGTAAATTTATATCCAGAACATCAGAACAAACGCTACATGATTGTTGTGCCACACATAAGTTTACTTCGTGAATCTTGTAATTATTCCTGGTTTTCTCTTGTTTTGTTTCAAAATCGTAATAAATAAATAACGATTTTTTATCTCTTTTCGGTTTTTTGTCTATGGTTATGTAGCACTGATGTCCACGCGGTTTATAATCTGTACATAATCTGCAAAATATTTCGCCACATATATGTACTCTCTCAGGGGTATGAGTGTATAGTTTTAAACAGTTTGTACATCTTTTTCTGTTATTACATATAGCCCCCTTATGATTATCGAGACATTGTTTTCCGCGGAAGCGTCTGTTGCATTTAGTACACAAGAGACTATCATTAGCAGGTGAACATTGAGGTGTATGGTGACAATAGGCACATATATTAGCACAACGATGTTTACTGCGTTCCCTATACGGTTTATGACATGGTTCACAAAAGTATGCGGTGGAAAAAGCAGCAGTTAAACTTTTAATTACATTATAGTGATTATTATAATATAACAGATTAAGTCGCGGTAGGCTTGTGTCATTCATTCCTTCATAAAGGACGTTGCCCTCTGAACCGTACTCGTACACAATGATATTATACCCAGATAAACATCTTTGAAATTCCTTCAACTCAGGTAACCCGGACCCTTCGGCAGGTATTTTTACACCCGCCTTTAAAATAAGTGCATGGGCACGTGCTGTCTGTATCTTTGATTTATTTTTTGATACGCTTTTAAAATTTGCTTCCTTTTTCGCCCATGATTCGGCAACCACTAACGCCCTCGGTAAGCATAAATTATCAGAGTTCGTTATTTCAATTATACCCAGTTTACGTTTTGATAACTCAGCAAAGCTTAACCCTCGACCATTGAGACTTTTACCTCTTCCAACTGGTACAGATACTCTTGTCATTTCTACTTCGAATTCTCCATTAACAAATATATTTGCATTGCTCTGCATAATATTACTCACTGCACTCCAGATTATATCGATATGTAATTGACTCGCCAGCCTAAAGCTTACCCATATCGGACCGTTCTCAAGAGCAGGTGTGTGTAAAATCAAACCGACATAATCCGTACCGGGGATTGCTTGGGTAATATATTTCATTAGATTTTTCAAACTATTTTTAAACCATTGTACAGGATTTGTATCTACCGGTGGATCAATAAAACGAAACATTGTTCGTTTGCCTATTAGGTTAAACCTTCGTACATGGCTTTCTGTATTTGAAATTACGGTAAAATATTTTTCATACTCATCTTCACTGGTGTTATGTTCGAGGGGTGACGCACCGCTTCCGCTTTGTAAAGACGCCGTCTGTTGTGGTTCAATCTGATGATTGCACGAAACATCAATTATGCTTTCACAAATATTGAAAAACTGTTTTAAATTCTCTTCTTCATCGGTTATTTGTTTATTTCTTTCATCATCTTCTTCTCTTTGAATAATTTCATCACAGATATTCTGTATAGATATTAGATTATTAATTTCACTAGTGCTATTATTAAACATTTTTTATTTTACACTGTTTACTATCAAACAAATTTTATCTTACAGTATACAAATAAAGAAATGTACTAAAAACGAGCGTGTGTGTCTGCCTTATAAAGAGCTAGGCGTGCTTCCCCCTCTTAATAATTTTATAAACATAGACACCGCCCCATTACTAAGTATTTAATTTCATATCTTACCTTTTTCAATAATTGAGGGACCTATAAATATACTTCACCGGTCTTTCACACTAGGACAAGTATAAATAAAAATTATTGTCACTTTATATAATATATTTTTTTTCTCTTAAAATGAAAGTTTTTACATATTCTACATCTTTATATAACTTATTATAATAATGTGTATAATATTCTATAAATATGACTTTAAAATCTAAATTCTTAAAAAATAAATATTCGTATAAACTACTCTTTATGTCTAACTGGTTACTTATACTAAATAAAACTACATTCTGTAAATTTTTTTTATATATATTACTAAAATTATTATATTTTAAATTATTGCTATTAATTATATTACGTACTTCGTTTTCTAACCTAATTAAATTTTTAATATGGTCCTTATTCAAAACTATAAACTTATTCTTAAACCTACACTTCAATTGTTCCCGCGGCAAAATGCTAAAATCTACCCAAACTAAACTATTTATTTTATTCATATCCTCATCACTGCACTTAATTTTTAATTGAACTCTTTTTAAATACCAAACTAACCTACTATAATTTAAAATATCTATAAAAGTTTTTTTAATTCTATCACTTACAATTCGCACAACCACTCGCGGTACAGGGTTAGGTTCTAAACCTACAGCAATAAAAATCCGTCGATTGCTATCAAGAGGGATCGACATTTCACCCAATAGCCGGTCATTGTTGTCGGATGGATTTTGATGCCAGGGCAGCGTAAAGCTTGTGGTTTGTACATCTCCGGTGATGAGGTCCATTTCATTTTTCACCCAGTCGGACATCATTGGACAATCTGGAATATCAATGATGTCCGGGGTGTCATCACCGTCGTCGCTGTATACAAACTGTTGGGCGTAGGGCTCCTCCGACTCCGATTCCGACGACGAAATTAATATCGGTTCCGCACACATTTCCTGAAGCACTTTGTCGAAGTCAGCTTCAGTTATCGGTGATGGATGAATTTGACTTGACTCGCGATGCACTATTTTAGTGTTCAATGAGTCAAAACCGTTTATCGACTCATTGTAGTATGCCGTAGAAGTTGAAGCGTATGGTTTTCTAATTTGTATGTTTTCTATTATTTTAAATTTATTTTTTGAAACAACTCCCGAAGGAGGAATAACAGAATTATCGCAATTTTTAGAAAACATTTTTAAAAATGAAACGCTCAGTTAGAAACTAGAGACAGACTGAATAAAAATATTTTCTGACTTCTTATAGTAAGACAAGAATGCCATATTCGTTTGCATGTGGAGGGGATAGTTCTTCGACAACCAATAGAACCCTACACGATAAAAACCTTCTTTGTGTGTTTATTTGCCTAAAGATTATAATAATAACTTCACACGGAGGTACATCGGGATTTATCAAATACATTAATGAAATAATACACAATAAATAAAATTTAAGTACATATGCTTTATTATTATATTTCATTACAATTGAAGAAATTCGACAAGGTTCGCTTTTTTGTTTTTTCCAAACTCTTTAACGCCCATATATTTTAAACTCATATTGGTAATAGATTTTCTTAAATTCGAAATCTCCTCGTCCGAAAGATCGTCAAAGCGAGATGGTAAATACGTTACAAAACTGTCACATACGGCGAGGATTTTTTTTCCGAAGCTAGTATTTACACTCCGTAAATCATTTAATTTATACGGTTTGTTTATTTCTAATTCAGATATTCTCCTGACTGTTTTATCATTTTTCAACATCCCTCTTTCGTTTAATAAGGAGAAATCCATTTCTATAAAATAACATAATAATTAATTACATACATATAAAATAATTCACAGATATACTTACTTAGCGCGATGTTTGTAAGCGTAGATCTACTGGTACAATGTTCAGGTCTCCATATACCGAAACTCTTTTATACAGCAAATTCAAACAAATAATAACAACAATAGAAAGGTTTTCATTACAATTAAACAAATTGTACAAATAGATTATTACGTAGATATAACTTTTCAAACAATGATGTATACTACTGCATAAATTATCCCTGGCAGGTAGTGGCCGAAGCTAAATACATACAGTGATAGCTGCTAAAAAAAAAAGCCAATTTACGAGACATTAATGGTCCAAAACAAAGGGTTCTTATGAAGCATTTCCGGCCATAAATTACCCTGCAGAAGGTCAAATGTTAAAATAAATATGTTTCGGCGATTCAAATTTATTACTTTGACCTAATTCTCGACTGGTTTTCAAAGTAGCTGATTTGAATAAATTATAGACAGCTCCTACTCTCACCCCTGTATCTTCTTACGGCAGATGAGATCAAGAACTTGACTCTAGGAGCCATAATCGGCTTCATCAAAAATCTGGACCTACTTCCAGAAAACTAAGTAAGGGCTGTGTCACAATAAATCTTCTAGGTCGCGTTGACAAAAAGCGACAAAACGCTTAAACCCTCGTATACATACAATACAATACAATACATGTGCCTTTGGTGCTTTCTTAAAAAAGCTCTGAGAAATCGTTTTGTCTGTGGTTTGCGATCTGAGAGTATTAAACGTAAACTTTTAACAGAAGACAATTTAGACTTTGAAAAGGCATATCAAATAGCTTGTGGGATGGAGCTAGCCGAAGGCCAGTTAAAGGCGATGGGTCCAGAGAGGTCAACCGTCAACAAAATCAGTTAATTCAAAAAGTCAGTCCAGAAGAAGCCAAATGTACCGAAGAACGAAAGTGTGGCCGTCATTGATAAGCATAGCCCTACTAAGTGCAAATATCAGTCATTTACTTCTTGTTATGGATGCGGCAGGAACCACAAGCCCGAAACATGCCCTGCTAAACAGTGGGAGTGCTTCACATGTAAGAAGAAAGGGCATACCATCACAGTTTGTTGCAAGAAGAAAGTCAACCAGCTAGCGGAAGTTGAAGAAAGTTTTGATACACAGTTAGCGAGCCTGAAGATGAACCATCCCTGGGATTCATCTCCAAACTCCAATCTGAGAACGAAAAACCTGTTAACGTAGTGGTAAGCGTAGAAAACAAGCCAGTAAAGTTTGAAATAGACTCCGATGCATGCAAATCGGTAATATACGAGCGATTATATAACAAATTGTTTTCTGAAATTAAATTGAACCCAGTTGACTATAAGTTGAAAGTTGTCACGGGTACTCACGTTAAAATACTAGGTCAAATGAAAGTAAATATTCGCTTCAATGATAGTAGTTATTACTTTACTGAATATTACATTACAGGCAACAGCCGAAATAGTAAACATGAAGATACATTATTTACATTATTTTATACATTATTTACATGAAAATACATTATTTTTTCATCCTAATTCTTATAGAACACTAATTAATTTAATAGGTGAAAGATTTCACGCTATATCCTATATACTAAAAAGGTATGTGTCGTGATGTTTATTTATTTTCATCATGACGATCGCCAAATTTTGTCACAAGCCAAACTGCCTGAACCATGAAAGGGATTGTTGTAATTTTTTTTTTAAATTGCAGGGAATAATGTGTAGTTGTGCCTTTTGGGGGTCTCATATTTTTACTGTAAGTGGTTCTTGTGTAAAAAAATAAAAACTGTGCAAAATTAATAACATGAAACAATGGATCCTAGTAGCCATGTCTAAATTTAAAAAGAGTCACGAGGTCATCTGTCACTTTTGACAATCTGTCTATGAACTTTAAACGATTATAACTTTTTATAGAACATTGATATTAAAGAAGTAAATACAGTATCATGTATAATAGTCTCGAGCAAAGGTGTTACAATTAATTTAAGTTTAAAACATAACGTATTAAATTAATATAAATTTTGACGTTTCCAATGTTAAAAGTCAATGTTGCCAAATGTGTGATGAAGTAACTAAATTAAAACCGAATATTCCTAAATTAACTTCTCTGAAGACGGTGACAGTTATATTAGGATTGACAATATTAATTTATAAATTTAAAAATTAACTACTATTTTTTAATACAAACAGTGTTGCCAAATTATGAAATAGGTAACAAAATAAAAATCAAATATTTCTAAATAAAATAAATTGAACACTGCTGTGATATCAAAAGAAAGAAAACCATAAGGGCCGGTTTTAAAATGACAAAAAAATGTGTCATGTCGATCTGCATTTGTATTGCGCAGAAAGTTGTTAGAAGGATATTGTCCTTGGGCTTTAATGAAACGACACAATGTGGACTGGTGTGCACGAATGACAAAAATATTCTACGTCGATTAGAATTTGTTTTTTACAACATTTTGTCAGAAATATGTTGTGTTTGGAAAAAGTTGTAAGAAGTATGTGGTGTTTAGTATCAAATGAAAAGGTTCGATAAGGGCTGGCGTGTAGAATTACAAAAATGATCAATGTTGATTGGCTTTTGCTTTTTGCAAAACTTTCTCAAATGTACGTCGAGTTTGGTCTCAAATGAAAGGTCTCATTGAGAGCTAGCGAGGAGAATTGACAAAACTGTTCCATTCCGATCGGCTTAGGTTAGTGCATAAAGTTCTCAAAGGTATGTCGAGTTTGGTCTCAAATGAAACATCTCGTTGAGGGCTAGCGTGCAGAATTAACAAAAACGTGCTATGTCGATCGGCTTTTGTTTTTTAGAAAAAGTTGTCAGCAGTGTGTGGTGTTTGGTGTCAAATGAAAGGTTTCGATGAGGGCTGGTGTACAGAATTAACAAAAATGGTTAATTTTGATCGGCTTTTGTTTTTTGCAAAAAGTTTTTAGAAGCATGTCGAGTTTGGTCTCAAATGAAAGGTCTCGTTGATAGCTAGCGTGCAGAATTGACAAAAATGTTCCATTTAGATCGGCTTTTGTTTTCTGCAAAAATTTCTCATAAGTATGTCGAGTTTGGTATCAAACAAAACGTTTAGCTGACGGGAAGCCTGCAGAATTGACAAAAATGCGCCATGTCAATCGCCTTTTGTTTTTTTTGCAAAAAGTTGTCAGAAGTGTGTGGTGTTTGGTCTCAAATAAAAGGTTTCATTGAGGGCTAGCTTGCAGAATTGACAAAAATATTCCATGCCGATCGGCTTTTGTTTTTCGCAAATAGTTGTCAGAAGTATGTGGTGTTTGGTATCAAAATAAAGGACTTGTTTCGTGAAAAATTAACAAAATTGCTTATTGTTGCCCGGCTTTTGTTTTTTGTGAAAAGTTTTCAGAAATATGTCGAGTTTGGTCTCAAATGAAAGGTTTCATTGAGGGCTAGCTTGAAGAATTGACAAAAATATTCCATGCCGATCGGCTTTTGTTTTTCGCAAATAGTTGTCAGAAATATGTGGTATTTGGTCTCAAATGAAAGGTTTCATTGAGGGCTAGCGTGCAGAATTGACAAAAATATTCCATGCTGATCGGCTTTTGTTTTTCGCAAATAGTTGTCAAACGTATGTGGTGTTTGGTATCAAAATAAAGGACTTGATAAGGGTTTCGTGAAAAATTAACAAAATTGCTTATTGTTGACCGGCTTTTGTTTTTTGTGAAAAGTTTTCAGAAATATGTCGAGTTTGGTCTCAAATGAAAGGTCTCGGTGAGGGCTGGCGTGCATAATTGAGAAAAATGTTTCATGTCGACCGGCTTTTGTTTTTTTTTCAAAAAGTTATTACATGCACGTCGTGTTTGGAATCTAATGAAAGGTATTGGTGAGGGCTGACATGCAGATATGAAAAAACCGTTTTATGTCGATTGGCATTTATTTTTTTTGTACTGACAGCGGAGCTCTAGGGAATGCTCGGCGTAGCCGAGAATTCGCTATCCTATATACTAAAAGGCATGTGTCCTAATCTATATTTATTTTCATCATGACGATCGCCAAATTTTCGGACAAACATACAGCCTTAACCATTTATGAAATTGTTATGTATAATAATATCAAGTTGTAGAGAATGATGCGTAGATGTGCCTTTTTGGTGTTTCATATTTTTACGTCGAGCAGTTTTTGCGTAAATTAATAAAAACTACACACTTTTTCCATTTTGAAACAAAATTTTTTAGAAGGATCCTAGTAGCCATGTCTAGATTAAAAAAGAAACAACCTGTCATCTGTCACTTATGGCAATCAGTCTATGAACTTTAAAGGATTGTATTTTCAAATAGAACATTGATATTAAAGAAGTGAATACAGTATCTTTTTAGAAGGATCCTAGTAGCTATGTCTAGATTAAAAAAGAAACAACCTGTCATCTGTCACTTATGACAATAAGTCTATGAACTTTAAAGGATTGTATTTTCAAAAAGAACATTGATATTAAAGAAATGAATACAGTATCATGATTAATAATCTTGAGCAAAGGTGTTACAATTAATTTAAGTTTAAAACATAACGTATTTAATTAATATAAATTTTGACATTTCCAATGTCAAAAGGCAATGTTGCCAAATGTGTAATGAAGAAACTAAATTAAAACCAAATATTCCTAAACTAACTTCACTGAAGACGGTGGCAGTTGAATTAGGGTTGACAATATTAATTTATAAATTTAAAAATTAACTACTATTTTTTAATACCAACAGTGTTGCCAAATTACAAAGTAACTAAATAAATATCAAATATTCCTAAATAAAATAAATTGAATACTTTGCTGTATTTGTTATTAAAAGAAAGGAAACCATAAAGGCCAGTTTTAAAATGACAAAAAAAATGTGTCATGTCGATCTGCATTTGTTTTCCGTAAAAAGTAGTTAAAAGTAGGTCGTCCTTGGGTTTTAAGGAAACGACACAATACGGACTGGTGTGTATGAATGACAAAAATGTTCTACGTAGATTAGAATTTGTTTTTTGCAAAATGTTGTCAGAAAAATGTTGTGTTTGGGTATTTTCGAATTACATAAGTCAATATTGCCAAATGTTTAATAAAGTAACTAAACAAAGAACAAATATTCCCAAATGAACGTTACTGAAGACAGTGAATGTTATATTAGGCTAGGTCACGATGAGGGCTAGCGTGCAAAATGAACAAAAATGTTTTATATCGAACGGCTTTTTTTTTTGGAAAAAGTTGTAAGAAGTATGTGGTGTTTGGTATCAAATGAAAAGGCTCGATAAGGGCTGGCGTGTAAAATTAATAAAAAAGGTCAATGTTGATCGGCTTTTGTTTTTTGCAAAAATTTCTTAAAGGTATGTCGAGTTTGGTCTTAAATGAAAGGTCTCGTTGAGGGCTAGCGTGCAGAATTGACAAAAATGTTCCATGTCGATCGGCTTTTGTTTTATGCAAAAAGTTGCCACAAGTATGTCGTGTTTCGTATCAAATGAAAAGTCTCGGAGCGGGCTAGCGTGCAGAATTGACAAAAATGTGCTATGTCAATCGATATTTGTTTTTTGCAAAAAGTTGTCAGAAGTGTGTGGTGTTTGGTATCATATGAAAGGTTTCAATGAATGCTGGTATGCAAAATTTACAAAATAGGTCAATGTTGATCGGCTTTTGTTTTTTGCAAAAATTTCTCAAAGGTATGTCGAGTTTGGTCTCAAATGAAAGGTCTCGTTGAGGCCTGGCGTGCAGAATTGACAAAAATGTTCCATGTCGATCGGCTTTTGTTTTATTCAAAAAGTTGTCAGAAGTATGTCGTGTTTGGTATCAAATGAAAGGTCTCGGAGGGGGCTAACGTGCAGAATTGACAAAAATGTGCTATGTCGATCGGTAGTTGTTTTTTGCAAAAAGTTGTCAGAAGTGTGTGGTGTTTGGTATCAAATGAAATGTTTCAATGAAGGCTGGTGTGCAGAATTAACGAAAATGGTTAATGTTGATCGGCTTTTGTTTTTTGCAAAAATTTCTCAAATGTATGTCGTGTTTGGTATCAAATGAAAGGTCTCGGTGAGGGCTGGGGTACATAAATGATAAAAATGTTTCATGTCGACCGGCTTTTATTTCTTGCAAAAATTACTCAAAAGTATGTCAAATTTGGTCTCAAATGAAAGGTCTTGTTGAGAGCTAGCGTGCAGAATTGACAAAAATGTGCTATGTCAATCGGTTTTTGTTTTCTGCTAAAGGTGTCAGAAGTGTATGGTGTTTGGTATCAAATGAAAGGTTTCAATGAGGGCTTGTGTGCAGAATTAACGAAAATGGGCAATGTCGATCAGCTTTTGTTTTTTTCAAAACGTTGTCACAAGTATATAGTGTGTGGTATCAAATGAAAAGTCTCGGTGTGGGCTAGCGTATAGATATGATAAAAATGTTTCATGTCGATCGACATTTTTATGCAGAAAGTTGTCAGAAGTATGTGGTGTATGGTATCAAATGAAAGGTCTCGGTGAGTGTTGGGGTACATAAATGACAAAAATGTTTCATGTCGACCGGCTTTTGTTTTTTGCAAAAAATTATTAGAAGTATATAGTGTTTGCAATCTAATGAAATGTTTCATTGAGGGCTCACATGCAGATATGAAAAAACTGTTTCATGTCGATCAGTATTTGTTTTTTGCACTGACAGCGGAGCTCTACTAAAAGGCATGTGTCCCAATCTATATTTATTTTCATCACGACGATCGCCAAATTTTCGGACAAACCTACAGCCTTAACCATTTATGAAATTGATATGTATAATAATATCAAATTGTAGAGAATGATGCGTAGGTGTGCCTTTTTGGTGTTTCATATTTTTACGTCGAGCAGTTTTTGCGTAAATTAATAAAAACCACACATTTTTTTCATTTTGAAACAAAAAATTGTTTAAGGATCCTAGTAGCCATGTCTAAATTTAAAAAGAAACAAGCTGTTATCTGTCACTTATGACAATCAGTCTATGAACTTTAAATGATTGTATTTTCAAATAGAACATTGATATTAAAGAAGTGAATACAGTATCATGAATAATAATCTTGAGCAAAGGTGTTACAATTAATTTAAGTTTAAAACATAACGTATTTATGTGTCGTGATGTTTATTTTCATCACGACGATCGCCAAATTTTGTCACAAGCCAAACTGCCTGAACCATCAAAGGGATTATTGTAATTTTTTTTTTAGATTGCAGGGAATAATGTGTAGTTGTGCCTTTTGGGGGTCTCATATTTTTACTGTGAGTGGTTCTTGTGTAAAAAAATAAAAACTGTGCAAAATTAATAACTTGAAACAATGGATCCTAGTAGCCATGTCTAAATTTAAAAAGAGTCACGAGGTCATCTGTCACTTTTGACAATCTGTCTATGAACTTTAAAACGATTATAACTTTTTTTAGAACATTGATGTTAAAGAAGTAAATACAGTATCAAGTATATTAGTCTTGAGCAAAGGTGTTACAACTAATTTAAGTTTAAAACATAACGTATTTAATTAATATAAATTTTGACGTTTCCAATGTCAAAAGTCAATGTTGCCAAATGTGTGATGAAGTAACTAAATTTAAACCGAATATTCCTAAACACTCTGCTGTGTTTGATATCAAAAGAAAAAAAACCATAACGGCTGGTTTTGAAATGACAAAAAAAAATATGTCACGTCGATCTGCATTTGTTTTGCACAAAAAGTTGTTACAAGTAGGTCGTCCTTGGATTTTAATGAAACACACAATGTGGATTGGAGTGCACGAATGACAAAAATATTCTACGTCGATTAGAATTTGTTTTTTGCAAAATGTTATCAGAAATATGTGTTTTGTATCGAATGAAATGTCTCGGTGAGGGCTGGTGTACAAAAAAGAAAATTTTCCTTGTTGATCGGCTTTTGTTTTATGCAAAAAGATAATAGAAGTATGTCGTGTTTGGTATCTAATGAAAGGTTTCGTAGAGGGCTGAAATGCAAAATTAACAAAAATGTTCCATGTCGATCGGCTTTTGTTTTTTTGCAAAAATTTGTCAGAAATATGTCGTGTTCGGTATAGAATGAAAGGTCTTGGCGAGGGCTCGCGTAGAGAATTGACAAAAATGATCTATGTCGATCTGCTTTTGTTTTATGCAAAATATTCTCAAAAGTATGTCGAGTTTGGTCTCAAATGAAAGGTCTCGTTGAAGGCCAGCGTGCAGAATTTAAAGAAATGTTCCATTTCGATCGGCTTTTGTTTTCCGCAAAAAGTTCTTAAAAGTATGTCGAGTTTGGTCTCAAATGAAACGTCTTGTTGAAGGATAGCGTGCAGAATTGACAAAAATGTTCCATGTCGATCGGCTTTTGTTTTTTGCAAAAAGTTGTCAGAAATATGTCGTGTTTGGTACCGAATGAAAGGTCTTGGCGAGAGCTCGCGTAGAGAATTGACAAAAATGATCTATGTCGATCTGCTTTTGTTTTATGCAAAAAATTCTCAAAAGTATGTCGAGTTTGGTCTCAAATGAAAGGTCTCGTTGAGGGCTAGCGTGTGGAATTGACAGAAATGTTCTATTTCGGTCGGCTTTTGTTTTCTGCAAAAAGTTCTTAAAAGTATGTCGAGTTTGGTCTCAAATGAAACGTCTTGTAGAGGGATAGCGTGCAGAATTGACAAAAATGTTCCATGTCGATCGGCTTTTGTTTTTTGCAAAAAGTTGTCAGAAATATGTCGTGTTTGGTATCGAATGAAAGGTCTTGGCGAGGGCTCGCGTAGAGAATTGACAAAAATGATCTATGTCGATTTGCTTTTGTTTGATGCAAAAAATTCTCAAAAGTATGTCGAGTTTGGTCTCAAATGAAAGGTCTCGTTGAGGGCTAGCGTGTGGAATTGACAGAAATGTTCTATTTCGATCGGCTTTTGTTTTCTGCAAAAAGTTCTTAAAAGTATGTCGAGTTTGGTCTCAAATGAAACGTCTTGTTGAAGGATAGCGTGCAGAATTGACAAAAATGTTCCATGTCGATCGGCTTTTGTTTTTTGCAAAAAGTTGTCAGAAATATGTCGTGTTTGGTATCGAATGAAAGGTCTTGGCGAGGGCTCGCGTAGAGAATTGACAAAAATGATCTATGTCGATCGGCTTTTGTTTTATGCAAAAATTTCTCAAAAGTATGCCGAGTTTGGTCTCAAATGAAACGTCTTGTTGAGGGCTAGCGTGCAGAATTGACAAAAATGTTCCATTCTGATCGACTTTTGTTTTCTGCAGAAAGTTCTCAAAGGTATGTCGAGTTTGGTCTCAAATAAAACGTCTTGTTGAGGGCTAGCGTGCAGAATTGACAAAAATGTGCTATGTCGATCGGTTTTTGTTTTTTGCAAAAAGTTGTCAGAAGTGTATGGTGTTTGGTATCAAATGAAAGGTTTCAATGAGGGCTGGTGTGCAGAATTAACAAAAATTGTCAATGTTGATCGGCTATTGTTGTTTTGCAAAACGATGTCAGAAGTATAGAGTGTTTGGTATCAAATAAAAAGTCTAAAAATAAAAATAAAAACTGTTCAAAATTAATAACTTGAAACAATGGATCCTAGTAGCCATGTCTAAATTTAAGAAAAGTCACGAGGTCATCCGTCACTTTTGACAATCTGTCTATGAACTTTAAACGATTATAACTTTTTATAGAACATTGATATTAAAGAAGTAAATACAGTATCATGTATAATAGTCTTGAGCAAAGGTGTTACAATTAATTTAAGTTTGAAACATAACGTATTTAATTAATATAAATTTTGACGTTTCCAATGTCAAAAGTCAATGTTGCCAAATGTGTGATGAAGTAACTAAATTAAAACCGAATATTCCTAAACTAACTTCAGTGAAGACGGTGGCAGTTGTATTAGGATTGACAATATTAATTTATAAATTTAAGAATTAACTACTACTTTTTAACACAAACAGTGTTGCCAAATTATGAAGTAGGTAACTAAATAAAAATAAAATATTCGTAAATAAAATAAATTGTACACTTTGCTGTGTTTGATATCAAAAGAAAAAAAACCATATGGGCCGGTTTTGAAATGACAAAAAAAATATGTTACGTCGATCTGTGTTTTGTATCGAATGAAAAGTCTCGGTGAGGGCTGGTGTACAAAAAAGAAAATTTTTTATGATAATCGGCTTTTGTTTTATGCAAAAAGTTAATAGACATATGTCGTGTTTGGTATCTAATGAAAGGTCTCGGCGAGGGTAGGGTAGAAATTTGACAAAAATGATCTATGTCGATCGGCTTTTGTTTTTTGCAAAAAGTTGTATAAAGTATATCATGTTTGGTCTCAAATAAAAGATCTTGTTGAGGGCTCGCGTGCAGAACTGACAAAATCGGTCTATGTTGATCGGCTTTTGTTTTATGCAAAAAGTTAATCGAAGTATGTCGTGTTTGGTATCTAATGAAAGGTCTCATTGAGTGCTGATGTCGAGAATTAACAAAAATGTTTCATGTCGATCGGCTTTTCTTTTTTGCAGAAAGTTGTTAGAAGTATATCGTGTTTGGTATAAAATGAAAGGTCTTGATGAGAGCTGACATGTAAAATTAACAGAAATGGTTCATGTTGACCCGTTTTTGTTTTTTGGAAAAAGCTGTTAGAAATATGTCGTGTTTGGTATCAAATTAAATGTCTTGATGAGGGCTGATGTGCAGAAGTGACAAAAAATTACCAAGTTGTTCTGCATTTGTTTTTTTACAATTACTTGCCGGAAGTACACCGTATTTGATATTAAATGAAAGCATTCGACAAGACCTGCCTTGCAGAAATAAAATTAGCTTTCAAATGTTAATATTTCACTGACGCCGGAGGCCTAGGGAACGCTCAGCGTAGCTGAGCATTCGCTAGTCCTATATACTAAAAGGCATGTGTCCCAATCTATATTTATTTTCATCATGACGATCGCCAAATTTTCGGACAAACCTACAGCCTTAACCATTTATGAAATTGTTATGTATAATAATATCAAATTGTAGAGAATGATGCGTAGGTGTGCCTTTTTGGTGTTTCATATTTTTACGTCAAGCAGTTTTTGCGTAAATTAATAAAAACCACACACGTTTTTAATTTTGAAACAAAAATTTTTAGAAGGATCCTAATAGCCATGTCTAAATTAAAAAAGAAACAACCTGTCATCTGTCACTTACGACAATCAGTCTATGAACTTTAAAGGATTATATTTTCAAATAGAACATTGATATTAAAGAAGTGAATACAGTATCATGATTAATAATCTTGAGCAAAGGTTTTACAACTAATTTAAGTTTAAAACATGTCGGTGATGTTTATTTATTTTCATCATGACGATCGCCAAACTTTGTCACAAGCCTAACTACATTAACTATGAAAGGTATTGTTGTAATTTTTTTTAGGTTGCAGGGAATAATGTGTAGTTATGCCTTTTGGGGGTCTCATATTTTTACTGTGAGTGGTTATTGTGTAAAAAAATAAAAACTATGCAAAACTAATAACTTGAAACAATGGATCCCAGTAGCCATGTCTAAATTTAAGAAGAGTCACGCTGTCATCCGTCACTTTTGACAATCTGTCTATGAACTTTAAACGATTATAACTTTTTTTAGAACATTGATATTAAAGAAGTAAATACAGTATCAAGTATATTAGTCTTGAGCAAAGGTGTTACAACTAATTTAAGTTTAAAACATAACGTATTTAATTAATATAAATTTTGACGTTTCCAATGTCAAAAGTCAATGTGCCAGATGTGTGATAAAGTAACTAAATTAAAACCGAATATTCCTAAACACTTTGCTGTGTTTGATATCAAAAGAAAAAAAACCATAAGGGCCGGTTTTGAAATGACAAAAAAAAATATGTCACGTCGATCTGCATTTGTTTTGCGCAAAAAGTTGTTACAAGTAGGTCGTCCTTGGATTTTAATGAAACGACACAATGTGGATTGGAGTGCACGAATGACAAAAATATTCTAAGTCGATTAGAATTTGTTTTTTGCAAACTGTTATCAGAAATATGTGTTTTGTATCGAATGAAAAGTCTCGGTGAGGGCTGGTGTACAAAAAAGAAAATTTTCCATGTTGATCGGCTTTTGTTTTATGGAAAAAGTTAATAGACGTATGTCGTGTTTGGTATCTAATGAAAGGTGTCGGCGAGGGCTCGCGTAGAGATTTGACAAAAATGATCTATGTCGATCGGCTTTTGTTTTTTGCAAAAAGTAGTATAAAGTATATCATGTTTGGTATCAAATAAAAGGTCTTGTTGAGGGCTCGCGTGCAGAACTGACAAAAACGGTCTATGTTGATCGGCTTTTGTTTTATGCAAAAAGTTAATAGAAGTATGTCGTGTTTGGTATCTAATGAAAGGTCTCGTTGAGGGCTGAAATGCAAAATTGACAAAAATGTTCTATGTCGATCGGCTTTTGTTTTTTGCAAAAAGTTGTCAGAAATATGTCGTGTTTGGTATCGAATGGTAGGTCTTGGCGAGAGCTCGCGTACAGAATTGACAAAAATGATCTATGTCGATCTGCTTTTGTTTTATGCAAAAAATTCTCAAAAGTATGTCGAGTTTGGTCTCAAATGAAAGGTCTCGTTGAGGGCTAGCGTGCAGAATTGACAGAAATGTTCCATTTCGATCGGCTTTTGTTTTTTGCGAAAAGTTCTCAAAAGTATGTCGAGTTTGGTCTCAAATGAAACGTCTTGTTGAGGGATAGCGTGCAGAATTGACAAAAATGTTCCATGTCGATCGGCTTTTGTTTTTTGCAAAAAGTTGTCAGAAATATGTCGTGTTTGGTATCGAATGAAAGGTCTTGGCGAGGGCTCGCGTAGAGAATTGACAAAAATGATCTATGTCGATCTGCTATTGTTTTATGCAAAAAATTCTCAAAAGTATGTCGAGTTTGGTCTCAAATGAAAGGTCTCGTTGAGAGATAGCGTGCAGAATTGACAGAAATGTTCCATTTCGACCGGCTTTTGTTTTCTGCAAAAAGTTCTTAAAAGTATGTCGAGTTTGGTCTCAAATGAAAGGTCTCGTTGAGGGATAGCGTGCAGAATTGACAAAAATGTTCCATGTCGATCGGCTTTTGTTTTTTGCAAAAAGTTGTCAGAAATATGTCGTGTTTGGTATCCAATCAAAGGTCTTGGCGAGGGCTCGCGTAGATAATTCACAAAAATGATCTACGTCGATCTGCTTTTGTTTTATGCAAAAAATTCTCAAAAGTATGTCGAGTTTGGTCTCAAATGAAAGGTCTCGTTGAGGGTGAGCGTGCAGAATTGACAGAAATGTTCCATTTCGATCGGCTTTTGTTTTCTGCAAAAAGTTATTAAAAGTATGTCGAGTTTGGTCTCAAATGAAAAATCTCGTTGAGGGATAGCGTGCAGAATTGACAAAAATGTGCTATGTCGATCGGCTTTTGTTTTTTGCAAAAAGTTGTCAGAAATATGTCGTGTTTGGTATCGAATGAAAGGTCCTGGCGAGGGCTCGCGTAGAGAATTGACAAAAATGATCTATATCGATCTGCTATTGTTTTACGCAAAGAAATCTCAAAAGTATGTCGAGTTTGGTCTCAAATGAAAGGTCTCGTTGAGGGTGAGCGTGCAGAATTGACAGAAATGTTCCATTTCGATCGGCTTTTGTTTTCTGCAAAAAGTTATTAAAAGTATGTCGAGTTTGGTCTCAAATGAAACGTCTTGTAGAGGGATAGCGTGTAGAATTGACAAAAATGTGCTATGTCGATCGGTTTTTGTTTTTTGCAAAAAGTTGTCACAAGTGTATGGTGTTTGGTATCAAATGAAAGGTTTCAATGAGGGCTGGTGCGCAGAATTAACAAAAATTGTCAATGTCGATCGGCTTTTGTTTTTTGCAAAAGGTTGTCACAAGTATATAGTGTTTGGTATCAAATGAAATGTCTTGGTGTGGGCTAGCGTACAGATATGATAAAAATGTTTCATGTCGATCGACTTTTGTTTTATGTAGAAAGTTGTCAGAAGTGTGTCGTGTTTGGTATCAAATGAAAGGTCTCGGTGAGGGCTGGGGTACATAAATGACAAAAATGTTTCATGCCGAACGGCTTTTGTTCTTTGCAAAAAATTATTGGAAGTATATCGTGTTTGCAATCTAATGAAAGGTCTTGGAGAGGTCTGAAGTGCAAATATGAAATAATTGTTTCATGTCGATCGGCATTTGTTTTTTGCACTGACAGCGGAGCTCTAGGGAATGCTAGTAATAACCTAAAATAACAATATACCTACATTATTTATTTTAAAAAGATAATAATTTTTTTAAATTACAATGAACTATATCTAACGACGAGGATATTTCGTTTATATTTCGATATAATCTATTCATTAACGACTGTTGACCAAAATTGGTTTTACAAAAGTTTATATTAAATGGTTTTTGAGCCTTGGATGTATATTGTGGTACATTTAATTTAAATAATTTCAATAATTCAGGTGCGTCTATTAGACCATTAAGAATTTTAAAGGCAAATATAGTTTCTGCATTTTTTCTTCGAATCGATAACGGTTTAAAGTTTAATATATTAAGTCTGTCAGTATATGTGAAATTTTCTTTATTTATTCTGATTTTATAAAAGATGTAATTTACAATTTTTTTTTAATGTTTTCTAATCTATTTGTACTGTTGTTATAATAATATTATAGAATTGAAATTTGAAAAGCCTTTACACTGACGTATTATGAATCCGCACAACTTAATAGTGTTTTTGATGATGAAATCGATGTGGAATTTAAAGTTTAATCCAGTGTCAAAAAATATTCCTAGGTCTTTAATAAGATTTACTTTTTCGAGTTGAAAATTATTTAGCTGGTATTTAAATTCGATTATCGTTTGCTTTCTAGAAAAAGTGATATGTTTACATTTATCAATATTTAATTCCATGTGGTTTAGTTTACACCAGGTTTCAAGAACATTTATATCGTTCTGTACAAATTCAGCATCCTGTAAGGATGAGATTTTACAATATAGTTTTAAGTCATCTGCAAACATTAAACATTTTACTATTTTAAATATGTTTATGATATCATTTATGTAGATTAAGAATAAAACAGGGCCCATATGAGATCCTTGTGGAATTCCAGAACGTACAGATATTTTGTTAGACACATGGTCTTTGATTTTAACATATTGATATCTATCTGACATGTATGAGTGTAACCAATTTAAAAGACTGCCAGTAATGCCATTTTTTTCTAGTTTAAGTAGTAGAAGGAATGATTTACCCGGTCAAATGCCTTTTTGAAATCTGTATAGATTGAGCCGACTTCACTACCTTCACTTATTGATTCTTCAATATAATTTAAATAAATGACTGAATTTGTACAAGTGGATCTATTTTTCATAAATCCATGTTGCTCCGGACATATTACATTTTTGAAACTAAACATAAGTTCGTCTGTTACAATTGAATCAATTATTTTAGAGAAAACATTTAAACCAGAGATGGGTCTATAATTTTTAACATCGTTTTTACTATCAGATTTATGAATTGGTGTAATGTAAGTTTATTTCTACACAGATGGAAAAATTCCTGATTTGATGGATTTATCATATAATATATGCAGTGGATAAGTCAGGGATGGACTGCACATTTTTACAAAATGAGGAAGAATATTATTGGGTCCTGCACTTTTATTACTATCTAAATTTACTAATTTTTTGAAAACTATTTTACTTGTGACTAATATATTGTTAAGAGTGCAAGTTACATTTGTTGTTGAATCGATATTAACAGTATTAGAGTTAATTAGCACGTAGACTGTTTTAAAATAGTTTGCAAATAAATTGGTTATAGATGTCGCATTTGATGCTTTTTGATCATTGAAAGTCATCGTGTTTGGAATGTCACTACTATTATTTTAGATTTTACAAGCTTCCAAAATGATTTTATGTTGGAGTTCATGTTATTTTCAACATTATTTATAAAATTATTATAGTCTATTTTAATTGAATTTTTAGATTTAGATCTTAGATCGTTGAAAATATGTTTATCGCCTACATTATTAAACTTTTTCCATTTTTGGTATATTTTGTTTTTGTTTCTAATTAGTTTTTTAGTACCAGCAGTAAACCAGCAGGGAAATTTCTTGTTATTTACGCAATAGGTTTTGGGTACAAATTTATCTACAGCGAAATATATAATATTGTATAAAGTATTAGTACAATTATTGATATCTGTTTCATTAAACAATTCATTCCAATTGAAGGAACTTAAAAAATCATTAATTATATCATAATTAGCTTTTCTAAAGTTGTATTTCCAGTTCGTGCTGAATTGTAAGTATTCTGTAGTTGTATCAGTATACAAAATTTCTATATGTAGAGGGGGATGGTAGTCATCTATATCTAACAGTTGTGACTCACTGAAGGAGACTTTAACATGTTCAGTTTTATTAACAAATACTAGGTCTAACATCTTATCATACTTATTATATACATTATTAAATTGATTAAGCCCTATAAAATTAAAATTGTCTGTCATATTTACAATTCTAGTATCATTTAAATACAAAGGATCATAGTAATTTTCAGTTTGAGTCCACTTTACATTTGGTAAATTAAAGTCCCCAGCTAAACACATGATAGCGGTTGGATGACATTCGGTAAATATTGTTTACGGTTTCGGTAAATATTTCAAAAATGTTTAAATTACTTACTGGAGGTAGATATACACCACAAATAATTATTTCACTTTTACCACAAATTATTTTCACCCACATATCTTCTACTACTGAAGCACTTTGTTGAATTTGAAAAGAGTTTAATTTGTTGTTAACGGCAATCAGAACTCCTCCACCTCGTTGTTTCCCACTGGTTTCGGCACTTCTCTCGTCTCTCCTGTACACTGTATAGTTTTTATAAAATAATTCGGTGTCTAGAAGTGAGTCGTTCAACCACGTTTCTGTTAGCACAATCACATCATAATTTGAATTTACTGATTTTTTATAAAGTTTATCTGTTTTTGTTCGAAGACCGCGGACATTTTGATAATACATGATTAACCGATTTAAGATGACTCTATTTATAGCTTTTTTGCTTATTTGATGCATTTATGTCAACAATAGCAGGGACACCATTTACAAATTTTATTGTTTTATTATTTATTCCTTTATTTTTGTATTCTTCTATTTCGTTTTTTAGCCTTGAAAATAAGTTGGCAATAGAATCGCGTTGTAATTTTGTTTTATCATTAGTTATTTTTATATTAGGGAAATTAAGCTTAGACTGATTTTTTAATAAGTAATTCGCATCGTTAGGAGTATCAAATGTTATTTTTATTGGCCTTATTTTACTTCCGTTGTATTTTCCTATACGATTTATTTTTAAATTATTAGTTTCAAAGTTTTTAATTTTCGAAATTATTTTTATCACTTTATTGAAATAATCTTCTATTCTATTGTCCCGTGTTTCTTTGATTGATTCACATATATTAAATAGCAGCACATTTTTTGCACGCCACAACCTTTCAGTCACTTCGTTTATAATAAATTCAGAATTTTCACTTTGATTTACAGTTTTAGGAGCAGTATTAAGATCGTTTATATCATTTCTCAAGCTTATTATTTCCTTTTGAAGTGACACAGTCGTAGTTTGCAATTTACTTATGATATTAGTTTGATGTTTTATAGTTTTGCAACTTAGGCATAGGAAAATAATGCTTCTGTTGTTGTCTTTTAAACACAGAATTTCTTGTCGTTGTAATCCGGAGCAAGTTGTATGTATATAATGATTACAAATATCACACTGGATTTTATCTTGACGAACTATGGGTGTTTTGCACACAATACAATTTACATTCATAGCTGATGAGGAGCGAAAAAATATACGTCTGTACTCTACGAGTTTTAACACATTTGTTTTTAGTGATTATAAGCAGTCAGTATAATTTCATGTCCTTATTAGGTAGAAATTGGCTAAGCATTATAAGTATAAGTAGACTAAAATAATTAAGTCCGAAACAAATAAAATCAATCAAGTATGCAAGATTGGTCAAAATTATAGGAACAGTACCTGCAATGTAAAAAATTGGATCCAAATAATGTCTAGTTATGATAATCAGGAATCATATTTATCGTTAGTCAGTTAAAAATAATTTGAAAATTAAATTGAAACAAAACTTTCCTAATACTTTTAGAGTTGAACCTAATTCTAGCGTTAAACATTTTCAAGTTGAATTAAATTTAAAAGACGGTACTAATCCCTTGTTTCACAGACCATATACTGTACCCTTTTCTATCAGAGATAAAACAGTGTAGCGAACCCAGGGTCGCGGCGCGGGCGGCGGCGCGGGCGGCGGCCGCTAGCGAGCAGGTCAGAGCACGTCCGTCCGCTCCCCATTGTTCTGATTTACAAGGAATCAAAGAATATTCTAGAATGATGTGTTTTAATATAAATACCCCAAGCAAAAGATCGCGAGGACAGTCTTGTGTTAATACGTGTACTGTACAGATGGTGATATAAATAAATAGACGATGATATAAATAGTGTTGTAATAAATATTGCTTAGTTTTAATTGTTTAAATAAATTATCTTAGTGTTTAAGTCTTTAGTAATAATAATTAGTTTTTAAATTAGTATTTATGTTTGTTAATTCTTAGTGTTAGTTATTTTTATTTATTCTTTATAATTCATATTTCTTTAATTAAACTTAGTTATATAAATATTAGTGTCTTAATCAATTTTACACTTCACCTAAATAAATAAAACGTTACAATTGGTGTCAGGTGTGAGGGTTATTAAAAACTGTGAAGTGTAAAATAAAAATAAATAAAATGGCTACTAAACAAGTAAAATTAAGTGAATTAAAAGTGGCTGATCTCAAGAGGGAGCTGGAAGAACGAGAGTTGGAGACATCGGGAACCAAGTCTGTTTTACAACATCGTCTACGGCAAGCTTTGGTAGAAGCTGGTGAAAATCCTGATGACTTTTTATTCGAAATTACGGGTAGCTTGCCCGATTTTGGTAAAATTATGGAGGAAAAGTTAGCAGAAAGTTCTAAAAAATCTGATGAAAACTTACAAAAACTGGTAGAAAACTCTCGAACATTAGAACAAAAATTAGAAGAAAATTCTAGAACTTTAGAACAAAAATTAGAGGAAAATTCTAGAAAACTAGATGAAACTTCTATTACTTTAGAACAAAAATTAGAAGAAAATTCTAGAAAACTAGCTTAAACTGCTAGAGCTTTAGAAGACAAATTAATAGAAAATTCCAGAAGTTTAGAACAAAAATTGGAAGAAAAATTAACAGAAAATTCGAGAACTTTAAAAGAAGAATTAACTGAAAAGTCTAGAATGTTGGAAGAGAGAATAGAAATTTACGAGAAGAAAGTTGAAGAGTTACAGCAAAATTTCTCTAAAATTACGCCAGCGGTGTCAAATTCTAATGTGGCGGATATAATTCAAGAAAACAAAATAGTGGACCATAATTCAAAACTGCACATTAAAACACCCGAATTCGACGGCAAGTCATCATGGCCGAATTATGTAAAACAATTTGAAGCCGCTGTCAAAGCAAATGGTTGGACATCTAAGGAGAAGGCTACAGCGTTGACAGTTTCACTGCGTGGAGAAGCCATCGATATCCTACAGACGCTAAAAGAGGATGAACAGGAAGACTACGAACAACTTGTTAAGCGATTGGATATGCGATATGGCAATGCGCATTTGGAGCAGGTGTACCAGACGCAATTGAGGAACCGGTATCAAAATTCTAAAGAGAACTTGCAAGAATTTGAAGCTGACATAGCTCGCCTGGTTCGTCTTGCACACTCTACAGCCCCTGACAGCGTTTTGGAATGTCTAGCTACACAAGCATTTATCTATGGGGTCCGAGACAATGAAACTCAGGAGGCACTACGATTGGCTCGACCAAAAACTCTGGTTGATGCACTTTCATATGCCTTAGATCATGAAGCTGCAAAACAAGCTTCACGCAACCAATCGCGAGTGCGAATTATCGATGCTGAGAGGATTGAAGGCACTGAGGATCTAGATGACAGGATAAGACGAATTTCATCTGAAATTCATGGCGCGGGAAGAAAGAAACTCCGCTGTTGGAATTGCGGTGAATTAGGTCACCCGCAAAGGCTCTGCAGAAAACAACAGAGGAAAGCAGAAGCAAGAAAGGAAGAAAAAGAGTCGGGAAACTAAGTCGGGTTGATGCGAAGGGGCAATCGTCGACCCGTATTCCAGTAGCCCCAGAATCCATTAGTTATGTCGCATCTCTTCATCACCAAGCTAACAGTGTCTATGTAGACGGCTCTATCGACAGCAGGCCGCTTAAAATGTTGCTGGATACGGGTGCGACAAAAACAATAATCAGACCCGACTTAGCAAGAAAACTGTGCAGAAAACATCTACTTCCAACAAAGTGGCAGATACGCACAGCCACCGGAGAACAAGCTACCGCATCAGGAGAAATAGATTTGAGCATCACTGTTGGAAAAACGTGCATTAAACATCGTGTGCTGGTAGCTGATGTAGAAGATGAATTCATTCTCGGCATGGACATTATGAAAAAGCATGGATTTAAACTTGACCTGAAGAATGGAGCGATGATGGTCAATGATGAAGAATTGGTATTAAATCCACGAGACGACAATGCTATGCGAGTACTAATAACGGAAGATGTAACCCTCCCAGAACGAAGTGAATCAATCGTGGATGCACAGCTAGAGGGTAGCTTCTGTGAGGGAAACATTGTCATGCTCCATCCGAAAAACGATGATGCCAAAACTGGGACTGGAGTTGTAATTGGAAAAGCCTTGCTCAAAACCGACAAGATAATCCCAGTTCGAGTAATGAACATAAATTTTTATCCCGTTATACTGAAGAAAGGGACCATAGTAGGAGAATGCTCAACGGTATCATCGATTATTCGAACTGTGAAGGCCAAAGACAGCACATCCTGTGAAGTTCCGGATATTCTATTGAAGGAGCTGTCAACATCGTTCCAGGACTTGACCGCCGACCAGAAAACCAAAGCTAAGAATTTAATTGGCAATTTTCAAGATGTGTTCCAATTGGACAAGAAGGACAAAGGAAGAACCAATGTAGTCCATCATAAAATAGACACCGGAGACGCAAGACCCATCCGCCAAACAGCAAGAAGATTACCACTGGCAAAGCGGGAAGAAGCAGAAGAAATTATTGAGGACATGAGGATGGAAGGTGTGATTGAACCTTCAAGCAGTCCATGGGCTTCACCAGTGGTGCTAGTGAAGAAGAAGGATGGCTCTACAAGATTTTGCGTCGATTATCGTCAACTTAACAACGTGACGAAAAAGGATAGCTACCCGCTACCCCAAATAGACGATACACTGTACACATTGGCAGGATCAAAGATTTTCTCTACTCTTGATCTAAAGAGCGGATACTGGCAAGTAGATTTAGATCCAAAAGAAAAAAAAAGCAGCCTTTACCATCGGTACCGGTCTGTGGCAATTTACTGTTATGCCATTTGGGCTCTGCAATGCCCCTGCAACGTTTGAACGACTTATGGAAACCGTGTTGGCTGGACTGTCGTGGAAAACATGGTTGGTTTACCTCGACGATATTATTGTGGTAGGAAAAACGTTTGAGGACCACATGAAGAACTTGGAAGAGGTTTTCCAAAGATTGAGGAAGGCTAACCTGAAACTCAGTCCAAAGAAGTGTCACTTATTTCAAAAAGAAGTTCATTATCTTGGACACGTAGTTTCTGGTAAGGGAATTGCAGTTGACCCTGAGAAAATAAGGGCTGTGAGTGACTGGCCAGTACCGAGAGATAAACACGAATTGAGAAGTTTCCTTGGTCTCTGTACATACTACCGACGTTATGTACCTGGATTTGCCAACATAGCGAAGCCATTGACAAGGCTTACTGAAGAAGGCAGAAAATTTATCTGGGAGATGGACTGTCAAGCTGCGTTCATACAACTTAAATATTCCTTGACAAGCGCACCTGTCCTAAGTTATCCTTTACCAGAAGGAGAATTCGTTTTAGATACAGATGCCAGCAACGTTGGAATTGGTGGCGTTCTTTCCCAGATACAAGACGGACAAGAGAAGGTTATTGCCTATTTTAGTAAGACCTTGTCAAAACCAGAGAGGAATTATTGCGTCACCAGAAAAGAACTTTTGGCTATCGTGAAATCCGTGGAGCACTTCTACAAATATTTGTACGGTAGAAGATTTCTTGTAAGAACTGACCACGCTGCTCTCAAATGGCTACTACAATTTAAGAATCCTGAAATCAGGCAGCTAGATGGATTGAAAGATTGTAAGAATATAACTTTGTTATTGAGCATCGAGCAGGTACAAGCCATCGTAATGCTAACGCATTATCAAGAAGACCTTGCCAAGACGAATGCAAGCATTGCAGTCGTCTAGAGGAAAAACTCTCTACCATCGCTAGAACAACAGTAGTGAATGATAGTTGGCAAACGGAAGACCTTCGCAAGGACCAAGAGAATGACTCGGACTTAAAAATCATACTGGATTGGAAACGTGGAGATAGCAGACCAGTTTGGGAAGATGTTGCACGACACTCACAAAGTGTAAAATCGTACTGGGCGCAGTGGGACTCTATTGTTGTTGAAGAGGGCCTCCTGAAACGTGTCATAGAGAATACTGAAGGTACTGAGAGTAGAACTCGTTGATAATCCCTAGAAATAGAGTACCGGAAGTTTTGGAGGAGATCCACGACGGATCTGGACATTTTGGAGTAAATAAAACCCTCGAGAGATTGCGCCAACGATTTTACTGGGTAAATTGCAAAGAAGATGTTAAAGAGTCGTGCAAGAAATGTGTGGTCTGCGCGGGAAGTAACGGGCCACATAGGAAAAGAAGATCTCCTATGCGCCAATATAACGTTGGAAGTCCCTTTGAACGCATTTCGATTGACGTGGCCGGACCATTCCCCGAAACTGATGATGGAAGTAAATACATAGTAGTAGTAATGGACTACTTTACTAAGTGGGTTGAAGCCTATCCATTACCCAACCAGGAAGCCGTAACGGTCGCTGAAGTCTTGGTAAAAGAATACATCTGCCGATTTGGAGTACCGCGAGAGATACATTCCGACCAAGGAAGGAATTTCGAGTCTGCTCTGTTCCAAAATATCTGTAAGATATTAGGAATAAAGAAAACCAGAAATACTGCATTACACTCGCAGTCTGATGACATGGTTGAACGGATGAATAGAACAATAAATCGGTATTTGTGAAAGGTAATCTCTAACCATCAACGTGCATGAGACAACAGGGCAGACACCAGCTAACATCTTATTCGGGCGGGAGTTGCGCATACCATGCGACCTGGTATTTGGCAGTAAACCCGGTGAAGATCTAGCCGGGGAGGACTATGTAACGGACTTACGGAGAAGAATGAATCACATCCATGAACAAGTCCGCACAAACATTCAAGGTGCCAGCGATCGGATGAAGGACCAGTATGACGTCAAGGCTGAAAAAGGTGGTTTTCAACCTGGGAATTTGGTGTGGCTTTACATTCCACAAAGACGTCGTGGCTTATCACCGAAGCTACAAAATAATTGGGAAGGTCCCTACGAGATCGTAAAGAGAATAAATGATGTGGTCTACAGAATTAGGAAAACACCTAATGGAAAGCCGAGAGTAGTCCACTTCAATCGGTTAGCCCCTTTCGCTGGTGATAACTTTGACGATCATCGTGGAGCGACGGTTCGCCGGGTTGTACCTGAGGAACCTACATTTGAAGACTTCATGGAAAGTCATTCTACTGGTCATAAGGCTCGGTATGGCGTGACACGAGAAGAACAACGAGATCTGTTCACCGTGTCCCCAGAGTATTCTCTCGCACATTGTGTAGCGAAAGATATTAAAATGTCCCGCGGCATCGCTTCAGTTTTTAAAAGAAAATTTGAACGAGTACAAGAACTGGCCAACCAACGTCCAACTGTTGGAAAAACGCTACAACTGAAGGATGATAACGTAGAAAACAAGCGATACCTTTACTACCTGGTTACCAGACAATACTCATATCAGAAGCCGTCATACCGCAGTTTATGGGACTCGTTGTGCGATATGAAGGACCATATTTTGAAGAACGACATTATGAAGCTGGCAGTACCGAAGATAGGCTGTGGACTAGATGGTTTGAATTGGAGGATTGTTAGAAGCATGTTAGAAACAATCTTCCGCTTTACCGGAGTGGAAATTCTAGTCTGCAGCTTCAACTCTACCGGTCAAGAAGAGCTCAAACGGACCGTCGACTGTTATTTCTTCAAGTCTTCCAGATGCACCAAGGGTGATGCCTGCAGATTTCGTCATAACGAACTGTTCCGGGACGAAACAGTCTTAAGGAGGGGGCAATGTAGCGAACCCAGGGTCGCGGCGCGGGCGGCGGCGCGGGCGGCGGCCGCAAGCGAGCAGGTCAGAGCACGTCCGTCCGCTCCCCATTGTTCTGATTTACAAGGAATCAAGGAATATTCTAGAATGATGTGTTTTAATATAAATACCCCAAGCAAAAGATCGCGAGGTCAGTCTTGTGTTAATACGTGTAGTGTACAGATGGTGATATAAATAAATAGACGGTGATATAAATAGTGTTGTAATAAATATTGCTTAGTTTTAATTGTTTAAATAAATTATCTTAGTGTTTAAGTCTTTAGTAATAATAATTAGTTCTTAAATTAGTGTTTATATTTGTTAATTCTTAGTGTTAGTTATTTTTATTTATTCTTTATAATTCATATTTCTTTAATTAAACTTAGTTATATAAATATTAGTGTCTTAATCAATTTTACACTTCACCTAAATAAATAAAACGTTACAATAGAAAAAGAATTTCTGCGCATGGTAAATACAGGAATCCTAACTAAAGTAAATTTTAGTAACTGGGCTAGTCCCATAGTAGTAGTGCCAAAAAAGAATTAGAATTTGTGTAGATTTTAAAAAACATTAAACCCTGTCTTAAAAACGGAGCACTACGTATTGCCAATACCAGAAGATATTATTGCGTGTCTTTCTAATAAAAAGTATTTCACAGTAATCGATTTATCAGGAGCTTATCAGCAACTGCAAGTTGGCGATAAATCAAAAGAGCTGCTAACTATAAATACTCATTTAGGACTATTTCGTTATAATAGATTAACGTGCGGTGTTAGTTTCGGGCCTGGAATTTTTCAAAATTTTATAGATAGTATATTAAATAATTTAGATAATGTTAAGTGCAATCTAGATGATATTACAGTTGCAGATGATACACTAGAAGGTTGTTTTAATGAAGTTATTGAACTTTTTAAACGTCTAGAGAAATATAATGTCAAAATTAATGAAAAAAATGTAAGTTTTTTGAAAATCATATCTTAGACATCAGGCCATTCGCAGTTGTGTTTTTTTTGCTCTCTGCATTTTAGAGTATTTCTTGTGATTTTTGTGCTATATTTTTGGATAATGTGATACCATTCTGTGCGTGAGTTTGTGTACTTTCTTGATATACTATTTTTACATTAAGTGCATCGTCCATGTAAGTGATATTTGATTTAAAATTGTATCATATTGTCCCATATACTCTTTACTATCTCTACAATTTAAATCCTGACTAATTAACACCGCCTATCACCTGTGCGCGGTCAACGAAATTTACCAGTGGTTCTGAATATTTTTACTTGATGAATTATTCTAAATCATCTCATAATGACCGAATGTGGCAAGTGTCGCACTAAAAAGAGGGATCCATTAGTTGGTTGTGAAGGCGCCTGTCAAAAATGGTACCATATATCATGCGTCAATATTACAGATGATGAATTCCGTTTATTGGAGAAATCCAGACATTTATTCTTTTGGTGCCCTTCATGCAAAATTAACTGCGAAATAGTCTGTAAAAATAAAATTCTTAACACAGAGTCAATTGTTGAAGAAATAAGATCAAAACTACTAAATGTTCCTAATCAGCCCCATCTTGAGGAACTTTTTCAAAATTTAAAAACGGATCTAACCAAATATATTGCCGACTCTCTTACGTCCATCAAAAATGAGATGCTTACATCCATCAAAAATGAGATAGCATCGTCTGTCGACAAGAAAATACTGACTGCCCTTAATCAACCATCCTCTAATGCTTATTCCGGACCTTCGAGCTCCCAGGGCCCCACCTACTCCAGTATTGTGCAGCGTGTCGATCCTTCAGTGCCCCCAGTGTTAATTAAACCAAAAAATAGTGCTCAATCTAGTTCATTAACCAAATCGGACATCCTAAAAAACGTAGACCCTGTAGTATCCAATATCTCCATAAGTAGTGTCAAAAAAGCTAACAATGGTGCTCTAATAATAAAATGCAATAATGACGACCCTGACAAATTAAAAAATTTGGTGAATGACAAACTGTCCGATAAATATGTCGTTAAACAACTTCCCGTATTACACCCACGCATTCGTGTAGTGGGCATGACGGACAATTTGGATGGCGATCAATTTCTCAACTATTTAAAAAATCAAAATAAAACTTGTTTCAGTGAGAATTCTAATTGCGATTTATTATTATATTCACCAACCAAGAAAAATAAAAATGTTTATCAAGCTTTAATCCAAGTTGATCGTAGCACTTATGACAAAATTATGCAGTCTGAGAACTTAATCATTGGATACGATTACTGTTCCGTTTTCGATGCCATTGAGTTGAGACGTTGTTTCAACTGTTGTGGATTTCACCATCATTCCAAACAATGTAAAAAGCAAGCTTCTTGTCCTAACTGTGCTGGTGATCATTTGCTTAAAAACTGTACATCTACTCAAGCGAAATGTATTAACTGTGTACGAAGCAACGTCTCAAATAAAACTATTTATGACACTGCACACAATGTTTGGGACACAAAATGCCCTACTTTCATTGATACTTTTCAGAAATTCAAATCAAATATTCTTGGTAAATAGCAACTAAAGTTAAGTAATCGTGCCCAATCATCTAATCTCTACTGCTTTTATCAAAATATTCAAAGTCTTAATTCAAAACTTAATACATTATATTCAAATTGTTCGTCATGGGATTATGATATTGTTGCCTTTACTGAAACTTGGCTAAAAAATTGTACATTGGATTCTGAATTATGTGATAGATCATATAATATCTACAGATGTGACCGTAATTTTACTGCTTGCAATGTCACTCGTGGTGGAGGTGTTCTCCTACTAATAAAAAATAATATTAAATCTAGTCATGTTGACCTTAGTAATTACTCACACATTCTTCCCTGTAATGTAGATATTGTATGTTCTAAAATTGTAAATAACAACAAATCATTTTATGTTTTTGTTACATACATCCCTCCTGCACTTGACATTAATCATTACACAACTATTTTTGATTTCTTTGAGAGTCTTCCGTTTCTATTCAACAACAATTTTATGATTTTAGGTGATTTTAACATACCTGATTTAGTGTTAGAAACGAACACTCCCAAAGTTAATCTATTTAATGGTTTCTTGGATATTCTTAATGCCACCCAGTATAACACAATCCTAAATGTAAACAACAGGCTTCTTGATGTTATTGTTTCCAATTCAGAATGTACAGTTAAACATGCCAATGATTTGATTCTTTATGTTGAATATGATCACCATCCAGCTCTCGAGTTTCAAATAATGTTTGATGCTACTAAAAATGATAAAGTCTACTACAAAGGAACGAATTACAACTTTAAATATGCTGATTTCCCTAAACTATATCAACTTATTGGCAATTTTGACTGGAACATTCTTACGCAGTACTCTGATGTTAACTCAGCTTGTGATTGTTTATATAACACCTTATACAGTTTCTTTGATGAATGTGTACCTGTTAAATCCCCACCTAAACGACACTATCCTCCTTGGTTTACTCCCGAAATTAAGGCTGATATTCGTCGCAAAGAACACTTTCGCAGGCTGAGTATTAAACACCCTAATAATTCCCACCTTCGTAATTGTTACCATGACTTACGTACTCAACTAAAACATAACATTAAAAAAGCCTATAAAGAATATAATGCACAGTGTGAATCTAATATCCAAAATGATCCTAACACTTTCTGGAAATTCATCAACTCTAAAAGGAAAACATCAACATTTCCCAGTGATATGATACTTAATAATATTAGTTACTCCAATCCCGAAGATATTGCTAATGGTTTTGCCTCTCATTTCAAATCTGTGTACACACAACCATCCAGTAACCCCTCTCCTAACCTTCCTTCTGACTCTACGCTAATTTCACTCAGTCATGTGACCAGAGATGATGTGAACAAAGCTATTTCAAAATTAAAATCTGGTTTGTCATGTGGTCCTGATCTCATTCCCAGTTTTTTAATCAAAGATTGTGCCTATCCTCTATCTCTTGCTCTTCATCATATATTTAATTTATCATTAAAAACAAATACTTTTCCAGATAAATGGAAATTAACTCGTATTATCCCTATTTTTAAAACAGGTAATACAGCTGACATTACAAATTACCGACCCATTGCTATATTATCAAATTTTAGTAAGATATTTGAAAAAATAATCTACACTACAATTTTCAGTAAAGCTAAAAACATGATTTCACCATTACAGCATGGGTTCATGGAAAAGAGATCTACCTCCACTAATCTCATCTATTTCACACACAAAATTTCTTCTATCTTAAATACCAAGCAACAAATCGATTGCGTATATACAGACTTTACCAAAGCCTTCGACAGAGTTGATCACACTATACTCCTTCAGAAATTACATTCATTTTCTTTATCATCGCCCCTTATTAATCTCATCTCGTCATACCTATCTAATCGTCATTTATTTGTTCAATTTCTTGGCCACAAATCCTCTACTTTCATTTCTACTTCTGGGATTCCGCAAGGGTCTAATCTGGGCCCTTTACTTTTCCTTATTTTTATTAATGACATCACAGACATATTACTTTCTGATAAACTTCTGTTTGCTGACGATTTGAAAATATTTTATAATGTTTCCTCAGATAACGACTGTGAATTTTTGCAAAATGACCTCAATAATTTGTTTAACTGGTGTACTAGAAATAATTTGAACTTAAATTTAAATAAATGTTACATAATGTCTTATACTCGTAAATCATCTCCTTTATTATTTAACTATACTATCAATGACTCTCCTTTACAGCGTTCTTCACATATTACTGACCTCGGTGTTACTTTTGATTCCAAACTTACTTTCTTAAATCATATTAACAATATTTGCAATTCCTCTCTTCGTATGCTTGGTTTTATTATTCGTCAAACTCGTTCCTTCTCTAATGTCACTTCTATTCTTTCACTGTATTATGCTTTTGTCCGCTCTAAACTCGAATATTGTTCTATTATCTGGAATCCCATCTATGACACTCATCTTGACCGCATCGAAAATATTCAGAAGAAATTTTTGAAATTTTTACATTTCAAAATACATAGTCAGTATCCTGACAATCAAATGCAGTATCTTAACCTATTGCACAAATTCAACATGCATAGTCTAACTGAACGTCGAGATTTTCATTCGGTCCATCATCTCTGCAAACTAATCCATGGTGACATTGACGATCCAATTACCCTTCAATTACTTCCGTTCCATACTCCTTATGTGCTCACACGTTTTTCCCAAACTTTCTACCTTCCTACTGCTCGTTCGAATATCTTATCCTACTCACCTATATACCGGATGTGTCATTTATATAATCATAGTTATTTCGATGTTGATGTTTTCCTACATCGCCCTAATAAATTTCTTTCATTAATTAAAAAACAATAATTAATTTTAATTCCAACTTTGTCTTTTTATTGTTTTTAGACTTTATTTTATATCTTTTGTATGTTTATGGTTTTTCCTCTACCCCGTAATTGGGTTTTACCTGTCGGGTAGTGTAATTCTTAAATAAATAAATAAATAAATAAATAAATAAAATCAAGTTGAATTTTTAGGGCATATATTAGATGTTAATGGTATTCGTCCCTCTCAAGAAAAAGTAAATTGTATTCAAAATACACCGCGACCTAATAATGTTATCCAGTTAAGATCATATTTAGGTTTGCTAAATTATTATAGGAAATTTATTCCTATGATGTCTCCCTATCTGAAACCACTATACGAATTATGTAATTCGAATGTAGATTTTAAATCACAATGGTCTCAAGAATGTGAGGAAATTTTTCAAAAAAGTAAAACTTGGTTAACTTCTAATTTAATATTAACTTGTTATAATCCTAAATTGCCAATTTTTATTACTTGTGACTCAAGTGGCTATGGAGTAGGAGCTGTTCTTAGTCATGTTGAAGATGGTATCGAAAAACCTATATTATTTGCCTCAGGTACACTGTCGGAATCTGAACGTAAATATTCAAACCTAGAATGGGAAGCTCTTGCTATAGTTTTTGGAATAAAAAAGTTTCATAAATACGTTTTTGGACGAAAATTTACTTTGATAACGAATCACAAATCGCTAGAGTATATATTTGGCAAAAACAAGAGTATTCCTACTATAGCTTCGGCGAAAATTTTTCCGAAGGTCTATTTTTCTATCAGGTTACGATTACAATATTCATTTGATAAATTTACTTGGGCCTTTAAGTTCCTAAAAATTACAAAAGAGCAAGCTAACAATAAAAGCCGGTCATTTAGCAATCAGTCTGTAACCACGGACGCGTTTCGCTCTAATTGGAGCTCATCAGCGTGGTGTAACATACAGCGGTGTCTAATGCAGACAATTCCAGCTGTACCGACTGATTGCCATGGCAGTCTACTAAGGTGGACTCTCAAGAGTAACTGGTCATCAGACGTAAGTCTTAACAATATGACCAAGATTACTACTGAAGCTAATTGCTTAAAAAAATTTACAAAAATGAATTTACAAAGTTAAAGAATTTAAAAAGTTGGAAATTTCACCTACCCAACAATGAGTTTAAAGGGAAATCTAATGGGAACTAACAATTTTACATTTGATAAAATTACTTGGGCCTTTAAGTTCCTAAAAATTACAAAAGAGCAAGCTGTATGTTATACCACGCTGATGAGCTCCAATTAGAGCGAAACGCGTCCGTGGTTACAGACTGATTGGTAAATGGTCGGCTTTTATTGTTAGCTTGCTCTTTTGTAATTTTTAGGAACTTTAAGGCACAAGTAATTTTATCAAATGTAAAATTGTTAGTTCCCATTAGATTCCCCTTTAACGTCTGCCTTGTATCAACAAATTAGAAATTGCTAATCACCTTTATTCTTTTACTTATGAAAATGTTGCTCCTTTGAATTATGGAGATATAGCTATAGCTTCGAAATTAGATGATACATTATCGAAAGCCATTAATTTTACTTTGTCGGGTTGGCCAAATATGGTTAAAGATGAAAATTTAAAAAAATTGTTTTAAAGGCGTCATGAATTATCAGTGGAAAAAAACTGTCTTTTGATTGGAAATACAAGTTGTCATACTTGAGAAATTTAGGAAAGAAATTCTTAAATTGTTTCACGATCAGCATTTAGGAATAGTAAGAACTAAAATGATAATGAGATCGTATTGTTGGTGGCCTAATATGAATGAAGCTATTGAAAATGACATAGGTTCCTGTAATGTCTGTCAGCAAGTTCAGAATTTTAAAAATCTCACTCCTCTCTCAACATGGCCTAACGCACAAAGTAATTTCTTTAGAGTTCATATAGATTTTTTTTTATAAAAATGGATTCACATTTTTAATTTTAATAGACAGTGGAACTAAATGGGTTGAAGTCAAACTTATCAACAATGGTACTACAGATAAAAAACAATTAATCGAAATTTCAGTCATACAGCGTTTATTCCTACAAAACCGACGTTTCGGTATACATTTATACCTTCATCAGGGTAAGTAGAATCTATAGATTACAATAATGTACACAGCATACATTCGTAGATTCATTCAGTATTACATACATCGTACAAATTTCATAAAAGCACATACGCATCTAAATTGTCTCACGAACGACAACCGAACTCGGAACTGAATTCTCCAAAAATATTGGTTTTAGGCATAGAGTACCCTTAATAAAATATGAAGATAATACAAAAAGACGCACAACTGAATTATAAAATATAGGGTGTTCCATTTGAAAATGACGAGTTTTAGTCATATGAAATTGAGTAAATTTGATTCGCTTTATTGAACACCCTGTATAATTACATTTAAAAAAATATATGTGAGAACATAGAGTGTAGTTACAGTTGTACAGAAAAAAAAATTCTTAATTTTTATTATTAAAATAACTTCAGTACGTCATTATAAAGCAATGCGTGTATTTGGTCTTTTTTAGAGAATAAACGGAATAACATGGCAACGCCGCGGAAAACTAAAACAAAATTTATATGTCCATATAGAGGAATGAAATACACTTGAAAAAATATAAAAATATACAGGGTGTTCCATTTAATAAAAAGCAAACAATTGTCGCCAAGCCGTAACGCAACATCCTGTATATGTGAAAATAATTTTACGTTATGCTCCTTGAGTTGACCAATAACTTTTGTTAATAAATTTATGCTGTATTTCTAACGACAAGGGAGATATCGAAGACGGGCATTTCGGTGACTCAGCCTGTATATATATATATATATATATATATATATATATATATATATATATATATATATATATATATATATATATACATACATAAATACATTCAAACAGACAATATGCTAATGACTAATTCGATTTCGATAGATACGTATATTTAAAGGAAATGGAAGTATTTTAATTAATACGTTTATTTCAGACAGCTATATTGTATTTCAAATACGAGATATTCTTTGAGAAAATTAATATACGAGTAAAAGCAAATGGAGTGATGTATCTTATCGATTATTTTCCATCAAATCGTATCTATCCACTGAAACATATCCAAGGAAAATAATAAAATTATAGTTTCATACTATTGACTATAGAACATCTGTATACATATGAAATGTCCAATATTGATTATTAAAGAATGTATTTTCTTTTATTTAAAGATATATAATAAGTTATATATTATATCATATCAAATAATATTTTCAAATAATTATAACACATTATATACATTATTTTTGAAAATATCTTGTCAAATAAAAACTATATTTTCATTAATATGAAAGAATTAAAATAAAAACAAGTGTTTTTTCAAACAAACCACTTGTTAATTATTTGTAAATTCAAATAAAAATATTGATTTCATTACAAAAACATTTATCACCTGCAGTGATTGAGAATGAAGTATATTAAAAGTAATTTTTGCTGTTTTAATAATCTAGAAATTAATTAAATTAGGATTGTTATTAAACTTAATAGCGAAATATGCACATTGTTTTTTTAAATGCTACAAAAAAATTTCATAAAAAGAAGTTCTATGTAATGCGTACTATTTTTAGTAATAGCGTGTACAGTAAAAATGATTTTTAAAAAGCTCTTATTACCTTAAATTTTTTAACGACAAAAGAATCGAAAGTAGAAATTAATTTAAAAAGCATTAAATTAAATATCATCAAATATTATCATGTCTGTTAGTCAAAATTTGTACTTTCAACTAAGGTTAACGTAAAAATTTAACTGAACTTTCACTAAAATGGTAAATAGGGTATAAACACTTTAATTACCAAAGAATGTGAAAAACGTGATATTGTCATAAACGGGCATATTCATCAAAACGATGTGTTTACAATATACTGGTGACATGAATAAGCTGATTTCAAAATCAGCTACAAATTTGGCCAGACAACTATTAGGCTAAAGGGTAAAAAACCCAACAAAAAGCCTACCGACGTCACTGCCAAAAAAGCCACTAATAGCACTGCTACAGGTAAGCTTAACATAAAAAAGAAGGCAGGGAGTAATGCCACCAATATTAACACTGGAAATTCCAGATTAAAAGTAGGTAAAGGTAAAGAGGCTGCCTCAAAGCCTCTACCCAATCCCACACCTACACACTCCAAGACACCACGGGCCGTCGGAATCACGCACAAAGGGAAACAAGTTCCTAGCTGTGACGTGGCTCTGAACAAAACGTGATGTCCAGCAGTAATATCAAGATGCTGCAAGTGAATCTTCAACACTGCAAAACTGCCTCTGATGTGTTGAACAAAACATTCACCACCACTAACACCGATATAGTGCTAGTTCAAGAGCCTTATGTGTATGGAGGCGTAGTAAGGAAACTTACTACACCAGTAGGTAAGTTAACCTACTGTAACGAACAAGATGTCACTCCAAGAGCAGAATTGCTCATTAAGACATCGATTAAATTTGTTACATTAAATAAATTTATATCTAGGGATTTGGTAGCTGTGGAAGCTACAATGCCTATATCAGGAGGTACGCAAGAGGTAATAATTGCATCGGCGTATTTCCCGGGAGAAACGATGGAAGCCCCACCTCCGCTGGTAAGGGACCTGATCTCCTACTGCAAACATAGAAACAAAATCCTCATCCTGGGATGTGACGCAAACGCACACCATACAGTTTGGGGTAGTAGGGACATAAATACAAGGGGTGAGTACCTTTTCGAATTTATTTCTAGTACTAACATAGATATAATAAATAGGGGTAAAGAACCCACTTTTATAACTAAAAACAGGCGTGAGGTATTGGACATTACGTTAGCCACTCCTCAAATTAGCTCTGAAATATATAATTGGCATGTCTCAAATGAAGCCTCAATATCGGATCATAGATATTTAAGGTTCGAGATAAAGGCTAATAAAGAACTTAAAACTCAAATTCGTATTCCGAAACTAACAGACTGGGTCTTGTACGAAGGCCACTTAAAGTGTGAAGTGGAAGAACTTACGAAAATTAATATAAACACAATTGAGGAACTGGAAACAGCCTCTATTGACTTTATAATGCGCTACACATAGCATATGAAAACAGTTGTACAGTAAAGCTTCGACAAAGTACTAGGAAAGTACTTTGGTGGACCGAGGAGCTAAGTAAGCAAAGATTCACTGTTAGAAGGTTATACAATAAAACTAAAACCAGTGGCAGCGATGAGAGCTGGGAGCAATATAGAAGTGCTCTAACCTCATATAATAAAGAAATTCGTAGATCTAAAAGGAATGCATGGCGTAGTTTTTGTGAGGGCTTATCAGAAACACCCACGGTAGCTCGCCTTCAAAAAGTCCTATCAAAAGATCATACGAATGAAATAGGCCTACTAAAGAAACCAGACGGGGACTTTACGACAGATTCAAAGGAAACATTAGAGCTTCTGTTAAGCACACACTTCCCAGGATCGTCGTGGCCAGTTGAGGAGGAGGACAACTCTTCCAGAGCTACAACTAAGCTAAGCTTAATTAACAGTCTTAACACTGCTAATAATATTTTTACTGAAAACAGAGTTGACTGGGCGATAAATACTTTCAAACCCTACAAGACACCTGGTGGAGATGGCATTTTTCCGGCACTTTTGCAGAAATGCATAAAGGATATACTGCCAATACTCTGCGAACTATGCAAGGGAAGCCTAAAGTTAGGAAAACTAATGTAGTGTTTATACCTAAAGGTGGAGGGCGTCCAAGCGTCCAGCCTAAGTCATACAGACCCATTAGTTTATCATCATTTATACTGAAAGGTATGGAAAAGGTCTTAGATCAATACCTTAGGAATGAAGTGATAACTGCTTCACCACCAAACGCAAATCAATTTGCTTACCAGGAAGCAAAATCGACAACTACGGCTCTCCATAGCCTTGTCAATAAAATAGAGAAAACCTTTATGGCAAAAGAAATAGCTCTGGGAATATTTATAGATACTGAGGGTGCCTTTGATAACACCTCCTATAAATCCATTGAAAGAGCTGCTAGGTCAAAAGGTTTCGACCCAACTGTAGTGGAGTGGATAAAAGCCATGCTGCAAAGCCGAACGATTACAGCCTCGATAGGAGGAGAATCAGTAATGATAAAAACCAACAGAGGATGCCCACAAGGTGGGGTTCTATCACCTCTACTCTGGTGTATTGTCATTGATGACCTCCTGAATAGGCTCAATAAAGCTGGCTATTTTGCAAACGAATATGCAGACGACGTTGCAATTATGGTCAGAGGACGTAGTGACACTACTATCTCGTACCTTACACAAAAAGCTCTAAATCTAGTGCATGAGTAGTGCCTGGAACATGAACTTAGTGTAAACCCTACCAAAACTACAATCTGCGGAAACTACAACGCATGGCCTGCCTTAGTATTACAGGTGCTATGAGTACCTGTCCGACTGCAGCAATGGAAGTGATTCTGGGGCTAACACCTCTACACATTCAGGTGAAAAAAGAGGCGATGCAACAGGCATTGACTCTCTGCAGAACGAAACACTTTATGCCCGGAGATTTCGTAGGCCATTTGGAAATTCTAAGGGAAGTACAACCAGATAAACTGGCCTTGTCTGTCTGTGATACGATGACAACAAAATACAATTTTGACCAGAAGTATAAGGTTGTTATTGGTAATCGCCTTGAATGGACAACGGAAAGACCTGTTGTAAGGGATTCTCTGTCCTGGTTCACTGATGTTTCAAAATTGGACACAGGAGGAACTGGAGTAGGTGTGCTTGGCCCAGATTGCCGAATTAAGGAATCCATAGGCACCTGCTCCACAATTTTTCAGGCTGAGATTTATGCAATAAATCTCTGTGCTCACATAAGCCTAGATAAAAGTCCAAAAGGAGCATTAATAAATATAATGTCAGACAGCCAGGCAGTTTTAAAGGCATTGAATGCCTTCACATGTAAATCAAAGCTAGTCTGGAACTACAGGGAGACCCTCCAATTGCTATCCGAAGCAAACCACGTCACCCTAAGGTGGGTACCAGGGCACGAGGGAATCCTAGAAAACGAGAAAGCTGATGAACTTGCAAAAAAAGGGGCTAAACTTTCATACCACGGGCCAGAACCTTCATGTGGTCTTCCACAAAGCCACTCTAAGAAGGTGGTCAAAAACTGGGAGGAATCTGCCATATCCTCATATTGGAAAAATATTCCAGGCCTCAATCAAGCTCGGAAATTCATTTCCCCAGCTTCGACAAACGCCAAAGAGTTACTAGCTCTCAGCAAAAAGGATCTTAACATAATGACAGGAATTCTCATTGGCCACTGTCCTTTAAAGTACCATTTGCACAAAATTGGTATAGTTGAAAATGAAACCTGTCGACTCTGTGAAGAGGACGAAGAATCGTCGGAACACATACTGTGTGAATGCCCAGCCGTAACTGCGCAGAGACTCAATCAACTAGGTAAGAGGTATCTTACGGCAGATGAGATCAAGAACTTGACTCTAGGAGCCATAATCGGCTTCATCAAAAATCTGGACCTACTTCCAGAAAACTAAGTAAGGGCTGTGTCACAATAAATCTTCTAGGTCGCGTTGACAAAAAGCGACAAAACGCTTAAACCCTCGTATACATACAATACAATACAATACATGTGCCTTTGGTGCTTTCTTAAAAAAGCTCTGAGAAATCGTTTTGTCTGTGGTTTGCGATCTGAGAGTATTAAACGTAAACTTTTAACAGAAGACAATTTAGACTTTGAAAAGGCATATCAAATAGCTTGTGGGATGGAGCTAGCCGAAGGCCAGTTAAAGGCGATGGGTCCAGAGAGGTCAACCGTCAACAAAATCAGTTAATTCAAAAAGTCAGTCCAGAAGAAGCCAAATGTACCGAAGAACGAAAGTGTGGCCGTCATTGATAAGCATAGCCCTACTAAGTGCAAATATCAGTCATTTACTTCTTGTTATGGATGCGGCAGGAACCACAAGCCCGAAACATGCCCTGCTAAACAGTGGGAGTGCTTCACATGTAAGAAGAAAGGGCATACCATCACAGTTTGTTGCAAGAAGAAAGTCAACCAGCTAGCGGAAGTTGAAGAAAGTTTTGATACACAGTTAGCGAGCCTGAAGATGAACCATCCCTGGGATTCATCTCCAAACTCCAATCTGAGAACGAAAAACCTGTTAACGTAGTGGTAAGCGTAGAAAACAAGCCAGTACAGTTTGAAATAGACTCCGATGCATGCAAATCGGTAATATACGAGCGATTATATAACAAATTGTTTTCTGAAATTAAATTGAACCCAGTTGACTATAAGTTGAAAGTTGTCACGGGTACTCACGTTAAAATACTAGGTCAAATTAAAGTAAATATTCGCTTCAATGATAGTAGTTATTACTTTACTGAATATTACATTACAGGCAACAGCCGAAATAGTAAACATGAAGATACATTATTTACATTATTTTATACATTATTTACATGAAAATACATTATTTTTTCATCCTAATTCTTATAGAACACTAATTAATTTAATAGGTGAAAGATTTCACGCTATATAATAACCTAAAATAACAATATACCTACATTATTTATTTTAAAAAGATAATAATTTTTTTAAATTACAATGAACTATATCTAACGACGAGGATATTTCGTTTATATTTCGATATAATCTATTCATTAACGACTGTTGACCAAAATTGGTTTTACTAAAGTTTATATTAAATGGTTTTTGAGCCTTGGATGTATATTGTGGTACATTTAATTTAAATAATTTCAATAATTCAGGTGCGTCTATTAGACCATTAAGAATTTTAAAGGCAAATATAGTTTCTGCATTTTTTCTTCGAATCGATAACGGTTTAAAGTTTAATATATTAAGTCTGTCAGTATATGTGAAATTTTCTTTATTTATTCTGATTTTATAAAAGATGTAATTTACAATTTTTTTTTAATGTTTTCTAATCTATTTGTACTGTTGTTATAATAATATTATAGAATTGAAATTTGAAAAGCCTTTACACTGACGTATTATGAATCCGCACAACTTAATAGTGTTTTTGATGATGAAATCGATGTGGAATTTAAAGTTTAATCCAGTGTCAAAAAATATTCCTAGGTCTTTAATAAGATTTACTTTTTCGAGTTGAAAATTATTTAGCTGGTATTTAAATTCGATTATCGTTTGCTTTCTAGAAAAAGTGATATGTTTACATTTATCAATATTTAATTCCATGTGGTTTAGTTTACACCAGGTTTCAAGAACATTTATATCGTTCTGTACAAATTCAGCATCCTGTAAGGATGAGATTTTACAATATAGTTTTAAGTCATCTGCAAACATTAAACATTTTACTATTTTAAATATGTTTATGATATCATTTATGTAGATTAAGAATAAAACAGGGCCCATATGAGATCCTTGTGGAATTCCAGAACGTACAGATATTTTGTTAGACACATGGTCTTTGATTTTAACATATTGATATCTATCTGACATGTATGAGTGTAACCAATTTAAAAGACTGCCAGTAATGCCATTTTTTTCTAGTTTAAGTAGTAGAAGGAATGATTTACCCGGTCAAATGCCTTTTTGAAATCTGTATAGATTGAGCCGACTTCACTACCTTCACTTATTGATTCTTCAATATAATTTAAATAAATGACTGAATTTGTACAAGTGGATCTATTTTTCATAAATCCATGTTGCTCCGGACATATTACATTTTTGAAACTAAACATAAGTTCGTCTGTTACAATTGAATCAATTATTTTAGAGAAAACATTTAAACCAGAGATGGGTCTATAATTTTTAACATCGTTTTTACTATCAGATTTATGAATTGGTGTAATGTAAGTTTATTTCTACACAGATGGAAAAATTCCTGATTTGATGGATTTATCATATAATATATGCAGTGGATAAGTCAGGGATGGACTGCACATTTTTACAAAATGAGGAAGAATATTATTGGGTCCTGCACTTTTATTACTATCTAAATTTACTAATTTTTTGAAAACTATTTTACTTGTGACTAATATATTGTTAAGAGTGCAAGTTACATTTGTTGTTGAATCGATATTAACAGTATTAGAGTTAATTAGCACGTAGACTGTTTTAAAATAGTTTGCAAATAAATTGGTTATAGATGTCGCATTTGATGCTTTTTGATCATTGAAAGTCATCGTGTTTGGAATGTCACTACTATTATTTTAGATTTTACAAGCTTCCAAAATGATTTTATGTTGGAGTTCATGTTATTTTCAACATTATTTATAAAATTATTATAGTCTATTTTAATTGAATTTTTAGATTTAGATCTTAGATCGTTGAAAATATGTTTATCGCCTACATTATTAAACTTTTTCCATTTTTGGTATATTTTGTTTTTGTTTCTAATTAGTTTTTTAGTACCAGCAGTAAACCAGCAGGGAAATTTCTTGTTATTTACGCAATAGGTTTTGGGTACAAATTTATCTACAGCGAAATATATAATATTGTATAAAGTATTAGTACAATTATTGATATCTGTTTCATTAAACAATTCATTCCAATTGAAGGAACTTAAAAAATCATTAATTATATCATAATTAGCTTTTCTAAAGTTGTATTTCCAGTTCGTGCTGAATTGTAAGTATTCTGTAGTTGTATCAGTATACAAAATTTCTATATGTAGAGGGGGATGGTAGTCATCTATATCTAACAGTTGTGACTCACTGAAGGAGACTTTAACATGTTCAGTTTTATTAACAAATACTAGGTCTAACATCTTATCATACTTATTATATACATTATTAAATTGATTAAGCCCTATAAAATTAAAATTGTCTGTCATATTTACAATTCTAGTATCATTTAAATACAAAGGATCATAGTAATTTTCAGTTTGAGTCCACTTTACATTTGGTAAATTAAAGTCCCCAGCTAAACACATGATAGCGGTTGGATGACATTCGGTAAATATTGTTTACGGTTTCGGTAAATATTTCAAAAATGTTTAAATTACTTACTGGAGGTAGATATACACCACAAATAATTATTTCACTTTTACCACAAATTATTTTCACCCACATATCTTCTACTACTGAAGCACTTTGTTGAATTTGAAAAGAGTTTAATTTGTTGTTAACGGCAATCAGAACTCCTCCACCTCGTTGTTTCCCACTGGTTTCGGCACTTCTCTCGTCTCTCCTGTACACTGTATAGTTTTTATAAAATAATTCGGTGTCTAGAAGTGAGTCGTTCAACCACGTTTCTGTTAGCACAATCACATCATAATTTGAATTTACTGATTTTTTATAAAGTTTATCTGTTTTTGTTCGAAGACCGCGGACATTTTGATAATACATGATTAACCGATTTAAGATGACTCTATTTATAGCTTTTTTGCTTATTTGATGCATTTATGTCAACAATAGCAGGGACACCATTTACAAATTTTATTGTTTTATTATTTATTCCTTTATTTTTGTATTCTTCTATTTCGTTTTTTAGCCTTGAAAATAAGTTGGCAATAGAATCGCGTTGTAATTTTGTTTTATCATTAGTTATTTTTATATTAGGGAAATTAAGCTTAGACTGATTTTTTAATAAGTAATTCGCATCGTTAGGAGTATCAAATGTTATTTTTATTGGCCTTATTTTACTTCCGTTGTATTTTCCTATACGATTTATTTTTAAATTATTAGTTTCAAAGTTTTTAATTTTCGAAATTATTTTTATCACTTTATTGAAATAATCTTCTATTCTATTGTCCCGTGTTTCTTTGATTGATTCACATATATTAAATAGCAGCACATTTTTTGCACGCCACAACCTTTCAGTCACTTCGTTTATAATAAATTCAGAATTTTCACTTTGATTTACAGTTTTAGGAGCAGTATTAAGATCGTTTATATCATTTCTCAAGCTTATTATTTCCTTTTGAAGTGACACAGTCGTAGTTTGCAATTTACTTATGATATTAGTTTGATGTTTTATAGTTTTGCAACTTAGGCATAGGAAAATAATGCTTCTGTTGTTGTCTTTTAAACACAGAATTTCTTGTCGTTGTAATCCGGAGCAAGTTGTATGTATATAATGATTACAAATATCACACTGGATTTTATCTTGACGAACTATGGGTGTTTTGCACACAATACAATTTACATTCATAGCTGATGAGGAGCGAAAAAATATACGTCTGTACTCTACGAGTTTTAACACATTTGTTTTTAGTGATTATAAGCAGTCAGTATAATTTCATGTCCTTATTAGGTAGAAATTGGCTAAGCATTATAAGTATAAGTAGACTAAAATAATTAAGTCCGAAACAAATAAAATCAATCAAGTATGCAAGATTGGTCAAAATTATAGGAACAGTACCTGCAATGTAAAAAATTGGATCCAAATAATGTCTAGTTATGATAATCAGGAATCATATTTATCGTTAGTCAGTTAAAAATAATTTGAAAATTAAATTGAAACAAAACTTTCCTAATACTTTTAGAGTTGAACCTAATTCTAGCGTTAAACATTTTCAAGTTGAATTAAATTTAAAAGACGGTACTAATCCCTTGTTTCACAGACCATATACTGTACCCTTTTCTATCAGAGATAAAACAGTGTAGCGAACCCAGGGTCGCGGCGCGGGCGGCGGCGCGGGCGGCGGCCGCTAGCGAGCAGGTCAGAGCACGTCCGTCCGCTCCCCATTGTTCTGATTTACAAGGAATCAAAGAATATTCTAGAATGATGTGTTTTAATATAAATACCCCAAGCAAAAGATCGCGAGGACAGTCTTGTGTTAATACGTGTACTGTACAGATGGTGATATAAATAAATAGACGATGATATAAATAGTGTTGTAATAAATATTGCTTAGTTTTAATTGTTTAAATAAATTATCTTAGTGTTTAAGTCTTTAGTAATAATAATTAGTTTTTAAATTAGTGTTTATGTTTGTTAATTCTTAGTGTTAGTTATTTTTATTTATTCTTTATAATTCATATTTCTTTAATTAAACTTAGTTATATAAATATTAGTGTCTTAATCAATTTTACACTTCACCTAAATAAATAAAACGTTACAATTGGTGTCAGGTGTGAGGGTTATTAAAAACTGTGAAGTGTAAAATAAAAATTAAATAAAATGGCTACTAAACAAGTAAAATTAAGTGAATTAAAAGTGGCTGATCTCAAGAGGGAGCTGGAAGAACGAGAGTTGGAGACATCGGGAACCAAGTCTGTTTTACAACATCGTCTACGGCAAGCTTTGGTAGAAGCTGGTGAAAATCCTGATGACTTTTTATTCGAAATTACGGGTAGCTTGCCCGATTTTGGTAAAATTATGGAGGAAAAGTTAGCAGAAAGTTCTAAAAAATCTGATGAAAACTTACAAAAACTGGTAGAAAACTCTCGAACATTAGAACAAAAATTAGAAGAAAATTCTAGAACTTTAGAACAAAAATTAGAGGAAAATTCTAGAAAACTAGATGAAACTTCTATTACTTTAGAACAAAAATTAGAAGAAAATTCTAGAAAACTAGCTTAAACTGCTAGAACTTTAGAAGACAAATTAATAGAAAATTCCAGAAGTTTAGAACAAAAATTGGAAGAAAAATTAACAGAAAATTCGAGAACTTTAAAAGAAGAATTAACTGAAAAGTCTAGAATGTTGGAAGAGAGAATAGAAATTTACGAGAAGAAAGTTGAAGAGTTACAGCAAAATTTCTCTAAAATTACGCCAGCGGTGTCAAATTCTAATGTGGCAGATATAATTCAAGAAAACAAAATAGTGGACCATAATTCAAAACTGCACATTAAAACACCCGAATTCGACGGCAAGTCATCATGGCCGAATTATGTAAAACAATTTGAAGCCGCTGTCAAAGCAAATGGTTGGACATCTAAGGAGAAGGCTACAGCGTTGACAGTTTCACTGCGTGGAGAAGCCATCGATATCCTACAGACGCTAAAAGAGGATGAACAGGAAGACTACGAACAACTTGTTAAGCGATTGGATATGCGATATGGCAATGCGCATTTGGAGCAGGTGTACCAGACGCAATTGAGGAACCGGTATCAAAATTCTAAAGAGAACTTGCAAGAATTTGAAGCTGACATAGCTCGCCTGGTTCGTCTTGCACACTCTACAGCCCCTGACAGCGTTTTGGAATGTCTAGCTACACAAGCATTTATCTATGGGGTCCGAGACAATGAAACTCAGCAGGCACTACGATTGGCTCGACCAAAAACTCTGGTTGATGCACTTTCATATGCCTTAGATCATGAAGCTGCAAAACAAGCTTCACGCAACCAATCGCGAGTGCGAATTATCGATGCTGAGAGGATTGAAGACACTGAGGATCTAGATGACAGGATAAGACGAATTTCATCTGAAATTCATGGCGCGGGAAGAAAGAAACTCCGCTGTTGGAATTGCGGTGAATTAGGTCACCCGCAAAGGCTCTGCAGAAAACAACAGAGGAAAGCAGAAGCAAGAAAGGAAGAAAAAGAGTCGGGAAACTAAGTCGGGTTGATGCGAAGGGGCAATCGTCGACCTGTATTCCAGTAGCCCCAGAATCCATTAGTTATGTCGCATCTCTTCATCACCAAGCTAACAGTGTCTATGTAGACGGCTCTATCGACAGCAGGCCGCTTAAAATGTTGCTGGATACGGGTGCGACAAAAACAATAATCAGACCCGACTTAGCAAGAAAACTGTGCAGAAAACATCTACTTCCAACAAAGTGGCAGATACGCACAGCCACCGGAGAACAAGCTACCGCATCTGGAGAAATAGATTTGAGCATCACTGTTGGAAAAACGTGCATTAAATATCGTGTGCTGGTAGCTGATGTAGAAGATGAATTCATTCTCGGCATGGACATTATGAAAAAGCATGGATTTAAACTTGACCTGAAGAATGGAGTGATGATGGTCAATGATGAAGAATTGGTATTAAATCCACGAGACGACAATGCTATGCGAGTACTAATAACGGAAGATGTAACCCTCCCAGAACGAAGTGAATCAATCGTGGATGCACAGCTAGAGGGTAGCTTCTGTGAGGGAAACATTGTCATGCTCCATCCGAAAAACGATGATGCCAAAACTGGGACTGGAGTTGTAATTGGAAAAGCCTTGCTCAAAACCGACAAGATAATCCCAGTTCGAGTAATGAACATAAATTTTTATCCCGTTATACTGAAGAAAGGGACCATAGTAGGAGAATGCTCAACGGTATCATCGATTATTCGAACTGTGAAGGTCAAAGACAGCACATCCTGTGAAGTTCCGGATATTCTATTGAAGGAGCTGTCAACATCGTTCCAGGACTTGACCGCCGACCAGAAAACCAAAGCTAAGAATTTAATTGGCAATTTTCAAGATGTGTTCCAATTGGACAAGAAGGACAAAGGAAGAACCAATGTAGTCCATCATAAAATAGACACCGGAGACGCAAGACCCATCCGCCAAACAGCAAGAAGATTACCACTGGCAAAGCGGGAAGAAGCAGAAGAAATTATTGAGGACATGAGGATGGAAGGTGTGATTGAACCTTCAAGCAGTCCATGGGCTTCACCAGTGGTGCTAGTGAAGAAGAAGGATGGCTCTACAAGATTTTGCGTCGATTATCGTCAACTTAACAACGTGACGAAAAAGGATAGCTACCCGCTACCCCAAATAGACGATACACTGGACACATTGGCAGGATCAAAGATTTTCTCTACTCTTGATCTAAAGAGCGGATACTGGCAAGTAGATTTAGATCCAAAAGACAAAAAAAAGGCAGCCTTTACCATCGGTAGCGGTCTGTGGCAATTTACTGTTATGCCATTTGGGCTCTGCAATGCCCCTGCAACGTTTGAACGACTTATGGAAACCGTGTTGGCTGGACTGTCGTGGAAAACATGGTTGGTTTACCTCGACGATATTATTGTGGTAGGAAAAACGTTTGAGGACCACATGAAGAACTTGGAAGAGGTTTTCCAAAGATTGAGGAAGGCTAACCTGAAACTCAGTCCAAAGAAGTGTCACTTATTTCAAAAAGAAGTTCATTATCTTGGACACGTAGTTTCTGGTAAGGGAATTGCAGTTGACCCTGAGAAAATAAGGGCTGTGAGTGACTGGCCAGTACCGAGAGATAAACACGAATTGAGAAGTTTCCTTGGTCTCTGTACATACTACCGACGTTATGTACCTGGATTTGCCAACATAGCGAAGCCATTGACAAGGCTTACTGAAGAAGGCAGAAAATTTATCTGGGAGATGGACTGTCAAGCTGCGTTCATACAACTTAAATATTCCTTGACAAGCGCACCTGTCCTAAGTTATCCTTTACCAGAAGGAGAATTCGTTTTAGATACAGATGCCAGCAACGTTGGAATTGGTGGCGTTCTTTCCCAGATACAAGACGGACAAGAGAAGGTTATTGCCTATTTTAGTAAGACCTTGTCAAAACCAGAGAGGAATTATTGCGTCACCAGAAAAGAACTTTTGGCTATCGTGAAATCCGTGGAGCACTTCTACAAATATTTGTACGGTAGAAGATTTCTTGTAAGAACTGACCACGCTGCTCTCAAATGGCTACTACAATTTAAGAATCCTGAAATCAGGCAGCTAGATGGATTGAAAGATTGTAAGAATATAACTTTGTTATTGAGCATCGAGCAGGTACAAGCCATCGTAATGCTAACGCATTATCAAGAAGACCTTGCCAAGACGAATGCAAGCATTGCAGTCGTCTAGAGGAAAAACTCTCTACCATCGCTAGAACAACAGTAGTGAATGATAGTTGGCAAACGGAAGACCTTCGCAAGGACCAAGAGAATGACTCGGACTTAAAAATCATACTGGATTGGAAACGTGGAGATAGCAGACCAGTTTGGGAAGATGTTGCACGACACTCACAAAGTGTAAAATCGTACTGGGCGCAGTGGGACTCTATTGTTGTTGAAGAGGGCCTCCTGAAACGTGTCATAGAGAATACTGAAGGTACTGAGAGTAGAACTCGTTGATAATCCCTAGAAATAGAGTACCGGAAGTTTTGGAGGAGATCCACGACGGATCTGGACATTTTGGAGTAAATAAAACCCTCGAGAGATTGCGCCAACGATTTTACTGGGTAAATTGCAAAGAAGATGTTAAAGAGTCGTGCAAGAAATGTGTGGTCTGCGCGGGAAGTAACGGGCCACATAGGAAAAGAAGATCTCCTATGCGCCAATATAACGTTGGAAGTCCCTTTGAACGCATTTCGATTGACGTGGCCGGACCATTCCCCGAAACTGATGATGGAAGTAAATACATAGTAATAGTAATGGACTACTTTACTAAGTGGGTTGAAGCCTATCCATTACCCAACCAGGAAGCCGTAACGGTCGCTGAAGTCTTGGTAAAAGAATACATCTGCCGATTTGGAGTACCGCGAGAGATACATTCCGACCAAGGAAGGAATTTCGAGTCTGCTCTGTTCCAAAATATCTGTAAGATATTAGGAATAAAGAAAACCAGAAATACTGCATTACACTCGCAGTCTGATGACATGGTTGAACGGATGAATAGAACAATAAATCGGTATTTGTGAAAGGTAATCTCTAACCATCAACGTGCATGAGACAACAGGGCAGACACCAGCTAACATCTTATTCGGGCGGGAGTTGCGCATACCATGCGACCTGGTATTTGGCAGTAAACCCGGTGAAGATCTAGCCGGGGAGGACTATGTAACGGACTTACGGAGAAGAATGAATCACATCCATGAACAAGTCCGCACAAACATTCAAGGTGCCAGCGATCGGATGAAGGACCAGTATGACGTCAAGGCTGAAAAAGGTGGTTTTCAACCTGGGAATTTGGTGTGGCTTTACATTCCACAAAGACGTCGTGGCTTATCACCGAAGCTACAAAATAATTGGGAAGGTCCCTACGAGATCGTAAAGAGAATAAATGATGTGGTCTACAGAATTAGGAAAACACCTAATGGAAAGCCGAGAGTAGTCCACTTCAATCGGTTAGCCCCTTTCGCTGGTGATAACTTTGACGATCATCGTGGAGCGACGGTTCGCCGGGTTGTACCTGAGGAACCTACATTTGAAGACTTCATAGAAAGTCATTCTACTGGTAATAAGGCTCGGTATGGCGTGACACGAGAAGAACAACGAGATCTGTTCACCGTGTCCCCAGAGTATTCTCTCGCACATTGTGTAGCGAAAGATATTAAAATGTCCCGCGGCATCGCTTCAGTTTTTAAAAGAAAATTTGAACGAGTACAAGAACTGGCCAACCAACGTCCAACTGTTGGAAAAACGCTACAACTGAAGGATGATAACGTAGAAAACAAGCGATACCTTTACTACCTGGTTACCAGACAATACTCATATCAGAAGCCGTCATACCGCAGTTTATGGGACTCGTTGTGCGATATGAAGGACCATATTTTGAAGAACGACATTATGAAGCTGGCAGTACCGAAGATAGGCTGTGGACTAGATGGTTTGAATTGGAGGATTGTTAGAAGCATGTTAGAAACAATCTTCCGCTTTACCGGAGTGGAAATTCTAGTCTGCAGCTTCAACTCTACCGGTCAAGAAGAGCTCAAACGGACCGTCGACTGTTATTTCTTCAAGTCTTCCAGATGCACCAAGGGTGATGCCTGCAGATTTCGTCATAACGAACTGTTCCGGGACGAAACAGTCTTAAGGAGGGGGCAATGTAGCGAACCCAGGGTCGCGGCGCGGGCGGCGGCCGCAAGCGAGCAGGTCAGAGCACGTCCGTCCGCTCCCCATTGTTCTGATTTACAAGGAATCAAGGAATATTCTAGAATGATGTGTTTTAATATAAATACCCCAAGCAAAAGATCGCGAGGTCAGTCTTGTGTTAATACGTGTAGTGTACAGATGGTGATATAAATAAATAGACGGTGATATAAATAGTGTTGTAATAAATATTGCTTAGTTTTAATTGTTTAAATAAATTATCTTAGTGTTTAAGTCTTTAGTAATAATAATTAGTTCTTAAATTAGTGTTTATATTTGTTAATTCTTAGTGTTAGTTATTTTTATTTATTCTTTATAATTCATATTTCTTTAATTAAACTTAGTTATATAAATATTAGTGTCTTAATCAATTTTACACTTCACCTAAATAAATAAAACGTTACAATAGTAGTAGTGCCAAAAAAGAATTAGAATTTGTGTAGATTTTAAAAAACATTAAACCCTGTCTTAAAAACGGAGCACTACGTATTGCCAATACCAGAAGATATTATTGCGTGTCTTTCTAATAAAAAGTATTTCACAGTAATCGATTTATCAGGAGCTTATCAGCAACTGCAAGTTGGCGATAAATCAAAAGAGCTGCTAACTATAAATACTCATTTAGGACTATTTCGTTATAATAGATTAACGTGCGGTGTTAGTTTCGGGCCTGGAATTTTTCAAAATTTTATAGATAGTATATTAAATAATTTAGATAATGTTAAGTGCAATCTAGATGATATTACAGTTGCAGATGATACACTAGAAGGTTGTTTTAATGAAGTTATTGAACTTTTTAAACGTCTAGAGAAATATAATGTCAAAATTAATGAAAAAAATGTAAGTTTTTTGAAAATCAAGTTGAATTTTTAGGGCATATATTAGATGTTAATGGTATTCGTCCCTCTCAAGAAAAAGTAAATTGTATTCAAAATACACCGCGACCTAATAATGTTATCCAGTTAAGATCATATTTAGGTTTGCTAAATTATTATAGGAAATTTATTCCTATGATGTCTCCCTATCTGAAACCACTATACGAATTATGTAATTCGAATGTAGATTTTAAATCACAATGGTCTCAAGAATGTGAGGAAATTTTTCAAAAAAGTAAAACTTGGTTAACTTCTAATTTAATATTAACTTGTTATAATCCTAAATTGCCAATTTTTATTACTTGTGACTCAAGTGGCTATGGAGTAGGAGCTGTTCTTAGTCATGTTGAAGATGGTATCGAAAAACCTATATTATTTGCCTCAGGTACACTGTCGGAATCTGAACGTAAATATTCAAACCTAGAATGGGAAGCTCTTGCTATAGTTTTTGGAATAAAAAAGTTTCATAAATACGTTTTTGGACGAAAATTTACTTTGATAACGAATCACAAATCGCTAGAGTATATATTTGGCAAAAACAAGAGTATTCCTACTATAGCTTCGGCGAAAATTTTTCCGAAGGTCTATTTTTCTACCAGGTTACGATTACAATATTCATTTGATAAATTTACTTGGGCCTTTAAGTTCCTAAAAATTACAAAAGAGCAAGCTAACAATAAAAGCCGGTCATTTAGCAATCAGTCTGTAACCACGGACGCGTTTCGCTCTAATTGGAGCTCATCAGCGTGGTGTAACATACAGCGGTGTCTAATGCAGACAATTCCAGCTGTACCGACTGATTGCCATGGCAGTCTACTAAGGTGGACTCTCAAGAGTAACTGGTCATCAGACGTAAGTCTTAACAATATGACCAAGATTACTACTGAAGCTAATTGCTTAAAAAAATTTACAAAAATGAATTTACAAAGTTAAAGAATTTAAAAAGTTGGAAATTTTACCTCCCCAACAATGAGTTTAAAGGGAAATCTAATGGGAACTAACAATTTTACATTTGATAAAATTACTTGGGCCTTTAAGTTCCTAAAAATTACAAAAGAACAAGCTGTATGTTATACCACGCTGATGAGCTCCAATTAGAGCGAAACGCGTCCGTGGTTACAGACTGATTGGTAAATGGTCGGCTTTTATTGTTAGCTTGCTCTTTTGTAATTTTTAGGAACTTTAAGGCACAAGTAATTTTATCAAATGTAAAATTGTTAGTTCCCATTAGATTCCCCTTTAACGTCTGCCTTGTATCAACAAATTAGAAATTGCTAATCACCTTTATTCTTTTACTTATGAAAATGTTGCTCCTTTGAATTATAGAGATATAGCTATAGCTTCGAAATTAGATGATACATTATCGAAAGCCATTAATTTTACTTTGTCGGGTTGGCCAAATATGGTTAAAGATGAAAATTTAAAAAAATTGTTTAAAAGGCGTCATGAATTATCAGTGGAAAAAAACTGTCTTTTGATTGGAAATAAAGTTGTCATACTTGAGAAATTTAGGAAAGAAATTCTTAAATTGTTTCACGATCAGCATTTAGGAATAGTAAGAACTAAAATGATAATGAGATCGTATTGTTGGTGGCCTAATATGAATGAAGCTATTGAAAATGACATAGGTTCCTGTAATGTCTGTCAGCAAGTTCAGAATTTTAAAAATCTCACTCCTCTCTCAACATGGCCTAACGCACAAAGTAATTTCTTTAGAGTTCATATAGATTTTTTTTTATAAAAATGGATTAACATTTTTAATTTTAATAGACAGTGGAACTAAATGGGTTGAAGTCAAACTTATCAACAGTGGTACTACAGATAAAAAACAATTAATCGAAATTTCAGTCATACAGCGTTTATTCCTACAAAACCGACGTTTCGGTATACATTTATACCTTCATCAGGGTAAGTAGAATCTATAGATTACAATAATGTACACAGCATACATTCGTAGATTCATTCAGTATTACATACATCGTACAAATTTCATAAAAGCACATACGCATCTAAATTGTCTCACGAACGACAACCGAACTCGGAACTGAATGAATCTACGAATGTATGCTGTGTACATTATTGTAATCTATAGATTCTACTTACCCTGATGAAGGTATAAGTGTATACCGAAACGTCGGTTTTGTAGGAATAAACGCTGTATGACTGAAATTTCGATTAATTGTTTTTTATCTACACTACACCACAGTCGAAAAAATCCCATCCCTCAATGGTACTACAGCTGCAGAAACTATTTTAAAATTAAAAGAATTTTTTTCTTTTTTTGGACTTCCTATTGAATTAGTATCGGATAATGGACCGCCCTTTAGTTCTACCGAATTTGTAATGTTTTGCCAAAGCCATGGTATTAAGCCAACAAAATCACCTCCATACCACCCAGAAAGTAACGGTGCGGCTAAAAGAGCTGTACAAACAATTAAAAAAGGCTTAGTAAAAGCGTGTTTTCCTAATAGTGATTGTAAACTAACTGTAAATTATGTTAATTCCAGATTACTTAATTTTTTGTATGTATATAGGAATACGCCTTCCACTAGTACTGGGTTTACTCCTGCCGAAATGTTACTAAAAATTAAACCTAGAATGAGATATGATACTAAATTCTAATTGTAAAAATTACAAATTGTACAAAGTTAATGATGTTGTATTTGTTAAGAATCCATTAACCTTATTGTGGGAACATGGAAAAATTGTTAAAGTTTTAAGCTTTTGTACGTATTTAGTTAAAGTCAATGAAGATATAAAATTTGTGCATGCTGACAGCATACGTTCAAACGATATATTAAATAAAGAATTAGAGGTAAATAACAAATATGAAATTATTACCGAAAATAATAATCTTAATTACCGGAGGAAGTAACAAAAATTACACCGATTACAGAATATACTGTTTTAACTAAAAACATACCTTTGTCAAGTACTAGTGCATTAGACAGAGATATTTCTGTACAACAAAGTGCGACAACAACCGTACCAGAATCTCAGAATATATCTACAGATAAAAGTAATGTCACTACTCGATATGGTAGAGTTGTTCGACCACCAGAACGTTACAAACCTTAAATAAAATAGGGGAGGAAATGTTATGTTCGTTATAATATATTGAAAATTTATATTTGTTGTTAATGGTAGGCCTTTATAATGTACTGTTTAAAAATCGTTCAAACGATACATCTTTATTATTTAGTTGTAACATGTTTGGGGAATTAAAAAGGAACTAAAAATATATACATATGTATGAAGTAGGTTTTTTGTAAGATGTCTTTTTGAAAAGTCAAATATAACCTCAAATAAAATATAAGTCTATAAACTTATGTCTAAGTTAACAGTCCAGAGATACCCAAAGTCCATAAGTGGTGTGAAGCGGTAATTACTCTGTAAGTAAATACATAACATATTTTGGCGACGAGAGTCGATCGCACCCACGTGCATATAAAAGTTAACACTGCAAAGGTCTTCGAAATTCTGTTCATAGATAGTATTACCCTGGAAAAATATATTTTTTACTATTATAGACTTCTTTTTCAAAATGTGTCCACACCTATAAACTAAATTCATCATAACTGATTTAATAATTTAATTAATTTTTTTACCTATTATGGTGTACCTAATATCATTATAAGCGACAATTGCTTTGAGTTTAAAAATTCGTTTGTACGAAAAATATTAGAGGTACATAATATCAGAATTTATTTCATCTGTTCGTAACATCCTGAATCCAATGAGATTAAAGGAAGGTTTCATTCTACTTTAATTGAACACGTAAGACTTTTTAATAATCAAAAAGAATATAATAAAGAAGCGATAGGAACCAAAGTAAATTATACTTTGTTAGCATACAACAACACAATTCATTTTACAATAAAACTGAAACCTTTTGAAAACATACTAGGACATTTGGAAACTGATTCCTGTTTTAATATAGAAATCTAAAAACATCTAGTAAACGACTATATTTTTATATTACACAACACAATAATAAAATGAAATTATTATTAAAACATTATCAATAAACGTAATGAACACAGAGAAAATAAATCCGATATCCCAGAATCCGCATTTGTCAACAACAAAGGAACAGAAAACTAAAAATAAATACAAAACCGAAGTAGAAAATATCACCGACAGTCAAGGAATTGTAGCAATAAATTTGGGACCAGCAAAATTAGAAAAAACACGACATAAGTATGTCTATTTTTATGATTTAAACCCACTAAAGGAAGATTTTTTTTACACAAACAAACAACCAATATAAATTACTTAAACAAGCATTATCTAATAAAAAAATTAAAACATTTCACATATTATTCCAAAATAACAACAAGTACATGAGGTTTGATTAACGGATTGGGCACAATTTTTAAACAATTTACTGGAAATCTCGACGCCGAAAATGGAAGAAGATTAAAAACAAGTAGAGAAAAAGCCAGCATAATGTAGAAAAATCAGTAAAAATTATTTTATTCTGTTAATTACAAAATTATAAAGAATGTTAACACTACAGTTGAAGATATTTATACATAATGAATTAATTCTAAAATCAAAAATTGAAAAACTTTACAATTTGTACAAGAAAAATTTGGATGATAATGAAATATTATTCGTGAAAGACATATGGTTTATTCACAGTGAACCATGGTGTTCACTACTACTCTAAATATTCTTCAAAGCATTGAAAATTCAATTACATTTTGCCGTATCAGATAACTACACCCTTTAATCATGACACCGGAACAAATAATGTATGAGCTAAATAAAATATTTTACTATTATGAAGTTCAATTACGTTTCGAATCAAAATCAAAAAGAATTTTAAACTACCAATCAATAATAAAGGTAAACTTTAAAATTTATGACAACCTAATCATTTACTTTATATCGATACCAATAATTTCCCAAAAAAAAATCTTTGCCCACAATAATTGAATCAGGATATGACACTGTTAAACCGGATATTCATTATCTATTAAAATCATAAAATAATAAAATTATGCCTCTAAACGATGTGTGTCTACAAAGCAAGATTTACTAATGTTCAAACGGATATTATGATCATCATAACTAGGTTTGTGAAGAAGGCGTATTGCTTGAACAAAATTCACAAAAGACTTACATCGAAATCATCCCCGAAATTAATCAGTATATCGCTTTATTCCCAAAAAAGGAACAAAATAAGTTTTAAGTGTGCGGACAAAAGTTAAAAAATATTATTTATTTAATAAAACAAAACACTTTAATATAATAGAAACACAATAACGTACGTCGACAAAACTTACATTAAACCAAATATGTTACCTGAATTAAATTTAAAACTACTACAAAACAAATATTCAAATTCCAAGATTGAACTAAAAACAATACGCAGTTTCCAGGGTGAGGTAATGAGAATGGATTTTATATCACTCAGCAGGTTATAACACAGAATGAACACTTTTTACTAAATACACATTGTAGAATATAATTTACATTTTATTTTTTATTAAGAGATTACGATGCAAGGGAACTGCCAATGTTACTGACCAGGATGTGCACAAACAAGAGATCTTTGTATTGCATTTTATGTGTATATATATATATATATATATATATATATATATATATATGTAGCACTTGTATATAATCGTTCTTTTTATCTATTAGGATGTATAGAAACAAATGATTTATGTTTTTTTTATCACATTGGTCATATTCATTACTGGCTATAACTTTAACTACAAATTATCTTAATAAGACACTTTAATACAATTTATTACTAACAAATATTAACATGATTTCAACTTATACGTTTATTATAACATTAAGTATACTGTGCAAAAATTTTTCATGAAAATAATTCTATGAATTATATATATATATATATATATATATATATATATATATATATATATACATACATACATAAATACATTCAAACAGACAATATGCTAATGACTAATTCGATTTCGATAGATACGTATATTTAAAGGAAATGGAAGTATTTTAATTAATACGTTTATTTCAGACAGCTATATTGTATTTCAAATACGAGATATTCTTTGAGAAAATTAATATACGAGTAAAAGCAAATGGAGTGATGTATCTTATCGATTATTTTCCATCAAATCGTATCTATCCACTGAAACATATCCAAGGAAAATAATAAAATTATAGTTTCATACTATTGACTATAGAACATCTGTATACATATGAAATGTCCAATATTGATTATTAAAGAATGTATTTTCTTTTATTTAAAGATATATAATAAGTTATATATTATATCATATCAAATAATATTTTCAAATAATTATAACACATTATATACATTATTTTTGAAAATATCTTGTCAAATAAAAACTATATTTTCATTAATATGAAAGAATTAAAATAAAAACAAGTGTTTTTTCAAACAAACCACTTGTTAATTATTTGTAAATTCAAATAAAAATATTGATTTCATTACAAAAACATTTATCACCTGCAGTGATTGAGAATGAAGTATATTAAAAGTAATTTTTGCTGTTTTAATAATCTAGAAATTAATTAAATTAGGATTGTTATTAAACTTAATAGCGAAATATGCACATTGTTTTTTTAAATGCTACAAAAAAATTTCATAAAAAGAAGTTCTATGTAATGCGTACTATTTTTAGTAATAGCGTGTACAGTAAAAATGATTTTTAAAAAGCTCTTATTACCTTAAATTTTTTAACGACAAAAGAATCGAAAGTAGAAATTAATTTAAAAAGCATTAAATTAAATATCATCAAATATTATCATGTCTGTTAGTCAAAATTTGTACTTTCAACTAAGGTTAACGTAAAAATTTAACTGAACTTTCACTAAAATGGTAAATAGGGTATAAACACTTTAATTACCAAAGAATGTGAAAAACGTGATATTGTCATAAACGGGCATATTCATCAAAACGATGTGTTTACAATATACTGGTGACATGAATAAGCTGATCCAGGAATGCATGTCCGAGTTACCGGATGAAAGAGCGAACCAGTGCTGCAGGGCTGCATAATCGGGCGGCCTCCGGTGCACTTGCAGTAGAAGGGTGAGCAGCGAGAGCGTACCCATGCATGCGCACCATTCCCTTGTTGGCGACACAGCGCCACATCGCATCGGGGCGCGTCGAACGCTGCACCTGCACAACCCTTTACATTAATACTGATAACACTGACAGTGCACTCAAAATGTGCCTACTCTCATAAATGCAAACATAATTACAGTCTTGTTTTCCGACCCTGAAAATTGTCATACTGATTTTTTCCAACTTCTATTTTAATCTTTGGTCATATTGCTAGAAATACATAAGGTCATAAGTCCATTTTATTCAATATGCCGTTTGAAGCAAATTGAAATTTTTAACTTTCATGTTTTTTCTGAGAAAAAATATACAAGTCTGCTTGCATAGTAGTGCTGTCTGTAAGCAAAGAAAATAATAAGTAGACTTACTCCCTCTTTTTCAGACGATGTTATTCTTATTATAACATTTGGAAGTTTGAAGAAAATAGTTATTATAGACTGTTGTGTATAAAATTATATTTTTTTCTGCATCAAATTTTAAAATGAAGAAAATAATAGTATATTATTTAACAAGCATAATATGTAGGCTATATTACACGAGGATGTAATTAAAAATACGAGCGGTAGCCAGTATATTTAATCATCCGAGTGTAATGTACCCATATTATGCGAGTCAAATACTATACTTTATCTACAACTAACAGGCATATAAAAAATCTGATATTATTTGTTAAATATTCAGTTAGGTGTGGATAGTTCATATATAGCTTAACAGATGGCGCCACAGTAGCACTTAAATGTTAAAATAACTATTCAAATTGTATTTATTATACTTTTATGATCATTTATATTGATATTTATAATAAAAAATATATTATTAATAAATTACAGTTTATTAAAATATTATGTGTTAAATTATATGCGCTATTTATTACAGAAAAATGTACCGTGTAATATAACATTTCATATTACACTTGTGTAATATGAGTAGTATATTATATGTAGTATCACACGTATAATGTACCTAAATTTCAATAGTTGTAGATAAAACTATTTTTTTATTTGCGAACAATGAAAATTATCACAAGAGTACGTTGTTATAAAAATGTACTTCTATTAAATAAAGATACAATATTTTATAGTATTAGCGAAGTAAAATGGTATTTAGGTATTTACTGCTGATAGGAGGAATAGATTGGCAAGTCTTTTACACGAGTAGATGCAGTAAAAACTGTTACCGCCCGTACAATACTTTTGTTGTTTTTCTCCTGTAAATTAAATTAAATTTAAAATCAAATTTTGACAGTTACTAATGTTATGTCAAAAATTTGTGTGACAGGGACAAAACAGTTTTCAATAATGAAAAGTTTTTCATATTTAAAATATTTTTTCTATGACCATCATCAAAAGTTGATATTTATGCTCTCTTTTGTCATCGTAATGTCAATGATTACTGAGGAACGAGCAAATAAATACTTTACCGCGCGTCTCCATAAGCAACGAGAGGTAAAGTACTTCATTTGCTCGCTTAGATTATTTATTTACTCATGTCGTCATGGTTACAGCCACACAAAACAGGAAATTGGTTAAGATTAAATTGAACTTACTAAATAGGTATTATTATTTTTTTATTTCGTTAGTAAAGTAGTAGAAAAAATTATGTGTGCATCTCTAGAGTAAAGTATCTTTATTGCTCTAGCTCGATTGTAGCTCTCGCTACGCTCACGTTTCAATTTACGAGAACGAGCAATAAAGATTCACTTTACACTCTTGATACACAAATAACTATTGTATGCACTTTCATACTGAAATTTTATAGATCAGTCGGATACTAATTTCGATTATTCGGATGTAGATCCGGATATACTACAACGTCGAGGAAAATAGTCAGAGGAAGGAAAAGCACATTAGATTACTACAGAAAAAAATTTAAAAAAAAGACTGACCGAGATGAAAGGAAGAAACTGTTTGAGGATTTTTGGAAATTAGGTACACACAATAACGTGCTTTAGGGGACAGTTTAGAGCAAAAAAACTACCAAAACATAAATACTCAGCAGAAACAAAAGATTTATTTCTAAAACACATTGATCGTTCCTAGCGTAAAAATCACACTATAGACGTAAAAGAACACAAAGAAAATATGTATATTGCAAATTTAGAAAAAAAAATGAATTAACTCTATAAGTAAACTGTGACACATTTGTGCTGGAGAACTATCGACAGTTATCGACTGTTTTGTTTATAGAAAATTATCGATGGTAAGATTTCATTATCGATAAGATTAGATTTTTAAAAATCTAATGTATCCAACACATTATCTCTAGGAACTGTTAACTGTAGTTAGTTAGTGTATTAAATATTTTCTTTTATAATTAGTTTGTTCAGAATATTTTTAATTCAATTCATTCCTAAAATTTACTTGCATCAAATTTGTAATACTCTATCAGAAACAGTTCAAAACAGTTATGTTTGATGTAATTAAAATATATTCCTTATATTATTCTTCCACGTTTTTTATTTTACAAAAAAAATCTCTTATTTACGTCAAATTTGACAATAGCAAGTGTCAAATTTTGTAATTATTTGATTAACTGTGGAGTTCGTTTTTACAAAAGATTTTGATGTAAAATTGAGCGTTAAAATCGCGATTTTATTATAAAAGTGAGCTCGTAATACGGGTCTATATGTTTTACATGTATCGTATTGGAGTTATAGTGGACGAAAAATCGTCACAGACACATGCACACGCACAATCGCTTCCTCCTTGGTGGCTGATAAATTTTAATAAAATAATAATTAAAAAATAATAGGCGGCACTTTTAGCGCTAAGTCGCACAGGCTTGCGCAGTTTTTCAATGTGAGTACGTAGGAAACAAATTCATTGTGATAATTATATATCATGTATCATAGAAAAAGTATTTTTATTCCTATTTAAAATATTTGATAACAGATTTAAGGACTTGTTTTTCTGAAAATTCTCTCCTATTCATAATCGCTTAGTAATTGACGATTTCTAACTTTTAAAAAGATTAGAAGTTAGGTATTGGTAACCTCATTTTCTAAGAAGATGGGAAGTTCAGCGTGCGTATAGCAAGGGTTGGGAAGTGGACACTTGCCACCGCAGCTATACTCACTTCACACTTTCCAATCACCATGAAATCATTATTTAGGGTTGGAAATCAAACTGACAGTTCATGTGACAGAAGATCTATACCAAACCAACACGTTTGTTTAGTCATGCGACATTATTAATTTCAGATTGTGAATAAAATAATACAGACCTCGCTAAAAATTTCATTACGTCTCGGGCTATAGCTAACCAAGGCTCAAGATCAGCAATAAGGAAATTATAAATTCGTAGCTCAATAAAGCAATGATTATATTTAAGCCTAAAAGTTATATTGATAATATATATTTAATTCAAATTACAACCGTTTAGCTTATTATAATCCAGGCGAGGAATATTCAAAAATAAATAATAATGACGGGCTAACACTGAAAATGTCTTAGCTAGGGGATGCGAGCGTACCACTAAGCAAGGACTAGATAAATAAAAATCTTGACTAAACACAACATACACGCACGATGATTGGTTGATCAATTAATCAAGTGTAGTGCAGGCGTAATATGTGACAAACTCTTGAGTCCTAACCCTATATACTTGACAAACCTTAAGTGAGTATTCCCACTAATAAATGAAGTACGTAAACTACTTTAATATTCGCTTAAGCTAGTACATTGTTAAAATACAAAATAAACATGATGCAACTAATTTGAATATACTAATAATGAAATAGATCTAATGTATTATAAAAATAAAGAATAATAATCGATGCAATAAACTTCAAAATTCCTGTTAATCAAATAGCTCTGAATTTTAAATATAATAAAAATAATAATAAACAATAAAATTTCAAGGCTTATCTAGCAATGTGGCTGATCCAGTGACGTAGGCGTGATGACGGATATCGTAGCACCCATATACCTAATAACTATATACTGCTGATGAAGAAGATTTAGCTACCACTAGGAAGGGAGACAGAATATATTTTTATATCGCTCCTTCTGACTCCTTCAAGCGCATGCCTAATTTCTGCAATATGGTTGGCTATGCTATAGTTGTATGCCGCCGTCAACTATTTGAACTTTGAAAGACGTTTCTTTACAATCCCCGTCTTTTTAAAATTATTCTTTGTACTTCATAGTGAACAGTAGTTAGTTTTTAATGTTATTGAATTAAATATTTACGGTGTTCGATACGTCACGCCTTGTATAAGTTGATGTTTATGTTTTTGTAAAAATTTTATTTTTGGTATATTTACTTTGTGTATGTTTCATATTTTAATTTTAAACATTATTTTGTGCTATAATTTTAACATGCATAATTATTATTTTACACCATTTTTATTATTTAACAACAAATATGAAATATTTTCATTCGTAGCATAACAATTTTATTTTTATTTTTCATTATATTTGAATGTACTAAACACTCAGATTTTAAATGTTATCATTTTTATTATTATTACTGCTTTTAATATAATTATGTTTTATAAATATTACTATTTGTTAAATAAAGTAACGAAAGAATTTTTTTTTATATATATAATTCATTTTTTAATTTTACGTTATTTTTAACATATATTAATTTAATTTATAGTATGTACTGTTTTTCTTTATTTGTGTAACATTTTTTTTTAATATTATATTTTTGACATACGTATATAATTAGAATTAATCAATTATTTTCATTTACAAAAAATGTGTAAATATTTTTTTACGAAATTTTTTTTTATCTCCTAATAGGATATTAAAATTTTATTATCATGTATAAACTTTTTTATAGCAGATTTTAAAAAGTAATTCTATTAAATAAAAGACCGATTCTTAAGATTAACTAATTTTGAATTTATTTATTTTTATACGATCGTATAAAAGTTAACAAGTTTGCAACGTGCCATAGAAAAAATATTCAGTACGTTTATTCATCCACGCCTGCGCATAAATATGCTCTTACACTAAGAAGAGAGATGAACATATATTTCATCTCCCTTCATCGTGGTCGCTAATCTTTATAGTAAAATACGAGTATCAGCAGTATATGTAGTAGGTATATGGTAGCACCAAATGGCGGAATGACGAAGATGAGACGACGAATGTTGTAGTACCCATGGCCAATCAGACTTCCGTTCCTGAAGCGTGACTCAACCGTTGATATCTAGCACTATTTCGGATTCCTCCAAGTAGAACAAATTCTCCTCAAACAGATACTGGGTACCAGTATGAATGGTCAACGAATACCAAAATAAATATACCAATGAAACATTAACGAAAAAGTACAACCCTGAAAAGAGTTTGATTGAATCTGTCCAGAGCACATGGTTTCAAAAAAAACAAAAACATGAGATTATAGAATTAATTTTCCTGTTTATGTAATACAGAGCCGTATGTATTTGATATTTTTTACCTTGGTAGTTGTGTGGTTTGAAAGTTTTTAAAGATAAAATTCGTACAGCGAATGAAATGATCCGAGATCGACCCGTGGGAATTTATTTCCCATAATTCCGAAGTCTCCTCAAATCCCTCAACAGAGGTCGAAATAGCTATTCCAGACAACTCCAAAATTAAGAAAATCGACGATAAAATATTGTCAAAATCACCCAAAACAGATAACTTCGTATTTACCTCGATAGCATGTTTTATCTCCAATCACACGTTTAAAAACGAAGAAACTAAAATTAATATTTCAAACATTACAATAGAAGAAGAAAGACTCATTGGAAGATATGAGTCTGAAGATAGATGGACGATCACCACCTAGCGCATAATTCCGTAAAGAGATATTTTTGAAGTAAAGGCTACTTTACAAAGAATATAGTGCAATAACAATGGTAAAGAAGTGTTGTTACATTGTAAAGTTAATTTAATAACGAAATCTATCATAAAATTAAAATAGATCTAATAATTAGCATTTATATGAATTTTACCATCTGAACAATACTTGCTGTTAGCTTTAAAAAGTTGCGGCGAGCGCTCAATGTAAAACTGATTACCGACGAAACTAGACAATTGTAAAAATTTAACAAAAACGGTTTTACCACAAATAAGCAAACTAAAGTTTAAATAAAGTAAATATTAAGGTAAATATTCATTACATTCTTAATCAAATAAATAACACAGACTTTCGTTGCAGGTGAATTTGTATTGTAACACCAGGTAAACAAAAACAAACTAGCATTATAAATTTTCCTGTACCAACTGACATAAAATCTATTAGAAGTGTTGTTGGACTCTTAAGCTACTTCAGAAGGATTGTTATAATCTTCTCATTAATTATTCGTTCTCTGTCTGATTTGTTAACACAAAACTAGTACAACATAACAGCACTGAGAAAATTAAAAAATGTAAGGTGTTAAATTAATTTAAAATAAAAAATACAATGGGGTATTCCAAGCCTATGGCTTTTAAAGAAATTCTTATTGGATATCATTATTTACCATATATAAGTAATATTAAAGTGAATATAATCATTATTTTTCTGATTTTTAATACCGTAATATCAAAATGAAATTGTAATGCATTTGAATCGAGTACGAAAATTCAGTATCAGCCTTGTTGTGTCGAAGAAGGCACTCGCGTCAGCCTATTGGCTCTTGTTCGAACGCGCCACGCCTCTGACTCAGACCTACGAATGATGTTCTCAGCTGATTCTCAGTGCCTGTGACGTCACACGCACGGCCGATTTTCTAGGGTGTAATTTATTGAAACTTTAAAAATTTATTTCTGGCGTGTTTGAAACCTTTCGGCGAAAAGAAAAAATACGGGTCTAATATTTTTATGCATAGAATAACATATTAAAAAATGAAAAAAACTTGGAATACCCAATTAGACTGTAAAAAAATATTACAAAGGTAAACAGAAAAAAATTAAATTATAAATATATGGAAAACATATTTCTAGAAGGAATAGGTCATAAGTAATATCGAAATTGTTAAAAGATACTACATATACATATACAACACATCGAAATTCTACATGATTCAAAAACAATAACAGACTTGGAAGGCTGTAGAAATTTTACTAATCTATTGGCACTATTATCACTGCAAAGATCAGTGTATTATTTATTGAGTACTACAATGCTAAATATTTTAATCTATCTCACTTGGGACCTGTTATATAATTTGTAATTATGAATGATTTCTAATTTGCCGAAAGATAGCTGAACTTGAAAATGATTATTTTAAAGTCATTGGATGTGTAATACGTGTCAAGAATAAAAATGAGTATAATTGACTTACTCAAACACAACGTAAATCCAACTTTAAAAAAAATAATTTTAATGCACTCATTTTATTCTCATAATAAACAGAAATTTTAAATATATCGTCAAATTATAATTACTATAAAGGTGGATCTAAGAAGATAATCAAAAATTCCTCACAAAATTTGTGAAAATTAAAAAAATCGTTGATCTTTTTTTTTTCTAAAATAAATTGTATAATCTTCCAACATCACATACCAATAAATTGAAACTGACGAACTTTATTTTATTGGCATTGTTTTCCAAAAAAATGGCCGAATTATTTTAAAACAAATTCTGTAATACACTACCAATAAATATATTACCACATTACTTTTAATTTATGGAATTAGCCTGTGTCACACGTATGAATAAATTGAAGAACTAAATTATTGGTACGTATAGGACAGTATAGTAAGAAGTATAGTGCAATAATTTTTTAATTATAGTAGAAGTTTAGGTATACGAATGACTTATGCGGGTTTTACAACCTTTTATGGAAGGGTGGCAAGCTTTGTGGTCAGGAATTATAAATTATCCCAACTCAAATTATCACTTGACAAGTAAGAACAGGTCCGTATTAAATAAATTCATACTGTACTTACTTTGTATAAATTTTGTAAACTGAAAATATATTATAAGAAATAAGACACAATAAATACAGAAATAACTTTACGTTTTGATCTTGTCCAAAACTGACCGTGTACCTCTAAAGAAAATTTTTAGTAACTAATAATAGAGTTCTTAGAATTTGGAATTGTAATCCAAAGATCACTCAATGAAAAGAAAAATCGTAAGGATGAACAAGTTGACAAAGTCAAATCTCCATTGATATCTCCGCTTTAATCCTTTTTAGATATTCTACCATTGAAAAGGTGGTTAATACTTAGTTTTTGTCTTTGTTTTTCTATGTAAAATACTTAAAACTTTCTGTGAAGTATATTTATTACTACTTATTTCTTGTAAATGGCCTTAACAGTCGTAATATGAATAAAAATAAAATTCAATTTTTTTAAATAACCAAGTATTTCTTATGTTTATTTAATAAATGTTTTTATTTAAAATTTACGGTTGAATTTATTTTAATAATTTAATCTCTTCTCAATTTACAAATTGAAATTAGAAGATGGCATTTACACTGCATTATTATTTGAATATTTTACTCTAGATTTAAAATCGGCTAATCCGAAAGTGAATTTCATATAACTAAACTTCTACTACAACTCTCTTACCTAACCCGAGATGGCCAGGTGTAGTTTTGGGTGTGTTGATATTTGTAGTTGATTCTATAAATAGTAAACTTTCTACAGAAAGTAAATAAAAAATTACTACAGCAATAAGAAACCTCATGTTTTATACTCTCATGAACATTTGCACATCACAAATAAATATAAAGTGAAAGTGTAATAATATTCTCTGCCCTCAGCTGTTAGTTACCAGGAAACCGCGACATAAGATAAGATAAACGATAACCGAATGGATTTACCAGTTACATTCATTGTTCAACTAAATTTATTGAGTAAATATAAGAAAATTTGATAAGTAGATATACTATTAAAATTTGTTGGAAATTTTCTTTAAAATAATACGTTCATTCTGAGAAAAATTTATATGAATAAATGATAAAAATATTTGTGAAATTTTGATATTAATATAGTGTATAATATTTAGAAAGTGAAATAATGTTTTCAAAATTATCATAGCCGTAATCTGCAAATTGAATTTTGTTGGAATATAGATCGATCAGTGTCAGAAAACTGTTTTACCGACTGACAAGCTGAGTCGTGTAACGGTAGATTTTTAAACTATTCTGTTCAGTGTTTCCAGATCTTAGAATTTTTCTTAAAATTTTAGGAATTTTCCAAATCCATTTCGGAAAAAGATTTACAGTAATTATTTTTAGGATTTCAGGCACACATATGCGTTCTATAATCATTTGATCAATAATTTTCCTGATTGGGTTTATGTGTTCTATCAAAGAGTATATATATATATATATATATATATATATATATATATATATATATATATAATAAATAGAGATACAACGTAACGTTCGGGAATACGGCGGCAAAAGTTCCCGAGTTGCAAGAGCAACATCTCTCGGCCGGGAACGGAACTACTGAACATTGAGTACGTATGTCGTAGATAAATGTAAAAAGTCGGCTTCTGCGTAGGATAACAAATAATGTATGTTCGGTCGGTTTGGTCATAAAGGCGCTCCCCTAACAGCAATCAAATTCCAGGAATTTTTAGAGTTCAAAAAATTAATATTTTAACAAGATTTTAATTCATTATTTGTTTGCCTGTTCTATTGAGTATATGTAAGTAGTATGTGATCCTACCTTTCGCGCGACCCAGGGTAATTAAAAAACACATTAACTGGCGCCAGTGTCTGATAGAAATTTTTGATATGTAATTTTGATAGGAATTTGCGATAAATATATTTGAAATTTTTATTAGGGAAATTGTTTATGTATGTATGTATGTTTAATTTTGCGAATGTTGGAATGTGATATTGATTTAAAATTTCCATTATATCCTATAATTAAGTAATAATTGAGATTTAATATCGTGTACAATGAAGTATTTGAAAGATTATGAGTATTGAGTACATGGAATTTAATATTTTTTGACGAAATGTCATTTCAATATTGTGCATATTTAATGACAAAATGTAATTTCAATAATATGCATATTTATAGGTGTAATTTTCAGGAATTCAAATGACTTTTAATTATTAGAAAATATTTCAATAAGAATTACAATTCAAGGATAAAAGTGAAAATCAACAAAATATACACCGTATAAATAAAGAAAAATTTCTTATACACTTATTACAGTTGAAAAGAGCTGTGAACCATATCTGAAATTAATTAGGTACGAAAATTTAAATTATTATATTTTTACTATTATTTATTTATTTATTTTTACATGTGTAGACATGGACTTTTCCAAGTTAAACCAAAGAGATGGATTGTCAGACTTAAAACCCCATAAGAAGATATCAGACTTGGAAAAAGATACATTGTATAAACTGGTTGAAATAAGGCTGTTTTGGTAGAAAAATAATTGCTGAATGCGAAGATTTTATAACATATCTACCTGCACGATTCGATAATTTAACAGACAAAGATATATCGCAGCTTAAGGAATCTGTTACCAAATGGAGTATTAAATATACTGGAATGAAACAGTATGGATCCTGTGGAAATTAGACTATATTAATAGAATTTGTAGAAATGTAATACTATAATTATTATTTATAAATAGTAACAATAACTAATATTCTCGGTATACATATGTTTGATAATAAATACAATGTAAAACTTTATGAAAGTTTAGTATTATTTTAAATTCCTTGCAGACAACAAGTATTAACAACATAGTTACATAAACATATGTTAATATATTATTTTGGACCCGGAAATAAAATGAATTGTAAGAAACCTATTGACAAAGACGACGAGATAGCAAGAGAACACGACATGGCCTATTTTAAAGCTAAAAACTTCAATGATATTCTTGTACCGGATCAAATAGCAATAAATAAATTTCATGAAGATTGGTGTAAGAAAAAAAATTGGCACAGTTTAATAGGCCGTATGTGTCTCCAAATAAAAACAAATTTCGAAACATATATTGAAAGAACCGTGTACCCATGGAATTTACCTCACACGCATATATACTATAAATTAATATGTTTTATCAAACAATTATTTTTATAACACAATATTAAAACAAATAAACAGTATGGATCCTGTGGAAAGCAGACTACATTAATAAAATTTGTAGAAATATAATATTTTAATTATTATTATGTATAAATAGTAACAATAACTGTATACATATGTTGGATAATAAATACAATGTAAAAGTTTATGAAAGTTTAGTATTATTTTTATTTCCTTGGAGACAACATGTGTTCCAAATTTCAACACCCCTTTTCAGCAATAATTGCTTGCCCCCAGACAGTGGAAAATCGTAAAAACTTCTTAAAGAATATTAATGTAATGTGCGATACTAATTTTATGAAAATATCTTGGCATTACTGCGCATGGCAAAAATTATTTGCTACAATAAATAATGTAGAATTTGTTGAAGGTTTGCCTAATATTGACAGCATAGATGGCAAATATCCACAGTTAATTATTATAGATGATCTGATGTCTGAAACAGATCAGAGTGTTGCAGATATATTCACAAGATGGTCTCATCATAAAAATTTGTCAGTATTTTTTTTTACTCAAAATATTTTTCACCAGGGAAAGGGATATATCTCTGAATGCTAATTACATTAACTATTTTAAAAATCCTCGAGACAAAGCTCAAATATTGCATTTAGGTATTTCCGGAAAATTCCAAATTTACACAAGAAGCCTATCGTGACGCAAGTTCCCTTATCTTAAACAAAATACACCTGATTGGTTGCGTTTTCGTACGTTACATGATGGATGTACTTATGTTTATTTACCCAAAAATAAGTATAAATACAATAGCATAAATATGCCTCCAATTATTTCTTAACAATGAGTAAAACAGTAATAAACAACGCTGAATATCTGCGAGCACTTCATAAGTTGAAATCGCAAGATAGATTGGCATTATTAAAAAACGCCGACTGTAATTCTGTTAAATGTATATGTGAATGTGTTTATAATATTCTGCATGGTACAGTTCCTCTCAATGTAAAACAAAAGGGTTAACTTGTAAGACATAAAAAGGTTCTACGGAAACTTGTAAAACCTGGTGATAGCTGGAAAACTAAAAAACGTGTCTTAGTTCAATCAGGCGGAGCATTTTTACCTTTTTTATTAGCTCCGCTTGTAACAGGTCTTCTAAGTAACTTATTTAAAAATTAAAATGGAACATGCTAAAAAGATGGTCTTAATATCTCCGGAAAATTTAAACCGTTTACGTAATAGTAACAATATTAATGAAGAAACAGTAACTAGTCGATTGGATAAAGATTTGCAAAATATTTTTAATCTAAAAATATCAGAATATGAAAATGGGTTAAGTATCAAGAAATATTACAAAGATATTTATACTTTCAAAAATAAAGTAGAGAACCTATAAAATTACCTACAGCACATGAATTTAGTTCAAATTCAAAGCAATCTTTGGAGAAGAGAGACGATACAGGATATTTAAAAGATTTTGTCGTCAAATCTGAAAATATTTCTGAAGAAAAGAAAGACGATTTCAAAAATATATTAAATATTATTCATAAATCTCAAAAAGATAAAACCTCGACTATTATTGCAACATATAAAACTAGACAAGATAGTTACATTGAGTGATTCTGGTGTAGTTTCAATTCATGATAAACAAATTTCGAATTCAAATATAACAGATTTAGTTGTGGACATTGTAGGACGTAAGAAACGTAGTAATCCTATAGGTTGGGAACAATTTTTAGAAGCATTAAAGAAAATAAACATTCCAACTGAATTAATTAACAATCCTCAAAGAAAAAAATTTTTTACTTCGATATCTGATATTCAAACTTCTATGAAACATAAAAGAAAACGAAAATATATTCAAGACGATCCATCGGAAACAGTGAAAGTTAAAAAAATTGAATGGAAACGATTTTCTTTGTGAAATGAATAAAAATTTATCAAAAATTTATTTTGATGTATCAAATCCAGCGGGGTTTTCAGGAGTCAATAATATTATAAATACTGTAAAAGGGAAATACAAATCAAAAGATATACGAAAATGGATTAGTTCACAAGATGCGTATACTTTGCGTAAAACAGCTCGAAAAAAAATTATAAGAAATAAATATAATGTTTCTAACATAAATGATCTTTCCCAAGCAGATCTTAATGACATGCACAAGTTAGCCCGGTACGATAATAACAAATATATTTAACAATAATTGATGTTTTTAGCAGGTACGCATGGGCTATTCCATTAAAAGATAAGAAACCTTGTTCAGTTATTCAAGCATTTAAAAATATATTTAATGAAAGAAAACATTATGTTTACAAACTGACAAAGGCTCGGAATTTATTGCAAAATCAGTGCAGTCATATTTAAAGGAAAATGATATTAAATTTTATGTTACTCACAATCCCGATGTAAAAGCATGTATTGTTGAAAGATTTAACAGAACTTTGAAAACAAAAATGTATCGTTATTTTACTTACAAAAATTCATATAGATATATCGATATATTACAGGATTTAGTTAATGCTTACAACAAAATGAAACATAGAACAATAAATATAGCACCTTGTAAAGTAAATGATAAAAATATATTAGAAATTTGGAGAAATCAGCGTAAAATAAAACAAAATAAAAAAGCTATTCATAAGGCAATATTTAAAATTTGAGACATTGTAAGAATATCTAAACACAAAAATATATTCGAAAAAGGATATGAATCTAACTGGAGCGAGGAACTAGTTAAAGTACATGCGATTATTAATAGAACTCCAGTCGTTTATAAATTAAAAGATTTAAATAATGAAGTAATAGAGGGCACCTTTTACAAAGATGAGCTTCAAAAAGTACATATAGAATCTGACACTATGTATAAAATAGTAGCTACCAAGGGTACAGGTATCAGATAGAAGTTACTTGTTAAGTAGAGAGGTTATAGTGATAAATTTAATACTTGGATATCTGCAAATTCAGTACATCTATTAAATAATGAATGAAAAATATTTTTTATAACATTGCCTAGTAATAGTTCTATGCAATATTTTCCTTATAATAAATCTACTCGATATACAACACAAATACCACAAAATATAAAATTAAATGGATCTTGGGAGATAGAAAGTATTTTTCCTTGCTCGATTTACAATATTAAGGAAAGAGAAAACAAAGTTACAATTAAGATAGAATCAAAGACAGAAGAAAATGTAGTACTAAAAATTGTAAAGGCGAAAATTTCTACAAAAAAAATATGAAAACATTGACAGAGTGTTACATGAAATGAACGGAAATAATGTAATAAATGAATATGTTGTATTTTTATACGATAACTAAGAAAATCGAGTTACAACAAAAGTTAAAAATGAAAATGTGTGTTCTCTAAAGTTATCTCATCGGCTAGCATTACAACTTGGTTACCCTCCATTCACTGATATATATGAACATTTAATATTAGGTATTCCTCTACAATTATTTGTGTATTGTGACATTATTGAACCGCAAGTAGTTGGTGATGTGGTTACTCAATTGCTAAGAATTATACACATTAAAACTGATAAATATGTTTTTGGATCAAATGAAATGATATCATACGCACAGCTGCATTTCGTTCCTGTATTAAGAAGAGAATTTTCAAACACAGAAATAGATATAAGGACAAACGATGGCTACATGGCGCCATTTCAATTTGGAACGTTGTATGTCAAACTTCATATTCGACGAGCATCATGAAAAATTGTCCTTATCAAGAATATTATTGTATATATACGGATGGTAATTTTTACCAAACACTACAATAAAATAAAAATGTGAGTTCTTGCCAAACCGAGCTATTTTAAATAGGTCGACTTTCGGATCGTGGAAAGACGGGTTGTTTAAATAAATACGCAAACAATTTACTTAATTAAAAATAAATATATATTAAAATTAAAATAAAAGTTTGAACAAAAATAATAATTTAATAAGTTATTTACCAAAATTGTTATTATAATTTAGATCTTTCTTTCTCAGACTTTGACTACCCACTGCTGTATATTTTAATCAGAGTACTTAATTTGGATTATTACATAATCAATAAATATCAGTGAATGCAATGGAAAAATTTATATTCATTACATATTTTACAGGTTCATTACACTGCACTCATACGTCATAAATTGTCAACGCAACTTTATTAAACATTAGACGCGAAATAATCAAATTAAAGTAATTTGATACCTACTTTCTAAAGTTGAAAGGGTATTGCCTTGTACATTATAATATACAAGCAGGAAGTGGAATTGGAGCAGTAAAATAAAGCGAATCAATTTCAAAGGGGACATGGTATAGGAAGTTTCTTTAGTGCATTGTTTAGAAGTATTCTACCACTAATACGGAAGGGTGTCGGAGCCGTTGGAAAAGAAGCATTTAATACCGGAATTAATTTCTTGGGCGATCTTAGTCAAAATCAGCCACCTAAAGAATCATTCAAGAAATGTATCGCAGAAGCGGGGATTAATTTAAAACGCAAAGTCGAAGATAAAATGGAAAAATTATTGCGTGGTTCTGGTTATAAAAAGAAGCGACTAGTTGAAAACCGTAGTTATTCTAAAACTTTACGTGCTACTGTAAAGAACAAAAGACCTTCTAGACACATAGATATATTTGATTAAAATGGCATTCTTACATACTCAATGTTGTGAATGTATAAAAACTGAATTGGATTTGTTTGCGATTCCTCCAACACAAACAAGTATTGAAAGTGGACAGTGGGTAAATTATAAACCGTTGTCATCAATTACTGAAGATTGACCTATTGAATTTATTATACCAGGACATGGAGAAGATTATTTAGATTTATCCCAAACTATGTGATATTTGAATGCAAAAATAATTAAACATGATAATGCTGATATTTGAACCAAAAACTTGTATCTCCGCCCAACAACATTTATGCTTATAGAGCATATATTGAAACTTTACTGAATTATGGTAAAGATGCTAAAAAATCTCACCTCACTTCTACTCTATGGTACGCCGATGATGTAGGAAAGATAAATAATGCCGACGCAGGAACCAATTCAGGGTTTCTCAAGCGACAAAGTTTTACAGAAAAAAGTAAACATGTTGACATGATGGGACATCTTCACGCAGACATATTTAACCAAGAAAATTTTTTACTCAATGGTGTTGAAATGAGAGTGAGATTAGTTCGATCACGGGATAGCTTTTATTTAATTTCAAGTAGCTCAAGTGTTATAAAGTACAAATAAATGAAGCCACATTATTTGTTCGTAGCATCAAATTAATCCAAGTATTTTATTAGCTCACAATAAGGCACTACAATTATCCACCGCTATAAATATCCTATTACAAGAGCTGAAGTTAAAGCTATTACCATCCCTACAGGTGTTCAAGGAAAATCTTTAGACAGTATTTTCTAGGGTCAGCTTCCTAAAAGGTGTATAATAGGATTTGTATCGAATAAAGGATTTAATGGTGATTTTGGAACTAATCCTTTCAACTTTCAAAATTTTACAATAAACTACCTATCGTTATGTGTAAATGGGCAACAACTGCCTTCAAAGCCTCTGCAACTATCATTCGGCGAGAAAAAATCATATATTCAAATGTATAACACATTATTCTCAGGAACAGGCATTCATTTCGGCAACAGCGGTAACGGGATCGACAGAGACAGCTATCCAAATGGTTATTGTTTAACAGCATTTGATCTTACTCCTGACTTAGCAGCCAATTCCATGTTACACTGGAATTTATAACGACATGGTTCTTTAAGAATAGAAGTTGGATTTGAAGCGGGTCTTTCCCAAACTGTAAATTGTGTTATATGTGCAGAATTTGATATTATTAAAATTTATAAATATAGAAATGTTATTGCAGATTATGGTAATTAATAGTTAAAATATAGTTGTATTTATTAATATAGAATAAATTATGTACATTTTTTAAAAAATAATGTTTTTTATTTCAATTCTCTCCTATATATTCCTACAAATTTGAAATCAAATTCAGTTACATGAAAGCAATTGTACTGTGAAATAATAAAAAAATGAATTCTGCATTCATACAAAATATATTTAGAAAATATTTCCAAAATACAGGCGAATATGGAGTATTTGCCGCAAATAATTTACCTCAGCATGTTAACTTTCCATATGCCATTATTGTTAATACGGATCCAGATACTTTACCCGTAACTCTTTGGGTAGCCATTTTTATCGACAGGGACGGATACGGTACATATTTTGATAGTTATGACAGTCCGCCATATGTAAAACAGCATAGAGATTTTCTAAAGAGAAATACAAGAAAATGGACATACAACACGCTAACTTCACAGGAATATACATCAGATGTTTGTGATTATTATTGTTTAATGTATCTTTTATTTCGAATGAATGTATACAACCATAATGATTTCATAAAATTATTTACCAAGTGCAATAAACATGAAAATGATCAATTTGTAAAGTATATGTTTTATTATTATTTCAATGAAAGTCAATAATTGTTAATAAGAATTTTATTTAATACATACACATAAATATAATAAATACAAAATATATTGATAAAATACAATTATTGTTGTTGTTTTTTTTTCTTTACCCTCCTCTATGCATGGTTCACTTTGCGTCGTCTCGGCGTCGGTGGTTGAAGTTGAATTTGTAGATAGATTCTCCCATCTATTTCTCTGGGACATACGGAATATTTTCTTCGCCTTCTTTGGTATTCGATATTTCATGGGTAACAAAATAATCTTCTTATCTGCCAGGTGCTCCATCGGATTATAAGTGGGATAATCCTCATTGTCCCAATTTTCTGTTGACTCTACTACGTACATTTTATTTGCCGATGCCATAGATGAAAATGACTGGAATAAGCAAATATAACAACAACGTCTAGATTCACAATGACATTCAAACAGTTAATTTTCTTAAATTTATACGTATATAGTACATACATACCTGTCTAATTGGGACTTGTATTTTGAGAACCACTGGTTTAATAAAAATTTTGTTTATCTCATGTTAATAGTGTTGTAAAATAGAAATTGTTTGCTAATTTAACCGACCTCGTAGCTCTTACAGTTCTCGAGATAGTAATGGTGGCCCATTTAAAATGAACACCCTGTATAGCACATATGTCGAGGATTTTTAAAGTCACACTACTGATTTTTTATGATTATCATAACACTTTTGTCCACGAAAGTTACTGTTACATACATCACAGTTTATTAATTCCAGAGCAGGTGGGCATGGAGGGGAAAATTTTCAATAATAACAAATATTTTCACAACTGTGTCTAATACGTAATACGGAAACACGGTTCGCAAAAATATTTACATGAAAATGTGGCCGTTAAACTTTTCTTCAAAAACCACCTTTGCTCGAGTATTATACTCATATACGCATATGTTATATTGAGAATAATACCTTTGAAAATCAGTGAGTTCAGGAATACCGGCCCCAATTTCATTAATTTTTACATTTGTCTAAACTAACAATTCACGTGCCCGTGTACTCTGGATTCCAAATTTATCACTCACTTTGTCTTTAAAACAGTTTTCTTTTTTATATAAAGATTCAGCGATCACTAATGCACGAGGTAAACATAAATTGTCCTTATTTATAATGTCTATTACGCCGTTTTTCCTTTGGCAGAATTCCGCATATGATAACCCCGCAGTTTTCCTCGACCAGCTGGCATTGAGACTTTGGTCATTTCTATTACGAATTGACCATCCGTAAATATTTCGCGATTACTTTGTAATATTCGCTCCATAGCCTCTCAAACCATGTCGATATGCAATTGATCCGCCCGGCGAAAACTGAGCCATGCTGGTCCATTTTCCAGGCGAGGCGTTTGAAAAATAAAACCTACGTGATCTGTAGGTTCTGCGACTCCATGACATACTCCGTGACAGATTTCACACCATTATAGAACCATAGCACAGAATCTTCACCCCGTGGTGGATCAATTATACGGAATGTTACTTTTCGCCCTGCAACATAGAATAGTCTTGAATGACTTTCAACATCCGAAACAATAGAAAAACGAGCAAGATTTTCTTCACCCCGGCCGAGCTGATTTAAATTTTCTTCTATCAAATTTTCGAAAATTTGATAGAAGGCGTCGTATTGTGCTTGTTGCAAGATGCTGAAGAAATTTTCGTATTGTAGATCCATTGACACTCACTCACTTACTAACTCCTACTCAGCTGCAGATTATTACTAACTGAAATTTCTTTTACTTGTCCTTTTATACCTGATTACTTATCCTACCTTCCAATATTTAATGTTATTTTAATGACAATATTTTGAGAGGTTTTCAATAATAAAGAGAAACTTCTATTTTTTTTTAATTATATATTTCTTTTCTTATTGATAAAGATGTCAACACATTCTGCATCTTTTTTAATTTTATTGTTATAATAAGTATATAATTCTATAAATAAATTCTTAAAAACTAAATTTTCTATATGTATAATACTATATAAACCTACATCTATAGCTACACTAAATTTTAAACTATGAATATAACTATTTTGTAGAATATTTTTATATATATTATTAACATCTAAATATTTTACGCTGTATTTACTTATAACTAACTCTAAACTAACTAAATCGTCTATTTGCTCTTTATTTAAAACTAAATACTTATTATTAATTTTATATTTTAATTGCCTTTTTGGCAATACAGTAAACTGTACACTTCCGATATATTTCGAAATGTTCACCGACACTTTATTGTTCTTCACATCCTTTACAAAGTTAATAAACTTTTCAAAGTTTGGGATGTTACCGAAAAGTTTTCTTCGCACATCTCCTACCAAACGAACAGCGACCTGCATCCTTGCTTTTGGATCGACCCCAACGCACACGAAGTTTTTAAAAAAAATTCCTAAGGGAAACGATAGGACGTCCAGCAACCTGTCGTTATTATCCCGGGTATCTTTATTGGGCGGTAACGCGTATACTTTTATGGATTCAGCATCTCCAAGCAGCTGACCAAGATGGGCGTCTTCTCCTAGGAATGCAGCTTCTTCCCAAACGTTCATGGGGGCCTTTTCCTCTTCCTCCTCTTCTATGAGCGGTTGTCCGAATGGTTCGTCGATGTCTGAATGTTTACCTTGTTTCCGTGGTATTTCTTCTTCATCAGCGTCATCGCGTTGTTTTTTTAGTGGTATTGCCACCAGCTGAGTTGCTGCCTCATGTAGTAGCTCATCCAGGTCATAGGTGCTATCATCCTCGATTACCTGAGTCGCTAAAGGAGAACAGGAGCCCCTTTCATCCACGATTACCACGGAGTCCACCTCCCTGATCTCGGCGTCGGTCACCACCGGGTCTGTTTCTCTGATCACGATGTTCTCGAGGATGTTGAACTTTGATGCCATGATGCTGGTGATGTTTAATACACAAATATACAGCACGAGAAAAAACTGTATACTAAAGAAATAAATATTTTGAAGAAGTATTTATACAAAAAATATCATGTACAAAGAAATAGTCTCCATATTTAAAATACATTTTACATTTTAAGATATACAAATTATGTATAATTAAAACTTTTATTGATCTTTAGTAAAATATCAATTTCATAATAATTTGCGAAGAGCATTACTTTAATGGTCGCATTACACGCAATTATCATTACTAAATATGCACATTATTGAAATACATTTCATTAGAAAATATTTAAAAGCCCATTTACTCAATGTTCATAATTTTTCAAATACTTCTTAGTATACCCTATTGAATCTCAAAACTTCTAAGCATTTACTTTAATCTCCACATTACAGGAAATTATCGTTACCTAAATATGCACATTATTGAAATTACATTTCGTCAAAAAATATGAAATCCCATTTACTCAATACTCATAATCTTTCAAAAACTTAATTGTACACAATATTAAATCTGAATTAGTACTTAATTATAGGACATAATGGAAATTTTTAAACCAATATCACATTCCAACATTCGCAAAATCAAACATACATACATAAACAATTTCCCCAATAAAAAATTCAAATATATTTATCGCAAATTCCTATCAAAATTACATATCAAAAATTTCTATCAGACACTGGCGCCAGTTAATGAGTTTTTTAATTACCCTGGGTCGGGCGGAAGGTAGGATCACATACTACTTATGTAGTTGGTAAATACCTTGTTAAATAGCTGATTGTTGTGAGTTAAATTTTTAGTTGAAAAAAGATTTTGAACGCATATTTAATAAAACGTCAAGTGTTAAATTTCATAAGTAAAACTATGAGTTCCCGTATAAAGTGTAAATATATTAATTGTTTCTCTACAAGAGAACGATGTCTAGATTTTACAGTTTCATTATTTACAAATATTGCGCAAAACAGATTATTAAATACAGCTGTACCGTATCACTACACATAGGCGCCGACTTGTAGGATGCATGAGGTCAAGTATAGATTTGCACCCGACAAAATTTGTATCCAATAAAACATTTATTTATCTTAGTTTTCATTCTTAACTAATTGATTAATATAGTTACTACGTGTTTTTTAAATTAATCGTTTTAAAATTGGGAGAATTATTATCACATTTAAAAGCTAATGAATATTATAGTATAATTTTAGACGAAACTAGTGACACGTCAATTAAAGAACAAATTTCGATTAATTTCAGGTACGTGGATAATGACTTGCATATTCATGAAATTTTTGTTGGCTTCTATAATACAGATGAAACTGATTCAGCTACATTGTTTAAAATTGTAAATGATTGTTTAATAAGATTTGACTTAGATATTAAAAAATGTCGCGGGCAATGTTTCTTCGGGGCCGCTAATGTTAGTGGGTATTTGAATGGTTTGCAAACCAGGATTTCCGAAATTTAACCGAGGGCTTTATATGTTCACTGCCTTGTACATAATTTGAATCTGGTTGTACAGGATGGACTAACAAAAATTTTCTGTATAAATAATTTTATTTTGTTTTTGAAAGAAATTACAAATTTTATAAAACAGTCACCCAAAAGATTATCATCTTTTTGCAAGATACATTCAAGTATTTCAGATAATGACGATGAGGAGAATGATTTGCAAGATAACTCCTTTATGTCTTCACCAAAAAATAATATTATATCATTCTGTCCAACAAGATGGTGCTTAAGAATTGCATCTCTAAAATCCATATATTTAAATTATAAAGCAATTATTAAATATTTACAGACTTTTAGTTTTACAAACAGTGCATCCGTAATTAAAGCAAAATGTAGTGGTTTTTATAGCATAATAAAAAAATTTGAAACCGTATTTATGTTACAAACGTTAATAAATATATTCAAAAAAATTGAAACTTTGAACGCGGCATTACAAAAACAATCACTTAGATTACAAAAAGCGCAATCACTTATTCAAGGAATATTTTTTTTTTAAAGTTAAACGACAAAATGGCTATGATGCACTTTGGAATAAAGTTTTAGAAAGTGCAAAAAAAATAAATTTAGAAGAACCTAAATTGAAAAAAATAAGATAAATTCCCAGAAAAATAGATTCCGGGGCATCTAGCCATGTTTTCCAAACTCCAAAAGATCAGTTTAGAAGTTTATATTTTGAAATTTTAGATGAAACTATTGGCAGTTTGGAAAATAGGTTTACTTCTGATACCTTAAAAAAATTTATAAAATTCGAGCAATTTTTGACTGGCAGTAACGAAGACATAACTTTGAAAATTTTTACCATGGTAACATTGAAATGAGTCACTTAATATTACATAAAAACATGTTGTTAGATTCGTCAAAGCAAGCAAATTTTAAAATTTTGTCTCTAATTGACATTAAACAGTATTTTATAATGAAACCTGAAATAAAAATTTTATTACCAGAAATCGTTAATTTTATCAAAATACTTCTAGTAATTCCTGTTTCGTCATGCACGGCAGAAAGATCTTTTTCTTCATTACGAAGATTAAAAACATATCTAAGATCAACTATGTTGCAGCCCCGTTTAAATAATGTAGCATTATTAAACATTCATAGAGATATTTCGCAAGAAATAGATTGTAATGAAATTGTTAATGAGTTTATTACACGAAATCATATTAGACGTAATATGTTTGAATTTAATATGAACTGATGTTACAGTTTTTTTTCTGTTTATTTATTTCGTTTTTATTGTGCAATCGATAAGCTGTGAAGGAATATTATTTAATTTAATAAAAACTAATCCATTACTGACATTTTATATAATTTATCACCTTGAATAATATATATATATATATATATATATATATATATATATATATATTTGAGTTTATATTATATATATTAAATCTCAAATATTTGTTCGGTGCACCCGGCAAATTTTTTCAAAGTCGGCGCCTATGTCACTACAAACATGTAGAACATAATCAACCTTCCACTTCCAAGTCCCACGATAGTTCTCCACAAAATTTAAAAGTTTTGACACCGGGGAAAACATAAAAAAAATTATTCTTTCCTGATTCGTCCCAAAGACCGGGGATAAACTCAGAAAAGTTCTTTAATTCTGTCACCTACTCTAAAAAATATTTTAGTTATGGACAGCCCCAAAAACAGAAACTGTCACCTAAAAATTTAAGTATGAAAAGAAAAATAAAGTATCAGTCAAAGACAGTGGCGGCTCGTGGTATTTTTGAGCGAGGGGGCAAATTATTTTGTTAGTGTCAAAGATTTCGGTGAGAAAAACGTGGTCATGAAACGATGTTTAGAACTCCGATTTCGTCACAAATAATTTTAATATTATTAATAATAAATATTAATAGGTATCAATGTTCAGCACAACCCAACGGAAACGTCAATGATAGTAAAAAAAGTGGGTAGGGGTAATGAAGAAAGTAAAAAAACAAATAAAAAATGATATAGGTACTAGAATAAATTTGAAATATAATATAAATAAAAAGAAAACAAATCTTATTTCTATTCGGTTAAGAATAACTAAAAATAAATTCTTATCCCATGAACTAAAACATTCTAATGAGCTAGAAGCAGAATACACTAATTGTTAATTACCGTTGTTTATATATTATATCAATTCTTCTGTTTTTAGTTTTAGCAAAATGATCAATTATTTTATAAATAAAATCTGGAGATTTTCGTAAATGTTTAATCATATCTTACACGCTTACAGATACAATTTATACACGACTGACGATCTGGCGATTTTAGAAATATAACATGCAATATATAGTATATCTCACCGATCACGTCCGATTGTTTCCGAATCTCAGAGTATGCATGCCTCCTCTGGTTCAACACTCGGCTATTCGTATTATTTCTATGATAAATTTACAAACTTTAAAAATAAGCAAAGCATTTGTTTCAAAATTAAAATATTAATAATATTTAAAAACTCTTCAATGATGTTTTACATATACATATTTATTTTTATTCTTAAATAAGTTTTTTAATCACAATACGCATTATTTTTGTTTTATCAATTTTACTGAATATTTACTTTAAATTATTATTTTATTATAAAGAAATTAAATCTGTGCATCTCTTTATTTATCAATCATATTATAGAATTTATTTTAAGAATTTTAAGTCATGCAAGTACAACACCGTTCGAGATGGCGAGGGGGCTGACAACCGCTGTATACGAGCCCAGTCGCACATGAATTGCACGAAATCACTCACGTACATAGCGCTGTCTCACTTGTACAGTCATCTTGTTCCCATTTGTGTTTGGAACGTATCGTTAAGTAGTATACCATACAAGTTTCGTCTGGCGGATGCTTGCTCCCGCTAGTCGAATTTGATGCATATAATATTGTGTTGCACAGTGGCGCCGCGCTAATTTCTATTTAAATAGACCACTAACATAGTACATTGTTAAATTCTAAGTAGTATAAGATGAAGTTTATATTTTTATAATAATTAATAATAAAAATATATTCATGTGAAAGAGAAACAATATTTTATTTTAATTTGAGGGGGCACTGCCCACTCTGCCACCCTGGACGAGCCGTCACTGGTCAAAGATAATTAGAAGAAATAAAGTAGCAGAAGTAAAACTAAAGAGTAAAATAAAAATTCTTAAAGAGAAATTGAAGAAAGAAAACATTGTGAATTCAAATAATGATTATATTCGTAGTTTTACGAATATGCTTTTATTTCACAAAAATAAAAACCCGTGGACAAAACAGGAGAAAGATATGTGTCTTAAAATGTATTTTAAATCTCCTTCCTTATATAATTATATCCGACAAGTATTTCTATTTCCGATGCCATCAATTTCAACAATTAGAAACTACGATAAGATATCTTATTTACGCACAGGTTTCTCAGATTCAGTTTTTTTTTACAAAATTAAAAATGAAAGTAACCACAATGACAAATTCTGAAAAAAACTGCGTTTTACTAATGGATGGAATGTCTATGAAAAAGTGTTAGAATATAATTCTGTATTGGATACTATAGAAGGCTTTGAAGATTACGGGCATCTTGGAAGAACACCTAAAATTGGAACACAGGCAGTAGTTTTTATTGTAAGAGGTTTGACTCATAACTGGAAACTTCCAATCTCATACTACATTAGTTCAAGTAGTGTTAAAGCTGCAATATTAAAACATCTATTAAGTTTTACTATTCAGAAATTAGAAGTTATTGGTTTAAGAGTAAGAGTTGTTACTTGTGACCAGGGTTCAAACAATAGGAGCACTTTTAAAAGTTTGGGAGTTTCTGTAGATCATTCCTGGTTTCATATTAACAATAATAGAATTTATGCACTTTACGATGCCCCCATTTAACAAAAACTGTTCGTAATACCTTACTTAAATACAATATTTTTGTAAATGGCGAAGTAGCAACATGGCAAGAAATCAAAAAGACCTATCTTATTGATAAAAACAATCGTCTTGCAAGAGCATTAGTTCGCATAACTGATGCTCATATTAACCTTAACGCATTTCAAAAAATGCGTGTTAAATATGCGACACAAATATTTAGCCATAAAGCTGCTACTGCCATTATAACAGCTCATAAAAGAGGAGAGCTAGTATCAAACACGGCATTTTTTACATCTGAATTTTGTAAAAAAAATGAACAACTTATTTGACTGTTTAAACAGTAAAAATCTATATGATCCTAATATATTTAAGAGACCCATTTCTAAGGAAAATACATATATTGTAGAAACGTTAAAAAATAGTTCGGAGTGGATTAAATCGTGGTATACTTGTGATAGAAATAACCAAGAACGTAAAGGAATTCATTGTAAAGATGGATTTATCCAAACAATTACTGGAATAATAGAAGTGTGGAACGATCTTATTAAAGAAGATTTCAATTTTGTACTATACACATATATAACCTGTTGAGGTTAAACCAGGACCCAACTGAAAATTTGTTTTCAAACATATGAAGACTGAGAGGACACAGTACGAATCCCAATGTTAAAAATTTTAAAATTGCACTGCAACGCAACATAAGTACAAAAATAATGGAAACAACTGAAAATTTGAACTGTGAAAATGATGACGCCGAACAATTAGATTGCGATTTTGATCAAAGTTCGGAAATACAGAACCCCTGATCATTATCGGTCATTTATAACGAGGAATATAACAACGTAGATGCATCAGACATGTCTGAAATTTCGGAAAATGAAAACCGTGAAGATTCTGATGATAATACAATAAACATACAGAAAGCATCTTTAGAAATTTGTAGTATTATTTATTTTTCAAGGTATCTAATTCGTAAATGTTACAAAAAAATCAAGTGTAGTCAACAGAGATTACAGCGAGGGTGAAAATATATTATTTCTTAAAAATCCAGCCGACGATTTTGTAAATATTGTTACTTCATTTTTAAGTGTATTTGACAAAAATTTTAATGAAGTTAAGTGTAAACAAAATATTACTTTTAAATTAAATGATATGATTCTAAGTAAATTAAATAGTAAACATTCAAACTGGCTGGAAAATTCTTGTCGTGATCACAGATTGTATATAAAGAACAAATTATTATTATAAAATTGAGAAAAACTTTCAAGTGGATTAGTTCCGACTTTATAATTCAAAAAGATTTTAAAGTTAACAAAAAACTTCAAGTTTTAAAAAACAAGTAACGTACTAATATTACATTGTTTATAAGATATGGATTTAGTAAAGAAATTTAGTGAAATAATAAAGAACTTTTATTTTATTTATTGTTTTTCTTATGACTAGGATCTTATTTCCTAAATTACATAAAAAAAATCTAATGTGTCCAACACATTACCTCCCGCTAATGTAGTAATAAATCCTATACTTAAATATTTTTTTTCGTTAGTAAATAAAATATTGAGTTCCAAAATTAATTAAACTTATTTTTAGCATGCCTAAAATCTATTCCTTATATATTTCATTAACTTTTTTGTATATTAAAGCTTCATATTTACTTATTTTATTTTTTAAAATTATTTGCGTTAAATTTGACAACGGCATAATACGTCAAAATTTTGTAAACATATGAATTAGTCAGCCGGAACGATGTGTGAAATTAATAAAATATTATTTATTTTTTTCTGTTATGCCAGAAGTTATATAAATTATGTAGCAGAACCACCCTTATTTCGTAATAAGTAAGAACATTACATCATCCTATAATTCATAAGATGCTTAGTTGCAAGGGTGTCATGTTTACTTAGTATAAAATGTACGTGAGAATGTTTTTGTAGTTAGTTATAGTTCATATGTTAACTTTGTAAATTGTAATCGCTTTTCGTAAAATAAAATAAAATTTTTAAAACGCATTTTTTCCTTTTTAAAATAAAATTGGCGCAGTCGGTAGGATTGCAAACGGCTTCACTGAGTAAATTTACAAAAAACCTGTGTTAAGCCGTCGATTTAAATCGTTTATTTGCAAATCCGAATCTTGCGAAAAGCGCATTGTTGCCGAGACGATCCGTGCCGTCGCCAAGTCAGAGCCAGCATCCATCTCCAACAATCCGAGTACAACTACTAGGGAACTATCAACTTCTGGTGCCTAGAATCTGAGCCGTCGCCGAGCCAGAGCCAGCACTAGCCACCAGCTACGAGGACAACAAACAACGAACAGCTTGAGGGAACATCAGAGCATCGCAGTCCATTCCATCCCCGAAACCACAACAGGGCAAATGAAGATTGCCATCTGTTGACGTGTGTTGGGGGGTTTGTGTAGTAAAAAGGTAGTTCCTACCTCCGTGGTTGAATCTCTATGATGATGACACTTCGAAGACGTCACTGAAGGAATCACGAAGGACAGGAGATCGGGTTCCCCAACTCACACGGAGAAATTAATCGGCGTGTGATGGTTAAATCAATGAACGTACAAGTAAAAGTACAACGTAATACTTGTAGCAATAAACAATATATTTATATTTAGACAACACTTAATACAACGTTTAAACTAATAAGTTTTTACTATGTCTACTTGTCTTGAGACACAGTATTAGACTCGTGATCAACTTCAAAGTCCTCTCTCTCGAGATTTTTATAAACACAAACTAAACATTACATACACCCCCAAATGGAAGGGAGACCAATTAACAACTACTTAACATTGCAAAAGTCTTAAGGCCACACCCTTAAGCCGAGGTACAAACAGATGTTGGGGTCTCGACCTTTCTACAAATTTTGGGAACTTGGAAATCCAAGAAAGAATAAAGTACTTAAAGCTATTACAGTAATAAAATTTTAAGCTCAATAAAACTAATGCGAAAATTTCTTAAAACCGAAGTATTTTTAATCCCTCAAATTTAACAAGCCGCTACAATAAATGTAAGAAAATTCATAGCAGACTGTCTTTAAGAAAAATTCCGCAGGCTGAGTAAATAATGTTTCAAACACCATCAGCACCATAATCCTTCTACTGTGAGTCGCAAACCCATTATTCAAACTATTATATCTATTTAATATTTAACAAGCTCATAAGCTCCACCTCCAACTCCAGGCACACTAAACATTTTCACACACCTCAATAAGGACATACTTATGTTCCTAGACATAATCCCAAATTTTGACAGTAACAGTAAAATTCTAAGTGATTTCATTAAATCCACTGAAGAGGTTATTAATATTATCAATCAATCGAGCCCTTCAGAAATTACTAAAAAATTAATATTGCTATCAATAAGGAAAAAAGTTACCGGCCAAGCAAGAGAACTATTATCAGGCACAGCAACAAATATTTGGGGTAAAATAAAAACATTTTTAATACAAAACCACGGCGATAAAAGAAATGAAGCAACTATTTTGATAGAAATTTGTGATTTAAAACAATTAAATAAATCCATTTTTGACTATCATAAAAAAATATTCGAATTATATTTCATTTATAAGAGCAAATTAGAAATTAAACTTGTAGAAGAGGAATTAAAAAATATGATCGCCTTTGGTAAAATTTATGCAACCCAAATGCTTTATTAAAAATTATCGAGAACCTTACAAATCCCAACTGAGTGCCAGGCACCCAACATCATTGACTGAAATAGCAAATTTAATAACAAATGATTTGCAGTACGTAAAAAATCTACCTAAACCCTCTGTACAGACAGTACACAAACCAATACCATACCAAGTCCCATCTAATGCCTTCAGAACTACACAACAATTCGTTAATAACGCATCAGTCTCAAATCAACAACCTCAATTCCCAACACAACCCACACAACAGAAACCATGTATAAACCAACTCCAATGTCTATCAGTACTCGCTCGTTTCGACCCAACCAAAATAATAGATTCACACCACAATCCAGACCTACGTTTGTCGCCGAAGAAATATATAATATCGAACAAAACCCAGAAATCGAGCCTGACTCAGAACAAGACTAGCAAAATTACGAAGACCTCGAATATCTTGAATTAGTTGACGAACAGAACGATAACGAAAACGTAAATTTTCCGAAAATAGCCGATCTCAATTTGAATCAATGACCATCAGTATGATTAGCAATTTGCCATATCTAAAACTGTAAGACCTATACATTTTAATTGACACCGGATCCTCACAAAATTTCATCAGTAAAGATTACGTCTATAAAAATAAATCCAAGTTTAAAATTTTCAAAGAATCCTTCACCATGAACACAATGAACGGTAAATCTAAAGGAGACGAGTATACGTTTATAAAATATAAAGATAAAGAATTAAGAGCATTGTGTATAGCTACCGTACTGTACTAAAACTTGACTTCGCTCTAGTCTAATAACTTGAAAACTATTAAAGATATAAAAGTGAAATAAGTTTTAAATGAAAGATAAAATATAAATTTAGTTCCCTGTAATGCCAGATTTTGCATTTTTTATATTATTTCAATATTACAAGCAATTACAAACTCTAAAAATTGACATGTTTTGACGTACAATTTCTTGCTTCTAAAAATCCTTTTTTAAGAAATTAGAATTAGAGAGCTCTAGAATTATCTTTAAATAACACCATAGGTTTAATAAAAATACATATTGTTTTAATTATTACAACAAATTTCAACAAGAACGAGCAGACTAAACGGTGTAAATTTTCGCTCATACACTACTGCCTCTACCGGAGTATTATAGAAATATGACGCTATCTCGCTTTTGTAGTTGACCAAGAGAATATTGTGATTTTCATTCATTCTACAAGCACAGACCTTCCCAGAACTGTGGAGGGTACTAATCTCTAATATTTCTATAGGTACTGATATTTTAACTTCTTATTGTTTTTCATTTCATTTTTTATGTATTAATACGTATAAAAGTCTCATATAGCATTAATAATATATTTAAGTATGTAAAAACTTACAACAATATTGTATAGTAGAAGATAAAATTTATTTGGAAAAATATGCAACCGAAATTAGAAAAAATTTTTTAAAATTGTTTGCATCCTGAATTGGTTGATCCTAGATATATAAGAAATATGCCTCTGCGCGTTCCACATTATATTTTAGACGCCATTAAAAGAAAAAAGTAGCCATCAAAAACTTGTGCAAGAAATTGTGATTTTTATTTTTTTAAAAAAAGACGAAAACTACCCAAATTTATTCAAATAAAATTATTTTGTCAAAAATTCAATGTTCAAATTGAATTTTACTAAAATAATAATTTTATTAATTTTATTATCAAAGATATAAATTTTATTTCGCTACTTTAATTTTCTAAAATTAAAATATTTTATGTTTTAAATTTATTTCTTGCGAGATAGGAAGATAATAATAGTGTATTATATATTGGAGGAGGATCGGCATTCCTTACCGATTGTAATATTTATACAATTTTTTGCAAGATCAAAATTTAATTTCCTTCAATATCAGTAAAAAAAAATATCCAAAAGGAGGTGTAGTAAAATTCGTTAATGGAAAACTAAAGTCCGTTCAAATTGAATTTTTCAAACACTCGTTTCATTTTGCAATATGTTAAATTCCTGTCATTAGTGGTTGTGCTTTTGTGTAAGAAATAACTACGAAAATCATTTGTAGGGTACCATTATTTATCAATAATTGTAGTATTAGTAACTTTTAATTTTAATAGTAAACTAAATGAATTTACAAAATCCTTTCTGTGCATTTTTACTAATGTACTGACCGTTCAGTGAACGGTATGTAAATTACTTACCGGTTTGTTAGACGTAGCAATCAGTAAAATCAACCTAGTGTGCAAAATAGTATATTGTGTTATTAAGAGTAAAAGTGATACTTTGTGTGGCGAGCATGGACAATTGCATGCAAGGCACACAAAGACACTTTTACTCTGAATAACACATGCTATTTTTTCTTCAAACTTAGAAATTTTAAAAAATAAATTACTATTTGACGTTTAATATGTAGGTTACCTGTCAGTTATTCATAATTTTTAGTAACTTTATTCTTAGGTTATCTAGTTTTTATAGTGACATTTAGGGCGATATTACAGATTTCTATTGTACAAGTTACTTCTTATTGGCTATATGGCGGCGACAATATTATACGGCGCTTCTTATTGGCTATACGGCGGCGACAATATTATATGGCGGCTAGAATAAAAAATTATATTACGTTGGCATAGAAATTAAACTTCAACCTTGTTAATCACGTCACAGAAGATGTCACTTTTATGACGTTTTAAGAAAAACATAATTTTACGAAAATTAAAAATATTTATGAAACCTCTCGCAGAAATTGTCCTCGTTACTCTTAGCTCCTACTAAGTAGAATCCTTTGTAGATATATATTTAATAAACTTGAAGAAGCTCTAAATTCAAGAACAAACTATTTATTTAATCAAAATTATATAAAAAGTTATTCCAGTTTTCTGTTACTTTCCATTCCATTGTATAATATATACCGTGTGTCCCAAAAAGGTGTTGTCATAGGCATTTAGCATTTAATAAATTAAAAATGTCCGGCTAATAACTAAGCCACCATATTGCCCAGGACAATACATGATATCTTATTAATACCACAATTCAACGAAATTAACTAGAAAGTATTAATTTTTTGACGTGATTCTTTTGTTATGCAAAATGACAACTGTCAATTCATGGTTATGAGGTTAGGACAATTACCTACGGAATCAAAAGTACTCAAGTCGTTTTCGATTATAGAAATATATTTTTTATATTTTCTGATTTTTAATGTTAATATAAAATTATGAATTTGTTTTGTAAAAAATATTTAATGAGAAATAATTAAAATGAATCAAGAAATAAAGAAAAAACTAAAGAAATAAGTTCTTTACAGGTTACATGAAGGCTTCTAAACTCGGAATTCAGATTTTTTAAATCTGAATTCAGACTTTTAAACTCTGAATTCAGACTTTGATACTCGAAATTCTGACATTTAATGTATGTTTAATAGGTACTACTAAATATTAGGTTTGCTGTAATATTTACTAATGATAAGTCTGAATTCAGTGTTTAAAAGAGTGAATTCAGAGTTTAAAGACTGAATTCATTATTTAAAAGTCTGAATTCAAAGTTTAAAAGTCTGAATTCAGAGTTTCAAAGTCTGAATTTAGAGTTTCAAAGTTTGAATTTAGAGTTTTGAAGTATAAATTCAGAGTTTCAAAGTCTGAATTTAGAGTTTCAAAGTCTGAATTCAGAGTTTTAAAGTCTGAATTTAGAGTTTTGAAGTCTGAATTATGAAATTCGGAGTTATTACGTCTTAACTATTTAATTCAGAGTTTCAAAGTCTGAATTCAGAATTCCAAAGTCTGAATTATAAAATAAAATACAACGGAGATCCTTCTACGCTTTCGTACGTATCATGTTCAGCAGAATAGGGCAGGTAGTAGCAGACAGAAGCATGGGACCATGATTAGTATTTAGCTGTGCAATTTATGACGTTACAGTGATAGACTCCGCCTATTGCTTTACCCCTCTTACTCCTCACCGATGGCAGCAGCCCTAACATAAAGTGTACACAATGCTCTTAAAATGTTACTTATATAATTTTCATTCCAGTTTTCACATTCTACTCGGTTTTAATGGTTTAAAAATATTAAACGCTCATATAAATTTACAAAAAGAAGTAATAGCATTTTTAAATAAATATAAACATAAATTCGAATATTTCGATCAAAATTCAAAACACACGGTTTTTAATATGGAAACAATAAACGGAACAAACATTAATATCGAGCATTTAAACGACAAAGAAAAGAAAGAAGTAATAAAGTTATTAAATAAATTTAATGACATAATATCTAAAGATAATGAAAAATTAACATTCACAAGTAAAATTAAGCATCGCATTAGAACAAGTAATGAAACACCTGTCTATTCTCGTAATTACAAATATCCAGAGATTTAGAAAGAAGAAGTAAAAAATCAAATTTCTAAATTACTTTCAAATAATATAATCAAACCATCGTATTCCCCATGGTCATCCCCGATCTGGGTTGTGCCAAGAAAAAGTGATTCCTCGGGACAACAAAAATATAGAATGGTGATAGACTATCGCCGTTTAAATGAGAAAACTATAGACGACAAATTCGCCATACCGGACACAACCGATATTCTAGACAAACTAGGCAAAAGTTGCTATTTAACAACAATCGATCTCATGAGCGATTTCCATCAAATCGAAATGGACCCGAGGGATATTGAAAAAACGGCTTTTATCACCAATTACGAATTCACCCGCATACCTTTCGGGCTCAAAAACGCCCCTTCTACGTTCCAAAGTCTCAGGAACTATGTTCTCCGTGATTACATTAATAAGATTTGTTTTGTCTACCCAGACGACATCATCGTACTAGGCAGTAGCATTCAAGAACATTCTGAAAATATTACCAAAATTTTCCAAAAACTTAGAGAAGCGAATTTAAAAATACAGCCAGACAAGTGCGACTTCTTCCGGAAAGAAGTATGCTACTTAGGACACATAATCACTACTTAAGGCATCAAACCAAATCCTGAAAAAAATAAAACAATTCAAAACTTCCCGTTTCCAAAAACCCCAAAAGAAATAAAATCCTTTCTTGACCATCTCGGACATTATCGTAGATTCATAAACAACTTTTCTAAAATCACGAAACCATTCACACTCTGTCTGAAAAAGGGAAGCAAAATTGATATTCATAACAAAGACTATTTGGAAAGTTTCAAAATTTGCAAAAACTTATTAAGCACTAATCCGATACTGCAGTATCCGGATTTTGAAAAAGAGTTTATATTGACCACTGATGCCAGCAATTATGCTCTTGGAGCAGTTTTGTCACAAAAACAACCATGAACAAAATTATAGTACCATTGAGAAAGAGCTATTGGCAATCGTTTGGGCCACGAAACATTTCATGCAATACTTTTTAGGAAAAAAATTCAAAATTATTACCGATCATAGACCGCTTATTTGGTTAAATTCCCTTCAGAAACCAAATAAAAAATTAATTAGTTGGAAATTAAAATTGGAAGAATTTAACTGTTATATCGGATATAAGAAAGGTAATCAAAATTATGTAGCTGATTGTTTGTCACGAATTAAAACTGGTTCCGAAATTAAATACAAAAACGACGATATTTTTGAAAGTAAAAATCCACTCGTCCATTGCATATCAAGAGACTTTGCAATGTCTCAAAGTTTTGCTGACCAAGTGAACCACCGGTACAAGACAAAAGACAAGATAGATAAAATTACATGTGTAAACGATAAGATTGTAATACAACCTGATAACATCAGGACGATAATTCAAATTACAAATTTTTTATTCTAAATTTTCATTCAGAATGTAATTTATTATTTGGAACAGACATACTTCGCGACACAAATACCATTATAAATTTTCCGGAAAATTTCATCCAAATGAAACAAATGAAATTTGATATTCAGAACTTGAGTAAACAGAGTAAAGAAAGTCACGTACAAATCCGAAACGAACACTTACAAACAAACACAAAAAATGAACTATATAATTTATTAGAATAATATGATTCACTTTTCCCAAAAGAAAACGACACACATACAGACAAAATACAACACAAAATTCACACTTCGGACAATACCCCCGTATACACAAAAAATTATCGACTCCCGCATGTATTTGAAAAAGATATTGAAGAACATGTTCAGACTATGTTAAAATTAGGAATCATACAAAAATCAAAAAGTCCATATAATTCCCCAATATGGATCGTACCCAAAAAAATGGATGCCTCAGGAAAACAAAAAACCCGACTAGTAATTGATTTTAGAAAATTAAACCAAAAAACGAAAGAAGACAAATTCCCTATACCAAATATTGACACACTTTTCGATCAAATAAATAAACCAAAATATTTCACTACCCTTGACCTACATTCGGGATTCCACCAAATAGTCGTTGACAAAAATGACAGAGAAAAAACAGCTTTCAGCACCGCTTCCGGACATTATGAATTTCTACGTATGCCCTTTCGCCTCATTAACGCCCCCGCGACATTCCAAAGATGTATGAATGAAATACTACAAAATTTAATTGGTAAAATATGCCTTGTATACTTAGATGACATCATAATTTTTGGCAACACTGAACAAGAACACTTAGAAAATATTAAAACAGTCTGTGAACGTTTGAAAAATGCGAATCTTAAAATACAGATAGACAAGTCAGAATTTTTCAAAACGGAAGTTGAATATTTAGGTTTTATAATTTCAAAAGACGGCCTTAAGCCAAACACAAAAAAGATAGAAGTAATACAAAATCTCCCAATTCCAAAATCAATAAAAGAAATAAAATCATTCCTAGGCAAACTTTCCTGGTATCGTAGATTCATCCCCAATTTTTCCAAATTGATGAAACCATTTACAAATTGCTTACGAAAAGGATCAATAATAGATATTTACAATAAAGAATACCAAGAATGCTTCACAAAAGTAAAAGAACTAATTACAAACCCACCGATACTGGCAAATCCAGACTTTAACCAAATTTTTATATTAACTACTGACGCTTCTGACTTCGCAATGGGCGCAGTACTCTCCCAAAATCAAGATTCACAAGAAAAACCACTTGCCTACGCATCAAAAACATTTAACGCATAAGAACAAAATTACTCTACCGTCGAAAAAGAACTGAAAGCAATTATATGGGCTATTCAAAATTTTAAACCATACCTCTACGGAAGAAAATTTTTATTACGAACAGATCATCGACCGTTAGTGTGGCTTTTCAATATGAAAAATGCCAACCAGAAGCTGATGCTATGGAAAATTGAACTAAACGAGTATAACTTTGAGATAGAATACATCCTTGGAAAAACAAATAAAATTGCGGATTTTTTAAGTAGAATTAAAAACGAGTTCAAAATTAATTAGATATGAATAAGAAGATGGCGGAAGGTGTATCTAACGTGTTAACATTGACTGGCGATAAAATAGCCGAAAAAACCTGTAAAAGATATCATAAAACTGCTTTAACGGGGCTAAAATGTGTGAATTGTAGTGTAATAAGTCATACTAGTTGCGCGAATATTCTAAAATTTCCCATAGTGAGTGACAATATGATAAATTGTTGCAACAGTGTGGAAAAAGAGGATGAAAATGATGAAAACGATCTATCATTTGCCAGTATCGAAAATTCAGAAGTTAATCAAGTACATATGCTTAAATGTAAACTATTTTACCTAAAGCAGCTTCTGAAACAAAACGACTTACTATTAAATGAAAAAGACACATTAATTATGTCACAACAGCTGACAATTAACTTGCTAAAAGACAAAGTCCAAACTAAAAACAACTGCTCAAAAGCAACACCTCCTCCATCTCTCAGCGTTTCTGCAGACTTGAAAACAAAAAAGATAAACAAATTCTTGTACCGACGGTACCGACTCAATCAAGGCCGCAAACAATAAACACAAAAAATGGCGTTAGTAGTGATGTCAAAACGACCAAGGAAAGATCTTTGCAAAATAATAACGCTGTCACAGCAAAGACAATTCAAAATAATAAAACTGACAACTCGGCATCAGCTGACGATGAAAATTCTAATTCTTATAAAACAGTATCTAGAAGAAGAAGGAAAAATATTTCTGTTTTTGGAAACATGGAAACAAAATATGACACGGTAATTAAGGCAGTACCTAAATCTTTTGACCTCCATGTTTTCAGACTTCATCCAAATACACTAGAAGAGGATGTAAAAAAAACATTTACTATGTATTTTTCCCGAAGTTAGAGTCGAGAAACTCAACTCAAAGTATCCTGAGATGTATGCGTCTTTTAAAATTACAATTCATCATGGAAACAAAGAAAAATCCCTAGATTCTTCCATATGGCCCTCAGGAACTTGTGTTAAACCGTTTTTCCAAAGGACACAGAAATTTATGTTAACAAAATAACATTGGATTTTAGTGTAAATGCACACGATAAAAATAATTTCAGTATTTTCCATATTAATATTCAGTAAAATTGATCAATTATCTATATTTTTGAAGGAGTATCCTTTTAATGATTTTTGCATATCTGAACACTGGCTACATATTTTATCAATTCAAAATGTCAATTTGTATAATTATAAATTAATTTCTTGTTTTTGTAGAGAGTTGAACAAGCATGGAGGTGTGGCAATCTTTTAAAAAATTGACGTGATTTCTGAGTCTTTAGATCTCTCTGAATTCAATGTTGCTTATCATGCAGAGTTTGCTGGCATCAATTTGATTAAGCAGAATGTGTTACTCATTGCTGTTTATAGGTCGTCTTCCTCAGGTATATTTGAAATATTTTACAATAAATTTGAGGAAATTTTAAATAAGTACAGATGTTCATTTAAAAATATAATTGTTGTTGGCGATTTTAGATTTAGAATTTAGAAATGAATATCATAAATTGGAAGGAATGGATTTTAAAAATCTCATCCAGAGCTTTGGTATCACAGTCACTATTGATAAACCGACAAGAGTTACTGAATCAAGTAGCAGCTGCATAGACAATATTTTGACAAATTTAGAAACTTCAAATTACGAAGTAGGTGTAGTTGATCCCTGTCTTTCTGATCATAATGGTCAAATTATTATTCTAAAAACAATACAGGATGAAGAAAAGAAATGTAAAACTGAAAGACGAAGTTTTTCTCGAAAAAATATTGAAAATTTTAAGTACGCTTTAAATGTAATAAATTTTTATACTATTTTTACGTATTGTTTATCTAATGCTACAGATCATGCCTTTTCTTTGATGAACTGTTTAGTGTATCTAATTGATATTTATTTTCCAGTTAAAAAAGTATCGAAGGTTCAAAAAGATTTGGTAAATTGGTTTGACTCTGCTCTCAAATGTATGAGACAAGAATTGAACACTATCAAAACCTGCTTTGACAGCACTCAGTGCAAATATTTTCTTGATTTATATAAAAGTAAACTTAGACTATATAGAACTGAAATAAAAAATCAACAGCTTATAGTGCTTTCTTAGAATCTTCAACCAATAAGTGTAAAGATAGTTGGCGGTTGATAAACTGTGAACGCAACAAAACTGATAAGAGTACAATCCATCCTGATTTATCTGCCGATAATTTAAATGACTATTTTTGCTCTGTAGCTTCTAATATCATTAACGAAATTTCAAATAATTATTTGAAAGCCGATGATATTTTGATAACTAATTTTTCGCCTCCGACCTGCGTTTTTAATCTTGATTCTGTTGATATTGTAGTGACATATAATGCCATTAAATCATTGAAAAATTCAAACTGCCTTGATATTTACAATATGAGTAATAATTTGTTAAAAAAACATAATAGATTTCATTGTTGAGCCATTAACGAGTATATTTAATAAATGCATTAAAGAAAGCTCGTATCCAGACTGTTTCAAAATTTCTAAAGTTCTTCCACTTTATAAAAAGGGTGATTCATCTAAAGCAGAAAATTACAGACCCATCTCTATAATTCCTACAATTTCTAAAGTGTTCGAGATTATATTAAAAAATAGATTAGTGTCTTACTTTGAAAACAATAAATTGTTTTGTGATAATCAGTTTGGTTTCCGTCGAGATCGCTCTACAATTCAAGCAGTTTTGAGAATTATTAATGATATAGTTGCTGGCCTGGAAGAGAATCAGTTTACGGCTATCACTCTTTGTGATCTCTCTAAAGCTTTTGATTGCGTCTCACATGATACTCTTCTTAAAAAACTGGAATATTACGGTATACAGGGAGCTGCGCTATTACTATTTAAATCTTACCTAAAAAATCGTTTTCAGAGTGTTTTATTGATGGAAAAAAATCAGATTTTAAGAAGGTAATACACGGTGTACCTCAAGGCTCTATTTTAGGCCCACTAACGTTTATTATTTACGTAAACGATTTCAGCAGCTTTTTGCGACCATTAAATAGCGTACTCTTTGTTGACGATACTACGATAACAAGTAAACATAAAGATATAAACATTCTTATCCAAATTAGAGATTTAAATCTCTTAAAAGCAGAAGCTTGGTTTGCCGCCAATAACTTATTTTTAAACAAGAACAAAACTCAGCAATTAATTATTTCTAGTAATCAGTCTTTTGTTCAAAATAAGTCAGTTTCCCTTTTAGGAATGAAAATTGATGATTCGCTAAATGGAAATTCACACATTGAATCTTTATGCAAACGTTTAGCTAGCTTTATCTTCCTTCTCCGGAGATTAAATCACTTATTGATAAACCTACGCTCAGAACAGTTTATTTTGTTCTTTTTCATTCTGTTATTTCATATGGTATAATTTGGTGGGGAAATTTCCCAAATGCACTTAAAGTATTTAGACTCCAAAAAACAGCAATAAAAATCATTTCTGGTATAGGTCATAAAGATCACTGCAGAGCACATTTTGTAGACCTTAGAATCATGACGCTTCCTTGCCTTTTTATTTATTTCACGCTCATTAAAATTCATAAAAACAAAGTTAAGATACCGAATAATGGAGATTGTCACACTTAAATACTCGTTCAGCGTCACTCTTAAGAAAACCTTTTTTAAAACTCCAAAAATCTGTTAAAAACTCGATCAATTTGGACTTCTACAATATTCTTCCTGAAGATATAAAGAACCTTGACAGCAAAACATTCAAGTTTAAAATCAAAGAGTATTTATTACAACACTGTTTTTACTCAACACAAGACTACTTAAACTCTAATTTTTCTGAGTTTTGATAAGAAAATACTGAAATTTTTTGTTACTTTTATTTTAATATACTTTTAATCTTGTTGTTATTTCCACTTTTTAGTTTGTACTATTTGACTTATCCTGACGTACTATAAACACAACTGTGTAACATGGTAAATTGTAAATAAATAAAAAAAAATAATAATAATTATAAAATAGGTGACGTAACTTCAACCCCTATCTTTGCACATTGTATTTCAAAAGATTACAAATTCGGTAAGGGATTAGCAAAACAAATTGACGATCAATTCAATAGCAAAAGTTTCTGTACGGACAAATTACCAATCAAAATTATAATTCAAAATGAACACAATAAACAAATATTCCATTTATTTTCAAAAGAATCATTCAACGATACTTGTGACCCAAAATTACTAAAACAATCATTAATCCAACTACGTGATTATTTGATAAAAAATTATATACACGAAATTAACATCCCGTATTTATCATGTGGCTACGATAAATTACAAAGAAAAGAATTAATCAGAATTTTGACCTCTGTATTTGAGAATACTTGTATACAGACTAATACTTTTCATTACCTCAAAATTTTGCAATAAGCGACGAACTTGAATCAAGGATCGAACTAGAAAAAATTATAGAACAAGATGACGACTCAATAAGTAACATAATTAACATAGAAGACGATATTGAAACCGTACATAGTGCCCAAGAACACCCCGTCAACGGTTTAAAAATATTAGAAAATAGAATAAACACCGCGGATAATCAAATTGTATTCTCTTTTGATGAAAAACGGGATCTAAAAATCACAAAACTTTTTGGAAATAAAAAAAAACGTCTCACAGTCACTATAGAAGAAATAAATGCCGAAAATTAACTGCGAGAATTTATAAAAAATTATATCATACCCAAGGTCAGATATTACTGCATATGCGATGATAAAATATTCAAAATTTTAAATCAAATAATTCAAAAAGATTTCGAAGTAAACAGTATTAATATTATTAGAGTTAATAAAGAAGTAAAGGATATAGAACAACCGGACGAACAAAATGAAATTGTTTATTTATATCACACCGGGAAAACAAACCACCACGGAATTATGGAAACATAAAAAACTAAAAGAAAAATATTACTGGCCTAAAATGATAGATACCATCACGTCACTAATAAATAATTGCCAAACATGCAAAGAATGCAAATACGACAGACAACCCATACAACTTACCGATAATCTTACCGAGACACCCGAACGACCTTTCGAAATTTTAAATATTGACTTATTAATCTTTAGCGGACAATATTATTTAACGATATACGACCAATTCTCAAAATATGCACAGATCTGTTCACGCGCTGATTATTGAATAAGGAAAAGATATACTTACCTGATAATCCACGGCGATACACCTTTCTCTGGAGATTCTCACAGTAGAGAGGATGGACAGGATGCACGAATAAATAAACTTTACGACGCAAATTATGGTGACAAAGTAACAATAATATATTTAACAAATAATAATTACACTATAAACGAACCAATAAACAAAACTAAACAAATAAATTAAACCGACCGAAATAACATACCTGTCAATTCCCGATTGACTAACTGACCCGGCATTAAGTTGATCGAGTCATTATATACTTCGCAAATATCGATGGAATGTCTTACATACAACTTTTGCGATCATTGACATCCATCGATATTTGCAGTTTTTGTATAATCTAATTTGCGTCACAATTACTAAACTGCAATTCAGAGGTAATACGTTGCGTACAAGCGCGGTTTATCGAACTATTACTAAATACAACTAACAATGCAATTTGGAAGAATCGCGCTTGTTACACTGCCCTCCTCTTTACAGATGACTCGGTCAACTTAATCTCGAAAATTTTAACCTAATCTACACGTAACTACCTATTCAATTATGATTGTGCTCACGAACATTCATGGGACCCACGTGCTGACGTAAGCCTTGATAATCCGCCATATGTCCATGTGGTAGATAACCGGGCGGGGAAAGTAACTGCATCGGTGGAGCCAGGACTTGCTGTGGTGGGGGCGAGACCTGCTGCTGGGATGCGGCCTCCAATGGAGTAGAAGAAGTCGCTGGAACCGAGGTATGGGGCTGTATATTTTTAATTAACAGCAGCTGAGCCAAAGAGTCCCATAAACTTGCCCACAAAAATAGCCTGGGTCGTGGTTGATTACTGGCAGCTTTCCTCAAATTGGAGAAATTTAGAATTACCCCGAAGCAATATTTTAATATGGTGAATATAACGTAGACCAGGGAAATTGTTGAAAAAATATTTCCCAACCGTGACATGAATCCCCAGACTTCTTCTGCCGCATTCCATGCCATGTTGGAGAATTCACCCTCTGTAAACACATTGGGTAGATGGAAGCCTTGCGTATCTGCTGTTACTCCCGCCACACGTCGAGACACTATATTTGTGATAGCTCTCCGTTCGCTCGGGAACAGTAACGTTTGCTGGAAAGCTTCCATCTCTTCTCGTGTGTACACCCCATGGGCACTGATCGGTGCTACTCGCATCATGGGTACCTGCTCATCGTTGACATTAGCATTGAGAGTAATAGGCTCCGTTGCGCTGTGCTTTAGATTTGGATCCGCCTCCAGCCACTTCCCATCTAGATAGAACATCGGCGGTAGCCTGCTACCACAGTCGATTTCTGTCCCGTGTTCTTGGATGATACGTGTGATGGGCATCATGAATCGACTGGTATTCTCATATGTAATCGGCAACTCTTGGTAGCAACCTGATGTTCTCCTAAACTCTACAATCTTTGCACGACATCTTACCACATACAGAACTTCCCCCATTACTCTCCCCATGTGCCCCGCAGCTTCTTTCACAATGCTACTCACGATGTCGGGGGTTGTAGCTGCCAAGGCCAATCGGTTTCGTAGCATACTCTCGCGCAGATGACATCGCTTTAAAATGGCGTCATAAACCAAGTCCCTCGTATTCTGCTTAAAAGCAATCTCTAGGAAAAGCAGTTTACTTAGGACTTGCGCCATTAAATCTGTGTTCTGGTCAACTCTCCGTGTCTTCTTGAAGTAGAAACCCAGAGTAGACTCGAAGATGATTATGAGTCTACTTTGTTCCGTCCTCCACACTTGTTGGAAACAGAGGGTTTCTACGTTGACCAGACGTAGTGCGAAAACCGTATCCCTAGCCTCAACCACTATGTACTGGGATTTCGTGTGATTGACTGTGAGTAGCACTGCTGTCCCTTCATAGAGCACATCGATACCCGTCTGAGCACACCGATCCATTGACTCGCCGCTCCACGTGACTTCTCCCGCACCGTCGTCGAAGCAATAGTGATCTGAATATTGGCATATTGTACCAGATCTGAGTCTCAGGCTATTTTCTTCTACGTTAGCGACGGCGAGATAGTCATGAAGTTTGATCGTGATGGCGGCGCGTGGAAAGATCAAATTACTTCCTGCATTATCGTCGCTATTTACGTTATTTGCACAGTCGGAAGAAAGGTATTGGGTTTCATCGTATTGTTCTAAGTCGGCTTGCGTCAAATGACATCTTTTTAGCCTATTGACATGAACTTTCATTGTGCGTCTACCAAAAATTTCTTTTATCACCGCATTAACATTCTTTAGATCGACGATACGGTACGGCCCTGTCCATTTTTTTGTTAACTTATTACTAGTCCCTACTTTGACAGTGGGGGTAAATAAGTAAACTCTATCCCCTAACTGAAAATCAATGGGTTTAGCCTTTTTGTTAAAATTCTTATGCACACGATCGAGATTGTTGTTTAGAAACTCTTTAGCTCTAATGTGAGCTATTTTAAGTCGTTGCATAAATTCGGCTACGTAATTAGTGTCCGTATCGTACCGTGTTCTAAGCGGTCTACATATCTCGTCAAATGGAAGTTCGATGTCGCGACCAAAAAGCAAAAAGAACGGACTTTCACCTAACATTGAATGTGTTGTGCTACAAAATGCTGAGACTGCATAAGGCAGCCATTCATCCCAGTCTCGATGTTCTGAGTTTATGTAGTGCGACAACATGTCTTTCAGTGTCCGGTGAGTCCGTTCAAGGTTAGCGTTAGTTTGCGGGCGATAAGCTGTCGTATGCAGTTTTTCTATGTTTAGAACTTTGCATACTTCTTTAAAAAAATTGGATATAAACGGAGTCCCTAAATCAGTCAATAATTGTCTTGGTGTCCCATGTCTTAAAATTATTTCTTTTACAAATAATTTTGCTATCGTTTCCGTATTCTGTTCTTTCATAGGAAACGCTTCTAGATATCGAGTAGCAGAGTCTTGTATTGTTAGTACGTATTTGTACCCATTGTAAGTCGTGGGTAGAGGTCCAACTACGTCCATAGCGATTCGTTCAAACGGACGTGAAGCAAGTTCGGACCTCACTAAGGGAGCGGGACGCAAGTGTGGCGAGGATTTACGCTGAGCGCAGGAAATACATTTATCTACATATTCTTTCACATCTTTTCTAAGTTTAGGCCAAAAAAATCTTGAACAAATTTTCCCAAACGTTTTATCGAAACCTACGTGTTCTGATAATGGCGAATCATGACATGCATGCATAATGTGACGTCTTAAGATTTTTGGTATTACTAATTTACTCTCAAACCTCTCGTCCTCTGTTTTTCTGTACAGAATACCGTCGTCATCTAAAAAGTATGTCATCATTATGCACGTTTTCTATGATCGACGCAATATCTGGATCGTTTAGCTGTTCACGCTTTATAGAGTTACGGTCCCAAATAATAGGTTCATAATTTTTCTGAAACAATACTCTAACTGGTTTGATTCGTGATAAAGTATCAGCGTTAGAATGTATTCTTCCAGGTCGATACTTTACCGTAAAATCGTACTCAGATAAGAGTAATGACCAGCGGAGTAACCGATTATTGGGTTCTGACATACTCATTAACCATTTCAAGGGCTGATGATCAACAATGGCTGTAAATTGTTGGCCGTATAAGTAGCAACGATAGTGTTTGATACCCCAAACTAAAGCTAAACATTCTCTTTCCGTAGCGCTATAATTTTGTTCTGGTTTACTCAATTGTCGACTTGCATACGCTACGGGTAACTCTTGGCCATCATAAGTTTGACATAAAATAGCGCTAATTGCGAAAGCAGACGCATCCGTGCAAAGTATAGGATCTTTGATTAATGAGTCGCGCAACGAAATAAACGATTTTTCAGCTTCATTTGACCATTCGAATTTGGAATCTTTCTTCGTTAATTTTGTTAGTGGTAAAGCTATATCGGCGAAATTTGGTATGAATTTGCGATAAAAACCTACAAGGCCAAGAAACGCGCGTATGTCTGTGGCATGACTCGGTCTCGGGTATTCTTTGATGACGTTAATCTTATCGGGATCAGGTTTCACTCCGTTACTACTTACTACGTGCCCCAGATATTTTGTCTCACTCAGCATAAACTTACATTTGTTTGGATTTAAAGATAAATTAGCATCACGCAAGCGGTCAAATATTAATTCTAATTTACTTAAATGCTCGTCGACATTATCTGAACTGAAACAAATAATATCGTCCAAGTAGACAAAACAGTGGGTTACCGTGAGTCTCGACAAAACAGTATTCATAAGTCGTTGCCAAGTACTGGGGCTATTTAACAAACCGAAAGGCATTCTTTTGTATTCGTAGTGGCCCCATGGAACAGAGAAAGCTGTTTTTTCTCTATCCCGGGGATCCACTTCGACCTGCCAAAATCCTTTCGTTAAATCCAGCTTAGTAAATTTAGTAGCTTTACCGAGTTGATCAATCGTATCATGTAAATTTGGAATAGGGAAAAGTCTCTTTTCGTAATTTTATTTAGTTCTCTATAATCAATGCAAAATCTAAATGATGAGTCACCAGTAGGGGATTTCTTTTCAACTAAAACTACTGGTGCTGAATATGTACTGGTAGAGGGACAAATAATATCATTTTCTAACATTTCGGCTATTAAATTTTTCATTACTTGGCGACGACTAAAAGGTACTCGATATGGAGCCCGTGCCACAGGGTTTTCGTGTTCCGTTATGATTCTATGTTGGACCATGGAGGTCTTTTTCAGTAATTCATTCTTCGGCTTGAAAATATCAGCATGTATTAGTAAAAACGATTTTAATTTATCCCGATTATTGTTATCTAAATGGTCAAACTGAAACTCTTTTAGAAATTCTACAGAATTTACAACGTTTATTGCTACAGCCTTTTTGTCTACATCCTTATCGTTTTTGTTTTCTAATATTAAATCAGCGGCTACCGCATAACAAATGGGGGTTTTTGTATTAATGTTAATATTTTCAGAGCCTACATTTAAAATCTGGAGCGGTATATCGTCCTTTTCTGCTTGCGTATAATTTATTAGTGTACGTGCAACCAAAACACCCGGTATGTTAACGTCCTTCGGTTCTAGTACATATAACCCATCAGGCGTTCTCGGATCTAGACGCACGGAACAAACAGCCGTGTGGCGCGGTGGAATCTGTATTTCGTTTTTTAGTTTTACTACTGAAAACTGTTTACTCGAAAAACTCTTCGTGCCCGAATCAAAATTTTGATAACACTTACTATTATCATCTGAACTTTTTGCGAGATTTGAATCACAAGTTAACGCCACGGGAGATTCAATTGCTTCTGAATTACCCTTAACGGAATCTAAAGTTACTTTATTAGAATCCAACCTTGATCTATTTTCTAAAACTGCTGACGCGGGCGAAACTTGAATCTCACTAACCGGTGAATGACTTACACTACAAATATCGTTAGAGTTATCATTCCTTCTGATGTCAGATAAACTAATTTTTGTCTTATTAATTACCACTGTATTGTCTTTAAAACCAATCGTAACATCATGCTCTATTAAAAAGTCGATACCTAATAATCCATCCGATTTAAAGCACAAATCATCTGGACAAACCACGAAACGATGTTTAATTTTTCTGGAACCAATATTTAAGCTAATAATGACCGCACCGTCATTCGGTAAACTATTGCCAGAAACATCTACTAAAACATCTTCCGAATCAAAAATCGACAAATTTAACTTTTCTACAACACAACGTTTAATTAAAGATACAGCAGCACCCGAATCAATAAGAAAGCTATAATCCGAATTACTAATTTGGAAAATAATGTGCTTAGTTATATCTTCACTGACATCAGCGACCCTTGGAACTACTTTAACGACATCGGTAGGTATTCTGCCAGACGTTGGGTCGTCGTCTAGGCAGATTGGGAGTTTAAAGGACACGTCTGATCTGTTGCCCTATGTCCTGCCTTAACACAAGCATAACAAAATTTCTGTTTTGGACTTGGACAAGTGGCTACTATGTGATCTAAACTACCGCAATTAAAACATCGGCCTCGCATTTGTTCGTAACGCTGACAAGTCGTTAATTGAGTTTTATTTTTCTGGGTGTCAGCGCGTTTATGTGTCACCTGAGCCCTTGTTGTTGTCGGTTTAGCAGATTTTTCAACGGTCATCGCTCTAACATTTAATTTATGGGAGTCAGCCCTGGTTTCTTTATAAAGCCTATTTAAAACTTCCTCGCAATGTTGGGCATACGGTAAAGCTTCTTCTATAGTTTCAAATTGTTTTATCCGACAAATTTCGTTCGCTAGTCTGGTTTCTAACCCGTCCAAAAACTGTTTAATTAGTAACGCCTCTCGTTTTACTTTTGCCCTGAATCTTTGCATTTCATTCTCACCCACCAATGGAAAAACGTTTGCCGCCGCTATTTTTAATCTTAATGCAAATTTTTGTAAGCTTTCATCCCGTTTTAGAAAAATTTTGAAAAATTCACGTTCTGCTGAACCTACATCTAATTTTATTCCAAACAAATTTATAAGCCATTCCCGCATTTCTATCGTAGTCTTTGGTCTCTCGTCTGGCGGCAAAGAATAGAAATACGATCTTGCTTCTTCTCGCAATTTTAATTTAATCGCGGTAAAAGTCTGTAACTCGGTTAGTTGGTAACATTCAGCTACCGTTGCTACATTATCCAAAAACGCTTCTAAATCTTGTCCTCCCGAATATGTCTCTATTGACTTCAATGCGGACATGGAATTTGGGTTGCTGAACACGGCATGTTCTGGAGGGGAATGTGAAGGGCCTGGATGAGTTACAGGAGGTTTTTGAAAATCTGTTGCTATCAGATTTGGTAAATGGTAGGAAAACGGGGCGTAATGTGATGTGGGTGCAGTTGGAGCATAACTTAATAACTGTGCGGGTGGTATTACATACTGTGGGTTTATAGAAATGGGAACTGTGGATGGTATAGGTGCGTACATTGCAGTTGTCGTGGTAGTAGTCGCGGTTGTCATTGTCGAAAGCGTAGGTGTCGTTGTTGTCACGACGATTGTAATTTCGGGCATAATGTCTCGTCAATAATCAAGCCTAACTTTTTAATAGTAAAAAAACCTTTACTATCCTACCGACTGCGCCAATTGTAACAGTGACTGTGACCGTGGAGCACAGATCTGTTCACGCGCTGATTATTGAATAAGGAAAAGATATACTTACCTGATAATCCACGGCGATACACCTTTCTCTGGAGATTCTCACAGTAGAGAGGATGGACAGGATGCACGAATAAATAAACTTTACGACGCAAATTATGGTGACAAAGTAACAATAATATATTTAACAAATAATAATTACACTATAAACGAACCAATAAACAAAACTAAACAAATAAATTAAACCGACCGAAATAACATACCTGTCAATTCCCGATTGACTAACTGACCCGGCATTAAGTTGATCGAGTCATTATATATTTCGCAAATATCGATGGAATGTCTTACATACAACTTTTGCGATCATTGACATCCATCGATATTTGCAGTTTTTGTATAATCTAATTTGCGTCACAATTACTAAACTGCAATTCAGAGGTAATACGTTGCGTACAAGCGCGGTTTATTGAACTATTACTAAATACAACTAACAATGCAATTTGGAAGAATCGCGCTTGTTACACAAGCATACCCTGTTGAAACAAAAGATAGTAAAAACATAGTAAAAATTTTAGAAATATTTATCAGAATAAAAATCCTACAAAAAAAAAATATGTGATCAAGGTTGTGAATTTAATAATATATCTTTACGAACATTTTGTCACAATAATGATATTAAATTACACATAATATCAGTTCAGAATCCAAAATCAAATGCCATAGAAAGATTTCACTCAAGCCTTATCGAACATCTGAGCATGAAAACACGAACTTGTAATTTAAAACCTCTAAAAGAAACAGTAGACGACTGTATCTTCGCATATTATAATTCAGTCCACTCTATTACAAACATGACCCCAACTGAAATACTCAACGGTAAAGATTACACGAATTTGAGGCCCAAAGAGAACGAACAAAACAAATTACAAAAGTACATGACAAGACGACACGAAGAAATAGAACAAGTAAAAACAAATATTAGTAAAGAAATACTAAAACGTTATAAAACCCCCAAAGACAACAAAAAAGATTATTAAATTAAAAAATTCTACAGAAGCCTATATAAAACAAAATCCCCGTTTAACAACGAAATTTAAAAAACCTTTATATATCAAAACCAAAATTAGAAATTACAATGACAAATATAAAACAATAAACGCTAAAGACAAATTGAGAGAACGAAAAGTAAAAATTGACAGAATCAAAATTTAACTGTTTCAGAATGCACCACGGATTCACAGATGTCAAAAATATTACAAACAACCCCGGTTTTTTACTACACGATATTGGTGAGTGTCACTTAAAAGAAAACGAGCAATTACATTATTTTTACAATGATATAAGCCCCATATACGACGAATATATGAAATTAAAACAAATTATCAACACGGAAATAAGACAGTTAGAAAATGAAACATTCTTAATCGAAAATACTAAAATTGTAAATTACATGTTCGAAGAATTAGAACGAAATGTAGCCAAATTATATAATAAAAGAAATAAAAGAGGGTTCATTAACGGATTTGGATCCATAATAAAATCAATAACCGGAAACCTAGATTCAGCTGATGAAGAACGTTACAATACAATATTAGAAACACTCAGTAATAATCAAAAATTACTACAATCACACGCAAACGAAATCGTATACCAACAGAAAACACTGACTGATAAATTTAAGAAAGATTTACAACATATAAATCTTAACGAAAATAAACTACGAAATTCACTTAATGAAATTTTAAACACACTTAAAACAGAACAAAATTGGAAAACACTCACACACGCAGAAATACAGATTAATAAAATATTAATTTACATTCAACAACTTAAACACACAGTTGATAATGTTATAAAATCACTAGAATTCTGCTCATTAAAGCAATTAGACATTACAATTATAGATCCCAACAGCCTTTTAAACATTACACGGAACCCAAATATCTTTCAGACGATTGAAACAATATATGTCACATGCACACTACAAAACAATAAAATACACATCCTCTTAGCTGTCCCAAATTACACAAAAAACTTATACAAAGTACAACAATTCACACCTACACCGTATTATGATTTCTCTTATAAACAAATACTCGAAAATAACACAATGTATATTACACACAACAATAAACATGTATCCATCCGTAAATTTATAAATAACAAATATTGTATATCTAATTATAATCCTATAAATAATTGTATTAGCAATATACTAAATAAACAAGTATATGATGATTGTTTAAGCGAGCAAATCACCATGAAAAATTACATTTCTCAAATACCGTTCACGAACAAAATAATCATTTTCTCACCAAATTTACAAAGTTTCGAATTTAATTGCGGAAATAATTATAAGTATAAACAATTACAAGGTATATTCATTAACGATCAAGATTTGTGTGCTATTAAGAATTGGCAATCTCAGAAATATAAACCAATCTATCAAGAACATATTTTCGATAATATAAAATTCACGGAATTAAAGAAAGTACCCCAAATCACTAAAATTAATGAAATAAAATTAAATGTTACGCATCTAGAACAAATCGAATCCGTTGAACAAATAAACAATCAACATATACCAACATTTTATATAATTCTCTTTGTTATAGTAATTATTATCATTTTAATATTATGTAAGAATAGAATATATACCCTAGTTTTGAAATGTAAACAAAAAAGAATTATAAAAAGAAATAATAAAGATTTAGAATTAAATCCGTTGAAATAACGTTGTTTCTGAAGAGGAGGAATTATAATACATGAAACGCTGCAGTTTCAGAATCTAGTATGATAAACAATGTCATTTCACCCGATACTTAGAAGATAAGAATAACATGTTATAAGTAGATGTAAGAAACACATATAGTTGAATTACTTTGTATCATCCTGGGTAGTAGCAACATCTGTATTATCGTAATAAACAAACTTTATAATAAACAAATATTAAAATTAAAATTTGTTTTTTTTAATAAGTGTTGAGATCGAATTATAATTTATATATATATATATATATATATATATATATATATATATATATATATATATATATATATATATCAGTTGAAGGTAATTGTGACTGCAATTAGTTAAGGAAACTGTATTTCGTGGGAATGGCAGTCAGGAATCGGGCTAATAATTTTTACGTCTTTTTTAAATTTTGACAAGCTTTCGGAATCTCTTTATTCCTTCTTCAGGTCACTACATAAAAAAGTTATTATTAAAATAGTACTAATGTACAATAATAAATTTTTAATTTACTTACAATTTTGTTAAGAGTTATAATTTTGAAAATTGTCGGCTCCATGAAGCATATTTTCTTTTGGCTATTTTTTTTTAAATTGTTGTAATTGCCATTGTTGAATTTTTAAAAATGATTTTGTTATGATTTTAAAATAATAATTTAGTAAAATCTTACAGGTCACAGAAATTAATGTATGCACCACATGGCGCAGTGTTCATCTTAAATTTACAAGTTTAGACGTAGTTATTATATTTAACCTGATTCTTATTTTTGTTATTCCACACTGGTTGGCGGTAAATTTGAAATTTGAAAAAGTGAGAAAAAAATCAAGTAACTGCCGTTGAAGTTCTATTTGTTTGAAATTTGATATGTTCTAATAAATAACTATATATATTACTTAAATCATCAACATCTTTTCTTTTATTCATACAGTTTTGTGTGTTGTGTATGTGTACCATTTCAAGAAAGGAGCGTTTGTAGTCATTATTTTCTATGTCAAAAACTTTTACATTTTCATAATCAATTTGGTGTTGGTTTAAATGTTGATGTTCTGCTAAGGCATTAGATTTTGGTCTAAGTCTAGCATCACTTTTGTGTGATGTAATTCTGCTGTGAAGATTTCTTTTAGTTTGACCTATATAAACTTTATCACAGTCTTGACATGGTATACAATACACAACGCCAGATTGTTGTAAAGTTGGTGTTTTATCTTTGAGTTTTGTGAAAATGCTTTTAATTGTAACACAATTTCGGTAGGCAATTTTGCATGTGGGGGATCTCACAATCCCCATTATTTGTGGTGAGAGATCGGGAATATATGGAAAGGAAGCGTACAACGTTTTAGTTTCCGGGTCAGGTGGATTGTTGTTATTTAACTCAATATTATTGTCAGTATTCTGTGTTGGCGTACCAAAAAGTAATTTATTAATTAAAGTTTTTGGATAAGCATTGGTCAACAATACGTCTCTCAGTATTTTTAAATTTTGTTCGTGAAAATTTTAAAAATTTCACATCTAAATAGCCAAAAGAAAATATGCTTCATGGAGCCGACAATTTTCAAAATTATAACTCTAACAAAATTGTAAGTAAATTAAAAATTTATTATTGTACATTAGTACTATTTTAATAATAACTTTTTTATGTAGTGACCTGAAGAAGGAATAAAGAGATTCCGAAAGCTTGTCAAAATTTAAAAAAGACGTAAAAATTATTAGCCCGATTCCTGACTGCCATTCCCACGAAATACAGTTTCCTATATATATATATATATATATATATATATATATATATATATATATATATATATCCCTTGGGGGATTTATAACAAGATAGAATTATAGTTGGTTTATCAGATGAAGTATTAGTATTTGGTTCATGTACAATACCATATATTTCAATTAATTTATCACAGCAAAAATTACTTAAGTCTGTAGTAGTGGCAGAAAGGCTTTCGTGGTACCAAATACCAACTCCCCCACCTGTATATTCATTTCTATTGTGAAAAGCACCTAAAATAAAATGTGGGAAATGTATATTTTTCAGACAGTTATTTTGAGACATTTATTGAAATATAAGTATGTCTACATTAGTTGGCGTCAGTGATTGAGAATTAAGAGATAAAATATCAAAATCTGAGCAATTTGTTAATGAATATACTATATCATAGTTAATATCACTAGCGCAGTTAATTTTATTGTAGGAAATCAGCCGACTCACATTCTTTGTTGCATCACACCTTTGTCCTGCTAGTCGTTCTTATATCATTGAATTCAGAATAAAATTCTCTATTGAATAAGCTAATAAAAAAATAGGTTCACATTTAAAATAAAAATGTTGAAACACGTATTTTGAGACCCACTAGTTTAAAAAAAAAATGTTTGTCTTATGTTAAATAGTGTTATAAAATAGAAATTGTTTGCTAATTTAACCTATCTCGAGATAGAAATAGTGGACAAAATAAAATGAACACCCTTTTAAAAAATCAATTTACCCTAAAGAGAGAATGCAGTTCATAGAAAAAGTATTAAAATATTATTTACATATATTGTAGGCGGTAGATTTTTCAGGAAATATAAAATAAAACAGAAAATGCAGGATTATTTCATTGATATATGATCTAGAATTACAGGTAAATATGACAATTTATAAAATTCCTATGATAACGTAACAATATCTTATCTAACATCTTATACAAATAAGCAAAGGAAAACATAGATTATAGTTTCAGACAAATTTTTGTGTGCGAAGCGACATACATATGATAAGAATACATGTATTGTTAAACCAACACTATTCTGACACCTATTTTTATCCATAAATTTTATTCGCCAAGTAAGTTTGTTTTGTATTAAATAGTTTTATAGGAAATTGATACTAAACGTATTTTAAAGAGAATTAACAAACCTTATTTGTATCTGTTTTTACCTCCCGCAAAAATAATAAGAAAGATATTTTCATGAATGATGTTTTAAGCTTCCTGCAATTCAGTTTTTACATTTTTATGATGCCGTGTTTATATGTGTATACATTTCAGGGCGCAAGACTCTTGTACGACCCGATTATTCTATTTATATACAGCAGAAAATTAATAAAATTCAATTTAAATATTTTGTTGTACATGGAAAGATGATTTATATCTTGATAATAAAATGTACAAGCATAAGTTCTAAACTGTTTCGTAAAATAATACCTGGAAATATAAATTTTGACGATATTATATTACAAAAAATTATTGAATATCTATGTATATCAGTTTTAATATTTTTTATGCTAAACTTCCAGTTGGGTCAGATTTATTTACAACGTTGTTTTAATGGAACTTACAGACGAATATTTAAATAAACAACTCGATACATGACCTATAACAGCAAGAATAAATGACAACTAGCAAAATGCAATTTTAAATCATAATACGTATGTTAATTTATTGTATTGTTCCATCGGTTCTTTGTGTTATATTAAATATATTCATGTTGAAGTAGTTGTATTGTTGTATACAGGTGTTTGAAAAGTAATGTATAAAAAAAATAAGGGTATATACAATTTGATGTACTGATTGCAGTGCAAAAATGATCCTTAGAGCTGACATTTTTGTCCCACTAGAGTGATAGGTAACCTATACCGAATACGAATTAGTAAACATTCAAATTAATTTTATTTTATTAAAATTACATTTTTTTATGTTTACTAATTTGTATTCATTCTAAGGACGACGCTATTATTTTTGCTAATTTAAAAAAAAAAAAAAAATTTCACTACAATCAGTAAATCAAATTGTATATATTCTTAATTTTTACAATACTTTTGAAATAGTTGTATATTGCATATCTTATACTACATTAAATATATTCGTACAATCACATTATAAAAGGATATATAAAATTATAAACATACTATCACGCAATATAAACTCGGCTTATCTGATTTGGTATTAACATGAAAAAAACAGAAAGAATATTGGAAAAAAAGTCCTATGTTGAAATCAAACTGAGAATTTTTAACTTTGTAGGCCGTCACTGTCTAACCACATAACCATGATTTAACAGGTGTCATATTGCGTGTAGAGCAACAAAAATAAAACTTTTAATTAATTTTTGTAAATTTCACTGGATTATATTATTAAAATGAAGTAATTTTTATTTAATAAATTGTAGAAATACATGTAGTATTGTTCTGTATAATATGGTGACTTAGTTGTTAGCCGGACAGTTTTTATTTACCAAAATATAAAAAACAAACAACATTTTTTGGAACACACGGTATACATGTTTATGATAGACTTTAAGCAAAATTCAAATTAATTATGTCCCTTCATCACATTTATTTCAGACAGAACAAAATTAGAATGTATTTTATTATGCTTTTTATTTTTACTGATGTCAGTGACTAATATAACATAAAGATATTTATAAACGATTTATCGTTTTTCATATCTAATCTAAGTTAAACTGGCCTTGATACCGTAAAATTTATATGAGAATAGAATTCTTAAGAAAATTAGCTAATCACAACGCTTGTAAATGGAATATCGTGGAAATAATATATTGTTGCAACAGTATTTTGTTATTTCCAATAGCAACTCTTGCAAACCGCGTAAATATGATATATAACAATAAAATATTTGACAGTTGAAAAAAAAACAGTAGCATTGATTAGTGAGAAATGTGTTCTAAACACTGGAGAAATTACATAGATGATCTCATTAACAATATGGTTAATTTATTGAGTTTTTTTTACTAATTATTGTAACTTCTTGTTTAATATATCTCGCTATTCCCTTAAAAATCGATAATATTTAGAAAATACCATTACCGTTATTCCGAATTTTTGGAATTTTCGTCTTTCTATTAACGTTCATAAAGTTTTAAAAATATTAACTACAATAAGCTCACCAGTTGTTATGTTATCCTTGATAATAATTAAGAGGAAAAAATATAGCACAACAAAACCGACAGGTGAGGATCAAGTGTGAGCAAAAAAGCTAGGTACATCGGTTCTTTAGTTACGACGTAATAGTGGGTTTTGCCACATGTTTTTCAAAAAACTCAGGTTTTTGTTTGAATAGATCAGTATTAATGAATTGTACTTTTTTTTAGAATTTTTATACATTGTGAGGCTATATTATTAAATAATTCAAGAAATTAAAAAAATCTGAATATTAAAAGTATTAATTTATAAAAAGTACAAATGTACACAGAGATGAGCTTTATCAGATAACAGTTCGTCCATTCCAATTAAGAAAAAAAATTATACTCGGCGTAAATTACATGAATATCAAATTATATTACATTTTAACGTATTTGAGGTAAACTGGAACATATTTAAATATAAAAAGTCATAGAAGTATATACTAAATAATTTTATTTACGCATCATATAGGATACCTGACAAAGAATAAGCTCCTTTACCACTGCGTAACACAGCTTTTGTTTTGTAAAACTACTTCAATTAGATAAGGCATAGATTAGCATGTGGGAAATTTTGAAAAAGACGCTCTTATTTCTAATGCATTAATTAACAAACTATACAGGGTGTTCCATTTAAGTGTGCCACCATGGCTATCTCGAGAACTATACGAGGGTGTGTTGATAAATACTTAGCCTACCATATAAAACGCCACAATAATTCAAAACAAAATTTTATTTATTCAACATAATCTCCTTTAAGACTTACACATTTAACACAACGTTTATAAAATAATGGGGTATGTGACCAAATTTTGATTTTTACATATATGATACTAGACAAAAAAATAAAATACCCGTATTTTTTTAAATCGATTTATTATGTGTAGTTTACGAGAAAATAATTATTAAAAATTTGGGGAGGGGATGCTGTGACGTCATCGGGCCAGAAGAAAAAAGAAGGAAAGTCTGAGACCGAAAGAGAGATAATTATATGTTGCGTTAGGTTTATGGAATGGCGTGATCATCAACCTTACGCACTAGTGTATAAGGTCGATAGTCGAAGGTGACAGCTGTTGACGTTGACAGATATTATGTGACCGTGTATTTTATTTAAAAATACGTTTCATGCAAAAGATAAACGACTTACGGCCAGTTTCATAATTAATTTAAAAGTCACATTAATTTAAAATATATTTTTTCCATATGAATCAAATGAATAAAAAGCTTATTTTAAATTAAAGTAACTTTAAAATTCATTATGAAACTAGTCGTTAATATACACCATTGATATTTGATAATAACAATAGTATTTGAAAATAAATATTTGTTTTAAAAATATTTATAATAGATTACTATCTGATTACTAATGGCTTGTGACAATCAGCTGGTTTTAGTTACATATACTCTTGCATTTACTGTACCAATGCTTGCAGCTTTGATTAAGGGTGAACGTGTAGGTATATTTAAAAATTATCCAACGAATATTCTTTGCCCTTTTTGATTATTTAAGGGTAAGTGTATACATCTTTTATCGATCAATTCATATATTAGATACTTTTTTTATTATGAAAGTCAAATTTTTGTTTGTGATTTTTTGAATATCATTATAGATATTTATTTCTTCATTTTTCAGAACTAGTACAATATGATTAAATATTGCTTTGTACCCCAATGCGAAAATAATTCGTTTTCTGCCCCGAATAAATATTTTTTTCACTACTAGCCTAGGAAGATATCATTATTAACCTGTTACTGAGTTGTGAAATTGTTTTTCTCTACCGCTTCCTTAGCAACGCTTAACAACGGTCAATAATGGATTATTATTAACCATGGTCAATTATGCGAACTGTCACTTTTTAAAGAAATTCACGCTTCTGAATTTATTTAACTCACTGAACGCAAGGAAAATATTATATTTAAATTTGCCGCCTAATTTCAAGTTGGCAATAGTTAAATTTAGATTAAAAATTAACTATCTTATTCTGTGATTCTTGTCAAATTTTTCGTGCGTTCACATTATATTCACAATGCAAAATGTTAATTTATGTATTTATTTATTTATTGCAATATTTATTGTTAAATATTTGAAAAGGTAAGTGTTAATTGTTATATCATTTTAATTATCTTACTTTGTACATTTTTTTTAGGGTTATAATTACATTTCTATGTAAAAACACAAAACGGGTAACATTTATTTGTTATTTATAGTTGAAATTGATAGTGCAATTGTGACAAGTCAAATTTATTGCTGCAGAACCCGTATTCAATGAGGTTTGAGTGTTTCCTATATTTATTGTCGCATTTTGAATTTCTGGCATCATTGACTGAGATATGGGGCTTGTTGAAGGGTTCGTAGCTAGTAGTGAAAAAAATAGTATATAAACCACGGTTGAGAAGATCATTATTGTCCAGGCGCCTTGTATCACTCGGGCTTCGCCCTCGTGTTACAATCCTGGCGCTGGGTCAATAATGATTATCTTCTCAACCTTGGCGTATAATATACTATTCTTCGATTCCCGAAAAATAAAGAAACAAAAAGAAAATGGTTGGAAGCCATAAATGTGGGAAGTAATCAAAAACAGATGTATATTTGTGAAGATTATTTTTGTGTAAGTATTTTAAAATACAACAAGGGAATAAATTTTAATTAATTAAAAATTTAGCTTGAAGAGGACGTTGAGAATTGGATGTATTTTAAAACAATGGGAGACAATTTACGTATTAAGAAGAACGTTGTACCACACAAATATTACTCCAAGTAAAGAAGACTTACATACAACAATTTCGATAACAACATCTCAAATATCGTCATCACAAAAGAAAAGAAAACAAGAAAATATCGACAATTGGAAAGAAACGAAAACTTGTAGAAAATTAATATTTTCGGATGATGAACCATCTTGTTCCACAAGTTTACAGAGTTCTTCTGGAATTTTTTATGTGGAAACAACAGGTGGAACAAGAGACAAAAACATACAAGTTAATTTAAAACTATCGAGCAAAGATGTTGGAACAAATACAGTCTTAAAACAGACTGATATTATCTGCAGCCCTGCATCTGCTTCAAGTAGCGATAAATCTTTAGCCCTCAGTGAATGTGCTCAGTTTGGCTTTCAGTCATCATCTTCATCAGCAGAAGAAGAAAAAATAAAATATGATGTTATAAATACAAAGCAGTCAAGGAAATGCGATACAGTATCGAAAATCGTAGCGAATAGTCGCTTTTATCTAGGTATACCTGAAAGCGAATATTATTTAATAAAAACCACGTTGTCTAATGTAAATATTCGCCTTATTGATTTACACGTTGTTGTAAAAAAATTCGATTGAATGATTCCTTTATAAGATTGGGAATAAATTTTGGAGTGCACCATACAACAGCGATAAAATCATTCCATAAAGCATTACCACAGATTGCATTAAAATTCAGAGAATTAATTTATTGGCCACCAAGGGATTTAATTAAAAAACATTTACCTGTGCCATTCCGTATGCGATACAGCAATGTGCAATCAATAATTGATTGCTACGAAGTAGAAATCCAAATCCCTACAAATGCAGTTCACCAAGCTGCTACATGGAGCCAGTATAAAAAATGTAACACTGTAAATAATGGCCTTATAAATTATATTTCTCACGGTTACTGTGGTCGTAGTACAGACCGGGATATTTTAGAAAATTGTGGATACCTTGCTTCACTTCCAGATAACTGTTGTATAATGGCTGACAGAGGATTTAAGAATGTGGAAGGCTTATTAGCGAAGAAAAAATGTTCTTTAAGTCGACCACCATCTGTGAAATCTGGTGAACAATGTACAAGGGCGGAAGTTCTAGAATGTAAAAGGATAGCAGCATTAAGAATACATGTCGAACGAACAATTAGGAGAATAAGAGAATTTTCTATATTAGAACCACATGCATGCATAAGTACAAAATTATTACATAATTTAGATAATATTGTATATATTGTATGTGGTATAATAAATATCCAAGGGCCGCTTATTTTGTAATTAAAAATGGTTCAATTTTTTATTTTTAGGTATAATAAAACAAATGAAATATATACATATATTTTTGCACGGCCCTGCTACAAGCATTTACAATTTCATTAATTTTGCAAATATAACATTTTTCCAAAACATTTCTGCTGATATCATTAAATTTTTACAGTAGTCAATGTCTATATTTACTTCTATAATATTAACTGATTTGTCAGTTTCAAAAGTTGGTGATGCTATAGCAAATAAACCTTTTTTTCGATTTGCCAAGAACATTTGTATTTGTATTTGGGCAAAATATGTGTCACATATTTTACCATCACTACGTACATAATTTGAAATTGTTTTTAGTTTGGATGGAGATTTAATCTCAATACAGTAATCATCTGTAAGTCCATCAGGAGAAGCACTAAAAATTGGAAATTGTTTACTAATTATTAATCCGCTGTGATGAATTTTTAATTTATATTTATTTTTTATAACATCCAGTTCTTCACTTTCCATTATTAAACCCCGTTCCATAGCTTCCGTCTGATGAAATTTTACAGCTCCAAAAATTGATTCTACCAGAGTGCCATCAACAGTACTGCATCTTGAAACCTCATAAATTTTGGAAGCTGTAATACGGGCATATCTTACTTCATACCATTTATTTGTTCTGGATTGTGCTTGGGTAATTATAGCTGTTGTTGAGCAATCTTCATTAGAAATATTATTTTTACAGATCGTTATGAAGTCATCTGCATTAATTGTCTGAACTTGTAAATTTAGAGATTTTTTATAATATATAAATAAATGATGAAGTGAACATTTTAAAATAGAATCATCATCAGAAAAGTATACTTGCAATGAACTTTTGCTACATTCTTTTCCATCTTTAATAACAGCTTTTAAAAATTCACCACTATTTAATTCAACGTAATCAGAAGTTGTTTGTTTACACATTTCATCAAGGTTCATACATTTTATTGTTTTTCCAATTTTTGAAAGCTTTAAACTCTTCCAGTAACATTCAGTCGATGTTACGGAAGGCTGATCACTTTTTCTCAGAAGCCAAAATAATAACGCCACACCACGCTTACAGCCTCCTGCAAATATCGCGAGTAATTAAAAAAATATGTTCGTACATTATATATTATAATAATATACACGTAGGTAGGTATATATTTATTTATTATTACCAGCAGAAGCAACGCAGTCGTGACATTTGCAGCTGATTATACTTTCATTTTTTTCGTCTACCTTGACTGTAACGTTATCCTTGCTCTCGAACTTTGTGTTCGGGCGTTACTTTGTTTTTAACAGTACAAATATCATCATCTCGCTTTATCTGCACAAAGCCGATTGCGTCGTCACAATAATGTTCTCTTCCTGATCTAAGATTTTATATATATATATATTATATATATATATATATATATATATATATATATATATATATATTTTATTGAAATGTAATACAATACAAAATTATTTGAAACCAACCTTTGTGTTTTTACATTTTTCGTTTCGGCGCTAATGAAATCAGAATTACTTCTGTAAAAAGCATCGATCATAAAATAATCTACGACTGGTAAATTACCAGAATCTGCCTTGATAAAATTTGTATCCATTTTCTACTAAATTAATAAATTTAAATCGTGTGATGTATAACTGTCAATTATATATCTGTCAAACAGCTGTTACTTTCGCCATTCCATAACCTACCACAACATATAGCTGTCTCTCATTCGATCTGAGGCTATCTTTCTTCTTTCTTTCATCCCGATGACGTCACATATCCCTTCTCCAGAACATCAAATTGCTAATAACTTTGTTATTGCAAACTAATGTTTAATTTTTATTATTGTAATGAGAAGCTATAGTGGTCAGTTTTGATATTTTATTACTTTTATATCAAAATTCGATTATGGTCACATACCCCATTGTAAACCCTCTAAAAAAAATTCTTTGTCTTGGTCTGCAAACCACTCCTCAGCGGCACGTATGGCTTCATCATTTTTGGAAAATCTTTTACCTTTCAAGTGTTTTTTAAGATTTGAGAATAAATAATAATCTGATGGTGCTAAATCCGGAGAATAGGGCGGATGGTTAACCAATTCAAAACCAATTTCATGAATTTTGCGCATTGCAATCTAGGACAGGAGCATTGTCTTGCAAAAAGAGAACACCTTTGGTAAGTTTTCCGCGGCGCTTTTCCACAATTTTCTTGCGTAATTTAGATAGCAACTCAGCATAATATGTTCCAGTGATAGTTCTGCCCTGTTCCAAATAATCTGTCAGAATTATCCCATCTTTGTCCCAGAAAACTGAAGCAAGAATCTTACCAGCGGATTTTTGAACACGGAATTTTTTTGGTCGTGGAGAACCGAAATGCTTCCACTCTTTCGATTGCTCTTTAGTCTCTGGTTCATAATGATGAATCCACGTTTCATCCATAGTAACAAGCCGAACCAAAAATGTTGAGGGGTCTGCTTCAAAACTACGGCAAATTTCCTTCGACGTTGTCAAACGAAAACGCTTCTGATCAGCATTCAAGCATCTTGGAATCCATTTGGCCGAAAGTTTTCTCATATCCAAGTCGTGATGAACAATATGAAATACACGTTCATAGGAAATGTTCAATGCTTCCGCTATCCGTTTCAGCCCAATTCGTCGATCTGCTAAAATCATATCATGGACAGAATCAATGTTTTCCGAAGTGGTCACAGAAATTGGTCTTCCAGCGCGGTGCTCATCTTTAACATCTGATCTTCCTCTCTTAAATTCCGCAACCCAGTTTTTAATAGTTGCATATGAAGGACACTGATCACCTAAAGTGTCTGTTATATCAGCAAAAATTTCTTTGCCGGATAATCCTTTCAAAAATAAATATTTAATAACTGACCGCAACTCAACTTTTTCAAATTCTAGCTTTTTCGCAAACATGCCGTTTTCAAAAATTCACAGTTTAATCACCGTTCAACTTATAGATGTCAAACTTTGTCAACTTATTTATAAAACATCATAGTTGTAACCATAGCAACCATATTCACTTTCAGATATTGGAACCATCCATGGCTAACTATATATCAATACCCCCTCGTAAGAGCTACGAGGTTGCTTAAATTAGCAAAGAACCATCATTTTACAAGACTAGTACAATGAACAAAAAAAATTTTTTTGTACATCCGGCCGTAAAAGTCGGACAAATAACATTGTTTTAAGGGTGAAATGACACTCTTTTTCGCCCGAGGCCGAAAAAGTAGTCATTTTCGCCTTAGAACTTTTCGTGCCCAGTTTCACATCGTTTTACCTTGACCGCGGTGAAGAAGTAATACTACTTCGGATGTGCAAAAAATATTGTATGTATTACGAGCGAAATATATTTTGGCCCTAGGTGCATTGTAACCCTCCGCTGCGCGTCCGGCTTCAATTTTGCACCGCGGGCCAAAATCTATATCATTTCGCCCTTAATACATAAATAGCTATTTCGACCAGTGCTTTTCAAAATACTAGACACAACTTTCTTATTTTAAATGGAAACATATGTTTATTTTTAGTTTGTTCGATAGAGTATTTTTTCTGAATTCAACGATATAAATATATCATATACTAATATAACAAAATAACTGAGAAAAATGCGTGTTATTTCTATATGTATTTTATTTATATCTGGCTGAAACAAGAGTGCTTTGGATAGAAAACAATTCATTTTCTTCTTAAAACTGACAGTTTAAGAACATGAAATTTAACAAGAAATAATGAAACAATGTTAAACAGAACAATATGTCTTATAGTTGTTTAGCAATGGTGGCACACTTAAATGGAACACCTTGTATATACAATAAAAAAGTATAATGGCTTAAACATTCTTTTCCTAATAATAACAAAAGAAACTAGTAGGATATTTAATGAAGTTAAGTATAGAATAATAAATTTAGTGCATTTGCTACAAAATGATGTCTTATTGACAGGTTGACAGCACTTGGTAATATTGAAAAAGATAATCACAAAACAGTGTGTTTATTTTATAAATAAAAATATTTGTACAACAAGAAAAACTAGTTATTGATTTTATGTTTTTTGTACAAAAAATATTATTGAAACCTCTTGTGTGAACTTTTTTCCGGACTCGTTCTATTGCTTAACCGAGAAAATGGCGTTACCACAAGTTGATATGTAAATAACTATTCAAGTATGTAGAGAAATTTGAAAATACACTGCTGGACAAAAAAACTGGGACACTTATTTTTATTTATGATTGCCTTTATATTTCAATAAAACGATTGATGATAGAAAGTGGAAAATTTAAAGACAATAAAATTAAAGTGTAATAATAAGAGAACAATAACATCTTAATTAGATATAGGTAAACTAAGGTTTAACCAACCTCGTAGTTCTAATAGTTCTTGAGATAGCAATGGTGGCACGCTTAAATGGAACACTCTGTATATATAATATATATATATATATATATATATATATATATATATATATATATATATATACAGGGTGAATACTAAAAACCTTGATATAGGGAAATAACATGGCAAAACAGTTTTTTGCTGTTTCCATCTGTCCCGCTAAATAAAATCGGGTGTATATGGTATCGTTAGTTAGATTACATAATTTTGCTTCTAATAAAACCAAATGTTGTGTAATATGGCCTTTTCTAACTGAAATATTTGATAAAATAAATTGTATTTTGAAGGTTATCCTTCATATTTTCGAATAAGAAACGTCAAAAACAAAATTTTTGCCCTAATAATAAAATTTTATAATATTTATTATATCTTCTTATACCTACTAAATCCATTTTGAAACATGAAATACAAAATTATACACCAAAAACAAAATTCGAATTAATTTCACAGACAGCAAATAATAATGCTATTAAATATTTGGATTTTTTTTTATTTATAAAAATATGAATATTGCTATTTTATTAAAATAGTCTGATATAATAAAGATATTTTAAGCATAATTTAATTAAAAAAAAGTAGGGCCGAGGTGGTCTCGAACTAGGTCTTGAGATTATTTATATTATGAATCCGCCCTCTTACTCACTCGGCTATGGAGCATTTGGTTTTTGACGTTTCTTATTCGAAAATATGAAGGATAACCTTCAAAATACAATTTATTTTACCAAATATTTCAGTTAGAAAAGACCATATTACACAACATTTGGTTTCATTACATGCAAAATTAAGTAATCTAACTAACGATACCATATACACCCGATTTTATTTAGCGGGACAGATGGAAACAGCAAAAAACTATTTTCTCATGTTATTTCCGTATGTCAAGGTTTTTAGTATTCACCCTGTATATATATATATATATATATATATATATATATATATATATATATATATATATATATATATATATATAAATTAAATCAATGAAATATGATTTAATGTTTTTAAAAAGTTTTTATTTAACATACAAGATACAACTAGAATAATACGAAGTTAATTATTCTACAGACTTACATAATCTAACGGATTCTAGTAGAGTTGGTCTATTTATTACATTTGTGTCGTATGATGTTTCTGCTGTGCAGGGTTTAATGTTACAGAGTGGAAACTTACATAAAATGATGCAATAAGGGATGGGCGTCTACATAATTCCTCCCCCCTAAGATGAAAGAATACCTGTTGGATGTTCAATAGGTATTGTTTCAATGGTTAATTTATTCTTATTTGATTTGATTAAATTTCTTTTCTTAATTATTACATAAATTTTATAAAATAATAACATGATTACAACTATGGTTACAATACATAAAATTATATCAAAACATATTGAATGTGACTCAAAGTTATTAATTTCATTTAAGTGTGTTATTTGTTGACTTGGAATTTTAACTGGTTCTAGATTTTTTATATTCAATGTTTTATTAAGAATTATTTTATTTTTATTTTGCCCGATATTTATGTTAATGATTTTATCATACTTAACATTTTTAAACATTTTTTGTTTGTTTATTAAACAGCCTTTTATAGAGTAAATTCCGGAAATTTCTTTATCTTGAATTTCGTGATCACATTCGATATTTATTACTTCTTTATTTGGTAAAAAGAGATATACAATATTTGAGTTAGGAATTGGAATGATTTCATTGTGGTTAATTACTTTAATATATTCACAGTTATTACTATTTCTATTAAAATACAAATTTTCTACACATTTATTTGGTAGGGAATTTTCATTATTACAAATATAAAGCTTATCTTCTACTAAAGTACATTTATTCAAATTATTAATGTGTGTATTAGATTTAGTGTAATAGCCAGGGGTTATGTCTAATGTAACATAAGTGTTGTCGTGTAAAGTAGGAATGGGGGTGATTTGTAGAAGTTCGTTTTGTACAAGAGGAATAGGGATGTCTATTATTATGTCCAAAGTGAATTTTTCATATTTACAATATGTTTTAACTAATTGTTGGTTTTGCCAATTTTTGATTACAAGGTGTTTTAAACTGTTTGGTAATAATTTGTTAATTTCTCTTTTAACTTCGTCTCTCGATAAGATACCAAAATATAAAGTGTTTGTTTCGCAAAAAGCGAAGGTAGTTTCAATTTCGTTAAGAATACTTATCAAATTTGTGGCTGCAAATGTTAGTTGTGTTATTATATTTTCTATATAAAGTTTATCGTTCGTATCTATTATTTTTCCTAAAACAATATGCATTTCATTAACTTTATTTTGAATAATTTTGTTATTAACGTTAATTTTCTCTACTTGTTTATTGAAATATTCCGAAATATTTTTATTAAAGGTAATTACTTGATTTAGATTGTCTTTCAGGATGTTTTCATTTTCTTGAATTAGTCTTAAGGCGTTATCGTATTTTTCTTGATCGGTGGCATCTAAATTGCCAGTGATACTTTTTATTATAGAACCTATTCCGTTTATAAGTCCACGTTTCTCTTTGTTGTCATATAGGAGAATTTTAATTTTACTATTTACAATGTCCAAGAAGTTTTCTAACATAATAAAGCTATTACTTAAGTCTTCTACATATTTCTTATATTTATTATTTAATTCTAATTTTAATTGTTTATAATAATATGTAAGGTTATTATACGTTTCTTTAATTCTATCTAAATTAAGCTTAACATAAATGTACTTATTATTAGTTGAAATTAGGGCATTCCCTAGCTTCAGGACGTTAATTCCGGGGTTGTGTGTTTCGTCTTTGAGGTTGATGGTTGTTGCTGTTCGTATGAGTCTGTAAAGTGACGGTGAGGTTTTATTTTGTCAATTTTTATTTTTTTGTTCTTGTCAGTTATTATTTGAGCTTTGTCCTTTACATATGTTTTGATATTTTGTTTCTTATAGCGGGGTTTCTCGACTTTACCGGTGTTTCTTTTGGCTTGTTCTTCGAATGCTTTATCAGGTAATTTAATACTATCTACTTGTGACGTAGCGTACTTCCTTTTACTGTTATCTAATAACAATTTAGTTTCATTGTAAATTTTCTTCATAATTTCCTTGTGAGTCTGAACATAATTGTCAGTAACAATTTCAGGAGAAATTTCTTCTTTTAATTCATTATAATGGCCGAAAAGTATTTCATTCGGTGTACGTTTTGTAACTGAGTGAATAGTCTGGTTATACGCTTGAAGAGCATAACGGGCTTTATTACTAATTGTTAAATCGTTAAAATCTTTATTTTGTTCTAATATTCTAACATGTTCTATTATTGTCGAATGGAATCTTTCAATATTTCCATTACTTTTTGGATTATTGGCACTAATAAGATGAATACGAATATTTTTAGTTGATAAAAAGTTATATATCAGTTGGTTGTTAAATTATAAACAATTATCTGATATTATTAATTTAGGAGTGCCGAAAATGGAGAAATATTTTATTAATTTTTGTATAATAGTTACAGTGTTGGTTTCTGACAAATGATAAATTTGTGCATGCTTGGAGAAACTGTCGATTATTGTTAAGAATTTTTCTTTCTTTAATGATAAAATATCAATATAAATAATTTCGAGGGGCTTGTTCGCTGTTTGTGTTTTTATAATAGGTAGTTTTATGGGATTTCTTTCATATTTGTTTTCCTGACATACATCACAGTTGTTTATGAATTTAGAAACAGTTTGCTGCATGTTTGGCCAATAATACTGTTGTTTTAGTTTCTGATAGGTTTCAATTATGCCACGATGGTTCGTTTTGCCTAAATGATAATTTTTTTTACTAAATCAATTTGTTCGTCTGATGATTCTATGTCTTGTAATTCATTTTTACAACTAGTTAAAATATAAGTGCCTGGTTGGAAATAAATTAGTAAAATTGAATTTAACATTTTTTGAAATTGTACCGGAACAATACAATAATAATGTATTCCAGGTATGAGGTACTCTTTGATAAATTTTAAGAAGGTATTTTTAAAATTAGTTTTATTTAGGTAAATATAAATTCTTTGTTTTTCGTGTCCAAACATTTTTTTAATTTCTATAGAGCTTTTCGAATTTGTTTCATTAAATATAATTTGATTTTTACCGAAATTTATTGAAGTCTCTTTGTAATGAAGGCCGTTGATAGGAGATTCGTCATCAGAATGCTGAGTACAGCTGTCCGTGTCTTTTTCAGCGATAACGGAGTTTGCGTAGTTCTCGATTTTGTTTGAAGCAAAAACATTAATTTGAATATTCGTATTTTCAAAAATTTGTCTTAGTAAATTTTCTATATCTGACCAATTTTGCTTATCTAAACCACATGCAATTTTTGGCATGTTAATTGAATTAATATTATTTTCGATTAGGTAATGTCTTAATTGTTTTAAACTATTTTCGATGCTTTTTAAAGTTGGTTTATTAAAATAATTTTCTTTTGTAATCAAATGTATGATTAATCTAGGTGATGTTTGTATGGCAATATTATTTGCTGTTTTTATTTTATCTAAATCGTTCTTAGTATGATATTTTTCATTAATCTGTTTTGCGAAGCCTCGACCCATTTCAAAATCTTTGGAAATGCAATGTATTATGGGTTCTTTGTGGTCGAAAATATTTGAAGTTTTATAATTCATCTCGAAAGGTTTCGGAATTCTGGATAGATAGTCTGCAACGTAATTTTGTTTGCCTTTTTGATATTCTATGTCATAATTATATTGTGATAGTTTTAATTTCCAACGTACAAGTTTTAAATTTGGTTCTTTTAAACTGTTTAGCCAAATGAGGGGTTTGTGATCTGTAATTAATTTAAATTTGTGACCGTATAAATAGGGATGAAAATGTTTCGTAGCCCAGATAATAGCAAGTAGTTCTTTTTCGGTTGTCGAATAATTTATTTCATGATCGTTGAGTGTCCGGCTTGCGTAAGCTATAGGTAAATCTTTTCCATCTATATTTTGGGATAGGACTGCACCCAAAGCATAATTTGAGGCGTCGGTCGTTAGACGGAATTGTTTTGAAAAGTCAGGATACTGTAATATTGGTGCGTTCGAAAGTAATAATTTACATTTTTCAAAACTTGAAATGTATTCCTTGTCTTCTATATTAATTTTGGCATTTTTCTTTAAACATTTGGTAAACAGTTTAGTTAATTTGGAAAAATCTTTTATAAATCTGCGGTAATAACCAAGAAAGCCTAAAAATGATTTGATTTCTTTTTGAGTCTTTGGAAGAGTAAATTTTTTAATAGTTTCGATTTTATCTGGATTCGGTTTAATGCCTTCGGTGGTAATCATGTGTCCGAGATACGCGACTTCTTTTCTAAGAAATTCGCTCTTATCGAGTTGTAATTTAAGATTTGCCTCTCTTAGTCTTTGGAAAACAATTTTGATATTTTGAATGTGTTCTTGTAATGATTTGCCTAATATTATTATATCATCTAAATAAACGAAACATATTTTATTAATGAGGTCTTTTAAAACAAAATTCATTAGTCTCTGAAATGTACTTGGTGCGTTTTTGAGACCAAAAGGCATTCTAAGAAATTCAAAATGTCCTTGATCAGTTGAAAAGGCAGTTTTTTCTATTGAGTCAGAATCCATTTCAATTTGGTGAAAGCCGCTTTTTAAATCAATTGTAGTGAAATAATTACATTTACCAAGTTGGTCCAAAATATCCGCGATGTCAGGTATCGGAAATTTGTCATCAATCGTTTTAGAATTTAATTTACGGTAATCTATAACCATACGAAATTTGTTTTCACCCGAAGCATCCTGTTTTTTCGGAACAATCCATATTGGACTACTCCAAGGAGAGTATGAATGTCTAATTATTTCTTGATCTAATAATTTATTAATTTGTTTGTCAACTTCTTCCTTGAAAATAATTGGATATTTGTATGATCTTTGATAAACTGGATTTTCGTCGCTTGTCTTAATTTTGTGTTTTATAACATTAGTAAAAGTTAAGTTTTTGTCGTCGTCAATAATCAAGTCTTCGAATTCTTTAATAACTTTATTTAGTTCTTTGATTTCTATATCATTTAAATGATCAGTTCTTAATTTTAATTTTTCCGAAATTTCTTGACAATTCATTTCTAATTTGTTTTTGTGAAAATAGCTAAATTTAAATTTATGTTTTTCTAGTAAAATAGATTCATCTGAATAATTAATTTTCGCATTTAATAATTTTAAGCCAGAATTTCCTATTACAATATCAAAATCTTTATGAAATTCAAAAATGAAACATTTTAAATTTTTCTTAAGTAGTTCAACAAATGTAAATTGAGTACCGTTTGAAACAGCGTTGGCGGTTTGTATCTCAAAATATTCATCAAAAATTTTAAATTTGTTTATATTTTTGTTAACGAAACTTTGACTAATAAAATTTTCAGAGGAGCCAGTGTCTATTAAAACACGGCAATTTTTAAATTGGATAAATGGTAGACGTGAAGTGTAGGTTGCTAGGGTTTCGAATCTTCTAAAAGATCTATGGGAAAATTTTCAGTTTGTGACTCTAATTCGTTATTTACTTCAATGTTTTTTTCATCGTGTGTTTGCTCATAGTCATAATATTCAAATGATTCGTTGTCATTGTTGGGTTCAACAAAGGCTTCGACATTACTGTTTAGCATTTGTAAGTCCTGTCTCTGTCTTTTTTGTTGTGGTCTAAAAGTGTTTGTACTGATGGACATAGGCTGAGGATAATTATTTACTCTCGGTTTTGGATGTATTGATTGATTCGGGAAGTTTCGTTGTTGTTGAGGATAGCGGAACATTGGTGATCGATGTTGGTATTGATTTGGATTTAAATTTGGATTTTGGTTTTGTGTTGCAGGTTTGTAAACAGGTGTTGGAACGTTTATCTTAGGTTTGATAGTGTTCTGCTTGTGTATGTTTGTGTGAATGTACTGGAAGTCATTTTTGATTAAATTCTGAATATCACTTAAAGATTTTGGATTTCGAGCAGCCAGCTGACTTCTATATGGCTCTCTACAGTTTATTATGAAATTGTGTGAAGCATATGAAGACATGAATATTATAATATTTTCTGAATTGTTGCTAAAATTCAATTTTAATAAGCTGATAAGTCTATTGTAAATATCTTCATATTTATCAAAATAGCTAAAGATATCTTCATTGTGTTTCTGTTCTAAGTGTGATAATTCTGTGAGGAAGTGTACTTCGTTTCGCTTGTCTCCGTACTCCTCAATTAAAAGGTCTTTTAAGGATTTCCAATCTAGATATGTTTTTGTTGCTAGTTTTATGTTTGCGTCTTTAATAATTTTCTTTCTTATAGTGTGTAAGATAATTCGTTTTACAATGATTGATAAATTTTGTTTGTCGATTATTTCGAGAATTTCATCGCACATATTTATAAAATGAGGTAATGTGCCCGTACTTCCATCGTACTCGGGTATTATTTCTATTAATTCCTTGATTTCTGAAGGAATTTTGGGTAAGGGGTTAAGTGTAACGGGTTGTACAATTGTGTTGTTTGGCATTGTTATGTGTGTTTTGTTTTATAATAATTATAACAGTAACTTTCTTAATAATATTGGGTTATGCAAATTACAATTGATGCTACGTTAATTTGTTAGTCAGTGATTCGTACAGCAATTCAAAAATAGTAATAATAAATTTTTCAATAATAACTCACAGTAACACTAGGATTGAGTTGATGAAGGCCAACTTCATGGTCCAGGTGTCCAGGAGACGAAAGTTTGGTTGTCACTGATGAAGGAGCTGGAGGTGCCGTCTGCAGCCGATGTACTCTCGGTGGTCAGGCCTCTCGGAACTCACGGAATTAACGACGATATGTTGAGCCTTTCTTCGTCGGAGGTTATGCAGTTTTTGTAGATGTCTGTTGCACTTGCGTATGTGTTTTGAGTGTAAAATCGACGACTTCACTTTTAAACGAATTGGACACTAATTTATTAGGTCTTCGAAGTAAAAGTCTTTCAGCAATCCAACCCGACTGCGCCAATTAAATCAATGAAATATGATTTAATGTTTTTAAAAAGTTTTTATTTAACATACAAGATACAACTAGAATAATACGAAGTTAATTATTCTACAGACTTACATAATCTAACGGATTCTAGTAGAGTTGGTCTATTTATTACATTTGTGTCGTATGATGTTTCTGCTGTGCAGGGTTTAATGTTACAGAGTGGAAACTTACATAAAATGATGCAATAAGGGATGGGCGTCTACATAATTTATATATATATATATATATATATATATATATATATATATATATATATAATCAAACTTATGCTTAATTAATAAAGATTATTCCCTCCTGGTGCTTCGGTAACGGTTTCTAATTGTCGTGGTATACTAAGAATTACATTAGAAATAACATTTTGCTCTAATCACTTCCATTCTTCCACAATTGCTTGACGTAACTCGTCAATTGTATTAAGTATCGCGAAAACGTTCCAGAAACGTCTCTTTAATTCATCTCAAATGTGTTCGACTGGATTTACGTCCGAACTACGAGCTAGTTAATCCATTCTATAACTTGGTCTAAATAATGTGTTACGATGTTCGCAACGTGAAGCCGTGTATTATCTTGCATAAAAATAAAATTTCGCCTATATATAGAGTGTAGGGTACAGCAAAATTCCGTGTAGTTCATGAATCTTTCTCCTGTCTTTTGTCGCGTTTACAAGTATACTCTCTGTTTTAGAGCATTGAATAAAAGCTGACGACTTGACACACTTGGTGGTTGACGAACCATACCGAAGTAATATATTTTTGTACTTGTAATTAAATAACATTCATATATTAATGATTAATTGAATTTGGAAAGAAGATAAAAAATTGGCCTCTATTACGGATGTGCTGTGTAACTTGTGTAAAGTGCAAATAAATTCACCAGAAGATTTTTTTGTGAAGTGTGCCGGAATCTGTGGATTCTACTTCTATATTTCCTGCTTAAAGTTAGGAAAAAGAGAATATAATTGTATTAAAAGCAATGAAACCAACATCAAATGGGTATGTAGTAGTTGTGAATATGTACTTTACGATGCCCAAGGAAAATTGATTAGCTATGATATCAATAATAAGCAGTCAGATACATTACTGTTTCAAAAAATATTCAACAAATTTGACAAATTAACTAAAACAATAAATAACCTTACCAAGGAAATAAATTCGTTAAAAAATAATAATAATTGTCAAAATCCACCTACTCAATCGATAAGTAATATCCCAAACGAACAAATTGTGCGGAGGTCGCCATGTACCGATGAGAAACAACTTAAGTCAAAATCATCCGATGTAATCAATGCCATCAAGGACAGCACGCGCCAACAATTACAGGTTGCTGCAAACCAATTAATAAACACAGAATCTAAACAAAAAACTATCAATGATACAAATCAGTCTAACACAATAGAAAAAAAATACTTCGAGTACTCCAATTAAAAACAACGAATTTATATTAGTACAAAATAAAAAGAGCAGAAGAAGAGTTGGTATTGGAATATCACAAAACTCTAATAATGACATCAAATTTGAAGGTGCACCAAAAAGGCTTTGGCTATTCTTATCTCATGTAAAGAGAGAAGTTGACGAAAATACAATTAAAAATATCTAGAAAAACATACCCAAATCAATGCAGCCGGCTTTCACGTTGAGGATGTAACTAGTACTGGGTCAAACAGTACTCTTAAATGTTTTAAAATTGGTGCTAAATTTGAATTAAAAGACCAGCTCTACGACGTGTTTAGTTAACGCTTCAAATTATTGCCGATCTGTACAAAAAGGTGGTGGTGTCGGTGTATGGTGCAACAAAAATTTAAATACAAAAAATATAGACCTTAAAAAATTTTGCTTCGAAAAGTTCTTTGAAATTTGTGGTTTAATTTGGAAACATAATCCCAAATCCCAACAAAAACACTGAAAAATTAATTTTAACTTGTTACAGATCACCAGATGGTGGCAACAATTTTACCATTTTTTATGACAAACTTGTTGATGTTTTTAATTATTTACTTACAAAAAAAAATTACAATGTAATCATTCTAGGCGATTTTAATATCGATCTACACAGAGACAGTAAGGAATATACGTTACTATGTAACCTCTTTTCCTTTTTGAATGTAATTAATGTTGTTTCCTCACCAACTAGGGGTAACAATAAATTAAATCATGTCTTTACAAATATATCGTGTAAATGTAACGTTCCAGAAAATTTTATATCCGACCATAGAACTGAAATTTTATCTTTTGAAGAAAATTTTTCTGAAAAAACAATACAAAAAATTGTAAGAGATTTTCATCCTTCTAGTATTAAAAAGTTTACTTCACATTTAATTCAAGAAAATTGGGAAGCAGTTCAAAAAAGTACCAATGTTAATGAAAGCTTCAATAAATTTTATAATATTTTTCTGTATTATTTTAATTTGCACTTTCCAGTAAAATACAAACGTAACAACTTAAATATCTAGAACAAACTAACAATTACAATAAAGCAAAACGTAAACATCTTCAATTAGTATCAAGTACAAAAAAAAATAATTTCAAAATAAAATCATAAATTCAGACAATAGGACTAAAAGTGCATGGAGTGTGATAAACTCAAACACAAATAGAATATTGTCACATAAAAATATTAAATTAAAAAAAGATAACGCTGTCATTGCAGAAGATCCTCAGATAAAGCTGAAGCTGAAGAATTTAATAATTTCTTTATTAAAACACCTACTGACTTAACTAAACAAGCTCAAATCAGAACTTCTCAAAATCAAAATGCCCAAGTAAACAAAGTCAATATAAATTGTAACAAAAATTTGTTTTTGTTCCCGTTCGTTACAGCTGAGTTCGTAAATTTAATGTATAGCAAATTAAAATCAAAAAAGTCAGCTGGGACAGATGATACACCGGGTTTCTTAATTAAAAAAATTATTCAGATTATAGCATCCGCACTGGTCCATATTATTAATTTGTCTTTTACGATAGGTGAATTTCCAGAAGAGCTAAAATTAAGTAAAGTAACACCCATTTTTAAGAAAGGAGATGATCAAAATATTGAAAATTACAGGCCTGTATCACAATCCTCAATTTTTACTAAAATGTTTGAATACTGTTTCTTAGCTCGTTTAAAACCATATTTGGAACAAAATAATATGATCACTAATAATCAATTTGGATTTTGACATAATTTATCAACAATAGAAGCCATTCAATCTTTTTATGAGAATATAATTTCCAAAATGGAGTTAAATAAACATCCCGTTGCTATTTTTTTGTGTTTGTCAAGGGCTTTTGACTGTGTCAATCAATCAAAGCTTCTTGACAAGTTAGATTACTATGGTATTCGTGTTGTAGCTCTCTCATGGGTAAAGTCTTTTCTACATAATCGGCAACAAAATGTGTATAAATCATAATAATAATAATAATTATAATAATAATAATAATAATAATAATAATAATAATAAATTATCAGTAGTTAATTCCAAGCCCTCTGCAGTCAAAGTAGGTGTACCACAGGGTTCTATTTTAGGTCCTATCCTATTTTTGCTGTACATTAATGACATGAACTTGATATTTCAGGGGAACACTAACGTTAATTTAACCATGTACGTTGATGATACAGCAGTTATTGTGTCACTCGGATACAAAAATTTTAGAAGCCTCTTGTACTGATGTCTACAATTTACTAACAAGTTGGTTCAATATTAATGAATTATTTCTAAATAAAAATAAAACAAACTATATCAGATTTCATAATCAATTGAATAAAAATGATATGGAAATTAAAATTAGTAATTATACGGTGCAAAGAGTAAATGATATAAAATTCTTAGGTTTACATATAAATGAACATTGTTTATGGAACGAACATTGCCATAATATTATTAAAAAATTAAAGTCCACATGGTACTTAATTAAAAACGTTAAAAATATCCTTGATACAGAACAGTTAATAATGCTATACCATGCACATGTTGGGTCCGTGTTAAATTACGGTGTTTGTTTCTGGGGTACCTCTCCCATGGCATCGGATGTTTTCATTTGTCAGAAAAGAATAATTAGATGCATTGCTGGAGTCCCGCAGTCAACTTCATGCAGAAATTTATTCAAAAAATTTAATATTTTAACATTACCTTGTGTATTAATACTGGAATTGTGCAAGTATGTCTATAAAAATAAAAATAAATTTCCAACAAATAACAATTTACACAATTATAATGCGAGGAATAAGGATGATTTTAGATTGCCTTGCAATTAATTAAACATAGGAAGAAAATCTCCCCAATGTCTAGGTCTGGATATTTTTAATAGATTATTAGCCGAAATAAAAAATTGTGTTAATTTGAAGACATTCAAGAAAACTTTAAAAATATTTTTAATTAATAACTGCTTTTACTCTGTAACAGAATATAATCAATATCATCAATGAATCTTTGTAATTAATAATTATGCCACTTATAATTTCAAAGATTGCCGTTGAGTTTTTAAAAAAATTATTTATTACAAATGCATCTGTTAGATGCTACAATTCTAAAAACTAAGTTTAACATGCTTATATAATATTTGTATAAAGTAGTGTAGGGTTGCGGCGTGAGATCTGCAACCTATGCAGGATTCAGCTTTGGATGATGATGTAACTCCTCCATCCTCAGAATGAAGCTCCCCCTGGAAGTCGAGGTTCTTGGGGTTGGCCTGGCTAGTTCTCTAACTTAGTCCAAACAAAGTAAATTATTGTCATTATTATAGCACAATACAATATTACAGTCCATATACTTGGCACTTGATTAATTGCTGGTACTTGAAATATTTCTACTGGTGGTTTGATTGGAATGTCTTGAAGCTTTATAGTCTTTAGTTTTATTGTTAAGTTGGGTATTTCACGTTCACGAAAATTGAGGTTTAATTTTGGTAGTAATACAGGTTGTCCGTAGGTTTGGTCTAAATATGTTAGACTTTTGTTTTTGAACAATATTTCACAATTATTTTCTTTAATGAGGTAGACACCTGTGAGGGCTTTGAGATTCGTTTTATCAGGGAACTTTAAATTAATTTGTTCTTCCACTGGGAGTATTGCCAAATATTGGTTGATTTCTGGGATAAGTTCTACGTGGTTGGTAACTTGCAGCTTGGTGTAACGGCATCGGCTTAGGTTACTTTGTAAGAGGATTTCTTCCTCGCACGAGGGGTTGAAGTGCGGATGGTACTGGTTTTTACATTGGTATACTCTACTTTTTGAGCACACGTCGCTCAGAGGCTTAATTTCGTCGGAAGATTTTAGAAAATATTTTGTGTTTGGTATTATAGTAAAATAATGTGATCCTTGTTTGGTGGGCAATGATTGTAAGTAATATAACTCGTAATCCTTTTCGAAATTTATGGGTATTGAAATGAAATAGCTTATTTGATTTTGCTCGACTTTGCAATTTATAGTTAATACTCCTTCAAAATCCAAAAGATTTTCTAATTTCGGTTCGAAAGGCAATTGCTTTCCATAATGATTGGAAATTTTTTGTAACTCTTGTAGAAGTTGACTTGGGTTTATAATTGATGGGTGCATGGTTTTTGTTTTACAGAATGTTATGGAGTTCTCAATGTCTTGTAAGGTGCTTAAAAGTGAACTGTAAAGAATACTTAATTGATTGTATAGGTCTTTTACGAGTAAAATTTCAATGCTTGTTGATAATTTCAGCAGTTTATTCAAGTTTTCAATTTTGGATTTTGGTATTTCTTCATTGTGTCTAATATTTTCAACTGTTTTGTTAATTTCTTAATCATTTTGATATTAATAGAGTATTGCAATTTTAACTGATTTTGGAAGAATTGTTGATTTTCCTGGACATGCTTCAGTATTTTATTAAATCTTTTACCATCTTCTGCGTCCAAAACTCCAGTAATTTGTTTGAATATACTTCCCAATCCATCAACTAAGCCACGTTTAGATCGCACCTTTGAATAGGTTATTATGTGATTTAATTTCTCAGCGATGTTATTTCGCACGTGCTCCAAGATTTTATTATTATTTTCGAGGTCAGTCTGGAATTTTGTTTTATTGGCAATGTTTAATTTCAATAATTTGTACTGATTGTCTAAACTTTCTAGTTCATTGAAGATTGGATTTAGGTTATGAAAGTGCACAAATGTATGTTGGGATTTTTGCAATTTGGCTGCTCCTAAATTAATCGGCATAATTCCTTGATTTTGAGTTAGATCTATTATTTCGGATCCATAGCAGATCCCGAACAACCTGGAATTGTTTTAAATTTGTAAGTTATTTTTCTTGGTCTTTTGATATTAGACAAGTGTATATTTTCTGCAGTATTGCCGTGTCTTGTTTTAATTTTTGCGGTTTTCAAGTTAGGGTTAATTGATTTGATCGTTTCGTTTTTGTACTTATTTCTGGTTTTTTGTTGTTTTTGCCGGTTTTTAATATAAATCTGTTGAGGGATATGAGGTAGGTCTTCTCGCGAATCGTTCATTTTGCTAATAATTTTGTCTTTTGTTTGTTATAATTTTTCATTTAAATTTTGATACAGTAATTTCATTTTGGTTTTGTGATTCGAAATGTAATCAATTAATATTTGTTTTTCTATATCCAAAGTGAATGGGGAGTCGGTTTCTAAGTGACCGGTAATTATATCGAATGGTTTTAATTTAGTGGACGTATGAATCGTTTATTGTATGCCAATAACGCATAATTGACTTTAGATTCGATGGGATCCTTTTTATAATTTTCTTGGTTATTAAAGAGTCTTATATGCTCTATTAAGGTTGAATGGAATCTTTCAATGATACCGTTTGATTCCGGATGTTGTGAACTGATGTAATGTATTTTAATTTTGTGTAGTTCCAAAAGTTCTTGCACTAAAGAGTTTTTGAATTCTAATCCGTTATCCGAAATAATAGAATTTGGAATACCGTGGTGTGTAAAGAATTTTATTGGATTGTTAACAATTTCGATACCTTGAGCTGAATTTAACTTATATGCTTGGGCGTATTTAGAGAAGGAGTCTACTATTGTTAAGAATTTTGCGCTTTCTAATGTAATACTATCAACATGTTAAATTTCGAATGGTTTTCTGGCAGTGGGAGTTATATTAAATTTTAAATTTAACGGATTTCGGTCGTACTTGGTCACTTGGCAGATTTCACAGCGATTTATAAAGGATTGTACAGATTTTTTCTGATTAGGCCAATAATATTTTTCTTTGATTCGAGCTAAAGTGTCATCTATTCCACGGTGATTGGTTTAACTCTCGTGGTAGTTAGTAATCAGCTGGATAATTTCGTCTTCATTGACTACGTCGATTAATTTTTTAGTACATTTTATCATATTTATTTTCGAATTTTTGAAGTAATTTTGTAAAACGTTAGTGAGTTTTATGTAGAGGTCGTTTTCGAAATATATGTGGTATTTCACATTAGGGACGATGAATTCTTTTATGAAGTTTATCATTTCTTTTTCGTAATTGTTTTTTGAAAATTGTATAAAGATTTTTTGCTTTTTATCGTGAATTTTTGTTAGTTTCGGACTAGTAGGACTATGTTCTACCTCTGATATAGATATTTAGTTCTGACCGTAATTAACTGGGTAATCGACGATGCCTATGATAGGATTTTCGTGACTAGTGTGTACCGTGACGTCACTTTCGCTGTGATTATCGTTTTCTTTGTCGCCGATTTCTACTATGAGAGATTGGCTATCGATTTCTTTTATACGGTTGTCTAGATCTTTATGGAATTGCTCAATATATTTTGTAAGATCGTCTATTTTGTTTGAGTCGTTTATGTTTAGGTCGAGGGTAGGTAGTTTATTTGCATGTTTAAAAACTGCAATAAGTATATCTGTATCATTAAAAATGAATTGTAACATATTTTTGACAACTGTCCAGTCTTGTCTGTCTAATCCGCATGCAATTTTTGGTATACTCAAATCGTTTATGTTATTTTTCAAACAAAAATTTTTAAAATTTAGAAGTGTGTAGAATAAGTCCTGTTCTGTGGGATTATTAAAGTAACGTTCTTTAGTTATGAGGTATATAATATAACGAAATTTATCTTTTAAATAGACTAAAGAGTGAACCTTGGGATTTTGTTTACGTAAATTCTCGACATGATTAAACTTATTTTTGAATTCTCTTGCAATACCTGCTCACATATGCAAATCTCGACTAACGCAATGTGTTAGGCTGCTTGTGCGCGGTGCGTCGAATAAATCGTCTTTTACTTTAAAAATGTTATTATTGTAATTGTTATTTTGGTTATCTTTATTAATTTTAGTGTTTAAATAATTTTGATACAATGCTAAAGGATCTGTGAGGTTTTCTATAATAATTTTGTCACTTTGATTTTGGGGAATGCGGCTTAAGGCGTCGGCATTGGTATTCAATTTGCCGTTTTTGTATATGATTTCATAATCGAATTCTTCAAGCTTCAGTCTCCATCTAATTAACTTTTGCCTGCACTGTTTTAGGGCAAATAGCCATTGTTTATGGTCTGTGTATATTTTAAATTTGCGGCCAAATAAGTAGGGTCGAAAATATTGAGTTGCCCATATAATGGATAACAACTCTTTTTCTATAGTAGAATAGTTGCATTCCGTGTCGTTGAGAGTTCTGCTAGCGTAAGCAAGGGGCAGGTCGTTGCCTATGCTGCCTTGAGATAGAACAGCACCTATCGCTAGGTCGCTGGCATCACAAGTAAGATTAAATGGTTTAGTAAAGTCCGGGTATTGCAAGAGTGGCTCGTTAGTTAATAAATTTGTACAGGTCTCAAAGCATCTAATATATACTGGATCGTTTATGTCTATAAGAGCATCTTTTTTCAAACATTTTGTGAATGGTTTAGTAATTTTGGCAAAGTCCTGAATGAATTTTCTATAGTATCCCAACAGTCCTAAAAATCCTTTTATTTGTTTTGTAGTTTTTGGAATAGGGTCATTTTGAATCGCGGTAATTTTGTCTGGGTTTAGTTTAACACCGTCCGCAGTTACTATATGGCCTAAATAGGATACTTCTTTCCGCAAAAATTCGCATTTATCCAATTGAATTTTGAAATTAGATTTTTCTAATCTGTCAAATACTAATTGCAAATTATTAATGTGTTCCTGAAGGCTAGTGCTAAAAATGATTATGTCGTCCAGATATACCCAGCATTTGTCATTGTTTAGTCCTCGTAAAATGTTGTCCATCACGCGTTGAAATGTCGCGGGGGCGTTTTTGAGTCCGAATGGCATACGGGTAAACTCGTAATTCTATTTGGTGAAAACCGGAAGCCAAATCGAGTGTTGAAAAATAGTGGCAACGTCCGAGTTTGTCAAGTAGGTCACTGATATTTGGTAGGGGGTACTTGTCGTCTATAGTTTTGTCATTGAGCTTACTGTAGTCGATAAGTATTCACCATTTTCTTTGTCCCGAGGCATTATTTTTTTTGGGTACAATCCAAATGGGTGATGACCAAGGCGGGCAAGATGGTCTAATAATACCTTGATCGAGCATTTTTTGTGTTTCAATGCGAACTTCAGCTTTATGAATTTCCGGATATTTATACGACTGTAAATGGGAACTTCATCTTTTGTTTTTATATCATGTTTAATCTGATTTGTGAAAGTTAGTGGCGTGTTATCTAGATGAAATATTTGTGAATAATTTTGAATTAATTTGGAAATTTCTGATCTCTCTTCATCATTCATTTTTCCGAATTAATAAAATTCAAATTTTTCTACTATAAATGGTTTATATTGTATAAAAGTGATTTCTTTATTTGTAATGTTAGTGATAGTACAGAACGCTTGATAGTTTTCTGCTGACGTTATGCATTCTGGAATGATAATTTTATCGGTGTGGTGTTCAGGTATCACTATAGTCCCGTGTTTTTGTGAAACTCGTAGATTAACATTTTTTTCTGATTTTGGTGCAATTATTATAGTGTTATCTGATGAAATATTATTTGCATTAATTTTATTGGCAATATGTTTGTGATACATTTTGATTTTGCATGTCGGAGTTATAATTAAATTTTGATTTAGGTCGATTATTACTTTTAGTATTTTGAAATTGTCTAGGCCGAGTAACAAGTCGAATTCTTTATGGAAATTAAAAATGTGATATTTTAAACTAACATTTTTGGGAACATTAAATAATTTTGAAATTGGCACATATGTGCTGTGTTTTTCAATAGATGTACCATGTGCGGTGGATATTTTTAATGGGTCTGTGATAATCGAGTTTTTATAATATTTGTGTGCAATGTTGGGATTAATAAAGGATCTTGTACACCCGGTATCTATTAATACTTTAAGGTTGTGTTCGGGTAGTACAATATATGGCAGTTTATTTCGGTTTGTTAAATTCATTAGCTCGAGATTTCGTATATATCTTGATCCGTCTCCGAAGCTCTGTCTTCTAAAAAATTATTTTCAAAATTTTGTTCAGGGGCTTCTTCCGAGTGATCATAATTTTGTTCGTTACGTTCTTGATAGATTTCAGGTTCGTTCTCGTCGATATTAAATAATTCGTTTCTTGCGGTGATTTTAGAAAAATTATGAGACGGCCCTGGTTGATACTGGCTTGAGTTCCTGGTACTTATACTCATAGGCGTCGGCTCGTATCTTTGAATATTTACGGGTTTATTTTGCGAATATGTGGGTCTGTTAAGTGACTGATTAAAATTTGGTTGCGGTCGTGATTGATATGTTATTTTAGGGAATGAATTAGGTGTTAAGTTTCTTTGATAATTATTAGTATTGTGGTGAGGTTGTTGTTTTTGTGTAAAATTTTGAATATTGTTATTTGGTTTAGTCACTGTCTGCGTTATGGGCGAAAAAATTGGTTTCTCATGTTGGAAATCGTTGGTGAGCATATTCAAAGCCCTATTTAGATCTTTAGAATCTTTTGTACGCATTAACTGGCCTATGGGTTCTGGTAATCCTCTTAATAAAATCCTGAGAGCATAGTCTTTAAAATATTTTGTTAATACTGCCTGTTCGGCTTCGGGTTTTTGAGTAACAATATAGGAATTAATGTGATTTAGTAGGTGTAACACTCTATTATGATAATCGAAAACTGATTCGTTTTATCTCTGTTTGGTCTCGGTGAGTTCTATATTTAGAGTACAAAGATCGCGCTTATCTGCGTATGTATTGATGAGCGCACTCCAAGTTCTTATTGAACATGCAGCAACGTTAATAGCGGCTTCGCCTTTTATTTTTGAGTAGATACTAAGCATCAGATATTCATTCTGAAAATCATTTGGATTTTGTTGATTAAAGAATTTAGTGACTAATTTTTCTGCTATTTCAATAAATCGTGGTAGGAGTTCACGTTGACCGTGAAACTCTGGTACCATGTCTAAATATTCTTTACGTAGTTCTGCCATTTCTGGTCTTTGTGGGTTTAAGACTGGTTGTCTTAAAATATTTTGTGTTGGGGTAAACTTTGGAATACGACCTTGAATTTCAAGATCGGAGTCAGAATCACTTGAATTGTCAGAACTTTCGTTACTAGAATAAATAATAGTGCCTCTCAGCGACATGTACTTACAGTAGAATCCAGTACATTGGTCCTCTGTGGTAGGTTGGAGTCGTGAGGATCGTTCTGCCCTCTCGTCTGGTCCTGGTGCTGCTGATGTCCGTTCAGCGGCTGGAACGACTGCTGATGTCCTCTCATCTTTCATGTATGTATTTGTATATACATAGGTAGATAGAAAGAGGAAAATTATACATGATATATATTATTATGAATGTGTTGTATAGGTTTGTTTCTTGTTAGAAAGAAGAATTATTATTAGCAGAATTGCAATCTATTGATTGTAATTCTGCTTTTTTTTGGCATTCTTTCAAAGACGAAAATTATGGTTTTACCGAATAAATCACGAAGTGAACCGATATTATATTCGCTAATATCGTAACGGCAATCCTACCGACTGCGCCACTTATAATTTCAAAGATTGCCGTTGAGTTTTAAAAAAAATTATTTATTACAAATGCATCTGTTAGATGCTACAATTCTAAGTGAATACAACAAGACTGACTAAAAACTAAGTTTAACATGCTTATATAACATTTGTATAAAGTAGTGTAGGGTTACGGCGTGAGATCTGCAACCTATGCAGGATTCGGCTTTGGATGGTGATGTAACTTGCCTGTATTTTCATTTTGTAATATATGTATATATGTATCTGCTTCTCGTGACTATTTCAACACATGTTTAATATGTCAAGTGAAATAAATATTTATTATATTATATTATGTTACTACATATGAAATATATATACTTCATAATTTTCGTAATCATTAACAAATATTTGTAGGTAGCTATATACAATAAATCAAGATTTAAAATTTGAAAAAATAACACAAGAATACAAGAATTGCAGAAAATCTTGCAATTCTTGAACTTTTGTTGCCTTGTTTTGCTTTGAAATTTGTATCTCTTGTATTGTTTTGGTCTTGTACCTTTCGCAAGACTGAGGATAAAACAAAAAAAATACAAGACTCTTGTGAAACACTATCGAAGAATGGAACACATCCAATTGGACAAGAAAGGCAAAGGAAGAACGAATGTAGTTCATCATAAAATAGAAATCCGCATGCAATTTTTGGTATACTCAAATCGTTTATGTTATTTTTCAAACAAAAATTTTTAAAATTTAGAAGTGTGTAGAATAAGTCCTTTTCTGTGGGATTATTAAAGTAACGTTCTTTAGTTATGAGGTATATAATATAACGAAATTTATCTTTTAAATAGACTAAAGAGTGAACCTTGGGATTTTGTTTACGTAAATTCTCGACATGATTAAACTTATTTTTGAATTCTCTTGCAATACCTGCTCACATATGCAAATCTCGACTAACGCAATGTGTTAGGCTGCTTGTGCGCGGTGCGTCGAATAAATCGTCTTTTACTTTAAAAATGTTATTATTGTAATTGTTATTTTGGTTATCTTTATTAATTTTAGTGTTTAAATAATTTTGATACAATGCTAAAGGATCTGTGAGGTTTTCTATAATAATTTTGTCACTTTGATTTTGGGGAATGCGGCTTAAGGCGTCGGCATTGGTATTCAATTTGCCGTTTTTGTATATGATTTCATAATCGAATTCTTCAAGCTTCAGTCTCCATCTAATTAACTTTTGCCTGCACTGTTTTAGGGCAAATAGCCATTGTTTATGGTCTGTGTATATTTTAAATTTGCGGCCAAATAAGTAGGGTCGAAAATATTGAGTTGCCCATATAATGGATAACAACTCTTTTTCTATAGTAGAATAGTTGCATTCCGTGTCGTTGAGAGTTCTGCTAGCGTAAGCAAGGGGCAGGTCGTTGCCTATGCTGCCTTGAGATAGAACAGCACCTATCGCTAGGTCGCTGGCATCACAAGTAAGATTAAATGGTTTAGTAAAGTCCGGGTATTGCAAGAGTGGCTCGTTAGTTAATAAATTTGTACAGGTCTCAAAGCATCTAATATATACTGGATCGTTTATGTCTATAAGAGCATCTTTTTTCAAACATTTTGTGAATGGTTTAGTAATTTTGGCAAAGTCCTGAATGAATTTTCTATAGTATCCCAACAGTCCTAAAAATCCTTTTATTTGTTTTGTAGTTTTTGGAATAGGGTCATTTTGAATCGCGGTAATTTTGTCTGGGTTTAGTTTAACACCGTCCGCAGTTACTATATGGCCTAAATAGGATACTTCTTTCCGCAAAAATTCGCATTTATCCAATTGAATTTTGAAATTAGATTTTTCTAATCTGTCAAATACTAATTGCAAATTATTAATGTGTTCCTGAAGGCTAGTGCTAAAAATGATTATGTCGTCCAGATATACCCAGCATTTGTCATTGTTTAGTCCTCGTAAAATGTTGTCCATCACGCGTTGAAATGTCGCGGGGGCGTTTTTGAGTCCGAATGGCATACGGGTAAACTCGTAATTCTATTTGGTGAAAACCGGAAGCCAAATCGAGTGTTGAAAAATAGTGGCAACGTCCGAGTTTGTCAAGTAGGTCACTGATATTTGGTAGGGGGTACTTGTCGTCTATAGTTTTGTCATTGAGCTTACTGTAGTCGATAAGTATTCACCATTTTCTTTGTCCCGAGGCATTATTTTTTTTGGGTACAATCCAAATGGGTGATGACCAAGGCGGGCAAGATGGTCTAATAATACCTTGATCGAGCATTTTTTGTGTTTCAATGCGAACTTCAGCTTTATGAATTTCCGGATATTTATACGACTGTAAATGGGAACTTCATCTTTTGTTTTTATATCATGTTTAATCTGATTTGTGAAAGTTAGTGGCGTGTTATCTAGATGAAATATTTGTGAATAATTTTGAATTAATTTGGAAATTTCTGATCTCTCTTCATCATTCATTTTTCCGAATTAATAAAATTCAAATTTTTCTACTATAAATGGTTTATATTGTATAAAAGTGATTTCTTTATTTGTAATGTTAGTGATAGTACAGAACGCTTGATAGTTTTCTGCTGACGTTATGCATTCTGGAATGATAATTTTATCGGTGTGGTGTTCAGGTATCACTATAGTCCCGTGTTTTTGTGAAACTCGTAGATTAACATTTTTTTCTGATTTTGGTGCAATTATTATAGTGTTATCTGATGAAATATTATTTGCATTAATTTTATTGGCAATATGTTTGTGATACATTTTGATTTTGCATGTCGGAGTTATAATTAAATTTTGATTTAGGTCGATTATTACTTTTAGTATTTTGAAATTGTCTAGGCCGAGTAACAAGTCGAATTCTTTATGGAAATTAAAAATGTGATATTTTAAACTAACATTTTTGGGAACATTAAATAATTTTGAAATTGGCACATATGTGCTGTGTTTTTCAATAGATGTACCATGTGCGGTGGATATTTTTAATGGGTCTGTGATAATCGAGTTTTTATAATATTTGTGTGCAATGTTGGGATTAATAAAGGATCTTGTACACCCGGTATCTATTAATACTTTAAGGTTGTGTTCGGGTAGTACAATATATGGCAGTTTATTTCGGTTTGTTAAATTCATTAGCTCGAGATTTCGTATATATCTTGATCCGTCTCCGAAGCTCTGTCTTCTAAAAAATTATTTTCAAAATTTTGTTCAGGGGCTTCTTCCGAGTGATCATAATTTTGTTCGTTACGTTCTTGATAGATTTCAGGTTCGTTCTCGTCGATATTAAATAATTCGTTTCTTGCGGTGATTTTAGAAAAATTATGAGACGGCCCTGGTTGATACTGGCTTGAGTTCCTGGTACTTATACTCATAGGCGTCGGCTCGTATCTTTGAATATTTACGGGTTTATTTTGCGAATATGTGGGTCTGTTAAGTGACTGATTAAAATTTGGTTGCGGTCGTGATTGATATGTTATTTTAGGGAATGAATTAGGTGTTAAGTTTCTTTGATAATTATTAGTATTGTGGTGAGGTTGTTGTTTTTGTGTAAAATTTTGAATATTGTTATTTGGTTTAGTCACTGTCTGCGTTATGGGCGAAAAAATTGGTTTCTCATGTTGGAAATCGTTGGTGAGCATATTCAAAGCCCTATTTAGATCTTTAGAATCTTTTGTACGCATTAACTGGCCTATGGGTTCTGGTAATCCTCTTAATAAAATCCTGAGAGCATAGTCTTTAAAATATTTTGTTAATACTGCCTGTTCGGCTTCGGGTTTTTGAGTAACAATATAGGAATTAATGTGATTTAGTAGGTGTAACACTCTATTATGATAATCGAAAACTGATTCGTTTTATCTCTGTTTGGTCTCGGTGAGTTCTATATTTAGAGTACAAAGATCGCGATTATCTGCGTATGTATTGATGAGCGCACTCCAAGTTCTTATTGAACATGCAGCAACGTTAATAGCGGCTTCGCCTTTTATTTTTGAGTAGATACTAAGCATCAGATATTCATTCTGAAAATCATTTGGATTTTGTTGATTAAAGAATTTAGTGACTAATTTTTCTGCTATTTCAATAAATCGTGGTAGGAGTTCACGTTGACCGTGAAACTCTGGTACCATGTCTAAATATTCTTTACGTAGTTCTGCCATTTCTGGTCTTTGTGGGTTTAAGACTGGTTGTCTTAAAATATTTTGTGTTGGGGTAAACTTTGGAATACGACCTTGAATTTCAAGATCGGAGTCAGAATCACTTGAATTGTCAGAACTTTCGTTACTAGAATAAATAATAGTGCCTCTCAGCGACATGTACTTACAGTAGAATCCAGTACATTGGTCCTCTGTGGTAGGTTGGAGTCGTGAGGATCGTTCTGCCCTCTCGTCTGGTCCTGGTGCTGCTGATGTCCGTTCAGCGGCTGGAACGACTGCTGATGTCCTCTCATCTTTCATGTATGTATTTGTATATACATAGGTAGATAGAAAGAGGAAAATTATACATGATATATATTATTATGAATGTGTTGTATAGGTTTGTTTCTTGTTAGAAAGAAGAATTATTATTAGCAGAATTGCAATCTATTGATTGTAATTCTGCTTTTTTTTGGCATTCTTTCAAAGACGAAAATTATGGTTTTACCGAATAAATCACGAAGTGAACCGATATTATATTCGCTAATATCGTAACGGCAATCCTACCGACTGCGCCACTTATAATTTCAAAGATTGCCGTTGAGTTTTAAAAAAAATTATTTATTACAAATGCATCTGTTAGATGCTACAATTCTAAGTGAATACAACAAGACTGACTAAAAACTAAGTTTAACATGCTTATATAACATTTGTATAAAGTAGTGTAGGGTTACGGCGTGAGATCTGCAACCTATGCAGGATTCGGCTTTGGATGGTGATGTAACTTGCCTGTATTTTCATTTTGTAATATATGTATATATGTATCTGCTTCTCGTGACTATTTCAACACATGTTTAATATGTCAAGTGAAATAAATATTTATTATATTATATTATGTTACTACATATGAAATATATATACTTCATAATTTTCGTAATCATTAACAAATATTTGTAGGTAGCTATATACAATAAATCAAGATTTAAAATTTGAAAAAATAACACAAGAATACAAGAATTGCAGAAAATCTTGCAATTCTTGAACTTTTGTTGCCTTGTTTTGCTTTGAAATTTGTATCTCTTGTATTGTTTTGGTCTTGTACCTTTCGCAAGACTGAGGATAGAACAAAAAAAATACAAGACTCTTGTGAAACACTATCGAAGAATGGAACACATCCAATTGGACAAGAAAGGCAAAGGAAGAACGAATGTAGTTCATCATAAAATAGAAATCGGAGACGCAAGATCCATCCGCCAAACAGCAAGAAGACTACCACTGGCTAAGCGGAAAGAAGCAAAAGGAATTATTGAGGACATGAGAACGGAGGTGTGATTGAACCTTCAAACCCTCCATGCGCTTCACCAATGGTATTAGTGAAGAAGAAGGATGCTCCACAAGACTATCGACTGTCGATTATCGTCAACTTAACAACGTTACGAAAATGGACAGCTACCCACTACCGCGAATAGACGATACATTGAAAATTTTGGCTAGGTCAAAAGTTTTCTCTACCCTGGATCTAACGAGTGGGTATTGGAAAGTAAATTTAGACCCAAAAGATAAGGAGAAGACAGCTTTTACTATCAGTACCTGGCTTTGGCAATTTACTTTTGTGCTATTTGGCCTCTTTAATGCCCCTACAACATTTAAAGAACTCATGGGAACAGTGTAGGCTGTGGAAAACATGTTTGGTTTACCCCGAGGATATTATTGTGGTTGGAAAAACGTTTGAGGACCACATGAAGAATTTGGAAGAGGTTTTCCATATATTAAGGAAGGCTAACCTGAAGCTTAGTCCAAAGAAGTGTTTCTTGTTTGCGAGAGAAGTTTATTATCTTGAACACGTGGTTTCTGGTAAGGGTATTGCAGTTAAACCTGAGAAAATAAGAGCTGTGAGTAACTGGCCAGTACCGAGAGATAACATGAATTGAGAAGTTTCCTTGGTCTGTGTACGTACTATCGGCGTTACGTACCTCGATTTTCCAACACAGCGAAGCCTTTGTCAAGACTTACTGAGGAAGGCAGAAAATTTATCTGGGAGATGGACTGCCAAGCCGCGTTCAAACAACTGATATATTCCTTGACAAGCGCCCCCCGCCCCTCTCATAACAGAACCCTGCGCATGCCTCTGAATAAGAATATTAAGTTCAAAATTAATATAAATATAATATTGTAGCGAACCCAGGGTCGCGGCGCGGGCGGCGGCCGCTAGCGCACAGGTCAAAACACGTCCGTTCGCTCCCTATTGTTCTGATCGGGGTCGGCGAATATTCGAGAAATTAAAAGGTCAAAGAATATTCGAGAATGAAGCGTTTTAATATAAATACCCCAAGCAAAAGATCGCGAGGACAGTCTTGTGTTAATACGTGTAGTGTACAGATGGTGATATAAATAAATAGACGGTGATATAAATAGTGTTGAAATAAATATTGCGCAGTTTTAATTGTTTAAATAAATTATCTTAGTGTTTAAGTCTTTAGTAATAATAATTAGTTCTTAAATTAGTGTTTATATTTGTTAATTCTTAGTGTTAGTTATTTGTATTTATTCTTTATAATTCATATTTCTTTTTATTAAACATAGTTATATAAATATTAGTGTTATAATCAATTTTACACTTCACCTAAATAAATAAAACGTTACAATTGGTGTCAGGTGTGAGGGTTATTAAAAACTGTGAAGTGTAAAATAAAAATAAATAAAATGGCGGGTAAACTAGTAAAATTAAGTGAATTAAAAGTAACCGATCTCAAGAGGGAGCTGGAAGACCGAGAGTTAGAGACATCGGGATCCAAGGCTGTTCTGCAACTTCGTCTACGGCAAGCTTTAGTAGAAGCTGGCGAAAATCCAGATGAGTTTGTATTCGAAATTGCGGGTGGTTTTACCGATTTTGTTAAAATTCTAAAAGAAACTTCTAGAACATTAGAAGATAAATTGGAACAAAAATTAGAGGAAAGTTCTAAAAAATCTGAAGAAAATTCTCGAACATTGGAACAAAAATTAGAGGAAAATTCTAGAAAACTAGATGAAACGTCTTTTACTTTAGAACAAAAATTAGAAGAAAAAATGATGGAAAATTCTAGAACATTGAAAGAAGAATTAATAGAAAATTCCAGAAGTTTAGAACAAAAGTTAAAAGAAGAATTAACAGAAAATTCTAGGAAGTTTGAAGAAAGTTCTAGAATATTGAAAGAAGAGTTGATGGAAAATTCTAGAACTTTGGAAGAGAAACTAAACGAGCAATTGAAAGACAGTTCTAGAATATTGGAAGAGAGAATAGAAATTTACGAGAAGAAAGTTGAAGAATTACAGCAAAATTTATCCAAAATTAGGCCAGCGGTGTCAAATTCTGAAGAGGCTGATGTAATTCAAGAAAATAAAATAGTAAAAGCGGAACATAATTCAAAACTGCACATTAAAACACCCGAATTCGACGGCAAATCATCATGGCCGAATTATGTAAAACAGTTTGAAGCCGCTGCCAAAGCAAATGGCTGGACTTCCAAAGAAAAAGCTACTGCGCTGACAGTTTCGCTACGTGGAGAAGCCATCGATATCCTACAAACGCTAAAAGAAGATGAACAAGAAGATTACGAACAACTTGTTAAGAGATTGGATATGCGATATGGCAATGCGCATCTGGAGCAGGTGTACCAGACGCAACTGAGGAACCGATATCAGAGTTCTAAAGAAAACCTTCAAGAATTCGAAGCTGATATAGCTCGTTTAGTTCGTCTCGCACATCCTACAGCTCCTGACAGCGTTTTGGAATGCCTAGCCACACAAGCATTTATCTATGGGGTTCGAGATAATGAAACTCAGCAAGCACTACTATTAACTCGACCGAAAACTGTAGTTCATGCACTGTCATACGCTTTAGAGTATGAAGCAGCTAAACAAGCTTCACGTAACCTATCACCAGTGCAAAATATCGATGCTGAGGGAATTGAAGACAAGATAAAGCGAGTTGTATCTGAAATTCATGCTGAAAGAAAGATACTTCATTGCTGGAAATGTGGAGAGCTAGGCCACCCGCAAAGGCAGTGCGGGAAACTGCAAAAACAGAATACTGCAGCGAATACTGAAAAGAAGTTTAAAAAGAAAACGGGTGCAAAAGTAGCAACAGCTCCTCTTGCTGTTAAAGAAGTAGGAGTGAAGAAAGTAGTTCACGGTGTAAGCCTGGCGAGAGAGAAGACCCGTGAAGAAGAGTGCAAGCACTCTTGTCATTTGAAACCGAAACTTGCCACCGTCAAAAGGACAACGGTAGTGAACGGAAGATGGCAACCTGAAGACTTACGGAGGGACCAAGAGAATGATCCGGACTTAAAGATCATACTTGATTGGAAGCATGGCGATGGCAGGCCAGTTTGGGAAGACGTTGCACGACACTCACAAAGTGTAAAATCGTATTGGGCGCAGTGGGATTCTATTGTGGTTGAAGAGGGCCTCCTGAAACGTGTCGTAGAAAATACGGATGGTACTGAGAATAGAACCCAGTTGGTAATTCCTAGGAACAGAGTACCGGAAGTATTGGAGGAGATCCATGACGGATCTGGTGGAGGACATTTTGGAGTGAATAAAACCCTCGAGAGGCTACGCCTACGATTTTACTGGGTAAATTGCAAAGAAGATGTTAAAGAGTGGTGCAAGAAATGTGTGGTCTGCGCGGGAAGTAATGGGCCACATAGGAAAAGAAGAGCTCCAATGCACCAATATAACGTTGGAAGTCCCTTTGAACGCATTGCGATTGACGTGGCCGGACCATTCCCCGAAACTGATGATGGAAATAAATACATAGTAGTAGTAATGGACTACTTTACTAAGTGGGTCGAAGCCTATCCATTACCCAACCAGGAAGCCGTAACTGTCGCTGAAGTCTTGGTAAAAGAATGCATCTGCCGATTTGGAGTACCGCGAGAGATACATTCCGACCAAGGAAGGAATTTCGAGTCTGCTCTGTTCCAAAATATCTGTAAGATATTAGGAATAAAGAAAACCAGAACTACTGCATTACACCCGCAGTCTGATGGCATGGTTGAACGGATGAATAGAACAATAAATCGGTATTTGTCAAAGGTAGTCTCTAACCATCAACGAGACTGGGACCGACATCTTCATCTGTTCTTGTTGGCTACCGTTCATCCGTGCATGAGACAACAGGGCAGACACCAGCTAACATCTTATTCGGGCGGGAGTTGCGCTTACCATGCGACCTGGTATTTGGCAGTAAACCCGGTGAAGATCTAGCCGGGGAGGACTATGTAACGGACTTACGGAGAAGAATGAATGACATCCATGAACAAGTCCGCACAAACATTCAAGGTGCCAGCGATCGGATGAAGGACCAGTATGACGTCAAGGCTGAAAAAGGTGGTTTTCAACCTGGGAATTTGGTGTGGCTTTACAATCCACAAAGACGTCGTGGCTTATCACCGAAGCTACAAAAGAATTGGGAAGGGCCCTACGAGATCGTAAAGAGAATAAATGATGTGGTCTACAGAATTAGGAAAACACCTAATGGAAAGCCGAGAGTAGTCCACTTCAATCGGTTAGCCCCTTTCGCTGGTGATAATTTTGACGATCATCGTGGAGCGACGGTTCGCCGGGTTGTAGCCGAGGAACCCACATATGATGACTTTATGGAAAGCCATTCCACTGGTCACAAAGTACGGTATGGCGTGACACGAGAAAAACAACGAGATCTGTTCACCGTGTCCCCAGAATATTCCCTCGCTCACTGTGTAGCGAAAGACATTAAAATGTCCCGCGGCATCGCTTCAGTTTTTAAAAGAAAATTTGGACGAGTACAAGAACTGGCCAACCAACGTCCAACTGTCGGGAAAACGCTACAACTGAAGGATGATAACGTAGAACACAAGCGGTACATTTACTATCTCGTTACGAAACAATACTCACATCAGAAGCCGTCATACCGCAATTTATGGGACTCGCTGTGCGACATGAAGAACCATCTGTTGGAAAACGACATCATGAAACTGGCAGTACCGAAGATAGGCTGTGGACTAGATGGTTTGGATTGGAGGATTGTTAGAAGCACGTTAGAAACAGTCTTCCGCTTTACCGGAGTGGAAATTCTAGTCTGCAGCTTCAACTCTACCGGCCAAGAAGAGCTCAAACGGACCGTCGACTGTTACTTCTTCAAGACTTCCAGATGCACCAAGGGTGATGCATGCAGATTTCGTCATAACGAACTGTTCCGGGACGAAACAGTCTTAAGGAGGGGGCAATGTAGCGAACCCAGGGTCGCGGCGCGGGCGGCGGCCGCTAGCGCACAGGTCAAAACACGTCCGTTCGCTCCCTATTGTTCTGATCGGGGTCGGCGAATATTCGAGAAATTAAAAGGTCAAAGAATATTCGAGAATGAAGCGTTTTAATATAAATACCCCAAGCAAAAGATCGCGAGGATAGTCTTGTGTTAATACGTGTAGTGTACAGATGGTGATATAAATAAATAGACGGTGATATAAATAGTGTTGAAATAAATATTGCGCAGTTTTAATTGTTTAAATAAATTATCTTAGTGTTTAAGTCTTTAGTAATAATAATTAGTTCTTAAATTAGTGTTTATATTTGTTAATTCTTAGTGTTAGTTATTTGTATTTATTCTTTATAATTCATATTTCTTTTTATTAAACATAGTTATATAAATATTAGTGTTATAATCAATTTTACACTTCACCTAAATAAATAAAACGTTACAATATGTATTAGAGTAATTACTCAGCATGCTGAACTGAGTAAAATCGTGATAAATACATTTTATAATTATCTTTTATTCAACATCTAAAGGATCTTAATTCATGATGTAAGAATGTATTTAAAATTTTGTAATAAATATTCACACAGCTCTTCTGTTGAATGTAAAGTTACTCGAAGTCCTTCTGCAGTGAATGTTTTAATTTTAACTTACCCATTTATAATAATGACATATATACACTTCATTTGTTAAAAGTATTTTAAATGCTTCTGAAATATTTCATTACAGTAAAATATTTCAAATACATTTCAGTATTTTAAATACTTTTAATGAACTAAGAGTACTTTTTTTACTTAATGTATTAATAAAAATATTTTTACTTAAGTATCAGTAATAAGTAACACTGTAAAAAAGTACTTTAAGTAAAATACTTTATGCACAAAAAGTACTGACAAGTAGGCAACTAAGAGATTCGCGTCCATATAAAATCCACGAATTTTTAGTGCTATATACAGAATATAAGTAAACAGGCCAATATCATTTTTAAATGAGCCAGTTGTGGTGGTCGACACCACCCAAATATTTATTGTAGTTTTGGATCAATCTCGGTTGAGATATATCAACTCTTTGTTATGTTTCACAATTGAATAAAGAATTTACAGATTTACTAGAAAACGTGAAACAAGTCAAATAATGATATTCTGATTCTGATATTCATTATTAGACTTGTACTTTCAACTGACCGGCAATCATTAGCTTCGTCAGAAAGAAATCAACGAGACAAATAAAAACATAATTATTTTGGAAAACCTTAATGGAGAAGTTGGAAATGCAAGTAAATTAATAGAAAGATATTTAAGACCACAAGGAGAAACTACAAGAAATAATAATGGAAGATAATAGATATGTGTATTCTAAGTGATCTCGTTATAACCAATTCCTTTTACACACATAAAGACATACCTACATTCACTATAGTAGAACCATCAAAGAATGAAAAATGCATATTCAATTACTTTCTAATCAGTAAGGAAATAGAAAAGAACATAAAAGATGTAAGAGTATATGGAAAACCGAAGATGGAAGTGACCACTATTTGTTAAAAATAATAACGAAAGAAACCGTAAGAGTAAACACAGGGAAAAGAATAACAAAATCAAACTACAAAATTAAAAGTTACAAACTAAAAGAGAAAGAGAATAAAACAAGATATTAAAAGTTAATAGAAAAGAAACTAAACAAAACTGAGGATACAGTAGGATTAATAAAGACCTGGGAAAACTTTAAAAGAGCAGTATTAGAATCTGCGGAGCAGGTATGTAGGAAAACAAAAATCTCCAATACACAAATAAAAAAACTCCAGAAACTACAGAGGAATATCATTACGGAGTGTAGTCGGGAAAATATATGCCAAGATATTGAAGAACAAAATACGACCTCAATTACAAACAACGCTAGAAGACACACAATGCGGATTTAGACCAGGCAGAGGAGTTCAAGACCATATTTTCGCTCTGCGACAAACAATATAAAAAAGCAATTTGAAAGGAAAAGAAATACATTTATGCTTCATAGACCTAGAAAAAGCTTTTGACCAAATAGAAAGGGAAGATGTATGGGATAATCTAAGAAGAAGAGGAATAAAAGTAGAACTTATTCAATAAATAAAAAGTCTATAGATACGAAAAAAGTCAAAACTATATAACAATGAGAAATGAAACATCAGAAGAATTGATAACGGAAACCGGACTTAGACAAGGCTGTCCACTTAGTCCAACATTGTTCTCAGTAGTACTAGATGACGCGATAAAAATCTGTAGAAAAAGGTTCAAAAGCTAGTCATGAGATATTGGAAAATAAACAAAATAGAAATACTCGGAGCAACAGAAAAAGACATACAACACAATATGGACATATTAAATAACGAATTGCAGAGGAAAAACATGAAGATAAATATTGAAAAACCAAAATAATGACATTAAATAATAAACTTAATGAAACAAACGTTTATATAGATGGAGAAAAACTAGACCAAGTAAAAACGTTTAAATACGTCGGAGTAGTTATAAATGATAAAGGAAATTTAGACAATGAGATAAGAGAAAGCATTAGCACAACTACTAGAATATATAATGCAACAAAAAATTATTTTCTAGACAAAAAGGAAATACCAAAAGAAGCAAAAGTCCAAGTAGTTAGAAAAGTATTAATAGCGGTCCTTACATATCGATGCGAATCATGGACAACGACTGAAAAAATCGAAAGCAGCATTCAATGTATGGAAATGTTATTCTTAAGAAAGATACAAGGAAAAACGAAACTAGATAAAATTAGGAACACAACATACAGAGAACAACTAAATATAAAACCGATAACACAAACTATTCAAGAGGGATAATAAAGATGGTTAGGGCACATACAAAGGATGGGAGACGAGAGATAAACGAAACAGATATACGAAGCAAGACATACAGAAAAAAGAAAAAGGGGAAGACCTACCAAAACATGGAACCAAGACGTACAAAAAGTGATAGAAGACAGAGGAAAGCTTGCAGCAGATAATCATATGGAAGAAATTTTGGAAAACAACATCAGAGGAATACACTTAAACTTCACAAGCCTGACACCAAAAGGTACAAAGGCACTGGATTAAGTAAGTATTAATAATAAAATATTTATAATTTGTATTACTAAATAATACATAATTATAATTTAATTGTGTGAGTATGTTATTTTCAATATATGGGAATGGGGGTTAATTGGAATATAGTGTAATTGAAATACAGAAAGAATTATTAGATATTTTATACTATCGTAAACAAAAGAGCATTTTGAATTTATTAATTGTTGTATATTATAAAAATTTAATAATTCTATTTGGGTTTTTTGTTTAATTTAGAATCCTAATATTATCACGAATAAAGTTAATTGTGTATGTGGTAAGAAATATATCTTCCCATGGGATTAAATCTTTCTTTATTAATTTTTCGATTTTTGTAATTTCGAAAATACTTTTTCTGTTTTTAATTCCCTTTTTTTATCATAAAAACTTAATTTATTTAGTGGGAGTTTTAATTTCTTAGGGATATTCGTACTTATATGATTTACCGAAAAGTATTTCGTTGGGAGTAAGTTTTGTAATAGAATGTTTACTATTATTTTATGTTAAAAGTGTTTTTCTTATTAATTCAGAAATATTTTTATGAGGTTCGTTTTTATATAAAATTCTTAAGTGTTCTATGAAAGTAAAATGAAGACATTCAATTGCATTGGTTTTAGGATTTGCAATACTTGTGATGTTAAATTTTATATTATGATTATGGCAAAATACGCGTAATAAGGAATTATCAAATTGTCTCAATCACAAATTAATTATTAGGGTACGAAAAGATTGTACAATACGAGATTAAATTTTGAATGAATTTTCCGGTTTTTGTGTTTATTTTAAATATTTGAGCATGTTTACTAAACTGATCAAAAATTGTCAAAAATATATTTTGGCCTAAAGTAAAAATATCGCCGTTCGTTATATCGAAAGGCTTTTTTAAGGGGGTTTCTGTTAGAATGTCTTCAATTTGGATTGGATTCCTATCATATTTACATTATTTAAAATTTTCACAGGAATAAATTAAATCAGTGATAATCTGTATCTTCTTAGACCAATAATATAATTTTTTCAGTGTTTCATATGTTTCGTTTCGATGATTTGTTTTACCATAATAATAGGAATGTATAATTTCGTTTTGTTCATTAATAATCTCAATATCTTTTACCTAATGATTTACTTTTATTAAGTTTACTGTATTTATTTCAAAATTTTCGGATCAATTTCTGGAAACTTTGTTTTCCATTTGGTCTTTAAAAATACAATAATAACGGACCCCATGTGCGACGTACTTCTTAAAGATTTCAATCAATTCATTCTTAAAGAAAATATAATTTGATTATTTGTTATGTTTAATCGATTTTCTAAAAATTTGAAGTCGTTAATTGGATTTTCAGGAGCTGAGTGTATAGACTCATTATTACTATTATTTTCATGCAATGTAGATTCCATTTCAGGGTCGTTATTATGATAAGTTATTTTCAAGTTATTTTAAATGTTCCGGTTTTTCCAATTTATCAAGACCCAAAGAAAGTAATGGAATATTAATTTCATATATGTCGTTCATTATCAAATAATCTCTTAATTCAGTAAGTCATTTTTGAAAGATCTTTTTATTACAAGTGTCTGAAAACGTTACTTAGAGATGGTTTTTTGATTATTAAAATTATTAAAATTTTGTTTTATAATTCTGTCCTTATTTTGTTTTTCACAATAATTTTTACTTTAAAACTTTGTCAATTTTTTTTTGCTAAGCCTTTTCCAAATTTTAAGTCTTTACTAATACAATGTCTAAATATTTTAGTATTTGTGACGTCATCTGTATGATATGAAATTTTGAAAAGTTCTCGAATACGAGATAGATAATTGGCAATTATATTAGTTTTCCAAAGAGTCTGAAAATTATATTCTGATAGATCTATTTTCCACCTTATCAGTTTTTGATTTGCATTTTTCATATTAAAATACCAGACAAGTGATTGTTGGTCTGTTCTAATAATAAATTTTCTTGCACTTGCATAGATATACGGGCGAAAATTGCTAATAGCCGATACTATAGTTTTAAGTTCCTTTTCTTTAGTACTATAATTTGATTCTTATGAGTTAAAAGTTTTACTTGCATAACAAAGAAGTTTTTCTATACCGGTTTGATTTTGAGACAAAATAGCACACATCGCATAATCCGATGCATCAATTTATGATCCTTTTTGTAACAAATTTGTAAATAGTTTTTTAGATGATCAAGTACTGTATGGATATTTTGTAGATGTTCTTCCTCAGTGTTTTCGAAAAAAATAATATGGTCCATGTAGGCTAGGCATATCTTTCCTATAAGATTAGCAAAAACTTCATTCATACACCGTTGAAAAGTAGCAGGTGTATTTATAAGCCCGAAGGGTATACGAAGAAATTCATAATGTCCATATTCAGTTGAAAAAACCACTGTGTAAATCAAGTGTTGTAAAATATTTAGGTATGCCAATTTTGTCATCAAAGTATCTATGTTTGGAAGAGGATATTTATCTTCTTTTGTTATTTGATTGAGTTTTCTAAAATTAATTACGAGTCTTGTTTTTCGTTTACCGGACGCATATAATTTTCTGGGGACTATCCAAATAGGACAATTGTATGGAGATCGTGATTTTTGAGTGACTCCTTCTTTTAACATTTTCTGAATATGTTTTTCTATATCCGACTCGTATATTTGGGATATGCGATAATTTTTAGCAAATACAGGCGTGTCATCAGATGTTGTTTTGTGTGAATTGTGTAAGTAAGATGTTCACCGTCTTTTAGGAAAAGACATTCATAATCTTTTTATTTAAAAGGAGGAATTGCTGGGTTTCAGTCAATAAAAACGATTAATTCACATCGACGTTTCGATCCTACCCGGGATCATCCTCAGGATGTGAATCCGTTGTATTTGACTATTCATTTACGTCGATGTGAATTAATCGTTTTTACTGACTGAAACCCAGCATTTCCTTCTTTTAAACCAACGCCCAGCCAAGAAATATTACATTCATAATCATTTATAACATTATGAACTTTTTGTTTTAAATTTGAATGTAAGTGTGAATCTCTAATTTGTATAATATAATTATCGTTATTGAAATTAGACAAATTTTTAATTTTGAAAACTTTATTGTTCATAGTAATTTCATCAGAGCAAAAATGTTTATTTCGAAACGTAAATTCACTGTGAAACGGTAAAATATGGAATTTGTAGTTTTGACCAAAAATTTTGATATTTCTTATTTCAGTGCGTTTTACTTTTCCATTAGCAGTGCGGAAAATGATATATTTCTTTTTTTCTTTCTAATTTATGTGTCTTTACTGTATCGATTATAATTAAATTAACGTCAGGTACAGAGTATATGAATCTGTTCAAATTTTGGTGAATTATTATAGAAGTTATTTTTAAGTACGATAGCAACTCATGTTTAGCTTTAGTGGTTCTGAGCCTAATTCTAAAAAATCATTTTGTGTCATTTCAGGATGTGGGTAGGAATTTTCCTCTTGAATTTCCAAATTTTCTAAAGTATCATAATTTTTATTTGACTCTTCTTGTAAATAATTTTGTCTTGTTGTTTGTGTGTTCATTGACATAGTTTGTTTGGAAATACCAGTCATTGTTGTTGTATTTTTTACGAGTTTCTATTGATTTTTTTTATATTTTGACGAACAGTATAATTCGGTCCAGAAGGTTTATCTTGAGATTCTCTAGGATTAAAAGGTTGTTATGAAAACGATTGTCCTTAGAAATTAGGTGATGGTTAGGAAGTGTTTTGTATATTTTAAAATGTATCTTATGAGACATATGACTATGTTGTTGTGCATAGTTAAATTTATATATACGTAATTCGCACTCTTCTAATGTTTTCGGGTTTCGATTTATAAAAGAACCTCGATTATTAATAGGAAGTAAAGATATGAAATTAGCTACAATGAGTATTTGCATATTCTTTATTACAGCTTCCTTTTGAAGTGATGAATATTGAATTAATTGAATTTTTAATTGAATTTTGGAAAAATTTTCTCGAAATTGTTTTAGTGTTATCTCAATGTTAGTTTTTGTTAATAGTAATAGTCTAATTATTGTGAAATACGTAGTTTTAGCTTCGAAATTAGTCTAAAGATGTAATTTTATTTCTTACCAATCTTTAAATGATTCGTCAGCTAATAGGTGTCTTGCTTGGCCAATAAATTTTGATTTTATTAAATCGAATACCAATACTTTTAGTGCAGGGTTAGTTATATTTAATGAGTTAGTATAATTAACATAATAATAATAATAATCTACACTATCTATAAAGGTAGCTAATAATTTGACGTCACTGTCATATTCGGGAATGACTGAACCAAGAGCAATTATATCTCAGGCTGTAGTTGCCACATTTAATATTATGCGAATTATTTAACATTTGCTAGGTCGTAAAATGAAATTTTATTTGATATTGGGTAACTCTTTTTCTGAATCACTAGACTCCGAGTCTGTGTCAGTATATCTATCATAGAAACGTTTAATTTGGAAAGGACGATGTACTGTACGAAGAATAAGACACTAATGATCTTTATAATCGTTATTAAGCATGTCGCGTTGTGGAATGCAGGATTTCGTGCCTGTTAACGGAAAATGATTTGTGGAAGATGGGAAACACTCATTTATAACAACCCTAAATAGTTTGCTGTTACGCTGTGTATTTTTTTCACTGGAAACACTTTACCTCAGAAATGGCACAAAATTAAAATCTTGCGTGGATTTACATCAGTAATTCTGCCTTTTCATAAATTCATCTAAAACAGTCATGTTATCATATTTTGTTTGTATTATAACACCACTTTCTAAGGAGATTGGCGCCATCAAACTGTAGCACATCCTTTCAATAATTTCCTTTACTACAAACTTGTAACATTATTACAGGACCACTGCTTCCAGTTTGTGACCCTCTCCTTGAAAGAGTAGGTTACACAATATTTATAAATGGGTTCTTTGTCAGACCGGATACAGAGCAAGTATGAGGAGATGGATATTGAATTAAATAGAATACTCATATTTGTATAAAAATATAAATAATATAATAAATAATGTTTTACAGTTGGTTTCTTCTCTAATGACACTTCTGTCCACCACCGCCGTCTACCACTGACTATACCACTCTACTTCTGGCTTCTCTCTTTCTCTTCTCTTTTTTACAACCATTACCTTACACTATATATACTATGAACAAGTACTAAGTCAACAAATATTAGTTTTACCTTTACACAACATTATTTATGTATTACATCCATTTCCTACTAACTTAATTGGTGCCACTAGAATGTGCTGACTTAAGACTTGTTACACTATCTTGTCCACTGCCACTTGTTATTGTTTTTAGTATTTTTCTTTCTTTGTATATTTATTTTTTACTGTTCCATAATTTTTCGCAAAACTGTTATCTAATACTATACAATGACCTGTTGTAATTAGTATTTCTGCAACTGCTTTCCATGAATTTTCTTTGCATCACCTTTAAAAAAATATATTATTATTTAATTCATTTAATTATTAATAAATTGATCTTAATTGGTGCCACTAGAATGTACTGACTTAGACTTGTTACATTCCTCCCGACTTCGAGAAATTTGCTTCCTGTAAGGAGCACAATTTCCAAACGTAACTTAACCTACACTTAATGTCTCTACATAATACAATTTTAAATTCTTCGTTTACACTAAATTCCACCTCCCATTTTGAACATCTGGAACTCGATCTGAAATGTCCCCTCATGGTCTAGCACCTTACATCCATCAGAATCCTCACGCGGTGCTGCGGCTCCCTGATCTTCCCGGTTACAACCTCACCACTAGACGAGCTGGCACGTGATTGGTCCTGACAGTCTTGACGCTTCCTCACCATTTCTTCTGAAGACAGCGAATCAGACGGCTCTTTAATCCTCCAAGACAAGCAATTCAACAGTAGTTTATCCTCGATCCCTCTTTTTTGAAACATTCACTTTTTTAAACCTTGTATATTTAAACTTTACAATACTCATTTTCCAACAGCCCTTACGGCCCATTGGTATCCTCCTTCCGAGGCATATTCTTGTATTCTTCTTTAAACATTGCCCACACAAACCTTACAAGACTCATCTTCTAATAGTCTCTCTTGTCCATTGTTATCTTCCTCCCGAGACACATTCTCGTATAACAGTAATTTCTGTACCCTTCAAGATCCTCGATCCTTTTTTCTACCATGCACTCATTTCTTTACGTAGCGTCAACTCCCTGACCTACGTTAACTACTTCATGTGGCCTTATTGCAATATCATAAGTTGCTGATTCCACATTTGCTGTTGTCAGCATTTTTCCCACTGTACTGCTTGCTAAGTTGAATGTCCGTCTGCTTCTAATCCGTTCCTCAAAAATGAAATTCAATTCAAAACTGTCAATGTTTCCGACTCTTTTTATTATTATTATTAATTTTTTTTTTACTGTGGTATCTCTTACCTTGGCTCGGCGGTGGTAAACAGAAGGCCGTATTGAACTAAATTTTTAATAAATAAGCGAATCTTCAATTCTTAGATTTTTTTCCGTTACAGCATTTTTAAAATTTTGATGTAAATCAACAACTCTTAATACTTGTCGTTCCGCGAATAAACCCCGAAAGGTTACTCTAACCTGACAAGAATTCCCGAACCGCTGCCACTAATTTGTAACCCCACTTTCTAAGGAGATTGGTGCCATCAAACTGTACCACATCCTTTCAATAATTTCCTTTACTACAAACTTGTAACATTATTACAGGACCACTGCTACCAGTTTGTGACCCTCTCCTTGAAAGAGTAGGTTACACAATATTTATAAATGGGTTCTTTGTCAGACGGGATACGGAGCAAGTATTAGGAGATGGATATTGAATTAAATAGAATACTCACATTTGAAAAAAAATATAAATAATATAATAAATAATGTTTTACAGTTAGTTTCTTCTCTAATGACACTTCTGTCCACCACCGCCGTCTACCACTGACTATACCACTCTACTTCTGGCTTCTCTCTTTCTCTTCTCTTTTTTACAACCATTACCTTACACTATATATACTATGAACAAGTACTAAGTCAACAAATATTAGTTTTACCTTTACACAACATTATTTATGTATTACATCCATTTCCTACTAACTTAATTGGTGCCACTAGAATGTGCTGACTTAGACTTGTTACACTATCTTTTCCACTGCCACTTGTTATTGTTTTTAGTATTTTTCTTTCTTTGTATATTTATTTTTTACTGTTCCATAATTTTTCGCAAAACTGTTATCTAATACTATACAATGACCTGTTGTAATTAGTATTTCTGCAACTGCTTTCCATGAATTTTCTTTGCATCACCTTTAAAATAAATTATTATTATTTAATTTATTTAGTTATTAATAAATTGATCTGAAATAAAATTAGCAATAAAATAATTACATACTTCTTGTTGATTGTCACACACGTATTATTTTTTAATAAGTTGACAACGGACTGGTAGTGAAACCACACTTCAACTGACCAAATGACACCGGGTTTTACGAGTAACATAATCATAAATTTGAACCAATTTCAACATTAGCCTCGGACATGAACGCAAACTTACTACGTATCAATTGAGTACATTTTCATTTATCGATACTATTTTGACTTTAATAGTGCACTACGCTTACAACTTTACGCACTATCTTTAAACAAAGATGGGAATGATTCTGTGAGATACCGTTAAACCTATGTTTTTATTATGTATTGTGTACTAGGTACTACGAGTTAAAACTTGATCTGGGAATAGGGATTAACTGATACAGCTAATTACAACATTGCAGGCATATTTCAATTTTGTCATTTGGAAAATTTTTTGAAGCTCTAGTAATGAATGATATTAACAACGATATTCTTAATATAATAATTCCACATCAAAATGTATTATGTCTGGTATATCAGTAACCTGTAGTCTGATTCCGTTTTCTGAATATTTATTTCCATACTTTGAAAAAAAAATTCAAAAAGGCTTTCCATGTAAGCTAGTAGTATGTAATGGATTTAAATCTAGATCTATTTCGGTAACATCAGGTGTTTTTCAAAAATCCCATCCAGATCCCTTGTTATTCAATTTATTTGCTAACGATATAGCAAATTGTTTCGCCCACTCCCGTTGTATAACATACTAGTTGATTGTTAGAAATTTTGACATAGGGAATTAACATGAGGAAATATTTTTTTTGTTGTTTCCATCTGTCCCACTAAATATAATGCGGTGTATTTGGTACTGTTGGTTAGATTATTTAATTTTGCCTCTACTAATATCCACTATTATGTAATATGATGTTTTCTTATTTAAATATTTAATTATTAAAATTGTATTTTTACACTTGTCTTTCATATTTATGTAATAAAAAAATTTCATCAAAATGTTCCATATCCGATTGGATAAGACTACGGCTTCGTAATTTTTTTTTATTTTTTCGTATCCACGGTACATAAATGACAAATTGTGTACTTCATTTTCAATGATAGGTAAATATGACAAACGGGATGATATTATTCCACAGTAAGATTCAAACATACTTGATGAAATAAATCCAACAACTCCCCCTCGGAATTATCTGGAACATATTTTAAACAAAGAAATGATAATTCCACTTTGTTCAAATTTCAATAATTTGAACCAATTGTTTTCGATGTTTCTCATGCAATTGTCGACTAAGTGGTTTGTTCAGTAAAGTTGAATCCTTGTACAATATTTGAATTTTGATTTTTATTGTGTTTCTTGTGTTTATTTCTTAATGTCATGTGATGATGTCTTTTGACAAAATTTCTTGTAAAATTTTCTGTTCTCTTTGTTTCGTTCCTAATATTTTCTTTTTTATTTTGTAAATTATTTTCTTTACTAATTTTGTATATTTTCTTCTAATGTGTTTGGTTCAGCTTTAATTTCTTCTTCTAGATTTTCTTCATTTTTTTGATTCTTCTACTTTTCTATTTTTCGGGAACCAAATTCTATAACCTTAACCATGTAACGCGTATCCAAGAAGTATTACTTTTCTGATCGGCGGGATAATTTCGATGGGTGCTTTTGTTGTGGTATTTGTTTAAATAATTCACAGCCTATTGCTCGTAAATATCCAATACTTCGTTTTTTACCAAATCATAATTCTTAGGGTGTTTTGAATTCATTGTGACTGTTTGTTATTCGGTTTTTAACATAAACAGTTGTGTGTATTAATTCAGCCCATCAGGTTTTGGAAAATTACTTGATGAGATTTCACTTCTGGCTAAATTCATCAAGCTTCTATTTAATCTCTCTGCAACACCGTTTTGCTTTGGTGGTATACCATTGTTCTTTCGTGAATTATTCTATGACTTTCGCAGAAAAAATCCCAATTACTTGAGCAAAATTCTAAACCATTGTAAGTTTTTATTTTCTTCACATTTAAGCGAGTTTGTTTTTCTACTTCTAAATTTAATTTTTTGATATGTCCTAGTCTGCTTTAGTTTTCAAAAATCATATAAAGATATATTTGCTGGCATCATCAATGATACTGAGTACATATCGATTTTCTCCCCAACTAGGAACATCAAATGGTCCAATGAGATCCGAATGAACTAAATTGAAAATTGTTGCATTACTTTCTATTTCTTATATATTATGAATTGGAAATTTCTGACGTGTTGTTTCCTATCAGACAATCTTCACATATTGTTAGGGTAATTATTTTGCAGTTCAAATCTCGTGCGGATTAAGTTTTTATAATCTTCAAAATTCGATACTTATTCACGTGCATGAGTCTACGATGCCATAAATCTAAAGATCCATGTTTACTATTTCGCTCTAATATATGTACCTTTACTTTTCTCTTCGATACTGTTTCAATTGCATACAAACGATCTTCATTTTTAGTTTTAATCAGCAAATTACCATTTCTGTTACAAATACGACAATTTATTTTATCAAATACAACGGTCTTATCAGTTTCCGTTAGTTTCTTTACTGATAGAACTCCATGATGTATGCCTGAAACTGCTAATGTATTTTTTGATTCCAATTCTTTAATTTCAAAATCTTTATTGATTAATTCAGCATTGATAGTCCCAATACCCACAACTGGAGTTTTTGTATCATCAGCTGTAATTATTGATTCAATTCTTGTATTTTCTGTATTGTTGAGAAATAAGATTCATTTGGTGACTTGGGATGTGTTGCACCGGAATCTATTATCCATAAATACTATTCCCAATTGTTGTTCCACTTGTATTTAAACTTGCATTGTTGGTGACACATTAAAGAACGCTTTTCCTTTAAAATTCTTCTGTTTGTTTTTGAGACAAACAACAAATCAGGTTTGGATTTCTTCGGGCAGTATTCTCTTTTCTGTAATATTGATTTTCTTTTGTGAAATACTGCCTACCTTTGTTTTCTTCTGTCACGTTTTCATTTTTTCTATCTCTTCTTTATGATTTGTCATCTAATTTTCTTGTTATTAATGCAGACGGTTTTCCAAGATTTTCTCGATGTCTTGAATCTTCTGCGATGAGCCGTCTCTTCACTTTTGAACAGTTAAATTCTTCTGCAGGAACATTACATAATAATGATACTACTGCATCCCATTCTTCTGATAAACCGCATAGAATTGTCATTGCTAAATTATTATAATCTGTTTTGTCACCAATATGGGAATGCATTTGTTGTCCAAAGCAAATCGATAATAAGATTTTTGCCATAGCTTTATATCGGCATGCAACAAATTTCTTCTTTTCTGTTCCGTCTGCATTTTCTGACATTTCTTCGCCGGGATTTAATACTGACCATAAATCGCTTTTCATCAAAATCATTTTTATTTGATAGGACCATGTTTCATAATTATTAGAATTCAGTTTATCTATTAATACCTTGTTCAATACTTTCTTTCTATCATACAAATCCTTTGATCTAAATTTATATTGAAATTATATTGTCTAGATGTCGAGACCTATGCCCATAACCATTGTAGGTTAATTTATAAAGTTACACAGTAGCAAATAAAACTCAGAATATCTTAATGACGATTTTATTTTAGATGATTGACATACATAACAAAACTATTCCATAGTAACATTCAAACATACTTGATGAAATAAATCCAACAGATTAATTAATAGCTGTGGGTTTTAGCGGTGCAAGCATACGAAGTGACTACCGATAAAATTTATAAATTGAAGTAATTTGATTACAACAAAATACTGTTTACGTTAACTCTAAATTCCATAATAATTTTAATTATTTTTAAAAATACAAATAGATACGAATGTAATTTACATTTTCATATAAATTAATTATAGAATTTATTAATAACACCAAAATTATACATTTTAATTTGAGGTTATATGTCAAAAAGTCTTTTGGAATGACGGTTACATTAAAAGATTTAGGTACTTTATGGTCGCAATTAATATTATATTTTATACACATTACATAAATACAAAATACTATTTCTCCTGGATGCCTGGGATTTAACACCCTGTATATTCTAATGTCGGCATTTTCTTTACTTTTGCATTTCGACATTTCCGATATGTTTGCTAAAAATTTTTTTTCTGAAATTATCTTAACTTTCTTCTTTTTCCCATTTCAAGAATATATCGCATTGTTTCACGTATCTTAAATTTGATTTGGATGGTAATAAATAATATGCTGAATTTGCTACTTCTAAAAATTCCGTTGGAATATTTGATAGATCACTATTACTTTCCTTAATTATGTTTCATGTTAATTACAATAACCAAAACTGACAGAACTGTCAGAATTGTATATTATTTATTAGGTATTTTGTTACCTGTTGGAATGGTTTCACTAATGCTTAGGAAAGCGTCACAGTTTTGTATTTTACATTACAAAATTAACTTTTTAATTTAATACATTCTTCTTATGGATACGGAAAAATATCTTGAGTTCTACGGAAATCTGACGACATATTACATCCCTGGGCTTTTGCTTCAAGATATAATATGCCTATATATTCCCTTATGACGCAATATATCACTGTAGACGCGGTTCGATTCCACAACGATCCTACTTTTTTTCTTAATGAAACAGCTTAATAGATCTTATCTTAAAATGGATTTAATAATAAAAGTTAATAGGAAAAGTGAAAAGAAAAATAATAATTTTTTTTCGCTGGCACGTGTCCCAATTGTTCACATCTATCTCATTATCAAATTCGTAATGATTTAAATGTTTGACTCTTCTTTTTGCATAAACTTAATCACCTCATTATTAACAAATTAATCTACATGTTATTATTACCTAAAAAATTGGTACAATCAAAATAGTTGACATAATCAACGAAAAATACAAAATGATGTTATAAAAGAAATGATTTTATTACATTTAGAAATTTTTACTACGATAATAATATATGAAAACATTATAGACTTTGCAAATAACTACCACAATGATTGGTGCAATAAAATTTTGATTACTCTCAGCGATTCTAACAAGGTGCGGAATTAACAAAAATTACGATTCGTTTCTTGTACTGAAATATTTTTTTTAATAAATGTTAATAATATGTAATTTACATTTTAAATTAAAAAACTGAGTCGATCCGGTCTTGAACTCCACTACGCAATGATTTCTCCTTATGATGTTATGGCCTTGTTCATTCGGTTATGAAACATTTTGCTTCAAAATTTCTTATTACATAAATATAAAAGACAAATGTCAAAATTCAGTTTATTTTATGTAAAAAGTCAATCTCATAATATTTGATATAAATACATGCACATTTAAATAATCTAACCAACGGTATGAAATACACCTCATTATATTTAGCGGGACAGATAGAACTGCAAAAAAAATATTTTTCCCATGTTAATTCTCTATACTTCAGTATGCTGATCTGAAATTATTTGATAGTATTTTATGTATCTAGAACGAAAAGTGAATCTTTAAGGTATGAGCAAGTTGTTTACGGCCGAGGCGGGCAGCCGAGGGCGTAATGGGGTATTCCAAGTTTTTTTTTTATTTTTTAATATGTTATTCTATGCATAAAAATATTAGACCCGTATTTTTTCTTTTCGCCGAAAGGTTTCAAACACGCCAGAAATAAATTTTTAAAGTTTCAATAAATTACACCCTACAAAATCGGCCGTGCGTGTGACGTCACAGGCACTGAGAATCAGCTGAGAACATCATTCGTAGGTCTGAGTCAGAGGCGTGGCGCGTTCGAACAAGAGCCAATAGGCTGACGCGAGTGCCTTTTTCGTCACAACAAGGCTGATACTGAATTTTACGTACTCGATTCAAATGCATTACAATTTCATTTTGATATTATGGTATTAAAAATCAGAAAAATAATGATTATATTCACTTTAATATTACTTATATATGGTAAACAATGATATCCAATAAGAATTTCTTTAAAAGCCGTAGGCTTGGAATACCCCATTACTGCATCGAAATCCCAGCTTTTCCGGAATTTAATGTTAATAAGACCGTAAAATTTTACCTATTCAAATTTTATCATTTCTTTGATGGTTTAATCGGATACGATACCCTAAAAGACTTAAATGTACAATTAGATCTGAACTATTCTCTCTTCAAAACTCCAAATACAGTGTTAAAATTATGCCACGACGAAGCTAGAAGAAAATTATAATTTTTTGCTCCTTTAGAACCTCATGCTTTAGAATCATTAAAAATTCCAGTAAATTCAAAAGACGGCGACATTATAATCCCACAGACTAAAGTTTCAAATTGTGAAATTAGAGAATGTTTATCGCATTGTAGAAACGGATATGCCCCAGTTGATATTTACAACAACACAATTGCACCTCAAGAAATCTATTTATACGACCCTATTAAAGTCAACCCCTGTAATAATATAGAATTTGAGTTATTTAACGCTTTTGTCAATAACAATCCGAACGATAACAAAGAATTCAAAAAATCAGACATAATTAATATATTACGCACGGAACATATGAATTCTGAGGAAAAATATCAAATATAAAAATTAGTAGCGTCATACTCCGATATATTTTATCGCGAAGGCACCTCATTAACCTTGAAAGACAGATAAATAACATGTTGAAACAAGGTAAAATCCGACCAAGTGACTCGCCATGGTCATCACCTATTTGGATCTTTCCAAAGAAGGTTGATGCCTCCGGAAAACAAAAGTGGCGAATATTTGTCGATTATCGAAAGATAAACGAAAAACTATAGACGATCGCAACCGTATTCCGAACATATCAGGCATATTAGACAAACTTGGACGAGCTCAATACTTCACAATTTTAGATTTGGTGAGTGGATTTCACCAAATTGAAATGCACCCAGACGATATACAAAAGACAGCATTTAACGTGGAATATGGACATTACGAATTCTTAAGAACCCCATTTGGCTTAAAAAATGTTCCTTCGACCTTTCAAAGTGTTATGGACAATGTCTTGAGAGAATTTCTTAATAAATTTTGTTTTGTATTCATGGACAACCTAATAATATATTCATCGTCTCTTCAAGAACATATTGCAAATTTAATACAAATTTTTCAAAAACTGCTTGTAAGTAATCTCAAAGTACAACCAGATAAATCTGAATTTTTGAAAAAAGAAGTAGGTAACATTTCTTGGCCATCTAATAACATCAGAAGGAATCAATCCTAATCCTGCAAAAATCAAAGCTATTTAAAATTATCCTTTGCCGAAAACTACACGCGAAATTAAAGCCTTTACTACCGCAAATTTATATATAATTTTGCAAAATTAACAAAGCCGTTGACTTCATGTTTAAAAAAGGACGCTAAAATTGACACACAAAACCCCGACTATGTAAATTGTTTCAACACATGCAAAAATCTCTTATCAAATGAACCGATATTGCAATACCCTGACTTCAACCAACCGTTCAACCTGACAACAGACGCGAGTGACTACGAAATTGGCGCGATACTGTCCCAGGGCAAAGTAGGTTCGGACTTGCCGATAGCTTATGCTAGTCGTACCTTAAAAGACACCGAATCTAAATACGCAACTATCGAATAAGAAACTTTGGCAATCGTATGGGCAGTAAATCATTTTAGAACATACTTATTCGGACGTAAATTTACCATCTACACTGACCATCAACCTTTAGAATGGTTGTTTAAAATGAATGAAGCGAACTCCAAACTTGTGAGATGGAGACTCAAACTAGCAGAGTTTGATTACAACATTGAATATAAACCAGGCGCGCTAAACAAAAACGCTGACGCATTATCCTTAATCCAAATTAACACAAACGAAACGATAGATAATTCTGGCGTAATATTTGGTTATATAAAAGACTTTAACAAAAACTTTGATAACGCGGCACAATCGGACGGAGATAAAAACCTGGATACAATTTCACTGATAGTACAACCAGACGAAGAGAATAACGATAACGACATATCAGATAACGAGACTGTACACACTAGTAGAGAAAACCCGATTGCAGGAATTCCAATTTGCGACAAACCTGTTAATTTTGACACAAATCAAATCATCATATCGGAAGTTAATTTTGATCCGAAAAAACAAAAAATTGTAAAATTATTCCAAAATACACAACGTTTTATAGTAGAAATATCAAAAAATAATTTTGTTAAAGAATATATCACTCCAAAAGTTAAGTATTGTCTATATTTCGAAGATCCTATCTACGAAAAATTTAGTTCATTAATACAAAACTATTTTAAAAATTCAGAAATACAACTTGTAAAATACACCCAAAAGCTTTTAGACGTTGAAGACTCGGACGATATTGAAAACGTTATTCAAAATTATTATTAGAGTAAAACTAACCATCGAGGACTCGACGAGACTGAAATTCAAATAATGAAAAAATACTATTGGCCAAATTTGAGAAAATCCGTACAAACATATATCAACGAATGCAAAATATGTTTGAAAACAAAATGCGTCAGAGTACCATTAAAACCAAATTTAATATATCTCCTACTCCTACAAAACTCTTCGAAATTTTGCATATTGATTCAATCACTTTGGAAAAACAAAAATTTTTAACAATCATTGACGCATTTTCGAGATTCGCCCAAGCTTATAGACTAAACTCTGGACAAGGTATAGAAGTCGTAAACAACCTCATTAAGTATTTTACACATCACGGTATACCTGACCAAATAATTTCGGACAACGGCCTAGAATTCAAAAACTCTCTCATTAAAGAATTATTAGAAGTTCACAAAGTAAAACTTCACTTCATTAGCCCACAACATCCGGAATCGAACGGATTAATCGAAAGGTTTCACTCAACACTCGTTGAACATATTCGACTATTAAACAATCAAGATGAATACAAAAAAGAACCAATCGAAACAAAAATTAAATACGCATTATTAGCCTATAATAATTCTACTCACTCCGCCACCAAAATTAAACCTTGCGAAATTATAACAGGCCATTTAGATGTAAACTCACCCCTAGATGTCGAATTAGAAAAAGAGATAGTTCAACTATATCATAAAGAAATAATTAAATTGTTATATAATAAAATCAAAGAAACCAATGAGCAACATAAACACAGAACTGTTAATTATGCGAATAAAAACCGTGACGTACTCCTGAAACAGTTTTTGTAAAGAACAAGCAAAAACAAAGTAAGACTAACAATAAATTTAAACCAGAAAAATCGAAACAGTTAACCAACATTTAAAAACGGCAGAAATAAAACCTGAACATGGCAACACTTCCAAAAACATTCACTTAAGTAATATAAAACGACCCAGACAAAAGAATTTTAGTTTTAAAACCAAAAAGAATAATAATGAAATTAAATTTTAAATTTTAGAACACAAAGTAATAAAAAAGCCTTCCTTGTTGCAGACTTGTGACTCCTCACATGACAAAGACACAGAACGTACAAATACGGAAATAATCCTGGAATCCTTCCTTTCAAGTTAGATCAAGCCAGAATTAAAATATCCTCCCACACATTCCTACACTACATTGATCCAAAAAACATCAAAAATCGAATTGATCTACTAAATGAAAATTTCAACAAATTTAAGAACATAATAGAATCTGCTACACCCGATATTTATAACAGTTTGAATAATTACTATGAACATCTTAAATATCAAATAAAAACTGTAAACAGAAAATTCAAAACATTCTATCCCGACAAACGTCAAAAACGAGGAATTATTAACCTCTAGGATCACTTATTAAATTTATTACCGGAAATATGGACAACGACGACGCTCAGGAAATTCACAACTATATTAAAAAACTACAAACTAATGAGAATAAAATTGTTACCAAATTAAATAAACAAATATCGCTTTTAAAAAGTATAATAACAAACATCAATGAAACAATGTCACTAATTATTAATAATCAAATCAATATTGAAAACAGAACAAACGAGCTTATTCAATCAATAAATAAATCAAATTTTTTCCTTTTCTCATTATTTGGATGCACAAGAAATTCTGGAACAATTAAAATATAATCTCGATTCATTATTAAACTATTTAGAAGACATAGAAAATGCAGTATCGTTTGCTATCCTAGAAACTGTACACCCGAGCATTATATGTTATCAGGACTTACAAGATATCATTACGGAATTACAATCCATTTATGATCATAAACAATTAGACAATTACTATTTTCGAATTCAAATACTAACGACCTATTAAAATATTATCACGTTATCAAAATTAAAGTTCAAATCATTAATGAAAAAATTATGTTTTCACTAGATTTCCCTTTAATACATCCTGATACATTTGATCATTATCATCTATTCTCTATTCCTAATTCAAACCAATCAACCATTATTCCACCTGCCACGTACCTATCAATAAGCAACCATGCATACCAATACAGTAACGTAAAATGCACCGATCTACAATCAGAATTTCTGTGCGAAAACACAAATCCTCTTCAACTGCAAAAGGAAGAAGAATGCCTATGCTCATTCCTATCGACGGACACAACAGCTAATAATTGCCACCAAATACCAGTCAAAATCACTGAAAGAGTAATATTATAAATCAACGAAGCCCATTACATCGGAATATTTCCAAAACAACAGAAAATACAGACATCCTACAAGCAAAATACTATCGCATCCCTTAAAGGAACTTACTTAAGTGTGATTCCTCCGAATTGTTCAATTAAAGTATCAACAAATGTCTATGCCCACATATTAACAATAATAACAGGTCATCCAATGAGCCTCGAACGGATTACCATGCGAAACTCAACAGTATTACAGGTGGAGAAGTTAAAACTGGACAAGGTGTCCTTAGACAAATTACACCAAATCCAACTTCAAGAAGCACTTCCCATCGAATACCATCCTTTCACTTGTGATTAAGCTCTATTTTCTGATAAAATGTAAAAATAAACTTTTACAGAAAAAGGTAGCTGACCCGAATCCTGCAGCATTTTGCGAAACTCAAGTTGTTCCACCCTGCAATTTCGTTTCAAGGAGGTAGGATTTATCTGAACCAGCAGACTCAGCAGTCCTTACCAGGGTATGTTCCCGCGCCGTACCATGTCAGCTTCATATTACTTGTTTGTACAAAAATATGGAAATGCAATGTAACTAGCAGTCTTCTTGTAACAACAGAGCAATAAAGATCTCTTATTTGTTAATAAAATAAAATCTTTTTAAAACTTACATCCTAACACCGTTAAATTTATATATATATATATATATATATATATATATATATATATATATATATATATATATATATATATCATCATCATCAATGGCACAACATTCCTATGTGGAACAAGGCCTCAAGTACCTGAAGTACTTGTTTCGTGACATGTTTTACTTGCATTTTAGAGAAGCAGGTTGTCAGCCTACAGTCTCTGCAAGGCCAGCACACACCGAGCCGTTGTGCGGCAACCCATCCAATTGGACAGGGCGGGCTATGTTGCTTATCTACACGATCAGACAAGACACGCCACGACCACACAACCGTACTGGCTGACATATATATATATATATATATATATATATATATATATATATATATATATATATATATATATATATAATTATAAAAAAAACAGTTCCCTCAAATGTGCAACATTACTACCAACAATACGTTAAATTATAACATTCTTGAAATTTAAATACAATATTTATTCCTATTTATCCAAACATGATAAAATTTGAATTAAAATTTTGGTAGTACTTAAATGTATTATTTAAAAAAGTGTCTGTAGAAAAATGTAACTATGTTTTCAATTATTTTATATAATGTACTATACTTACTTTGTTTTTACAGGTATAAATTAAAATGGCATATAAAGTTTCGAAAAGTACTGTTGGAGTTGTTGCTTCTGGAAATAATATTAGATTTAGTGTAACAGGAGATATAAATGTAAATTCCTGTCAAGATGAACATTTCGAAGATCTAGAATTACCTACTCTCTGCCATCCGTTCCAAGGCAGGGCGGAATATATGCAAAAATTGGATCATTTATTCTTTAACGAAAAGAAGAAGAAAATACTCATCTCTGGTCTAGCTGGCTACGGTAAAACTGAATTAGCCAAAAAATATGCTAAACACTGCTTGGAAATTGGAAAAATACAAAAAGCATTTTGGGTGGTAGCAGAAAATACTGATAATTTAGAAAAAAATTACAAGGCTTTGAGGAGAGCTTATAAAAAGAATGAACGATATTTATTCATTTTCGATAATGCGCTGTCGAGAGGAAGCATTATGAAATATCAACCGCCAAGCACGGAACACTTTTTAACAATCATAACCAGTCAGTACAGTGACTGGGGAGAGGATATGGAAAACATCAAACTCGAACCGTTAGATGTGGATTCTTCTGTAAAAATATTTAAAGAAATATTAGCCAATCATTATAGTGCAGAAATTGATGATCTGATTACAGATATGGCAAAATTCGTTCATTACATTCCCCTAGGCTTAGTCATAATTGCTGGAGATCTTAGGTTTGAAATGGAAGCAGTTGGAGAAAACTTTAATTGCAAACAATATAAATGTAAAGTTATTAATCCAGACACGTACAAAAAGAAAATTCAATGTTCTGTATTGTCAAATTACGGACAATCTATATACGCAGCAGTGTCATCTGTTTTAGAGAAAATAATCACGCGGGACAACGTAGAAATAAGTACTCTAACTACATACATCTTATGTCTATGCGCATATTTAAATCCGGAGGGTATCAATATTGAAGATATTAAGGAAATAATTGATACTAAAGAAATAAGTGACGAGACTGTAATAGACCGATGTGTGTACGTATTACAAAAATTTTCATTTATTGAATATCACCAAGGTTATATAAAACTTCATAGATTATGCCAGGATATATTGCGAACATATTTTGCTGAAATTAGTGAGGAATGCTACTGCACATGCTTGCAATGGCTGCTACAAAAAGAAGACTTTACTACTCATACTGGTCCAATATTTTTGCATGCAGACGAAAACATAAAAGTAATTAATAATATTTTACAACAATATTATACGTCCTTTTTGAGTTTTTTCTTCAAATCATATTTTAAAACATCAAATCTAAATTATTATAAACTAGAAAAAATGTTAACACTTCTGGTAGGATATGGATGCTATAACTGTATATTTTCAATTTTAAATAATAATAGTATTACCAGAAAACGAATTGTTAGGAAATTTAAACTTCTGCATGAAGCTGCTAAATCAAATCAAATTAAAATGTTAAAATTGCTTCTGCCATTTGGTGATATAAAGGCAGTAAATGATGATGATGAAACCCCATATGAAGTAGCCTGGTATTATTGGTCCTCGGAAGTGACTCAATTTCTATTTCAATACGAATTGAAATTAGATAGAAAACACAAGGATCACTGGTATTTGATTCACACAGCAGCACTTGAAGGAGAAGTACAAACTGTAAGAAAATTGGTTAACGCCGGGGCTGACATTAACGCTAGAAGTAAACATGGTAGAACAGCACTGCACATTGCAGCTGGCCAAGGTCATGTGGACACATTGAGAGTGCTTCTGGAAAAGGGTATAAATGTGGATACTCGCGACAACAAGGGTTACACTGCGCTGCACGTAGCGCTGAGACACGGCAGGGAAGATACAGTGCGCATACTCCGTGAACGGGGGGCAAATGTGGACGCCCGAGATAGTAAAGGTCTGTTCGTTTTTATACTTACTTTCGTAAATATAATATAATAAGTGCATAAAGTAGGTGTGCTCTCCTTCGATATGTGATATACTATTATACGTTAAATCCTTATATTAACACCTACCGTGTACTGCTCGTTATATATGGCGCTATAATGACAATTTAAATAATATTTATTTATATTAAATAAGGTCGAACATCACTACATTGTGCTGCTGAACAAGGAAGAATACACACAATACGCGTTCTGCTCGAGCTAGGCAGTAATGTCCTCACTGCGGCTAGGGACGGTCAGACAGCGCTGCATAGAGCAGCCTTCCGAGGCCACGTGGACACGGTAAGACTATTGTTGGACAACGGAGGGGATATATACGCACGAGACTTCTGGGGCCGCACTGCAATGGATATGGTGTTCCCATGGGACAAGGCGAATATAGAGCAAGCAATACAGGAACACAAAGCGCGTAAGTAAATGTACTATTTTAAACCAAACCTCATAATTAAATTTTTCATAAATACATTTACGGGCAGTATTAATATATATTTAGACAAACGATTTATTCCATTTTAATACATTTCATACGATTTCATGATTTCCTTTTTATATGGTTTTACTTTCGCTGTGTGCGGTTTTTTGTGAAAAAAGTGTAAAAAGTCGTAATTTAAAACAATAGATCAAAGTGTACATTTATATTTTAAGAAGAATCAAGCTATGATCTGTCATGTTTGAAAACGTTTAACTTTTAACATTAAGTATCTTTTTAAAGAAAGTAGATATAAAAAATATGAGAACATATTTGTAGATTATAGGATGAGCAAATATTGAAGCTTTGAAAGTTTAACACAACATATTAAAAAAAAATATTTTTTGACGTTTCTTATTAAATGTAAGTCAATGTTGCTAAATTTATTATATTGCAAATTGTCAATAACAATTTGTAAAATTCAAATATTACTAGATTTATGACATGCAGTATTGACGAATGTCGAATGTGTTATAAATTAATAAATAAAATCAAATATTCTTTCTCGATACAAACCAAAGTTCGTTCTGCAATTATTAAGTTTAAATTTAAAATATTTCTACATACTTTTAAACACATTATTGAAATAACTTTTTGATAAATGCTGATTTTTACAAGAATCTAAAAATTAAAATGTCGACCGGCTTTTGTTTTTTTGCAAATAGTTGTCAAAAATATGTCGTGTATGGTATTAAACGACAGAACTCTGCCAGGGTTGTCGTGTACATATGACAAAAATGTACCATGTCGGTCGACTTTTGTTTCTTGCAAAAAATTGTGAAAAATATGTTGTGTTTGGAATGAAATGAAAGCATTCGACTGACATTGGTATGCAGAAATATTAAATTTTGCCATATCAACAGGCTTTTGTTCTTTGCAAAAATTTGTGAGAAATATGATGGGTTTGGTATCAAATGAAGGCAATCAACAAAAGCTGGTTTGAAGTAATGAAATTAGCCATCAAATATAAATGTTTCACTGACGTCGGAGGCCCAGGGAACGCTCAGCTTAGTAAAATAATTCTAAAAGATTCAATAAAGCCTTGCAGTACTCACTGAAAGCCCACATTAAAAATTAGTAACTATTATAAACTTGCAGTAATTGAGCTTGGTAGGATAAACAAATTTATTACAAAAATATATGTGTTAGACTAATGACCGTATTCATAATAAGCATTATAACGATTCGTTACAAAACTAATTATTAAAATAAAACGAATGTTTTACCCATATTCACAAAAAATAAATGTCAAATAAAACTATTTATTTATATATAATGATTATTTAAATATCTAGTTTCTTTTTGCGTCGAAAGCCATTTAATGCTATAAATTTAACGTAAAGATTTGTTTTTTATATTTGGATGTCAAATAAAAATATCAAGCATAAGAAAAGAGCAAAAGGTAAATATTTTACAGAAAAAAAAACAATTTAAAAATTATTTAAAATAAGAGACAGATTCTTATTTCCCGCTTTCTAAATGTTTACCCACAAAACTAAACCTATAATCTGGCTAAGATTCTATATACTAAAAGGCTTAGACATTTTGCAACGGGCAACAGCGTAAACTGACTATTAGATTTTAATGATTTTTGCACCATATTATAGGGCTTGATACAACTTAATTTCCTGGATAGTGTAATTATAACGATATAAGTATGCTGTTTTTAGATAAATAAAGTAGGTCATAAGTCACTAGTATATTAGCTCACTGTTTTTTGGTTCGTATCATAGTAACTACGTTATAAAACCTTCTCTACACTATTTTGTTCCTAAATGTCATTTCGAAATTCCATCTGTCAAAAATCTTATATATATTTTATATCAATGATTAAAACGTGTTGGATAAAATGTTGTATGGCACACGTGTGTTAATTACCTAAGTCCTTATCTGTAATGTAACACACTTGTACCATAAATAACTATTACTGCGTGTCGTTCTTGTGTCAAAAAATTTAAACTTTTTGAAATTGGTACTTTGAAACAATAGCTCAAGCAAGCATTGGAAAATTTCAAGTGAATGCCAACTACTAGCTGTCATGATTGACAAGTCAGAAGCAAACTTTAATCATTTATAACTTCTTAATGAATGAAGATATCAAAAATCTGAAAGCATTGTTATACATTGTATATATGAGCAATTATTTCACTAAAAATTTTAGTGTCTTTCGTAGCGAATTTAAAATTTCTAATTTTTGACGTGTAAATGTCAGTACAGACAATGTTGCCAAATGTGTCAAGAAGTAATTAAATGAAAACCAAATATTCTTATAGGAACTAAACAGAAGATAGAAGCTGTTATATTGGAATTGCTGGTAGTGATTTATAAATTTAAAAATTAACTACAATTTTTTAATACTAACAGTGTTGCCAAATTATGAAGTAATTAAATAAAAATCAAATATTCATAATAAAAACAAATTAAACACTTTGCTGTGTTTGATATCAAAAGAAAAAAACCATAAGGACCGGTTTTGAAATGTCAAAAAAAATATCATGTCGATCTGCATTTGTTTTTCGCAAAAATTTGTTAGAAGTATATTGTCTTTGGGTTTTACTGAAACGACACAATGTGGACTGTTGTGTACGAATGACAAAAATGTTATACGTGGATTAGATTTTGTTTTTTGCAAAATATTGTTAGAAATATGTCGTGTTTGGTATCGAATAAAAAGTCTCGGTGAGAGCTGGTGTGCAGAAATGAAAATTTTCCATGTTGATCGGCTTTTGTTTTATGAAAAAAGTTAATAGAAATTTCGAATGAAAGGTCTCGTTGAGTGCTGACATGCAAAATTGACAAAAATTTTCCATGTTGATCGGCTTTTGTTTTTTGCAGAAAGTTTTTAGAAGTATCTTGTGTTTGGTATTAAAAGAAATGTCTCGATGAGGACTGGCGAGCAGAATTGACAAAAATGTTCTATGGCGATCGGGATTTGTTTTTTGCAAAAAGTTGTCAGAAGTATCTCGTGTTTGTTATCAAAATAAATGTCTCGATGAGGACTGGCGAGCAAAAGTATCTTGTGTTTAGTATTTAATGAAAGATCTCTATTAGGGCTGGAATGTAGAATTAACAAAATTAATTCATGTTGATTGGCTTTTGTTTTTTGCAAAAAGTTCTGAGAAATATATCGTGTTTGGTCTCAAATGAAAAATCTCATTGAGGGCTGATATAGCGAATTGACAAAAATGTTCCATGTTGATCGGTTTTTCTTTTTTTCAAAAAGTTGTCAGAAGTATCTCGTGCTTGGTACAAATTGAAACGTCTCGACGAGAGTTAACATGTAAAATTGACAGAAATGGTTCATGTTGACCCGCTTTAGTTTTTGGAAAAAGTTGTCATAAGTATGTCATGTTTGGTATCAAATTAAATGTCTTGTTGAGGGCTGATTTGCAGAAATGACTAAAAATTATCAAGTTGATCTGCATTTTTTTTGTACAATTAGTTGCCGGAAGTACATCGTGTTTGGTATTAAATAAAAGCATTCGACAAAACCCGACTTGCAGAAATGAAATTAGCCATCAAATGATAATATTTCACTGACGCCGGAGGCCTAGGGATCGCTCTACGTAGTTAAGCATAGGCTAGTGTAACGTACTAAAATATTAGCAAATTTTACTTACATATAAAAAAATTAACCCCTCACTGTTTGTTCATAAAAATGAACTAGTTTGACACAAAACTTTGATTTTAGCTGCAGATGCATTATTTTCTACAGGTAATAACATTTACATGATACCAACTATTAGAAAATACATTTCCCTACAATTTAAGATTTTTCGCAGCCCTTTATAACAAAAATTGCGGAACTTACAGATTTTTAAACAAATTTCTAGATTTTATTCATATTAACCACCCCGAGTCCTATACACCTCTTTTTACGGTACTAATGAATTTAATCATCGGAAATGATCCTATTAATTGTAATACTAGGATAATAATAATGAAAGTAAAAATTAAGGAAATTGGAATATATAGATATTGTACTTATTATCGAATTGAATAATACTTTAAAATTAACGAGTTTAACATCACGTAGATATGAAAGAGACATGGCTCCACGGAAGTTCCTCGGGCTAAATAGGGTTTACTCAATTTTGAAAGAGACAACCGAAGAGCATAGAATAAAATACCTATTTCCCAAATTAAATTAAAAAAAGAGGAATTGAGAACTTTTTTAGTTCAGACTATAATCCTTTTATATATGTTAATGATTGTATAATCTAAGTCTATTATTATTTACCTTCGTTCGTTTATTGTCACAAGATACGATGGAATTGACACCCTCAACTTCCAAGATCTCATAAAGTCCATTAAAAGAAGATAGTAATTTTTTTATTTTCCTGAAGGCTGTAATTCATTTCTTAATAACACAAGATCGCCAATTTTAAAGTTTATAATATTAGTATTTTTATCAAATTTTTCTTTGCTTTTGTGTTTTTTGTCTATTAGTCTATCAATTTTATGAGAATGCTGCAATCTACCCTTTAACTCTATTGAATAATCATCATAATTATACAACTTTTCAGGATCTTTACGTAAGAAAGATGTTAATTCAGCTCTTTATCCATATAGCAATTCAATAGGGATATATTATGTAGAGGTATGAAGATTTGTGTTATAACAAAATACTGAATAAGGAATATACACTTAGTGTTTTGTGATTTCTTTCTAATTGACCGTTGGATTCTGGATGATATGCAGTGGTTTGCAGTTTCATAATTTTTAATAATTTACACAGGTCCTTAAAAATTGAACATTGATCGGTTAAGATTTGATTAGGAGTACCATGTTGACAAATAATTTGTGTTATTAAATTTTCCGCTATAGTAATTGATTCTTGTTTTGGAATAGAAACAGTTAACAGAAACGTTAACATGTATTTATTTCCATCTAAAGAGGATGGTAACGGACCAACTATATCAAGAAATACTTTTTCAAAAGACTTTTTAGAAGTACTTTTTATAACCATTGCTAATTTAGTTTTTCTTCCAGACTTGTTACACTGACAAGTTTTTATATAATTTTTAACATCTTTGTACATTTTCTACCAATTATGTTTCATTTTAATTCTTTAGTTAAGGTATCAAGGTTTTCATATAAATTAACAGAAATTAAAATATTAGTATCTTTAAAAATATATCTAATCATGGTTCTTATATTTTCCCATTTTAGTAAATTTGCTTCACAACCTAATTTTGTAATAGCAAGTTTTAATATATTATTTTCTAGACAAAAAGTTTTTAAGTTTAATAAAGTGAAAACATAACCTTTCAACTAAGCTTATAAAAATGATTTTCTTTTGTTGTCAAATATAAAATAAATCTGGACTCTTCCTTTAAATATAAAATCTTCTAAATTCTGTAGTTTCAGATTTTCCATATTACTAAAATTTTCTTTAAATTGTTTTGGTATACCTGCATTCATGTGAAGATCTGTACTTACAAAATGAGTTAAGCTACAATCATTAGGTGTATTGAACAAAACACCTTCAATTTCGTTAATTTTATGATTGAAAATTAATTTTGTTTCCACTTAAGATGATACATTGCTTCATAATCGTCATTAATTAAGGAAATATAATTTATTCGACTTAATTTAGATTCAATATCTGATACATTTTTAATCCATATAAAAGATGTTTATGATCTGTAACTATAGTAAATTCTCTTCCTTAGAGATAAGGTCTGAATATTTTTAAAGCCCATATAATGGCACAAAGTTCCTTTTCAATTGTAGAATAATTTAATTCGCTATTAGAAAAACAATTACTGGCTTAAGCGATTGGTAAGGAGTTTGACACTTCTCCTTGAGATAAAACGGCGCCCGTAGCAAATTGCCTAGCGTCTGTAGCAAGGATAAACTTTTATCAGTTTATCAGTCAGGGGACAGTATGGCTTGTTTTAATTTATTAAAAGCTTCCTCACAAAGGGGTAACCAAATATATTCTCTACACTTTTGTGTTAAGACTGTTAAAGGATTAGCAAATTTTCAAAAGTTTGGAATAAATTTCCGGTAATAACCAATAATTTTAAAATTTTGAACGGCACTAACCTTTTGAGGATCAGGTTTAATACCTTCTTCAGAAATAATATGGCCTAAATACATAATTTCCTTTCGTAAAAATGCACATTTATCTGGTTGTAATTTTAAATTATGCTCGCGTAATCTTTTAAAAACCTCAATTAATTTTTTATTATTGTCAGTAATATTTTTGGCGTAAATAACGTTATTGTCAAGATGAACAAGACATTTGATTCCTTGCAACCCAGTTAAAACATAATTCATTAAACGTTGAAATGTAGCCGGTGATCCTTTTAAGCCCATAGGCATACGATTAAATTTATAATGAACATTGCCTGAACTAAAAGCAGTTTTAGCTTTATCATTTGGATCTATAAGTATTTGATGAAATCCACTGGTTAAATCAAGAGTTGTAAAGAATTTTGAGCTACCTAGCTGGTCATTTCAGTAACATTAGGTAGAGGAAAAGGATCGCTAATGGTAATATTACTGAGTTTTCTAAAGTCTACTACTACTCGCCATCTTTGTTTTCCTGACGCATCTATTTGCTAAGGAACGACTTAAGTGGTGCATTCCAAGGACTATCGCTATTTTGAATAATATTATATTTTAACATTCGATCTATTTGATCATTCACTTCTTGTTTCTAATTCTCAGGAAGTCTATAAGGTTTTGTAAATATAGGCTCTATATTATCACTATCTGAAATTTTATGAGTAATGGAATCCATATTAGATTAGTATCATATTCTTTAATAAAGAAAATACTCGTATCATTGTAATTCCTATTAATTGATTCCACTTCTTCAGAATTTAAATGCTCTGATCGCAATTGATTAAGAATACATTCTATTTATTTATAAGTATTTGAAGTTCCAAAATTTAAGATTTCATAATTGTCAAGATTTTCAAGAATAATATCAGTATGATTTAATTTAGCAGTTTCTTCAGTACTGTTAATTTTTATTATTTTATTTATTTATTTAACAATTTATAATTTATAATAATTTCAGCATTTGTTCTGCGCACTGTTATATCACCTAATTTTTTTCCACCAAAAATTAATCTTAGAATTTTTTTCTCTTACACTTCTAGTTTTCTTTTGATGGTCTTATTATAAACCCATAATTCACAAACATAGAGAATTATCGGTCGTATCACGGTCTTATAAATTTTTATTTTTGCTGCTCTGGATATTGACTTGCATTTAATTAACTTATAAAGCGACCGTATGCATCTGCTACGTTTTATTATTATTGGTTCTAATTTCTATATCTTCTTCACCACTGTGTGTTAATTGAACCCCAAAATAATTAAAGCTGTCGACTTTTTCGAATTTCTATAATTTATCATCTTCAGCCGTTATTTTCAGACTATCTCTATCCCCATTATCACTTTGTTGCAACTGCATAAATTTTGTCTTATTTTCTTTGGTATTTAACCCGACTTTCTTAGCTTTTTTTTCTATTCTCTAAAAAACTTGTTTTAGTTCTTTTTTAGTCCTTATGACAATAGCGACGTCATCTGCATATGCCAATAATTGATGTCTTTGCCTATAAATTGTTCCTGTTCTGAATAATGAATAATCCGCTTCTTCTTATTATACCCCCCAGTACTATGTTGAAAAGAATTGGAGATAACGGGTCTCCTTGCCTTAGTCCTCTTACTATTTTAAAACATTTAGATTACCTTCCTTCCACAAGAACTCTGCAGCTGGAATCGTTTTTATTAGTTTTCTGAGTTTTCCCGGTATTCCTAGTTCCTTTAGAATTTTCAACATTTTTCTTTTATTTACCCTGTCATATGCTTGCTTATAATCGATAAATAGCATATTCAGCTCTAAATTATGCTCATAGGTATTGACTATCAATTGTCTTAAAATGAATATTTGGTCCATTGTAGATCTGTTGCTTCTAAAGCCAGCCTGATAATCTCCTAATAATTTTCCTGCAATTAAAGTTAGCCTATTCCTCAAACACATAGCTAAAACTTAAAAGGCAACATCAAGTAGAGCTACTCCCCGGTAATTTTCGCTCTTTGTTTTTCCCCTTTTTAAAAATTGGGCAGATAACAGACTCTCTCCGTCTTTTCGGTATTTGTTCTTCTTTCCATATTCTCCGTATTTGTTCGCAAATTATCTTGTGCACATTTTCTCCGCCATATTTGTATATTTCAGCTGCCATACCATTTTCACCGGTGCTTTTATTGTTCATTAGGTCTGCAATAATTCTAATTCTTTCTCTTTTCTCGATTTCCGGTGTACTGATAAATTCATCATATTCAGTGTTGGTTTCTGATTCCCAGTCATCTGTGTGTCCATCATGTTCTTCGACTCCCTCATTTAGTAAATCCTCGAAATATTCCTTCCATCTATCTATCTTATTTTACCCTATTACTAATTGGCATCTTTCTTTGCAATATACCGCTCTACTTTGGCAACCTTCTTTTTGTCACATTAAATGTCTTGTCCTATAATTTTTAATAAATAGACAATATTTGGGTTTCAGTTCTGTAAAAATAAACCAACCTGAGAAGTCTGCAGTTGCAGAACATGCAATTCAGGAATTACATGGAATTGATTTCGAAAACACGAAGATTCTTGCAAGAGAAAATCACTGGATAAGAAGACATATTAGAGAAGCAATTGAAATCAAGAAATCTCCTAATAATTTTAATTTAAATACAGGCTTTGAACTAAATAAGTCGTGGTTACCTGTCATCCATTTTTAATTTTTAATTTTATGTCAATGTCATTTGTATGTTTTCATTTGTTACATATGTTACGTGTTGTCTTGACTACTTATTTATTTGTTATTTACCTGACGAAGGCAGCACTGAGCTGTCGAAACGTTGGAATTAATAAATTTTTACAGAACTTAAACCCAAATATTGTCTATTTATTAATTATGAGTTCTGAAAGCTTCTTTCAATACCTATAATTTTTCTCAATTTTGTCTAACATACTTTTCACTTTTTTTCGCTTCTTGCTTCTGCATATTTTTTTAAATTTTTTATTTCCTTCTACATATTTTCCTTTTGTCCGTGTTTTTCTTCTCCATTGCTTCTCGGTACTTCTCATTGAACCAATCCTTACTTTTTGAGTTGTTACTTTTCTTAAGTATTTGTCTCGAAGCCTCCCCTAATATATTTTCAATTCTATTCCAGTTCTCATCTATTGATATACTGTCATCTAGAGCCTCTAGTTTCTTTTTAGTTAATTCACTAAAAGTTTCTTGTATTTTGTCGTCTTACAGTCTTTGCACTTCGTACCTCTTCCTTCGTTTCCTGTTAATCGTTGTTTCTAGAGGGATTTCTTGTTTTAGAATTGTCTTAACCATAAAATTGTCGGTCTCTCCAGAGACCCCTCTTTATGACTTTACATTCGTAATTAATCTGACATCCTTTCTTTCAATGAGAACATGATCAATCTGATTGCATGTTTTTCCATCCGGAAATAGCCATGTTCCCTTATATATGGCCTTTCTTTGAAAACTTGTGCTTAAGATTCTCATATCCATTTCTGACGCAAATTCAATTAGTTTCTTTCCATTTTCATTAGATTCGGCATGCTTACTGTGTCCACCCGTAATATTCCTATATTCTTGTTCTCTCCCGATTTTAGAATTCAAATCTTCTATTATTATTTTGATATCATATCTTGGTATATCTTGTATTACTTTTCCTAGTTTTTCATAGAATTTATCCTTCTCTTCTTCATCTTTTGACTCTGTTGGGGCGTGGACATTTACTATGCTGTTTTTTTTTGTATTTCCCTCTTATTCCCAGTTTCCAAATTCTATCTGATACAGGATCGAAATCAGTTACCAAATATATCAGATTTTTATCATAAATCCCACACCAAAATAAGTCGTTTGAAACCCGCTATTAAACACAATATAGTCAGTTATTTCTGCAATACTATTATTTTGTTGTTTGGTCTCTTGCAGAGCGGCAATGTCGATGTTGTATTCTTTAAGTACTTCAATTAAATTTTGAATGCTCCTGCTGCTTTTGTAATCCGAACGTTCCATGTGCATATTATTATTTTCTAGTATTTCCTTTTCATTGTTGTCTCCATATTACTATCCAGTTTCTTCCTAATCAGTTTTTTGAAGAGTTTGATCTTTCTTGTTCTTAAATATGTTTTTCTTTGTATTCCAAATTAGCTTAGTATTTTTCACCATTAAGCTATTATAAAATATCTTAACATTGTTTCCCTTACTTTTTTCCTCATTCGCTCTTTTCCTAATTATTGCTTGCGAACTTCTTTCTTCTTTTGTCAGGTCATTTACGATATAAATTTTCTGTCTTTTTAGTTTTTTTTTTGTTTCTCATTATCTCGACTTTATCTTCGTAATCTTCTAGTTGAACTATAATCATAGAGATCTTTTCATGACTTTTGATTAACACTGCACGCTTAATCCCTTTATTATTATATTATTCTTTCTTGCTATTTTTTCTTGATTTGCCATCTTCTTGCAAAGTTGCTGTATTTCTTTATTGATTTCTTCTTTTCTTTCTGCTAGATCTTCTCTCTCATCATTTCCTTCATTTAGTTTCCGAGTCTTTTGATAAGTTCCCTTAGTTTCTCCCGTCCAGATGAATCTATATTTTCTTGTTTGTTTGTTGATTTCGATGTAATTTTACTTATTTTTTTAATATTTGATCCTGTTCTAATTGCACTTGTTCTCTTTTCCTCTTGTCCCATGAGTCATTTGGCACTCTGGAGCCCTTACTCATTGCCCGCACACTCCGCCACTGGCTACGAGCCTACCGCGCATGCGCCGATCTACCACAATTCACACAGACTGTTCGCTCACTCGTCAAGCCTACACGACCTTACGAAAGTCACAGACGTCAAACACTTTTTCTACTCACTTCTAACTTGTATATTTGGTTTTGTATAATTATTAATTCACAAATTTTAAATCTGTTCGCGTAACTGTACTTTATATCTTCTTGGTAATCACTTTTTATTTTCATTTGCTCAGTAATTTCCACTGATTTGGATTTTATCACTGGTACTAAATAAAAAACAACACTACACATGCGCCATCCAACTCATCTCCCTGTTCTAATTAATAGAAAATATATGTAAAGTATAATAATAAAAACCAAAAGCCTAGCACGAAATTGCAATACATACAAGAAAAAATACAAAATCCAAAGGAAAAGTTCATTCAATTAATACAAACAATTTTAAATTAAATTTTTACAGATGTAAAATAATTAATCAAACTTCGTCTGAATGCACTGAAGGTATCAACAAATATATCTAAACTGCAAGCAATACCATTGAAAATATTACACATTTGAAATAAAGGTGACTTCATTTATTCATTTCACGCCCCCAAAGGACGATCCCGCGCAAGTACGGTTGAACTCCGGCTGAGCTACAGTGAAGACATGTCGGGATTTTAAGTCGCTTGTATAGTAACCCAGTAAACACAGATATATAATATTCACGTATAAGATATATTGGAGTCGCTACATCTAATATGAATGTTATGTAACAAATCAATTACAAGTAGAGCACATTTAGTTCTCTATGTCCGCCACAAAGTAAGCTACAAGTAATGTATCGAATATATTTCCGTTTGATATAAATATTACATTACTTTACTTTACATTATGGTTCCAAGTAATATAAATTCTATATTAATCGTGCTTTAAATGTTATGTTATTGTAATCAATCATTGTTATGTAGCAAAAATATTATATAATTTTTCAAAGTTATACTTTGGGTAGAATAAATTTATACTACGAAATATGTGAAACCAAATTTATATTTTCAAAAATATAAGTATATGTTTACAAAAATAACAATAATTTGCAAAAAGAAAACTAAACGTTAAACTTCTTTGGTTATTATACAAGAAAATATACTAGATAAATATCACTTATGTAAGTATAATGAGAATTTATTTATTTTTATTTTCACGTTCTAACCGTAGTTTGCTTAGTCTAAACCATTCACTGGCATAAAGTTCAAAATCATTTTCTGTCGTGTTTCCTGCTGAGATGATCATTTCTATAAAAAAAAAATCATTCATTTTCTATGTTATGTATACATATAGCATTAGTAACGTACCTGTTACTAAATTAATACTTCTTAAGTCACACATTCTATAATTATTCCTCTGACCAAGCCATGAACATTTAACTAACAAAACTGTTTGCAAATAATCATTTAAGAATCCTATGCACGCAGTCCGCGATTTTATAAGTAATTTGTCTTCAATTATATTATGTGCCACATATTCTTCTTTGTTTTTGTTTTCTAACTTCTGTAGCCTTGCGTCAATACTTTTACTATATTTTAAGATTCCGGAACACATGTATAGTAATTTGTCTGAAAATACGCAATTAGAGAAAAAATATTAAATTATATGGAACAATTTACGTCTCTTATTGAATCAAAACACATACAAAATTTTTATATTAATTTTTTACTTATGTTTGCTATCTTAAGATTTTTAGACGAAAATTATTTTTATTTGTAGGACATATGACATTAATATTCAAAATTCATTTTTCCCGGATGGTAAGGTGTACATATGTGTACATAGGGATTTAACATATAAAATCAATCTTTTGGAATTATTTTTGATAAAATAAAAGCTTGAATAAAACATGTAGAGCATAAAAGTTTAACTCAAATCGCAAAAATTTGTATTCACACATAAATATATTTCTAAATGGTATTTAAAAATGATACGAATTTGTTCATATTTAAAGTTCTATAGAGTTGTAGAAAGATACATAATAACAGCATTATTGTTGACATAGGTAATGTCAAAATATTTTACAGATTGTACATTACTCATTATTGTTTGTCAAGCACGAGTAAATTGTAATTTTCTTAATTTTCATACTATATTATAACACAGGTTAAATAAATTTTCAAAATTGATTCATGTGCAGAATTTGATGCTCTACAATTTATATTTGAAAGATTTTTGTATAAAAATCATATTAGAGATAGAGAATGTAAAAGAAAAATTAACATGTGAGTTCGATATGTTGCGATGCGAACCGAAACAGGACATGTGGTATGTTATATCGTTTACCTATATCACTTCTGATCGTATAGTGAGCCGTTGACGAAGATGTAGGCGTCGCAGAATATGAAGTAGTTGGCGTTCCTTCTCGAAATAAATTATTATTATTATTACTCAATTTACCTACTAATAATTCAGAAAGTGATATATTATTGTCGTCCTTTGTTGCAGTATGTACTAAAAATATATATTTTTTTATTTAAAAAATCTATGTTAATTTTTAAGTTAATTATTCTTACAATCAGTATTGATTTGCGAGAAAATAGTTGGAATATTTTCTAATTGAAATCCTTCTATAACATCTTAAGTTGCACTCGGAACTTCAACCTGAATTACTTCATTAGTAATAATTGTGTTGGCAATTTCAGTGATGGATTTATTTTTAGTATATTTTTTTCGTAGGTAATTTTGGTGGTGGGGTAGAAATTCCTACAAATTTAAGTGTTAAGATTTATATTTTATATTTCCTAACATGTGTATTACTGTTTTCATCGCTGTCAGTATCGCTATAAGTTGGGCGAATAGTCCTCCTTCTACCCTGCCCTTTAGAGTCTGAGTACGTCGAAGTGAAGTCGCTTTCTTCCGCCTTCCTTCTTGCTTTTTCCAACTTACCTATATGAAGTTAGAAAAAACTTTTTAATGAATTTACATGTATAGATAAATTTTAACAAATATATAATTACCACAAAAACATTCTACTGTTACATCATACTTGTCCCATGACTCGTCAGAAGAAATACCTCTATTCATTAATGAAGTAGGATTCTTAGTTTTCGGCCACCAACAAGCATTTTCAGTTGGTATAAGCCAGTTTTCTGGTACTTCAGAAAATGATTAGTCTTTTATAAAATAAACAACGGCGTAGCTCATATTTTTATCTGTATTAAAAAAAAATCATAATCGTTGAGAAGAATAATACGCAATTTTCAACGTACATTTATAAATAAATGAATTTTATCATTGATTGCGTATATATAAATATATATTTTCCTATTTTTTTTCTTTTTACAGAGATGATACATATATGATGACAAATGTAAATAAATAATAAAAATTGTAATTTAAAAAAAAAGTCAATTATTATTTTTTTGAATTAACGGTATTACCACATATTCTAAATTATTTATATCAATTAATAAACATTTTGCAGTAATATTCATAATCATATTTTCAATCAGCAATTGTGTATTAACCTCAACAACATAAATATTTAACTCAGTAGAATTAAAAGGTGATACAAAATAAGGTCTTTTTTTCGTCAAACACTTGGCTCGAATATATATATATATATATATATATATATATATATATATATATATATATATCTTTTCTTTAAGGAAAAATTCTTGAATTAAACCGATCCGCTCATCAGATAGTAAACAACAATTATTGTAAGTTTTAAGAGTAAAAGAAAATGATTGAAACTGTACGCAATTAATTTCGTTGTTTTTGTAATGCGTTATAGGATATTTACAATTTTCTACAATAGGTGGTAAATTAGATTGTTCTATTAATCTATTTGTGACTTGCTCAAGAGGTTTACTCTATTTTTGTACTTTTTTTTTTAATTATACATAAAATTTTCATATTTATAGGCACTGAATTTATCTAACTTAGTTACATCGTTTCTAAGATGAATCAAATTATGAACATTGTAAGTTAAATAACGCTTGCCATAAAACTCCGAATATTTATTAACAAAAAAAATTAACAAATTATGAGCATAGTCATGTAATTCAGTACTATAACTACCTTGAGATAAAATTCTTATAGCAATACTGAAGCAAAGGAAATGTTCATATTTTCTTTTCGGTAATGCTTCTTCCAAAATAATTGGCCCAGTATAAAGCAAAAACTGTCTGAATTCAGTCGCTTTCCATCTATCAACATCAAATAAACTTCGTGGTAAACGGGCAAATTCATTGGTTATGTACTTTCTCATCAATATAAGTAAATCAGATGTATGTTTAAGTTTAATAGGATTTATTCTAACATCCACTTTCCCATGAACCCATAATTGCAATAAACGTTTCATAACCCCAAGGCACACTAAATGCATGTAATCGAGGGGAAATGTAGTAACCATTCCGATATTTAGATTTTCTAATATAGAAGTATGACGGTGATGCTCAGATTGACAGCGCTTAGCAAAAGAATCATCAGTTCTTAAAGGGCAATTAACTTCAGAAAATATAACTTTGTTTTCTACAAAGTCTCCTTCGACTAAACATTTGGAACACCCAAAATAACCGTTATGATTCTTAATTCCGGTTATAAAAGTTTCGCGGGCGCATCGCAAATAAAGACGTTTATCTGAAGACTAATCTTTTGATCATCAATAATGATACCTCCGGCCTCAGTTAACTGGTTTAATTCATTTACAAATGGTTTTAAAAATTCATTCACATCGTTGAGTTTACTTTTTCCATAAAATATACCGACTGCAAAAGGTTCTGTATAAAAATCTGCTACAATGGACGCTAAAATCGGCCAAAAACTATTACTGGAACTGTTAGATATTGGCAACCTATCAATGTTAATGTTTAACTTTATATCAGCAGGATAAGATGAATGCCAGTATTTTTTCATACTCCTGGTTACTCCCAATTGAAAACCAAAATGAACATATTTTCCTCCACTTAAAGTAATAATTTTATCTTCAGTAATTCTCGGCGTTTTCATAAGTGTTCGCACACCCGCGGGTAAACTTTCGTGCCCACTTGATTTTAAAATAGTAAGTAAATCATTAACTGCACTATGAGTTACGTTATGTTTTAAAACCCATTCGCGTAATAAAACATCCAATTCTGATTTGGTACTAGTAGTGCAAATAGGTGTTTTACAAACATTGATATTAAAAGGAGCCGAAAAAATATCAATAGGGTCCTGTCGTTCCTGTATACATGCGTGATTTCCCAAATCATCAAATGACTGATGCAAAACTGAATGCCGATTCTCATTAGGTCTATTTAAATTGGAAACTTGTGGAATAGTAATATGCTTCACAACATTGCTATTATTTTTTAATTCACTCGACATAACCCGTCTTTTTTGTCACATTTACGAATAAAATAAATTAAAGGTTATGTGTAGCAAAGTGCAATATTTTATTTCAACTTATAAAATTTGTACTTACTTTGTTAATATCGCGCCAGATTAAACATCCTATACACGCTATCAGATGGATTGCACAAGAAAATAATAATAGTAATAAGTTGGAATAATCTGACTGTTACTTGTTGCTGATGAATCTCAATCTCGATTAAAACAGGTGATTGTGCTTGTACTTGTACGACCGATGGCGGTAAATGGAAGTAGGATATGGCGGCACATTTGAATTTATCATGGAACACATATCAAACTTATTACAAAATAACATAATTGAAATAGTTTCAGAAATAGTACATTATAATGTACCAAACATGTATATTTGTACTTTAAAAGTAATTTACTTTTGTAACATAAATATCTTATGACAATATATGTATGTTATATAATATTTATGTACAATTATTATATTACAAATATATTTGGTATAAAATATATAATTTGTACATGGTATATTGCAATTTAATATTACTTTGTGCTTTAAATGACCTGCTGTAGCTATGTATCGTTTATATATGTGTTTCCTGGAAAGCTACGTAAACACCGCAGCAAAATAATTCTAATTTGGGCGCCAGTTAACCACGAAGGGTCCAACAATGCTGATCAACGAGAACTACGGGAAGGGATAGCATACAAAAGCAAATAATGCGAAGTCGCAACTCAGGTTTAAATTGAATTTAATAAAGTTTAGGTAAACTTGATCAAATATAACAATAATTGTTGTTGAGTATAATAATGGACAAAATAAATGCGCTGATAATACTAAATGTCATTAAAACAATGACACGATAATTTATTATAAAAAACTATAACTCAAGTAGAGTGTAAAATAAGCTTACGCTATTGAAAATCAAATGCAATGACTAAACGACTATCAGATAGTGAAATACGCCTATAGCGACAAGGATCAAAATTAAAGTGCAATAGTCTGAGAACGGGCGCAATAATGGGCACGGTTTATCCGTTGATCGATCAATGAGTTCACGATGCTAGCGCAAAAAACAAGACTAAAAATCCTAGACGTTAATTTGCCGAACACACCCTAATAAGTCAGAAAGAAAATAACTAAAATAGTAACTAAACTCGTTGAACCACTCGCGTGAGCTATTTACAGACAATGGTAATAGTATTCAAATATTAAATGTACTAACAAAGCTTTAGCGCCAAAACAATAATATTGAGATATTCAACCACAATAATAATAAAGTAACAAATTTAAATAAATAAAAAAATAACTAAATAAGCTTATCTGGTCGGTATTCGCCGAGGATGTAGATGGCACGATAGTTCCCTGTCCAGTGTATTGTGTCAGCGGCGGCGCATCCGGGATGGAATGTCTACGCGATCACTAACTCCTCCACAGATTCACAGACAGACCATTCGATCAAAGCGACGGAACTTAGTACGTTGGTGGTAGTAACGGTATTAACCGTGGACAGTACCAAATATTACAAGCCTTAAAAGAAATTGTTAATCTATTGGTCAAGTGTCAAATGCACGCCAGTGAAACGTGCGCAAGAATGAACAAACGCTTGAAATTTACTAGTTAATTTAGAATTAGTAAATGAATTTCACAAAATACCATCCTGATAAACTAATAGAACTATAAATTTTAAACGTATCATACCTTAGTTGGAATGCGGCTGTGAGAATAAAATAGCAGTGATGGTAGTATTACTCCGGGCTCTCCCGTAGAAATAAATATATTCCTCAAAATAGATTTTTATCAATACTCCCAATTAAATGGACAAAAACACAACCAATTCTTAAAATTGCTCCACAACTAATCAAAATTATAACTGATACAAAATCACAATCACACTGTTCAACTGCCAAAATTATAATGTTCGCTTAAATTTTCGTTACAAGTTTTAAAGCTATTAATTAAGTGAAAAGAGCGAATGCTATGACCAGACAGATTGATATTACTTTCAAGTAATTATGGTTGCTACCTCGATAATTTAAATAAAATTAAACAGTTAGTTCTAGTTCTCTAACAGTGAAACACAAGCTTTTTTCTAGAGGTTTCACGGGGAATATTTAAAAGAAGATGACCTTTCATAGAGCTGTCATTAATAACATTATTTACAACTATATAAAGAAATAAACAGGATTGTATTTTACGTCTACTGAAAAGGAAAATAATTTTGAATTCAGGTAATAAGAATCATAGTCTGTATCATAGCTGATATATTGGTTATATTTCTTATAAAAACAATAATTAAGAAACCGTTTTTGAACAGATTCATGTTGAATTGCATATTTATTATAAATTGGATTCCATATTTGTGAGCAATATTCCAGTTTTAATCAAACCAATGAATAATATAAACGTTGAAGAGTATACAAATTATGAAACGGTTTACACGACCTTATAATGAACCCTAAGGTTTTTAAACAAGATTTTTTAAGGCATTCAATATGTAAATTGTAAGATAACTTGCTATCAAAAATCACTCCAAGATCCTTAAATTGTGATATTCTTTCAAGATCAGTGTTCTCCGTGATGTAAGGATAAGTATAAACGAATTTTTTGACATTATCTTACATTTACTAAAGTTAAAAAATAATTTAGATGATTGAGATCAAGATATTCTGTTTAAATCATTTTGTAAAAGAATACAATCTTGTAAACTGTTCAACAGCATAGAGCAGAATAAATAAAACAAACAATAATGGACCAAGATTAGACCCTTGAGGCACACCAGAAGTGGCAATAAAAGGTGAAGAGTTATAGTTATTAATACGTACTTTAAGAGTTCTAGACTGAAGATAAGATTGAAGAAGAGTAATAAGATCAGAAGAAAAATTAAAATTAGTCTGTAAATTTTGAATAAGGAGAGAGTGATTAACTGTATCAAAAGATTTTCTGAAATCGGTGTAAATAACATTAATTTGAGAATTATCATGTAATGAATTTAAAGCATATTCAGTAAAATTAATTAAATTAGTTTATGTAGATCTGCCCTTCACGAAACCATGTTGATGAACAGAAATAAGATTTTCAACACTGCTATATATCTGTTTATAGAGAATAGATTCAAATTTTTTTGAAATATTTGATAAAATACTAATCGGGCAATAATTAGTGATATCAGATACGTCACCTGATTTGAAAATTGGACTGATAAAAGAAGATTTAAGAATAGAGGGAAAGACTTTATTTTTGATAGATAAGTTAAACATATATTTTAATGGTTGAAGAAAAATGTAACTACAGGCCTTTATAATAAACGCTGGAAAATTATCAGGTCCAGAATTACTTCTAGTTGAGTGTACAGTTATCTACCTTCGTATTTGAAGTTGAGTAGTTTTGATGTTCAGATAGAATATAAACACCGGCAAAGAAGTCAGCGAAACCCTGTACTATGCTATCTGTGTTATCGTACTTGTGATCGTAAAGTTTCATACATCCAGGGATACTGGAATTTCGTTTTTTATAATTAATAAATTTCCAGAATTTCTTTGGATCAGACGATAATGTAGATTCAACATTATTTATGTATTTGTTGTATTCGATATTAATTTCTTTTTAATAGTTGTACGTAATTGTTTAAATTTAGTTAAATATTGTTAATTTTTATTCATTTTATACAGCTTGTGATAATGATGTTTCAATTTTATTTTATTAATAATATGAGTGTTGAACCATGGCGGATAATTAGAAAGACGCTTGTTATATTTAGGTACACATTTCTCAAAAACATCATATATTAATGTGTAAAAATTTTTAAAAGCAATATCGAGATCATCATATTTTCTAAGAACGATCCAATCAATTTGCTACAGTAAATTATATGACAAGTAATAATTGGCAGCTGAAAAATTGTAAGTTGGAGAATTACCATTGAAAGTAACATTTGGGAATTTAATACTACAGTTAACATTTAATGAAACTGATAAAGAAGATGATATGAGTCTTCATCAATAAGTGGATCAAGATCATACTTAACAATGCAGGGTAAATTACTAACAACTACATCCAATATTCTAGCTTTAGTATTAAGAACACTAGCGAATTCTCGGCTACGCCGAGCATTCCCTAGAGCTCCGCTGTCAGTGCAAAAAACAAATGCCGATCGACATGCAACAATTATTTCATATTTGCACTTCAGGCCTCTCTAAGACCTTTCATTAGATTGCAAACACGATATAATTCCAATATTTTTTTGCAAAAAACAAAAGCCGGTCGGCATGAAACATTTTTGTCATTTATGTACCCCAGCCCTCACCGAGACTTTTCATTTGAAACCAAACACTATATACTTGTGACAACCTTTTGCAAAAAACAAAAGCCGATCGACATGGAACATTTTTGTCAATTCTGCACGCTATCCCTCTACAAGACGTTTCATTTGAGACCAAACTCGACATACTTTTAAGAACTTTTTGCAGAAAACAAAAGCCGATCGAAATGGAACATTTCTGTCAATTCTGCACGCTAGCCCTCAACGAGACCTTTCATATGAGACCAAACTCTACATACTTTTGAGAATTTTTTGCATAAAACAATAGCAGATCGACATAGATCATTTTTGTCAATTCTCTACGCGAGCCCTCGCCAAGACTTTTCATTCGATACCAAACACGACATATTTCTGACAACTTTTTGCAAAAAACAAAAGCCGATCGACATGGAACATTTTTGTCAATTCTGCACGCTATCCCTCAACAAGACGTTTCATTTGAGACCAAACTCGACATACTTTTGAGAACATTTCGCAGAAAACAAAAGCCGATCGAAATGGAACATTTCTGTCAATTCTGCACGCTAGCCCTCAACGAGACCTTTCATTTGAGACCAAACTCGACATACTTTTGAGAATTTTTTGCATAAAACAAAAGCAGATCGACATAGATCATTTTTGTGAATTCTGTACGCGAGCTCTCGCCAAGACCTTTCATTCGATACCAAACACGATATATTTCTGACAACTTTTTGCAAAAAACAAAAGCCGATCTACATAGAATATTTTTGTCAATTTTGCATTTCAGCCCTCAACGAGACCTTTCATTAGATACCAAACACGACATACTTCTATTAACTTTTTGCATAAAACAAAAGCCGATCAACATAGACCGTTTTTGTCAGTTCTGCACGCGAGCCCTCAACAAAAACTTTTATTTGAGACCAAACATGATATACTTTATACTACTTTTTGCAAAAAACAAAAGCCGATCGACACAGATAATTTTTGTCAAATCTCTACGCGAGCCCTCGCCGAGACCTTTCATTAGATACCAAACACGACATACGTCTATTAACTTTTTGCATAAAACAAAAGCCGATCAACAAGGAAAATTTTCATTTTTGTACACCAGCCCTCACCGAGACTTTTCATTCGATACAAAACACATATTTCTGATAACATTTTGCAAAAAACAAATTCTAATCGACGTAGAATATTTTTGTCATTCGTGCACTCCAATCCACATTGTGTCGTTTCATTAAAATCCAAAGACGACCTACTTGTAACAACTTTTTGCGCAAAACAAATGCAGATCGACGTGACATATTTTTTTTTGTCATTTCAAAACCGGCCCTTATGGTTTTTTTTCTTTTGATATCAAACACAGCAAAGTGTTTAGGAATATTCGGTTTTAATTTAGTTACTTCATCACACATTTGGCAACATTGACTTTTGACATTGGAAACGTCAAAATTTATATTAAATACGTTATGTTTTAAACTTAAATTAGTTGTAACACCTTTGCTCAAGACTAATATACTTGATACTGTATTTACTTCTTTAATATCAATGTTCTAAAAAAAGTTATAATCGTTTAAACTTCATAGACAGATTGTCAAAAGTGACAGATGACCTCGTAACTCTTCTTAAATTTAGACATGGCTACTAGGATCCATTGTTTCAAGTTATTAATTTTGCACAGTTTTTATTTTTTTACACAAGAACCACTCACTGTAAAAATATGAGACCCCCAAAAGGCACAACTACACATTATTCCCTGCAATCTAAAAAAAAATTTACAACAATCCCTTTGATGGTTCAGGCAGTTTGGCTTGTAACAAAATTTGGCGATCGTCGTGATGAAAATAAATAAACATCACGACACATAAATACGTTATGTTTTAAACTTAAATTAATTGTAACACCTTTGCTCAAGACTATTATACATGATACTGTATTCATTTCTCTAATATCAATGTTCTATTTGAAAATACAATCGCTTAAAGTTCACAGACTATTTGTCAAAAGTGACAGATTACAGCGTGATTCTTTTTAAATTTAGACATGGCTACTAGGATCCTTAAACAATTTTTTGTTTCAAAATGAAAAAAATGTGTGGTTTTTATTAATTTACGCAAAAACTGCTCGACGTAAAAATATGAAACACCAAAAAGGCACACCTACGCATCATTTTCTACAATTTGATATTATTATACATATCAATTTCATAAATGGTTAAGGCTGTAGGTTTGTCCGAAAATTTGGCGATCGTCGTGATGAAAATAAATATAGATTAGGACACATGCCTTTTAGTATATAGGACTAGCGAATTCTCGGCTACGCCGAGCATTCCCTAGAGCTCCGCTGTCAGTGCAAAAAACAAATGCCGATCGACATGAAACAATGATTTCATATTTGCACGTCAGGCCTCACCGAGACCTTTCATTAGATTGCAAACACGATATACTTCTAATAATTTTTTGCAAAAAACAAAAGCCGGTCGACATGAAACATTTTTGTCATTTATGTACCCCAACTCTCACCGAGACCTTTCATTTGATACCATACACGACATACTTCTGACAACTTTCTGCATTAAACAAAAGTCGATCGACATGAAACATTTTTATCATATCTACACGTTAGCCCACACCCAGACTTTTCATTTGATACCAAACACTATATACTTGTGACAACCTTTTGCAAATAACAAAAGCCGATCGACATAGCACATGTTTTGTCAATTCTGCAGGCTAGCCCTCTCCGAGACCTTTCATTTGATACCAAACACGACATACTTCTGACAACTTTTTGCATAAAACAAAAGGCGATCGACATGGAACATTTTTGACAATTCTGCACGCTAGCCCTCAACGAGACCTTTCATTTGATACCAAATACCACACACTTCTGACAACTTTTTGCAAATAACAAATATCGATCGACACAGCACATTTTTATCAATTCTGCACGTTAGCTCTCTCCGAGACCTTTCATTTGATATCAAACACGACATACTTCTGACAACTTTTTGCAAAAAACAAAAACCGATCGACATAGTACATTTTTCTCAATTCTGCCCGCTAGCCATCAACGAGACCTTTCATTTGAGACCAAACTCGACATACCTTTCAGATTTTTTTGCAAAAAACAAAAGCCGATCAACATTGACCTTTTTTGTTAATTCTACACGCCTGCCCTTATCGAGCCTTTTCATTTGATACCAAACACCACATACTTCTCACAACTTTTTCAAAAAAACAAAAGCCGTTCGATATAGAACATTTTTGTTCATCCTGCACGCTAGCCCTCATCGTGACCTAGCCTAATATAACATTCACTGTCTTCGGTAACCTTTCATTTGGGAATATTTGTTCTTTGTTTAGTTACTTTATTAAACATTTTGCAACATTGACTGTTGTAATTTGAAAAAACCCAAACACGACATTTTTCTGACAACATTATGCAAAAAACAAATTCTAATCTACATGGAACATTTTTTGTCATTCGTGCACACCAGTCCGTATTGTGTCGTTTCCTTAAAACCCAAGGACGACCTACTTCTAATAACTTTTTACGGAAAACAAATGCAGATCGACATGACACATTTTTTTTGTCATTTTAAAACTGGCCCTTATGGTTTTCTTTCTTTTGATAACAAACACAGCAAAGTGTTCAATATATTTTATTTAGGAATATTTGATTTTTATTTAGTTACATTATAATTTGGCAACACTGTTTGCATTAAAAAATAGTAGTTAATTTTTAAATTTATAAATTAATATTGTCAACCCTAATACAACTGCCACCGTCTTCAGTGAAGTTAGTTTAGGAATATTTGGTTTTAATTTAGTTACTTCATCACACATTTGGCAACATTGACTTTTGACATTGGAAACGTCAAAATTTATATTAATTAAATACGTTATGTTTTAAACTTAAATTAGTTGTAACACATTTGCTCAAGTCTATTATTCATGATACTGTTTTTAAATCTTTGATATCAATGTTCTATTAAAAGATATAATCATTTAAAGTTCATAGACAGATTGTCAAAAGTGACGGATGACGGCGTGATTCTTCTTAAAGTTAGACATGGCCTCTGGGATCCATTGTTTCCAGGCAGCATTTGTGCACAATTTTAATTTTTTACACGAAAACTACTAATAGTAAAAATATGAGACACCCAAAAGGCACCAGATCTCATTAGCCCCCACATATTAAAAAAAAATTATAACAATCACTTGCATGGTTCAGGCTGTAGGCGTTTACCAAAGTTACTCGATGCTCGTGATGAATCTATAGATATATATATAGTGAATCTAATCGTTTAGTATATAGGACTAGCGAAGGCTCAGCTACGCTGAGCTTCCCTAGGCCTCCGGCATCAATGAAATATTTACAGTTGACGGCTAATTTCATTCCTGTACACCAGCTCTCGACGAGACCTTTCATATGATACCAAACACGACATACTTCTGACAAATTTTGCAAAAAAACAAAAGCCGATCGACCTGGCAAATTTTTGTTATTTCAATATGGCTGCCCTACTTGAGTGCTTTCATTTGATACCAAACACGGCATACTTCTGACAACTTTGTGCATAAAACAAAAGTCGATCGACAGGGAACATTTTTGTCATTTCTGCACGCTAGCCCACAACGAGACCTTTCATTCGATACGAAACATGACATATTTCTAACAATTTTTTGAAAAATACAAAAGCCGGTGGACGTAAAATATATTTCTCATTTAGAGCCTTTTCATACACTTTGGATCCGACGGCCGGCAGCCGGGTATTTATTCCAAGTAGCACTGCGATTGCCTATTTACTCCGGTCAAGAAAATTCATTTACATTTTGTCTTACGACAATGCCGCGTGAACGCATTAATGCTTTGTGGATTTTATACAGACGACTTTGCCGTCGAAAAATAATTGTCCTTCAATTCATTAAAATGTTGCCTCAAATGAGTGCATATTTCTGCTCACGCTTTTGTTTTTGTATATTCCTTCTGTCTTATCCCATAGTACTGGTCTAGCCAGCCTGATACCATTAAATAAAAAAAAAAACAGGGTCGAGGTGGTCTCGAACCAGGTCTTGTAGATTATTTATATTATGAATCCGCCCTCTTATCCACTCGGCTATGAAGCATTTTGTTTTAGACGTTTCTTATTCGAAAATATGAAGGATAACCTTCAAAATACAATTTATTTTATCAAATATTTCAGTTAGAAAAGGCCATATTACACAACATTTGGTTTTATTAGATGCAAAATTAACTAATCTAACTAACGATACCATATACACCCGATTTTATTTAGCGGGACAGATGGAAACAGCAAAAAACTGTTTTCCCATGTTATTTCCCTATGTCAAGGTTTTCAGTATTCACCCTGTACTCCTGTACACATAATTTTTATAGGTTTAACAATACCGTTTACACCAGTCTTTGTAAAATTTGTTTCTATGTATATCAGAAAAAAGAACATTTTTAACAGTTTAAAAAAATCACATAGATGGCACTAATTATGAAATATATTGCATCTGCTAAAGAAGGAATCGATATAATTACTTAACAATTAAATATTTTTATATTTAATTATGTATATATTTTAAAATAATATTTTTAGGCATAAATGAAATTTATTATTCTAAGCGAAAACAAGAACATAATAATATTTTGAATACGTGACATACCAAACTAACTGGTGGTGCCAGTGTTTTATTTATTTCCAAATCACCTGTATGATGTGAAAAGAAAAAAACTTGAATCCCCAGAGTAAATCTTAAGGGCTTTTATAATATTTAATATTGAAAATAATGTTATGAAATATTTGATCAAAATGCATAAAAATTGATTACATTATAATTAAAACTTATTTAGAACAATCTGTATGAAATATTTTAAAATAAAGTCGCTAATCCTTGGAATTATTGTAGATAGAAACTTCTCATCTTTAGTAATATAGTAGTAATATAAAGTATGTGCTTTGAAAAGTGGACTTGTGTGTAATATTTGTCGGACTTCTTGAGTTTAACGTTACTATTTTAATGGAATTCTAAATCATTTACAGCTGATTTTTTATTTTGTAAATCTACAATGAATTAGTTTTGACAGGAATAAGGACATTTTATTTCCAAAAGTTCAAATCCGTTTTCTGTTTTGTTAAAACCATCATCACTACATGCTAAGTATGGTTGGTTAGATAATATTACAACACTACAAGTCCAATTTCTTGTATAATATATTAGTTGAAGCTTGAAATACTGATTTCGCTTCAGTTTTGGTTTCCAAGCCATAACGCATAGCTTGATTACAATAAAAATTGTAGCCATTGATTCTTAATAACATTTTCATTATAATAATCACTGTCATATTTTCTCTGTACCAATCTAATTCTATTGGTACATATGTACATCTACAATGAAAGAGTTCATTGCAGAATATGTAGTTTTATGGGGATTTTTTAATCTGCATTTAATTTCCCTATAGGTATAATACTTTATGCACTCGTTTCAGACAAAATTTCTTTGCTTATGTTCTGAAAATGTAAAAAGAATATCAAGAAAATTTCCAGTCGTGTTTTTGTAGAATGGTTTTATTGAAACTTTGTGATATTTTTCAACCTGCGTTTATAAAGTCTTGTTCCAAATGATAGACTGATCAGTTTTGGACTGTATTTTAGAATTCTTATTTAAATGTGACTTCACTAGACAGATACAATTGAAGGTAAAGTTATAGAAATAACACATATGTAAACAAATACTTTGTTTCTTGCAGTAGTTTCATTTGTACAAGTTGTGATACACAATACATTGCTAACTTCTTTACATTTCTTAATAAAATAAATTCTCTTTATGATAATACAGCAAAATGAATTCTGGATTCCGCAAAAATCGCTCCTGTGTAGATAACTCCTAATAGCCATGTCTAAATTTAAGAAAAATCACGCTGTCATCCGGTACTTTGACAATCAGACTATGAACGATTATATCTTCTTATAGAGTATTGATATCAAAGATTTAAATACAATTTCATGAATAATAGACTTGAGCAAAGGTGCTACAACTAATTTAAGTTTAAAACATAACGTATTTAATTAATATAAATTTTGACGTATCCAATGTCAACAGTCAATATTGCCAAATGTATGACGAAGTAACTAAATTAAAACCAAATATTCCTAGACTAACTTCACTGAAGACGCTGGCAGTTGTATTAGGATTGACAATATTAATTTATAAATTTAAAAATGAACTACTATTTAATTTTATTTCGTGTTTGATTTAAAATGAAATATAAATATAGTAGTAATAAAATTTCCTTGAATAAATGTGTATTTTTATAGTTAGTTATTTGAAATTCCACTGTTTGAGAACCGATTTTTTATTCAGTTTAAGGTTTAAAAATTCAAATATTATTTGGAAACAATAGCACTATTTACAGTTAAAAGTAAGCAATTCTTAATTACAATATATTATACTGGAGTTTTTCTCAGTTCTCTACTTACATTTTTATTCCAAAGAAAAAATATGAACAAAAATTGTATAAAATGAAACTGTCAACTTTCGGAATGTCGGTAACATAGGTATCATAATTAAAACATGACTACTGATTTTATTCCGTGGAAGCTAATTTTTTTTCATTGTAATACTGCAGTCTTTTCATTAACGATATTTAATTTTATTTCGTGTTTGATTAAAAATGAAATATAAATCTAGTAGTAATAAAATGTCCTTGAATAAATGTGTAATTTTATAGTTATATGAAACTCCACTGTTTGAGAACCGATTTGCTTCAAAATTTACTTCACACAACATTTATAAAAATAAATTTACAAATAACAATTAAAACTTTTTAAAACGACACATCGCTATTAAACATTTCTTTGTACTATAATTTTGATCAGTTAGATTTGATTATGTTATTATAAAAACGTTTCAGAACTGCTGTGCTTACAAAAGAAATTTTTATAATGAAACGTATGAATTGCATGTGTAAATAATGTCATTTTAAAATTAGGTTTTACTTTTATATTTGTTAGATAATAAAGTTAAAATTTACCTCATGAAGATGATTATTTCATTATTTTTACTTACTTGAGTTTCGCCGATATGCCACCATTTTTCTCGGGCGGGAAAATTAAATTATGCAGTACTGACCCAAGATGAATTTTTTGTTTATCGATAATACGAATAAATACGAAATATATTTTTTAAGAAAATTGTATTAAAAGAAAGAAATTTGAAGCATTTAAAATCAGTTTTTATCAACAGATGTATAATTATAACTTAGATACACAAAATAGGAAAGTTATATATTATTAAAATATTACAATAAATAATAATGACAATAAACTATGTAGTAAAAATCTTCTGGGCGGAACGAATTAGTCTTCAGGATTCCCTGTAAATGCTAACGGAAAACCGCCAAAAACGTTAGCAAAAGACGATAACTAAACAAAAAGAATAATGTGAAAGAATGAATCGAACGAAATAACACTTACATTATTTAAATATATTGGAATTGCCATAAAGAAAGAGCGTTTTCCAAAGAAGCAGTGGGCAAAACGACCAATTCAGATTTAACCTTTTCAAATTTTCTTTTAGTTTCAGAGAAAAACGAAAATAGGTCGACTTATTTGAAAATAACTGGAATTATTTATTTAATTTCATTGACTGTCAATTAGGAAAATCTGTTGTAATCGTTAAAAATGTTGTCAAAAAACAACGATTTTACCTAATTCAATGCTATGGCAATCGGTCTCATGTTTATCTTTGGGGCCGTTGGAAACAAATAGTTTATGCAAATTATCTTCGACCGAATGTAGAGAATTTAAAGGAGAGAATTAGAGACGCTGTGACGTCTTTAACTCTGCGGAAGAAATTCAAAGAAGTTAAATAATTGCATCGAAGACTACAATTGTGCGCTCAACAAACCGTGAATCGATTGAGTAGAATAGTTACTGTTTATATTATTTTTGTTGTTAAATTTATGAAACTAAAGTTAAAGTCATGTTAACAATAATTTCTATGATAACGCAAACTTGTTTTTTGGGGCTTACAATTAGAAAAATTCTAAGTCGAACTATGTTCGACTTTTGTCTGAGACTAAAAGAAAATTTGAAAAGGTTAAAACTGAATTGTCAGTATTGAAACATGTAAAATCTTTTATTAAGAATACATGTTTCTCGTAAAATAAAAAATAAAAATGTTTTCCTTCTTTCTAACTCGATCCGATGACATACTGTATATCAAGGCCACAGAGAATGTTAATATGAATTTTGACTTACTTTATTTGGACATTGCAAAGTTTTCTCGTAGAATTTGTCACGCAAAATTTGAAGAATGTTTCTTTCATTTCATGTAGTAATTTAAATGTTTACTTTCTGAAAATACGACGAAATTTTCCTCCAGTCATCAAACAGATATGCGTTCTGTTAAATAAAAAATAGTAATTAATTAATATATTTTTTTCTTTAAATATGAATGTATTTACCATTCTTGTACAACTTCGTCAATAATAATATAGTTTTTCCGATGGTAGCAGAATCGTCAGCGAATAGATTGGTTTCCATTTTAAGTTCCAAAATATTCAATATCGCTTTCCAAAGGAGGTTATTCTTGACAAGTTTTCCAAAAATATATTTTTTGTGAAACTGCTACCCTATAAACAATGAAAACTTATATAATAAAGGAAGATAATTTTTATTCAAATGATGCCTTCGTTTTAAAATGGATTCATTTTCCAGATATTGTTTAACATCAACGTAGTATATATTTGATTTGGACTAATAGTCCATATGCTTCCATTGAAATTTAATCCTTTTCTTGTAATATTGAATGAAGGAAATTTCCATCTCAGGATTTGATCCATTGTTCTGTATTTAGAAGGAAATATTACTAATTAATAAAAAATATGTAAACATTGAACACTTTTTTATAAAAAAAGTTTCGCCTCAGATGAAAGAACTTCTATATTAATTGCAATAGTCCAAATAAGGATATAACTCGTATTTAAAATCTTCGATGTACTTCACAGGAACAATGCAATGTATACTTCAGTTTCCAATATCTATAAATATAAAATTCACAAATGATATTTTTTAGAACATAAGAAAAACATACCATTTCACATTGTTGTGAATCATGAAGATTTTTGGTATTTGTGTATCTTTATTATATAGTATGAATTTAACTTTTAATTAGTTACAAAAGTTTATCAAATCATTCTACATTTTTTTTAAGAAATATATAATTTTGAAAAAGTTTTCTGACATTATATTTTAATTTTTATTAGAAATTATTTAAGTTGCCAGATAATTTTTAATACAAATAAGTTAAATAATTTAAAAATATGAATGTATAATAATATTAATAAAAATTTCATTTACATTTTAGATAATTTATAGAAATATTTTACTCAACTCAACAAAATATTAGAAGAATACGATTTGTTTACTAACTGCAGTTATTATGGTTAAAATTGTAGAATCTTTCATATAAAATAAAAAACAAATTTTGATAACCTGGCAACTCGATTTCATACAAACATTCACACAAACATTCATACTTTTGCGATTTATTACTCTCTTATTTTTCTTTTATTGATCGCTTTGTGGTTTTTTTTTATTATAATGTTGTAATATGCTTCATTAGCTTCATACCCACCAGCCGGTTTGTGACGAGTAATTATTATGAAGCTTATTTTTTCTTATTTATTGTTTTAATTTTTTTAACCACGGGCTATTATAATATTGAATCAAAGTACAGCAAAAATCCCAAATACCACTGGTATAGGGTTTTAAAGTATTATGTAACAAGTCATTGTCTTGCCAAGTCTACCAAGGAATTATAGATAATATGGTACACATTATGTACATAAAAATGTAATTTAAAACAAAAAATATAAATTGAATGTACTCTTACCAAATAAATTGCAGTTAATATTTGTACTTTTGTAGTTTTTTAAAAATGAAAATATTGTTATTCAAAATCATACAACAGTGACAATGACTTGCTTACATAATACTTCAAAACCCACCAGCAGTAATTGGAATTTTTACCATACTTTGCGGTTTTGTAGTAGTATGTAGTATATTGCCAAAAAAATGTGTATTTATATTCTGTTGCATGAATTTTGAGGTACAATGGTAGACTGGCCTGCCCACATGTTGCGATTTATTATATACTTTTGTTTAACGTCACATTTCTAATACATATTATAGAGAGACGCAACATGTTTTAACTTAAGCCTGGTATTAGATAGTTTTCGTATAACGTCTTTATTTTTTGATGGTATTAATTAAAAATTATTGACAGCAGTATTGTTTAAGCGCTATTACATTTTTTATTGACAATGAAAAATGTTAATGTTAACTAATGACTGTTGTATTATATTAAAATAAAAAAGTTGCTTAACCAATCTTTTAGTATAAGGTGTTTCAAAATGAGCGCAAGATTTGAATTGACCGGCATTTTTTTTTAAGCAAGGGTGCAGGAATAAAATATTGACAACTGTTAAGTAGACGCATCGCGATTATTAGTCATGGAACGCTACACAAACGAACAGCGAATTTTACTATTGAAAACTTATTTCAAATGTGGTGAAAATATTGCGGAAACAGTTCGTAAAGTGTGTGCAATTTTTGGTCAACAAAATGTACCAAATTGTTCGATAGTTAAGAGACTGATCGAGAAATTCGATCGAACTGGCTCGGTTGTTAACCAGAAATCATTAGGTCGCCCTCGGTCAAGCCGGTCCATTGAAAATATTGCCTTAGTTAGTGCAAGTGTTGGTGAAAATCCAGGCCTATCGATTCGTCGCCGTTCGCAGCAACTGGCCATTTCGATAAGCAGTTTGCAGAGAATTTTAAAGAAAGATCTCCATCTGCATCCGTATAAAGTTCAATTGACACAAGAACTTAAGTTAGGTGATCATATGCAACGCCGTACCTTTGTCAACTGGGTGTTGGACAACCAAAGAATGGACGCTGATTTTGTTAAAAAAATTATCTTTAGCGATGAGGCTCACTTTCACGCCGAGCGACTTCTTCCTGTGGGGTTTTGTGAATTCTTCCGTCTATGTTAACCAACCAACCACAATTCCTGAGCTGAAGGAAGAAATTCGACGTGTCATTGGCGAAATTAGAGGGGAAATGTGCGAAAATTTACTTAGCAACTTCTCTAAAAGAGCAAGAGTGTGCCAGCAGAGTCGTGGCGGCCATTTGTTGGATGTTCTATTCCACACATAATCGCCATATGTGTACTTTATAATAAAATAAAAATATTTGCAATATTCGAGTAAATTATGTGTTTTATTGAAAAATTAAATCTTGCGCTCATTTTGAAACACCCTTTAGTAGTAAAAGGTAAAATATGCATTTAAATATAATTTTATTATAATTGTATTTTAATGTAAAAAATTAAAATTATTTTTTTATACTTACATATAAAATAGGTTTTCATTTAACTATTAAATGTAGGGACCCTTTTATCATTAAATAAAATTTTTAATGTATATTATTGAAAATATTGGTAAAACATACAATATACCAGGATGTAGACGCTATAGAAAATTTTTCTAATACTTAACCATTGCTTTATACTATTTATTTAATTTATGTTTTTCATTGTTAATATTATTTTATTAACTTTTATGTAAAGAATAGTTTTATTTATAATTGCCTTTTATAATTCTTTTTATTGTATTTTCATTTTGGCAAGGTCTGTAAAATTTGTAAAAGGAGCAATGGTATTATCAGACTTAAGTTCTTTTTTATTACCTTTTACAATATTTTACGAACCACTTTTCATGTTGGAATAATATTTAATACTTATATCAATTACATTTATTAAATATATTGCATATATTATTTAACAAATCAAATTTTACATTTTTTATTGATTATATTTTAAATTCTTTCTTATTCCTTTTTATATTATTAAGTATTTCTAAATCACATTTTTAAATCATAATTATTGCTTCAACATGCTTTTATTTTATATTTTAAATTTATTATTATTGCTTTCTTATATTTTTATTTTATATTTCATATATACCATCAATAATCCTTTTTATAATATTACATGTTATTCCGATATTCTAAAAATTTTAAATTTAAAAATTTAAGGTTTTAATGAGCTTCATATGCCTAATTTCAACCAGCCATTATGTGGCGAATAATTTTGATAAAGTTTATTTTTTAATGTATTTAATTTCTCTTATATTTATTTATTTAATCACGGGCTATAATACTAAATCAAAGTACAGCAAAAATTTAAATACCACTGGTATTGGGTTTAATGCATTATGTCCAAGCCATTGTTTTGCCATCTACCAAAGTAATTAAAAATAAAAAGGTATTTTTACCAAAAAATGTATGTTTAAATAAATTGTAGTTAATATTTGTACTTTTATAGTTTTATGAATATCAAAACCTTATTTCTCAAATTCATGCAACAGTCACAATGACATGGAACATAACACATTAAAACCCCAAATGGTTCTTGAAATTTTTACCATACTTGGCGGTTTTGTAGTATAATGCCAAAAACATAAGTACAAATTAGTATTCTGTTGCATGAATTTTGAGATACAATGGTAGAATGGCCTGGTTGTCTGTTATCATTTATTATATACTTTTGTATATTAAATGTTTTTAAATTTTACGTTCATTCATTAATTATTAAATGGATTGCAATTTTTTATATATTTTTATATGTATTTGCTAGATTTATTTAGTTTTAGTAAATTTTATTTCAATGTCTTTGTCTTCAAACATTAAATATTTTTTCTTATATAGTTTTAAAATTAATTATAATGAAATTTATGTATTATTGATATTTTGTTCATAATTTTGCAATAAGTTACGAAATGACTATGACATTGTAAATATAACAATTTTTTATCATGATATCTACTTGTTCAATTTAATTTTTTTTCTAAATACTCCATTTGTTCACATTTCAAATCTTTATTTTTAATATTTGAATCTGATAATTTTATCTTTAAGGTTTTTAATAACCTGGCTAAGATACTGCATAATGTTCATCATGTGAAAAGATTGGTTTAATACTTGCACTTTAACTTAAATTTTTTGAAAATTTGTTTATGAAATCCTCTATATAATGTTTTTAAATTTTGAAATAATGATTACAAATATGTACTTCATATAATAATGTTATATAATTTTTTTATTGATTAAAATTTAATTGAAATTATTTCATTATGATTTTAATATCTTGTTTAGTTTAAAATTTCTTTAAATACCACATTCGTCGTTATTCCTTCTTTAGAATTTTCGTTAATATTTGATTCTGGTAATTTTATTTTTAAGTTTTTAGATGACCGTACTCTCGACATTGCAACATATAATTGGCCATGAGTGAAAACTGGATTTTCTAAATTAATTCCAACAAAATTAAACGTTTGACCTTGTGATTTATTAATTGTCATTGAAAATGCTAATCGAATTGGAAATTGGCGACGTTTTAAACTGAATGGTAAATTTGTATCGGTAATTAAATCAAATCTTGGTAGATAGAGTCGGGTACCTGCACTTTGCCCGGTTAATACTTCTACATCAAGGTAATTAGTTTTCATATCTTTTATAATAAATCTTGTACCGTTACATAGCCCACGTTTCGGATTCATGTTTCTTAGTAACATTACTATTGCCCCCACTTTTAACGTTAATTTGTGAGGGGGCATTCCGGTTGGTGTTAACGCATTTAATAATTCGGTTGGATAACTAATTTTATTTTTATCATCGCCTTCACAAAAATCAGCACTGTAATATATTTTTGATTGTCCTACGATTTTATTTAATACTTGTTCGTTTATTACCATTGTATCGTCATTTGTTGGTGCTAAAATGGCGCGGTCTGTAAATTTGTGTATATTATTTGGCTCTATATCATTATCTCCAAATATATCATTAGCTAATGACGTTTGTGATACACAGTGTGCAGGAATTTTGACAACTTCAGTTAAACCATTGCCGATTTTTAGTAAATACTCAGAAAATTCTTTTTCGTCCCTATTTACACGCATGTTTTGTTTTAAAGAAAATTTTTGAAAGAGTTGCCATAAGTGACTTGTTATTACACAAGTTTCTATTATTGTGGTACGATGATTTGTATAATTTACTACCGGTAAACATTGTCTGAAATCACCACCTAATACTATAACTTTCCCGCCAAATGGTACCGTATTGTTCATTAAATCTTTTAAAAGTAAATCTATTGCATTTAACGCGTGTTTCGGTATCATTGTTACTTCGTCACAGATGATTACACTTGCATCTTTTATTAGTTTGCCTGCATTACTATTCGCTTTAACTTTACATACGCAACCGTCATTTACAGGTACTGGTAACTTGAAAACCGAATGTACAGTTTGTCCACCTTTTAATAAAGTAGCCGCTATTCCTGTCCACGCCACGGCTATTACCTTAATATTTTGACCTCTTAAAATACTGATGAGGGTATTATATAAAAATGTCTTTCCTGTACCACCAGGACCGTCTACAAAGAAATATCTATTTTTGCTATTACTATCTGATACGGCATTCAAAATTAAATCTAAAATTTCTCTTTGATCATTATTAAACAACGCTACATTTTGTTCTCCCTCTAATTTCTCTGCTGCAGTATCAATCAAATCGTTTTCATTTTCGTCTACGTCATCTGGCAGCGGTAAACCGAAATCGCTTAATGTGAATCTATGTATTTCTAATATTTCTTGAATTTTTCTTAAACATTTATTTTGCGCTACTTTTTCGGAATTGTGCAATAAATAATCCTCTATCAAATACTCTTTAAATTTTTCCCACAAAGCTACGGCATTGGTGGACGTGTGGAAACAAATTAAATATGCAAATAATTCTCTTAATTGTCTCGGAAATTTATTTATCACTGCCTCACCTAAACAATTTTCGCATTCTTTATCATTTGCTAAAAGACCTAATGCGCGGGCAGCTTCTTGGTATGTGTTATACAACTTACCATCTACGGTACGCAAGTCTTCGAAACTTGTAGCCCCTTTCGCGTGTACTAATATTAAACGTAGATGGAACCTTTCTATATCTCTGGGACTGACGGAAATCATTCGGCCTATTGGTGGTTTTGACTCGCGTTGCCTAGCCTTCCAAGCGTTATTAACAAATACATAATATTTTGGAATTTGCATATAAACATACTGCCGAGCATTTACATCTGTGCTATTTAGAATAAACCACGCAGTTAAAGTTGTATTTTTTTTCGCTGCCCGTTCTACTGCTTTTTTCTCTTGACCATTAACGAAAAATACCGCCTGTTGGTATTTCAAATGAACAGCTAACTCAAATATTGTATGTGATTTATCGTGTAAGGGATATTCCAGTAGCCTCCAACAACATTCTGGAGCAGAAACATACCTCGCATCTAAATAACCGTTGATTTCATCCCATTGAATTACTTTATCTTTATCTGGTTGACCTAATTTAATACTTGCGCAGTCATGACCCTTACACAGATAATCGCAAATATATTTAACACTTTTAACCGAAGAGCATATTTCGATATTAATATGAGCTTTATACTTTTTTAGCAAATATGGATTGTAAGGTACTATCCATCTGTTATCTATTGTATATTTTACTAAACCGTTTTTCCAGAGAATATATATCTTTGCATTATTATCTGGCCTTTTGTAAAGAGGATAACCGTTAATATTTTCGTGTGTTTCGTTTCGAAATTCTTTAGGGTATCTTTTTGTGCATTTATTTTCATTCATGCAAGGTGAATATTTATTTAATATACCGCAGGGACCGTGGATCATGTGCGTTCGAACTAATTGATACAACTCTGGTTCATCGTCTTCATCTGGAATTTCGGCGCTTACAATTTCGTCTATTTCATCTTTGTTACGGATTTTACTATCGCTATCTAATGTCAACAACAAATGCATATGTGGTAACCCACGTTTTTGGAATTCTATTACAAAAATAAAGGCTACGACTTTTCCAAAAATATCATCGTGAAGAATTTCATTCATCATACTTTTAATTTTTCCGTTGAAAACTCGCGCTACTATATCTGGCCGATCTGCAGAACTTTGACCTTCGCGTAACTGTTCAATTATTTCAGGCCATTTTGGATTACACGTTACTGTTATGAACAAATCAGGTCGGCCGAATTCTCTAACAATTGACATAGCGTTCTGATACATTTTTAACATAAAACGACTGCCACCTTGGAATGTGGATGGTAAAATAACCATTGTGCCCGCCTTACCGCCCTCATTATCTGCTAAATTATTTACATGGTCCATTAACCCATTATACAGCTCTACTCTGAGGGTAGGCTGATTTAATCTAATATAAGTCAATCTTTCAGCCTCGACTTTCACATATGCATCTACAATGTACTGCTGAGTTAGCTTTCCGGCTTCTAAACACGGATTAAATGTATCTCTAATTGCTAATCTATTCATGTAAAATTGTAGCATGCTTTGTTTTTTAATACCGTCGGCATGCTTTAGGTTCATGTTCCAGCCACATTCACCGCGAGGAAAAAGTATGGGATATGTCATGGGGTCGCAGTTTTCGCTGAATTGATTAATTCTAACAGAACCGCCTGCTCTTGGGTGAACACAAATGTCTCTATCTATTGGTGGCTCTCCGTCATTTGATGTAAAAACTACGGCCACTTCATTACATGTTGGTACATTATACCTACGCTTATCTTTTCGTCTGTCACTAACTATCCACAAATTAATTTCTGGCACTGACTGATTATTAATATTTGCCCTAGCTATTTCTCTTTGCTCTACTTCTTTTAACATCATGTACGCTTGAGAATACGGATTAATTTCTCTAATAATATCATCTAACTGCCCCATTATATTTGGTTTACACTGTTTATTGTATTCTACATTCATTCTTTTCTCTAACGCTTCCGCAGAATTTATAATGTATAACTGCGCATATTTTTCAACATTATTATTAGTTGGATATAAGGACCTGGCTGAATCATGATAAATTTGACCATGTATTCGGAAACAATATGGTCCTCTGCCCGGAGGCATTGAAATTTTAGCCCCAAAGGAAGCAAAAGCTAACGCACTATTGTACTGTCTAATATTATCTTTAAAATTTCTACTGTCCGCGTTATTATTGATCATTAGACTTTTTATGTATTCCGGAAACTCGCCTAATTGATCTGCGTTTAACTTGCCTTTACGGCAGCAGTGTGTGAATTTGCCGTCTGAGGGCTTCTCATACGCGAAGTTTTTGGATGTACAGTAAGTGCACAGTGCAGACATTGGACCCAACGAATGCGGTTCAATTTGCATTCCTATACCTTTGCTAGCTAATCTAACTTTATCATTAACTTTATTTTTACGTGCCTTTATTTTATTTTTATTTATTATATTATTTTTTAACAAACGCTCTTCTTTCTGTTCCGGTGTTTCTGTTTCAACTACTTTTTTAAAATTATCTTTTAACATATTTAAACGCCGTTCTTTATGTTCAGGTGTTTCTATTTCTATAGATTTTTTAAAATTAGTTTTTAACTTATTTAAACGATTTTCTCTTTGTTCGGGTGTTTCTGTTTCTATTGAAATTTTAAAATTATTTTTTAAAATATTTAAACGATTTTCTCTCTGTTCCGGTGTTTCTGTTTCAATTGTATTTTTAAAATTATTTTTTAACCTATTTAAACGATTTTCTCTCTGTTCGGGTGTTCCTGTTTCTATTGAAATTTTAAAATTATTTTTTAAAATATTTAAACGATTTTCTCTCTGTTCCGGTGTTTCTGTTTCAATTGTATTTTTAAAATTATTTTTTAACCTATTTAAACGATTTTCTCTTTGTTCGGGTGTTTCTGTTTCTATTGAAATTTTAAAATTATTTTTTAAAATATTTAAACGATTTTCTCTCTGTTCGGGTGTTTCTGTTTGTATTGAAGTTTTTAAATTATTTTTTAACCTATTTAAACGTTTTTCTTTTTGTTCATGTGTTTCTATTTGAATCATATTTTGAAAGTTATCTTTTAATCTATTTAAGCGATTTGTTTTTTGTTCAGGTGTTTCATTTTTAATGTATTCTTTGAAATTAAATTTTAATTTATTTAACCTATTTGTTTGTTGATCAAGTGTTTCATTAGCTAAAATTTTTAATTTATTTTCTGTATTTAATTTTAGACGTTTGGACCGTTCTTCAGCTGTTTCATTCTCTTTACGCTTTAAATGATTTTCTCTTAATTTCTGCTGTCGTGTTACCGGAAATAATATTAAATTATGTGTTCGAAACATATTTAAAGTATGTGACCTAAGCTTATTGATATCATAATTTTCCTGTTCCGGATTGCGGTTAAATATGATACTCGTACAAAACGCAATTGCAAACAACCCACAATCAAAAGTGTTGGTCTGCTGCTGAACCCGGACAAATCTAACTGTTGGTCTATAAGGAAACAGTCTTTCTAAATATAAACTGGCATTTGAATTTAAGCATTGAGAATTCATGCTGTCGTAAATAATTATCTCTGAACCGTCATAGTACGCGGTAAGCCAATGACCAATACTACCGGTATTTGCACCTGGTACGAATAAAATTTGTAAGTGTTTAGTTCCTTGTTGAACTGGAATGATACGGTCCGGAGCATTTACATACACTGTAGGCTGAGGGTTAAACTCAGTCATAGAACGGACTAAAGAAAAGAAAAAGTCTATGTGTACGTCTTCTAAGTACCCTGCAGGATTTAGCAACGTGTTAATATCCTGGTCTATTAACTGAATCTGATAGTTTACTGTCCTAATTCTTACATTACCCGTTTGATTACTTGTATGTACATTATTGATATTATTCTCCGCTACTGAAATAACAGATATACTCCTACAACCTGATTGAACCTGACTATTAATAAAGTTTTCTTCTATATTTCCCGTATTATCATTTTTATTATTTTTTGCCGCATTTTTCTCGTTGTTTTGCTTGCGCTTAAGACGTTTAATTCTATCTTTACTTGGCATTTTGTTATGTACTTAAAAATTATACAAAACTTACAATTTTTGAGTGCGTTGTTCTTTTCAATATTTATAATTACCAATAATTACGTCAGGCCTTCGATCAAAAGTCGATCAGGTTCTTTTCTGTTAGGATAATGGAATCTTGCACTCTTTCTCTTACTCTGCTGCAGTCAAGTTGTAAACCTACAGTAAAATTAATATTTAAAATATATGCATAGCATTATAAAAAATTAATACGAAATAAATGTGTATTTGTATATTAGATTGCTAAATTACTAAATACTGCAAACTATGTACAATGTCTAGGCCGTGAAATTGCTCTCGTCATAATCGAGCGGCAATTACACAACGTGAAATATAATAATATATTTGAGATTGTCCATGTAGTGAACAAACTATAACCGCGCAATTTAAACAACTGTCATCTGTTGTGCTCTTATGTGTAGTTTGTAAGATAATGATATATTTCGCGTTAATTATTAATTAAATGCATATTCATATAAAAATATGTTTATAATTTAATAGTGGACGTATTTAAGACATGGTATCATGGTTGGACTACAAGAAATTTGCGGATAGTTTACATTATGTGTTTTATTTGTAAATAAATAAAATTTAAATAAAAACGTTGTTTTCGGTAAATATAGGGTGTTCCAGTTAAGTGTGCCACCATTGCTATCTCGAGTACTATAAGAGCTACGAGAACCACCATTTTACAAGAACAACATAATGGGCAAAAAAACCAATCCATATCTTGAGAACTACTGGTTTAAAAAAATATTTGTTTGGCTTATGTTAATAGACTTGTAAAATGGTGGTTCCTTGCTAAGTTAACCAACCTGGTAGTTCTTATAGTTTTTGAGATAGCAATGGTGGCACGCTTAAATGGAACACCCTGTATATTTTAAAGATTTTTCACAAAAAATACATTCATAGATTTCTAATTATATATAACAATAAAATAGTCAACTTTTCGTAATTTTATTTTTTTTTTGTTTGGATGTAACAGAAACGTCTGCAACATTTTAAAATTCTCAGAATAAAAAATTTGCGAGATAAAAGTACTGTTACTGAGGCCCAAGAATCAACCACTTAATAAATTTATTTTCTAAATAATTTTGTAACCTTTCCTACCCTATATGTTAATAAAAAAACATGCATTCTTGCATATTAAGGTAAAATAGATTTTATACGGACATATACATAACGAAACATAAGTACACAAAAGATGAAAGTTATTTAAATTGAACGGTTATGTGATTTGTTTACCATTACCAAAATTTCAAACCGAAAAATATATATGTAATTCCCGCTCCATTTTGACGTCACGCTTTCACGGCCTATTAGAGATAGTGTAATGATTATAAATTTAAAGTAAATTACTTATACTTAAATAGAAGATCAACTCTAAAAAATTGTAGGTTGGACTAACTCGCAATTAGCTATAACACGCGGCCCACCAGACGATGAAATACCCGCCTAAATATTTTTTTAATTAGTGCAATAAATAATTTAGCATATTTTGGAGCATACTTCAGCTAAATAAAAATAATGGAGACACATCTTTTGTAGGTTTACGGAAAACCGGTTAAAAACTACTGGCGCCGGGTAAACAAGAAAAATATAAAATTTAATAAGAAATAAAATAATATAAAAAAAATAATGAAATCACAAATTAAAATTTCTATTAGCTTGGTTGCAAATGACATTTTTCTACTTCTAATTGCGAACTTGCAAGTTGATTTTTCGAGGGTTGTAAAAGATAAAAAATATTTCTCACCTTAGATTTGAATCTAGCGGCACAGTAAACGGGATTTATTTTATTGTGACTACTGCAGCTCTGATCAAAGATAATGAATATTAATTCGCAATATAAATATATTGTAACAAAGCACAATAAATGAAATTACTCTACACACAGGTGAAGAAGCAATATTCTTGATAAACAAATTTTGTTTTCTATGGTGTCCCTGATCTTAAATTAGTATTTCCGAAATGTCGGTAAATGTGAAATTATTAATACCGACAGCGTACATACCGATAAATACAAAAATTAAATTATTAAAAATTCAAAAATAATAAATTTTAAATAATAATTTATTCATAATGTTATAACACAAATATACTTTTTATTTAAATGAGAATTTTCCTTTAAAACGAAATGAACGTGTTATACAATAACGAAATAATTATAATACTTACTTTTAGCGTCACAGATGCAAGGTTTGTTGTTCGAATCTTTAACTTCCATTCTAATTGATCATAAGATAAGGGCGAACTTTTGAGCGAAAACTGATACTCTGGCATTAGTGCTTATATTCCAAATGCAACCGTTTTCAAATGGTTGCAACATGAACTTCTTCACTGATTCATACTAATAACGTAATAACATAATAACTGTTAATAAAATACAACGTATTGGTAGAGATTAATTGCACTAAAATGTATACTTACATGAAATACATTCAAAATTTGTGTACACTCATTCATATTGTATTTTTGTTAAAATAAACTGCAACTATTGTTCAGTGTACCTAAATTATTATTATTTTTCACATTCATAGCTGTAAAATGAAAATTACAAATTAAAAAAAACATTAGAGGAAGGTCTTTATTGCAGTTACTGTAATTTAATAAAATCTACTAATATGTGTATTAGTGGATTTTATTAGATGATTGCAACTCCAATAAAGACTTTCTTCATATTAACAACCAGTCGATAAACCAATCCTGCATTAAAAACATATTTATCATAAAACGTATTTTATTAAATTTATTTTAAATTCTACTTAGTTCGTTTGATTGTAATTATTTTTTAATAAAAATAAAAAAAATACATCCCCTCCAGCTTGTATTATTTTTTTCATAATAAAGATGTTTTAGGACAACACAATCTGTTATGTACATACATTCATTCAGAGTTAAAACATATCTTCTGCTACTTACAGGTTTTGTTAACATATTGCAGGAAATTAATACCACGTATTGTTTGTCTAGTATTGTGAACGATTTTAGCTCAGAATTTAAAATTTCCGATAGTCAGTTATCCCACTTAATTGTTGATTTTAAGTCAAAATCTTTTAATGATATTATGTACTTTTTTATTATCATTATTTAATTTTTTATCGCCTGTCTAATTTAAAATGAAGTACAGTACTCAGGACAGTACTAAAAAACACCTATAATAAATAACTTGTTATTCAATATAATAGAAATTTATTTGTAACTTACTATTTCTAATACGTATGCAAAGTATATTCCGGCTTACAATTATAGGTGTACTTGTCATTTTGCAAATACAATAAACAACAATGTGCTGCAAGACTTTTATGTAAATTATGAAGATCTGACACATAACATGTTTTGACAAATGATTTAATTTCTTCGAACTTGTCGTTCACTTAATAAAATAGAGGGTTAAAACGCATATGAATCAAAATAAGAATACCTGCTCAAAAAATGCGCGTTATTTGAATTATTCCTATAACCCTCGTATATAAAGAACAGAATGTCAATTAATTGAATTATTTTCTGAAAAATAATGTTTCTGCTTTTGCAGGAATAATAAATTGTACTCTTTCGTCTTTCATATTCTTTAATACTGCTTATTTCCAATCTTTTGTATATTTCTTTCCTTTTTATATCTTTCTCTACATTTCTTATACACACATATATCATTTTATATTTATTTAAATAATAAATAATAAGTACAAACCAACATATGTTCTGAGTATTCGTATAAAGTTGCAAAATTTCTAGTATAAATTTATGTTATAACCGTTATAACCAATTATAACAAACGTTAAATGTCAGAAAATTTTAATTATACCATATACAATTTCTACAATAATAATACATATTTTGCTCAATTTTATAAAGCACGGATACATAGTTCAGTTAATAATATCTTTGTCCATTTTCAAAATTATTGTACTTTAATATACGTACTTTACACTTGTCAAAGTTACTTCATCACACATTTTTCAACATTGACTTATGTAATTCGAAACGTCAAAATTTAAAATAATTAAATGTGTTGCGTTATAAACTTAAAATATTGGATTTCTTTTAAAATCAAACACAGCAAAGTGTTCAATTTAATTAGGAACATTTGATTTTTGTTTAGTTACTTTATAAGTTGGCAACACTGTTGGTATTAAAAATAGTAGTTAATTTTTAAATTTATAAATTAATATTGTCAATCTTAATATAACTGTCACCGTCTTCAGTGAAGTTAGTTTAGGAATATTTGGTTTTAATTTAGTTACTTCATCACACATTTGGCAACATTGACTTTTGACGAATACGTTATGTTTTAAACTTAAATTAGTTGTAACACCTTTGCTCAAGTCTATTATTCATGAAATTGTTTTTAAATCTTTGATATCAATGTTCTATTAAAAGATATAATCATTTAAAGTTCATAGACAGATTGTCAAAAGTGACGGATGACGGCGTGATTCTTCTTAAAGTTAGACATGGCCTCTAGGATCCATTGTTTCAAGGCAGCATTTGTGAAAAGTTTTAATTTTTTACACGAAAACTACTAATAGTAAAAATATGAGACACCCAAAAGGCACCAGATCTCATTAGCCCCCACATATTAAAAAAATATTTATAACAATCACTTGCATGGTTCAGGCTGTAGGCGATTACAAAAGTTACTCGATGCTCGTGATGAATCTATAGATAGATATATAGATATATAGATATATAGATATATAGATATATAGTGAATCTAATCGTTTAGTATATAGGACTAGCGAAGGCTCAGCTACGCTGAGCTTCCCTAGGCCTCCGGCATCAATGAAATATTTACAGTTGACGGCTAATTTCATTCCTGTACACCAGCTCTCGACGAGACCTTTCATATGATACCAAACACGACATACTTCTGACAAATTTTGCAAAAAAACAAAAGCCGATCGACCTGGCAAATTTTTGTTATTTCAATATGGCTGCCCTACTTGAGTGCTTTCATTTGATACCAAACACGGCATACTTCTGACAACTTTGTGCATAAAACAAAAGTCGATCGACAGGGAACATTTTTGTCATTTCTGCACGCTAGCCCACAACGAGACCTTTCATTCGATACGAAACATGACATATTTCTAACAATTTTTTGAAAAATACAAAAGCCGGTGGACGTAAAATATATTTCTCATTTAGAGCCTTTTCATACACTTTGGATCCGACGGCCGGCAGCCGGGTATTTATTCCAAGTAGCACTGCGATTGCCTATTTACTCCGGTCAAGAAAATTCATTTACATTTTGTCTTACGACAATGCCGCGTGAACGCATTAATGCTTTGTGGATTTTATACAGACGACTTTGCCGTCGAAAAATAATTGTCCTTCAATTCATTAAAATGTTGCCTCAAATGAGTGCATATTTCTGCTCACGCTTTTGTTTTTGTATATTCCTTCTGTCTTATCCCATAGTACTGGTCTAGCCAGCCTGATACCATTAAATAAAAAAAAAAAATCTGGTGTGTCCAACACAATACCTCCCGCCACTGTAGTAATTTATTCTATATAAGGTTTTCAATACATTTAATTTATAGTTTTAAAATTAGTTTGTTATTGCAGTTCAGAATATTTTTAATTTATTTCATACCTAAAATTTCCTTCATAAATTTTGTATGACCAATATGACAGCTATTTTTGACGTTACTAAAACCGGAACTGAACTTACTTTGATTCACGCATGCAAATACATTCCTAATATATTTCTTCTTTTTAAATTTTACAATAAAATTACTTAATTTTTTACTTATTTTATCTTTTACACTTACTTACATCAATTTTGACATCATATGTCAAATTTTGTGAACATATGAATAACTCATCTGTTTTATCGAAATTCCTCAGCCTAAACGATATATAAAATTATTATAATTTATATATTTTTTGTCTATCTAGCTAGAAGTCATATATAAACGTAATTATGCAGATCGGTAGAAAATTAAAAAATCTTTGAATTTATAATAACGAAATTTGCGAAAATATGGTATTTAGACGTATTTTTTAACAAAAACGGTTTAAAGCTTCAAGTAAAGTACTGCTTCCGGTTGACCAATTGTAGTCAAAATCTAATCAGTTCATCATATTAGAATAGAACTCTTAAATACCAAATATTATATTTTTTACATGTATCGTATTGGAGTTATCGTGGACGAAAAATCGTCACAGACACACACACACACAGACACACACACACACAGACACACACACACACAGACATACAGACATCACGGTAAAAATAGTAAAATCGTATTCTAGGGACCTTAATTCGTGCTCATATGTTGAAAACCCACACTCGAGAAATCTGACCAAAAACAATACCTCCCTTATCTATATATTGATAGGCGGGAGGTAACAGGGTCGAGGTGGTCTCGAACCAGGTCTTGTAGATTATTTATATTATGAATCCGCCCTCTTATCCACTCGGCTATGAAGCATTTTGTTTTAGACGTTTCTTATTCGAAAATATGAAGGATAACCTTCAAAATACAATTTATTTTATCAAATATTTCAGTTAGAAAAGGCCATATTACACAACATTTGGTTTTATTAGATGCAAAATTAACTAATCTAACTAACAATACCATATACACCCGATTTTATTTAGCGGGACAGATGGAAACAGCAAAAAACTGTTTTCCCATGTTATTTCCCTATGTCAAGGTTTTCAGTATTCACCCTGTACTCCTGTACACATAATTTTTATAGGTTTAACAATACCGTTTACACCAGTCTTTGTAAAATTTGTTTCTATGTATATCAGAAAAAAGAACATTTTTAACAGTTTAAAAAAATCACATAGATGGCACTAATTATGAAATTTATTGCATCTGCTAAAGAAGGAATCGATATAATTACTTAACAATTAAATATTTTTATATTTAATTATGTATATATTTTAAAATAATATTTTTAGGCATAAATGAAATTTATTATTCTAAGCGAAAACAAGAACATAATAATATTTTGAATACGTGACATACCAAACTAACTGGTGGTGCCAGTGTTTTATTTATTTCCAAATCACCTGTATGATGTGAAAAGAAAAAAACTTGAATCCCCAGAGTAAATCTTAAGGGCTTTTATAATATTTAATATTGAAAATAATGTTATGAAATATTTGATCAAAATGCATAAAAATTGATTACATTATAATTAAAACTTATTTAGAACAATCTGTATGAAATATTTTAAAATAAAGTCGCTAATCCTTGGAATTATTGTAGATAGAAACTTCTCATCTTTAGTAATATAGTAGTAATATAAAGTATGTGCTTTGAAAAGTGGACTTGTGTGTAATATTTGTCGGACTTCTTGAGTTTAACGTTACTATTTTAATGGAATTCTAAATCATTTACAGCTGATTTTTTATTTTGTAAATCTACAATGAATTAGTTTTGACAGGAATAAGGACATTTTATTTCCAAAAGTTCAAATCCGTTTTCTGTTTTGATAAAACCATCATCACTACATGCTAAGTATGGTTGGTTAGATAATATTACAACACTACAAGTCCAATTTCTTGTATAATATATTAGTTGAAGCTTGAAATACTGATTTCGCTTCAGTTTTGGTTTCCAAGCCATAACGCATTGCTTGATTACAATAAAAATTGTAGCCATTGATTCTTAATAACATTTTCATTATAATAATCACTGTCATATTTTCTCTGTACCAATCTAATTCTATTGGTACATATGTACATCTACAATGAAAGAGTTCATTGCAGAATATGTAGTTTTATGGGGATTTTTTAATCTGCATTTAATTTCCCTATAGGTATAATACTTTATGCACTCGTTTCAGACAAAATTTCTTTGCTTATGTTCTGAAAATGTAAAAAGAATATCAAGAAAATTTCCAGTCGTGTTTTTGTAGAATGGTTTTATTGAAACTTTGTGATATTTTTCAACCTGCGTTTATAAAGTCTTGTTCCAAATGATAGACTGATCAGTTTTGGACTGTATTTTAGAATTCTTATTTAAATGTGACTTCACTAGACAGATACAATTGAAGGTAAAGTTATAGAAATAACACATATGTAAACAAATACTTTGTTTCTTGCAGTAGTTTCATTTGTACAAGTTGTGATACACAATACATTGCTAACTTCTTTACATTTCTTAATAAAATAAATTCTCTTTATGATAATACAGCAAAATGAATTCTGGATTCCGCAAAAATCGCTCCTGTGTAGATAACTCCTAATAGCCATGTCTAAATTTAAGAAAAATCACGCTGTCATCCGTCACTTTGACAATCAGACTAGGAACGATTATATCTTCTTATAGAGTATTGATATCAAAGATTTAAATACAATTTCATGAATAATAGACTTGAGCAAAGGTGCTACAACTAATTTAAGTTTAAAACATAACGTATTTAATTAATATAAATTTTGACGTATCCAATGTCAACAGTCAATATTGCCAAATGTATGACGAAGTAACTAAATTAAAACCAAATATTCCTAGACTAACTTCACTGAAGACGCTGGCAGTTGTATTAGGATTGACAATATTAATTTATAAATTTAAAAATGAACTACTATTTAATTTTATTTCGTGTTTGATTTAAAATGAAATATAAATATAGTAGTAATAAAATTTCCTTGAATAAATGTGTATTTTTATAGTTAGTTATTTGAAATTCCACTGTTTGAGAACCGATTTTTTACTCAGTTTAAGGTTTAAAAATTCAAATATTATTTGGAAACAATAGCACTATTTACAGTTAAAAGTAAGCAATTCTTAATTACAATATATTATACTGGAGTTTTTCTCAGTTCTCTACTTACATTTTTATTAAATATGAACAAAAATTGTATAAAATGAAACTGTCAACTTTCGGAATGTCGGTAACATAGGTATCATAATTAAAACATGACTACTGATTTTATTCCGTGGAAGCTAATTTTTTTTCATTGTAATACTGCAGTCTTTTCATTAACGATATTTAATTTTATTTCGTGTTTGATTAAAAATGAAATATAAATCTAGTAGTAATAAAATGTCCTTGAATAAATGTGTAATTTTATAGTTATATGAAACTCCACTGTTTGAGAACCGATTTGCTTCAAAATTTACTTCACACAACATTTATAAAAATAAATTTACAAATAACAATTAAAACTTTTTAAAACGACACATCGCTATTAAACATTTCTTTGTACTATAATTTTGATCAGTTAGATTTGATTATGTTATTATAAAAACGTTTCAGAACTGCTGTGCTTACAAAAGAAATTTTTATAATGAAACGTATGAATTGCATGTGTAAATAATGTCATTTTAAAATTAGGTTTTACTTTTATATTTGTTAGATAATAAAGTTAAAATTTACCTCATGAAGATGATTATTTCATTATTTTTACTTACTTGAGTTTCGCCGATATGCCACCATTTTTCTCGGGCGGGAAAATTAAATTATGCAGTACTGACCCAAGATGAATTTTTTGTTTATCGATAATACGAATAAATACGAAATATATTTTTTAAGAAAATTGTATTAAAAGAAAGAAATTTGAAGCATTTAAAATCAGTTTTCATCAACAGATGTATAATTATAACTTAGATACACAAAATAGGAAAGTTATATATTATTAAAATATTACAATAAATAATAATGACAATAAACTATGTAGTAAAAATCTTCTGGGCGGAACGAATTAGTCTTCAGGATTCCCTGTAAATGCTAACGGAAAACCGCCAAAAACGTTAGCAAAAGACGATAACTAAACAAAAAGAATAATGTGAAAGAATGAATCGAACGAAATAACACTTACATTATTTAAATATATTGGAATTGCCATAAAGAAAGAGCGTTTTCCAAAGAAGCAGTGGGCAAAACGACCAATTCAGATTTAACCTTTTCAAATTTTCTTTTAGTTTCAGAGAAAAACGAAAATAGGTCGACTTATTTGAAAATAACTGGAATTATTTATTTAATTTCATTGACTGTCAATTAGGAAAATCTGTTGTAATCGTTAAAAATGTTGTCAAAAAACAACGATTTTACCTAATTCAATGCTATGGCAATCGGTCTCATGTTTATCTTTGGGGCCGTTGGAAACAAATAGTTTATGCAAATTATCTTCGACCGAATGTAGAGAATTTAAAGGAGAGAATTAGAGACGCTGTGACGTCTTTAACTCTGCGGAAGAAATTCAAAGAAGTTAAATAATTGCATCGAAGACTACAATTGTGCGCTCAACAAACCGTGAATCGATTGAGTAGAATAGTTACTGTTTATATTATTTTTGTTGTTAAATTTATGAAACTAAAGTTAAAGTCATGTTAACAATAATTTCTATGATAACGCAAACTTGTTTTTTGGGGCTTACAATTAGAAAAATTCTAAGTCGAACTATGTTCGACTTTTGTCTGAGACTAAAAGAAAATTTGAAAAGGTTAAAACTGAATTGTCAGTATTGAAACATGTAAAATCTTTTATTAAGAATACATGTTTCTCGTAAAATAAAAAATAAAAATGTTTTCCTTCTTTCTAACTCGATCCGATGACATACTGTATATCAAGGCCACAGAGAATGTTAATATGAATTTTGACTTACTTTATTTGGACATTGCAAAGTTTTCTCGTAGAATTTGTCACGCAAAATTTGAAGAATGTTTCTTTCATTTCATGTAGTAATTTAAATGTTTACTTTCTGAAAATACGACGAAATTTTCCTCCAGTCATCAAACAGATATGCGTTCTGTTAAATAAAAAATAGTAATTAATTAATATATTTTTTTCTTTAAATATGAATGTATTTACCATTCTTGTACAACTTCGTCAATAATAATATAGTTTTTCCGATGGTAGCAGAATCGTCAGCGAATAGATTGGTTTCCATTTTAAGTTCCAAAATATTCAATATCGCTTTCCAAAAGAGGTTATTCTTGACAAGTTTTCCAAAAATATATTTTTTGTGAAACTGCTACCCTATAAACAATGAAAACTTATATAATAAAGGAAGATAATTTTTATTCAAATGATGCCTTCGTTTTAAAATGGATTCATTTTCCAAATATTGTTTAACATCAACGTAGTATATATTTGATTTGGACTAATAGTCCATATGCTTCCATTGAAATTTAATCCTTTTCTTGTAATATTGAATGAAGGAAATTTCCATCTCAGGATTTGATCCATTGTTCTGTATTTAGAAGGAAATATTACTAATTAATAAAAAATATGTAAACATTGAACACTTTTTTATAAAAAAAGTTTCGCCTCAGATGAAAGAACTTCTATATTAATTGCAATAGTCCAAATAAGGATATAACTCGTATTTAAAATCTTCGATGTACTTCACAGGAACAATGCAATGTATACTTCAGTTTCCAATATCTATAAATATAAAATTCACAAATGATATTTTTTAGAACATAAGAAAAACATACCATTTCACATTGTTGTGAATCATGAAGATTTTTGGTATTTGTGTATCTTTATTATATAGTATGAATTTAACTTTTAATTAGTTACAAAAGTTTATCAAATCATTCTACATTTTTTTAAGAAATATATAATTTTGAAAAAGTTTTCTGACATTATATTTTAATTTTTATTAGAAATTATTTAAGTTGCCAGATAATTTTTAATACAAATAAGTTAAATAATTTAAAAATATGAATGTATAATAATATTAATAAAAATTTCATTTACATTTTAGATAATTTATAGAAATATTTTACTCAACTCAACAAAATATTAAAAGAATACGATTTGTTTACTAACTGCAGTTATTATTGTTAAAATTGTAGAATCTTTCATATAAAATAAAAAACAAATTTTGATAACCTGGCAACTCGATTTCATACAAACATTCACACAAACATTCATACTTTTGCGATTTATTACTCTCTTATTTTTCTTTTATTGATCGCTTTGTGGTTTTTTTTTATTATAATGTTGTAATATGCTTCATTAGCTTCATACCCACCAGCCGGTTTGTGACGAGTAATTATTATGAAGCTTATTTTTTCTTATTTATTGTTTTAATTTTTTTAACCACGGGCTATTATAATATTGAATCAAAGTACAGCAAAAATCCCAAATACCACTGGTATAGGGTTTTAAAGTATTATGTAACAAGTCATTGTCTTGCCAAGTCTACCAAGGAATTATAGATAATATGGTACACATTATGTACATAAAAATGTAATTTAAAACAAAAAATATAAATTGAATGTACTCTTACCAAATAAATTGCAGTTAATATTTGTACTTTTGTAGTTTTTTAAAAATGAAAATATTGTTACTCAAAATCATACAACAGTGACAATGACTTGCTTACATAATACTTCAAAACCCACCAGCAGTAATTGGAATTTTTACCATACTTTGCGGTTTTGTAGTAGTATGTAGTATATTGCCAAAAAAATGTGTATTTATATTCTGTTGCATGAATTTTGAGGTACAATGGTAGACTGGCCTGCCCACATGTTGCGATTTATTATATACTTTTGTTTAACGTCACATTTCTAATACATATTATAGAGAGACGCAACATGTTTTAACTTAAGCCTGGTATTAGATAGTTTTCGTATAACGTCTTTATTTTTTGATGGTATTAATTAAAAATTATTGACAGCAGTATTGTTTAAGCGCTATTACATTTTTTATTGACAATGAAAAATGTTAATGTTAACTAATGACTGTTGTATTATATTAAAATAAAAAAGTTGCTTAACCAATCTTTTAGTAGTAGTAAAAGGTAAAATATGCATTTAAATATAATTTTATTATAATTGTATTTTAATGTAAAAAATTAAAATTATTTTTTTATACTTACATATAAAATAGGTTTTCATTTAACTATTAAATGTAGGGACCCTTTTATCATTAAATAAAATTTTTAATGTATATTATTGAAAATATTGGTAAAACATACAATATACCAGGATGTAGACGCTATAGAAAATTTTTCTAATACTTAACCATTGCTTTATACTATTTATTTAATTTATGTTTTTCATTGTTAATATTATTTTATTAACTTTTATGTAAAGAATAGTTTTATTTATAATTGCCTTTTATAATTCTTTTTATTGTATTTTCATTTTGGCAAGGTCCGTAAAATTTGTAAAAGGAGCAATGGTATTATCAGACTTAAGTTCTTTTTTATTACCTTTTACAATATTTTACGAACCACTTTTCATGTTGGAATAATATTTAATACTTATATCAATTACATTTATTAAATATATTGCATATATTATTTAACAAATCAAATTTTACATTTTTTATTGATTATATTTTAAATTCTTTCTTATTCCTTTTTATATTATTAAGTATTTTTAAATCACATTTTTAAATCATAATTATTGCTTCAACATGCTTTTATTTTATATTTTAAATTTATTATTATTGCTTTCTTATATTTTTATTTTATATTTCATATATACCATCAATAATCCTTTTTATAATATTACATGTTTTTCCGATATTCTAAAAATTTTAAATTTAAAAATTTAAGGTTTTAATGAGCTTCATATGCCTAATTTCAACCAGCCATTATGTGGCGAATAATTTTGATAAAGTTTATTTTTTAATGTATTTAATTTCTCTTATATTTATTTATTTAATCACGGGCTATAATACTAAATCAAAGTACAGCAAAAATTTAAATACCACTGGTATTGGGTTTAATGCATTATGTCCAAGCCATTGTTTTGCCATCTACCAAAGTAATTAAAAATAAAAAGGTATTTTTACCAAAAAATGTATGTTTAAATAAATTGTAGTTAATATTTGTACTTTTATAGTTTTATGAATATCAAAACCTTATTTCTCAAATTCATGCAACAGTCACAATGACATGGAACATAACACATTAAAACCCCAAATGATTCTTGAAATTTTTACCATACTTGGCGGTTTTGTAGTATAATGCCAAAAACATAAGTACAAATTAGTATTCTGTTGCATGAATTTTGAGATACAATGGTAGAATGGCCTGGTTGTCTGTTATCATTTATTATATACTTTTGTATATTAAATGTTTTTAAATTTTACGTTCATTCAGTAATTATTAAATGGATTGCAATTTTTTATATATTTTTATATGTATTTGCTAGATTTATTTAGTTTTAG